>OZ020524.1:17976256-18210393 GCA_963971425.1 Bryoerythrophyllum caledonicum | reverse complement strand
CAAGAATGGAGTTTGCCCAACTTTGTTCCTCTACAACCTTCAAAGGGTTGAGTTCCCGCCCCTAACGTCCCCGCCCCTTCCCCGCCTAATTTTGGAGTCAAAAAGTTTGGACGGGCATAACTCACTCAAAAATAGTCCAAATCAAGCGTTTGAGGTGTGTTTTGACATCTAAATTTTTTGTAGATGCCAAAAAACATCTCATATGTTTAATTTGGACTATTTTTTTAGTGAGATATGGCCATTTAAAGTTCGGGAGGATCCCGATCTGGAGATCCTCCCGCAATTGGAGATTCTAGGCCATCAAGGTTTCGTGAGCTTGATGATGCCAAAGTTCGCGATGTCTTAGGTGGTGGAGAACGGCGAAGTGCGCACAATGAAAAATGGGCATCCAAAGCTTTCGATGAGTGGCGGAAGGAGATGGGCCATCGCATTGAGTTGTCAATTAGGGAACTTTCGGAGCAGGAAGATGTTAGTGGATTTCTTAATATGCTACATGATTTCACTCTTCAAGTAACCAAGCAAGATGGTGGCTTATATCCCCCTGCATCGTAAGTTATTGTGAAACTATTTTTCTCTGAGTTTATTGGGTGTCTTTGAACTTATCTAATATGGTACTTCGTATTCCTGACTTTTTTACTTGTTCCTTTGCAGTATTCAGAACATGCTCCGGGGATTAGGCCAAGTCATTAGGCATCAGTAGGAGAAGAGGATTTTGAAGACCTCCATTTCTGAAGTGTCTTTTGACATTTTCATGGATATTCGATACAAGAAGGTGTTTGTTGCAGGAACAGAGGCGGTGAAACGATCGTTTAAGGCAGGCTTGGGTGTTAGAGTGAAGACAAGCGATCTACTTACTTTACAAGAAGAGGTAGTGGTTCTTCAATCTGCTGCAACGGATATATCGACGCCCGGAGGATGTAATAACACGGTTCATTGGTACCTTTGTAAAAACTTCTTCATTAGAGATCAAGAGGAGATTCGTGCGACCAATGTGGCCAAGTTTGAATTGTTGTTTGAAGATGGTGTGGAGACTTTGAGGTAATTATGAGTCGTCCGTTTGAGTGTATTTGTTATTGCTTTCTCTTTATTTAATTGGAATGTGATAGTCTTTTGATGGATTGTGGCAAGTACAAGCCCATTTTGATGAAGACTTTCAAATACAATGTTTCCAAGTGTGCCTCACATTCGTTGAGACGTCCTGTGGACTGTTCAGATTCTAAAGTTATTCAGGCCTGGAAAAATTTGATGGAGCATCGGCCCCCCCTTCAGATATTTAAAGAGAAGTTTAAGAATTTGCCGCACCCTATCTTTCTGCTGCCTAAGTTGAAATGGAAGATAAGCGACCCTATTTGGTACCAGTCACGCGCTATGGGCAAAAATCCCCTTGGAAAGATGGTAAGAAATTTGATCGAGGCTTTTGGCATTGACATCAAAGGCCGGAAATTTTCAAACAAATCTCTCCGGCGCATGGGAATATCTCGAATGGAGGCCGCAAACATTCCTTATGAGAAAGGTATGGCGATTACTGGTCACAAGGATGTTAAGAGTTATCAGCAGTATAACGCCTCAAGTAAGAAGGCTGCTACGGTTGCTTGTCAAAGGATCATTTGCGGAGTTTCTGTAGTGTTTGATGCTGGACGGCCTCTGAAGTTCAACGAAGTTTTAGCTGAGGAGGAGCTCAAGGCAAAATCAAAAGTGGTATGTTTTATTTTATTTGATTTTTGTTTGGTTTGATTTGATTTTGTATTGATTTACTCACTTTGTTTTTTGTAGGAAGCGGATTGCAGTGCTGCAATGAAGAGTTTTGATAAAGGCAAATGTTTAGCCCCAATTTTGTGCGACAAGACGAATCTATCTGTTTTGAACAAGTTTGGTATTAAAGAGACTGACTCTGTAAGTTATATTTGTCTTGCATTGTGTATCGTGCACTGTTGAATGTTCGTGTCTTTGGAACGTTGTCTTTGGAGTGTTTTTTGGTGTTTTGTGTTTAAGTTATAAATCATGATTCAGGTGGGAAAGGAGATCCTTATTGGATTTGTGTCTGGATGTAATGTCTTCAACTTTTCTGCTGGTGTCGATGATGTGGTGATGTCCGCTATATTCGATCGTTTGTAGGTGAATTTCAAGTTTTTTTGTTCAAATTTTTTTGTTTGTCTTTGTACTTTATCTTATCTAATTGCTGAGAATTTGTTTGTAGGGAGTTAAAAAAGATTTTGAAAGCGCAAGTGGAGTAGTGAACCAAGTGGAGCAATGAAGCAAGTTGAGCAGTGAAGCAAGTGGATCTTTGAATCAGAGTGTATCCGTAGAACAATAGATTGTATATATTAGTTAGCATTTGTTTTTGTTCATTGAATTTGTGATACTGAGATTACTTGTGACAAACTACAAAGACATTGTCATGAGTTTCCCAACATGAATGTTGTAAAAAAGTAATACGCATTTTTCATTGACATTGAACCTTGTTTTGAACTTTGTTCTTGTCGTCAATTTACTTTTATTCTCAAAGTTATGGTATTCAAAGAAATACATTTTGGAAAGCTGTCTGAATGGAATGTGAATTATTGTGAGATTTTGAATCAAAGTTAAGTTCATTCAGTTTTGAATGCAAAGTGAATTTTTGTGAGTTTTTTGTGTCAGATTTTGAATTAAAGTGTAGCATTGAGAAGGAATTGAAAAATTTGCAACGGAATGGTAGCATGGATAGACCAAAATTCTGTATTCGAAAAATTTGGATCTGCCCAGGTATTTTAGTGTGAGGTATTTTTCTGGTGAGGGAATTTTGATGGGAGATTCCGTGAGGCCCGCTTTCTGCCGCGTGAGAGTCTCTAATATGAACGGGCTCGAAAAGTGATCGGGCCTTACGTATAGGGGGAGGCCCTCCCGGCCGAGCCTCACGCGATGTGAGGTACCCGACGAGGAGGGCCTCACATCGCATGAGACTCGGCCGGGAGGGCCTCCCCCGGCGTAACGCCCAAGCGAACACGTAGAAACGCAAGCCTCCCGCCCGTGAGGCCCGGGAACGGGGGACGTTTTCCCAGGAACGTCCGGGAACGGTACCTCACGCGAGGTGAGGTACGCCGGGCGCCCTTACAACAAACGACGCGCGGGCGTTACGTCTTTAGATCCCTCACAGCACAATGTTCGAAAATGATGCTCCGGAAGAAAGGGAACTGAACGGAGTACGCAAACCACACACCCAAATCCGTCACTACACCAAAAACCAACAGAATCAACAGAACTCCTTCTTCCTCCCACGTGAAATCTACAGAAATTCCGGTTGATAAACCGAGTGACGGTTTTCGGCACGCATCCTAATGAAGGAATTCGGAGCTTCGCCATGAAATTCTCTGTTCCTAGAAAAATTTCATGAGGGTTTTGTTTTTCAGAGACGATCGGTAGCCTCTTCAGCGGCGATGTAGTCTTCGAGTCGCCTAAGTTTACGTTTTGGCACCAGATTTGCAGGAGAGCGAGATCGTCTTGATGGCTGCGGCCGCGGTGCGCAATGTGTTCGTGTACGGATCCCTGCTCGCGCCCGAAGTGCTGAACGCGCTCCTGCGGCGCGTTCCTCGTGCGTCGCTTGCTGTTGTGCATGACTAGTAACTCGACAAACCTT
Organism: Bryoerythrophyllum caledonicum; assembly: GCA_963971425.1. Classification (NCBI taxonomy): domain Eukaryota; kingdom Viridiplantae; phylum Streptophyta; class Bryopsida; order Pottiales; family Pottiaceae; genus Bryoerythrophyllum; species Bryoerythrophyllum caledonicum. The sequence goes on along the minus strand of OZ020524.1, from coordinate 18,206,780 downwards.
TTCCCCTATTTTGATGGTTATTCTTCATAATCAGAGGCGGAATGCACATTTCCGTTTGAATATTGCCAATCACGGCACCGCAGCTTCAAAGCAGCTCTTGATTCTTCGCAATGATTTTGCCACGACTGCATTGCTTTCTTATTCGTTCTTTTTTCTTTCTCTTTGCTCCCTTTTGGTTTCCTTTCTTGTGACAATATGCATCTTGGGGTTTTAGTATGTTAGGGGTATGTGCATCTGCGTGGCTGCCTGAATCGGCCTTCGGATTGGCTGTTAGACTTGTTATTTCCTTTGAGCTTGAAGGCTATCGTGATCAAAATCCAGTGAATCCGGGAATCTGTCATGTGAGAGGTTCTTCCATGTGTATGTCGCTGATTTTGACAGTGTTTGTCGGTTGGAAATTGGTGGCAGCCATCGGTACAGTATTAAGGACCGTATTTATCCTGCTGTTTTACCTAAAAAGGGTGATATAGTATTTGGAAAGGTACCTGCTCGATACTTGTTGCTTCTTGAGTTGCTGTGTAGAGTTCAAGGCGACCACATTGTCTGGGTCAAAGAGTTTCATGTCTAGTTCGGGGTCTTGAGTCCTTGGCGTTGCCGGAACTGGCGCGTCTGTCTGTACTTGTGACTTTTTTGCAATCAAACCTTGTTTGTTTTGTTTCAAAAAAAAAAGAAAAAAAGAAAAGAAAAGATACTTGTTGCTTCAGTTTGGGCTTGCTGCAGTGATAGCTTTGTCTAGGCTGGTTTCCTTTTTCAAATAATTTTTCTACAGATGTTGACATACTGTGTGCTCTTTCACTTCGTTTCTATTTTCATTATTTTGGCAGTTTCAATGACGTAAGCATTTTGGTGTAAGACTTTCTAGATGCAGATTCTAAGCATAATTTAAACATATTAGTTTTTGATACTTGTGCATTCGAAGTAAGCTCTATTGTGTAGAGGGAGCAGAGTATGTTAGATTTAGAAGAGGAAAGCACAACTTGGTTAGAGAGATAGGTCAATTGGCAATGTGTGATTCTTCCGATTAAACGAACTTATCTTTCTGTTATGTTGTTCCATTTGAGGCTCTGTAAGAAGATCATGTGATCATTAAAATGGACTTGTAATAGTTCTTAGTATGGTGGTCTCCCACCTGTGTTTCTTTTCTCTCAAATTTTGGCTGAATCTGGTGCAGGATTGGTGTTATATGTTCCATCGGTCGGGCACGTAATGATAAGAAAATCACTGATTTCCAATGCTGTAACAGGTGTTGTTCGATCTGAGCGACCAGGAGCTACATATTCTTGATGAGTTTGAAGATGTCGGATATACAAAATCAACAGTATCGCCTCTCATTCTGGTACTTTCAGAAAACATCTCAATGTATTCTGAAATTTGCAAATGACTTAAAATGCGGCATACGCAATTAGAGCAATATATAATTACCATGGCATTGCAACAGAAAGCACATGACACCAACGGAGAATCAGTGAACAGTGCAGCAACCAACAGCGAAGCGTCGGAAACGACAGGGCCCGGCTGCTTAGAGCGAGTGAGCAATGTCCTCAATGGCCAGACAGAGAATGTGGCACCTGAAGACAAGCCTGTTGAAATCTCACCAGGTCGTTTTGTTGGACTCAATCTTGCAACCGAAGTGACAGCGTATATATACGTCTGGGTTAACGAAAGTGACCCAAATCTTGAAGGAAACTGGGATTATGAGGTATTCAATCTAGCACCATTCATATCAAATTCATAGATCATGGCTTACACAAAGATATTATGATGTAGAATGAAAAACATTTTATCAATGACAACATGTTTATGGATCAATAATACAAATAAGTGTATACTTAGGGCGACATGAATAGTCTCGCAAATGTGCATGTTACTGTTATGGATCAATAATACAAGATAGTGATTTGCAGTTGTGGAGAGCGAATCATCTCAAAACATTTCTGGCTAAATATACGAGCAGTGACGATGCAGTGTGATGGTTTTGAAGCAGCCACGTAGGCTCAGAGTATGTGAATTATGTAACATGGTGGGAATGTGCAGGAATGGGCGAAGACCTATTTGGACGATTACGTGAAGATGTGTGAGGAATTTGAATCTGAACTGATCAAAGATTATTGTGGACAAATGGTGAGTTAGCAACCCACTGGTCATCGTGATGTCCTGTTCACTTGCAAGGTAGATAGAAACATGCAACTCTCAGTTTGACTAGACATCATTCTTAAAAATGTAGTTTTATTTTTTCTCACTTGTGGATAATTGTCCACGTTCGATGTACACATCATGTGCTGTTATCAGAATGTACAATGTTGCTTTCTACCATGAAAAGCAGGTCATATGAAGTGACTTTGAAATGTCATCATTGCTTAGGTGAATGATGACACTGCATGTATGTATAGCTTTGACATTAACAAGAATTGTACAACAAGCTCAACTTATGCAATGCCTTCCTGTATAGCAGATTACACAAATTCTCCTCAGATGACTAGACTCTACTTGGTTGTGTCAAACTCTGTTTGGCGAGCATGAACAAGGGTATCTGCAAACGCTTTCCTTATTTGAGGCAATGACAAATTGTTTCAAAGAATGCAAGTGAGCCCTTGACGTACTTTAATTTGTTGAAAAACTTGCCTATTGTAGATACTTCGTTAATGAAGTGGAATCAATAATGCCAGAGATAAATTGCCCTTGATTGGTGGCGCAGAAAAATCATTCTCCAAAACAGACCGCTACACTAAAATTGATATTTAGTGTTGACCACAGTTTATAATTGCTATAATTTTTACTCTAGATAAGAAAAATTACCGACTATGTTTACATTGATTCCCCTCTTTGAATAGTACAGAGAGGGGTGCTCTCGGTAAACATTTTTTTTTAAAAGTAAAAACTTATTGCATTTATAAATTAACTACACCAATAATGTTCATTAGTGTTATGGCACCAATAGTGTAACTACCCCTATGACCTGACCTTCACTAAATGTCAATTTGTTTACATTTAGTGTTCAATGTCAAAAAAATCTGCCTAACAAAATTGCTCATAACTTTTGCATCACAACGAATTTGAAGACGTACCATATACCGATGGAATCTGCTTGAAAAAACACATGAGCGGGTCACCTCACTCAATATAATTGGTGCGAAACTGATAAAGATATGCCTCCTCAAACTTTCAACCAAAACTCAAGAAATCTGCCCAAAAATATTCGCTATAACTTTTAATTTAAGACGAATTTGAAGATGGGTAAGGTGCCATTGGAAGCGTCTTTTCAAATCAGTTCAGATAGGCACAAAAAAATCTCAAATTGGACAAAAATTGCCCCCGAAATCATCATTTGGCATGTGACAAGATTTGGGTGACTTGCAATGAATTGTTACATAACCAACACTAAATGTCAATATGTTAAAATGTAACAAGGTCAAAAGTTACAGAAATTGGCAATTAGTGTTTAAATTGACATATAATGTAGTTACATTTGTAGGGTAATTGACATTTAGCGTTTACGTTCGTAAATAGTGTAGCGAACACTAATGAACATTATTGGTGTAGTGTGGTTAATACCAAATATCAATTTTAGTGTAGCTATTAAGTGGTCTGCAAAATCAAAGAGGGAATCAATTGACAACTTTGTTCTCTACACTCTAAGAGCATCGTCAATGCATACACTCAAAATAGGCCTTCAACTTCAATAGCAAGGGGTAATTAGAGGGCCCTGTAAAAATCAATGACCACTTGAAGGCTGTTGCACCTCAATCCCCAGCCTTTATGAGCATCCTCAATCTAGCCTTTTATTGGGCCTAAACCTCAAAGTTGAGACCATGCAACCATCAAGCCAACTCAATGCACCCTTTATCTAGCCTTTATTGATTGAGGGCTCTTCTAATCATGCCTCTCATGCTCCAAATTTGTGGAGTATAGAGGGCCCTTTAAGTAGCCCTTGTGAGCATTAATTATGGCACTTTTGGCTCAAAGTTCAATGATTGTTCCCAAGCTTTGTACCATCAATGAGGAGGTGTTGTCACATGGCGCAAAAGAGGTTTAGAGAGCGAGGGGTTGAGGTGCAACGGCCTTTAAGTGACCATCTATTTTTTTAGACCTATTTCAAGTGATCACTAATTTCTTGCTATTGAGGTTGAGGGCCTAATTTTTAGTGTATGCATTGAGGATCATGTTCTAAATAGGCTCTCAACCTCGCTCTCTAAATTTCTTTAGCAACATGTGGCAAGGCCTCCTCATTGATGGCATGAAGACCAAAAAGAATCATTAAAGTTTAAGCCCAAAGTGCCTCAATTAATGCTCACAAGGGCCACTTCAAGAGCTCTCTACACTTTTTAGACTTGGAGAGTGGGAGGCATGATTTAAAAAGCCCTCAGTTTATGAGGCTTAGTTAAAGAGAACATTAAGGTGTGTTGCTGGTTGAATAACCTCAACTTTGAGGTTGAGGCCCCAATAAAGAGGTGCATTGATGCTTTTAGTTTTTTCCTTTAAAAAATTATACACCTACATATATTGATTAACCATTTAAGGCCAATGAGATTTTAAGGCCAATGAAATTTTATGGCTTTTCAGAGAGCGCCAAAGTAAAAATTGGAGGACACAACCAGATCTGGCCGCAAGTGCGACTTGCGAGAGCAAGTTGAGCCCCCATTAGATGGGACCTGCCATCGCCCATACGGGACCAAACGGGCCCCCCATACGGGCTCATGTGCGGAAGCTTATATTTGGATGGACTATGGTAGTAAGCAACATGCGTGCATAGAGAAGTTTGGTTTAAAATTTACATAAGTTCCATTAGAATTGGTTTGCAAGTGTGCGGTCAAGTTGTATTTTTACTTTAATATTTCAATCCGACACTTTTACTATTAGCCTGTATATTGAATATTAAGAAAAAACAACTCCAGCAGAATAAAATGGTCTCAAGTAGACTATATATAAAATATACTAGTGGATCCGCCCGTTGTCCCCAACATAGCAAGAACAATCTCTAATTAATCCTTTAATGCCAAGCGTTGTCAGGGCAAAATCAACACTTTCAGTGGAGATGCAACTTTGACGGCCGTTGCAGGACACGACAGAGCACTACTCCAAAATTGACCAGACATTCTCTTCACAGGGCGGTGGCCTCTTGTGCGCAAAAATTTCAGTACGATTGGTCGCCGGAGCTCATCACAATTTGTCCATATACAACTGCTATACATGAAGGGTCCATGTGCGGCGAACACTATGGTTGTGGGCACGTATCTCCTTTTGAGACGGCCTTCTTTGTGTGTGGCCTTACAACAAGTGTTCTTCCTTTTTGTCCATGTAGCTTTCACCTCGATACTGCACGCCATGAGCCTCCAGGGTGGAGGCATTCTCATTGATCTAGTCCACGGGGGTTCCCTGCGTGGCATGAGTCTAAATGGCGCCTATGATGTCAACTGAGGTGTGCAGTTGGAACCAACACATTACGGACATGTGCAAATAGACTGCCAAGAAGGGAACTACACACTAAAATTTTCCCATAAAGTTTCATTATTATTGGCCTTTTGTCCAACTAACATGCCTTACCTTTTTTCTAGAAGGATGGCCCTAATTGTGTGGCAATTACTATGCTTGAAGTCAATTTTACTATAAAAATTCAAGTTTAGGAATGTTTAGGTTAAAATGGAAAAGGTATACTACAAGAGCAGAGGAGCACAGGGATTACAAGACAAAAATGTACATAGCTTAGGGAACTTCAACGTCCTTTCTCCCACTGAGAGCACACATAAAGAAACAGAGCTCAGTATGCAAGGGCGATAGAACTCCCTCCCGCATTAGCACAAGCACCAAGCTCACAATGAAACGTGCTCCAGACATCAAGACAATCACACGCATTATGGACTTCTATATTAATAATGATCAACCTTATCATCACTCATAGGTCATATTCAGATTTTTCCACGGAAGAAGTGTTCACAATCGAGAAAAACAAAAGAAATCAACCATAATTTGAAAACTGTCATCATGATGTCTGATCTCTTACCAAATGTCATTGCCCTAAATTGACCTAGATCGTTGTTGCATGTTGAATCCCATGCCACGTATTTCTCCTATTTCACTCATCATGAAGTTCCAATAAATTATCTTGAAGTTAAAATAAGCTAGGATAGCTTTCACGACATAGGACAAAATATTGGCCATTCAAAACATGACATCCATACATGTAAAATGCACTCCCAACGCAAATGCTTCAAAATAGGGGTGAACAAAACCTTGTACACATCCTAGCGTTGGCACCCTTTATTATTGACCTCAAAATATGGTGGTTGTCTTTGGTCATCCAGGTGGTAAGTCTGTTATTTAAACACACAAGAGTTGAAAATTGTCACTTATTCAACCAATACCCACTCCCATGGTTCAAATGAACCACTTTTGAAATATAAATAAAAACCCTAGTTACTAACGTCTAATATCTCCAAAGTAGCTTTGAATTGCCAAAGTGCATCGCCTCAAAATTTGTGCTCATTCTTTCATAATCAACATTGTCTTTGAACTGAATAAAACAGTGTTAATAATTAAAGAATTGGCTATGGCATTGAGTGGTATCATAAAACAAGGGGCCATGCAAGTAACCACAACTATAGACACATCTCCATGTCAATCTTAAAGTGCTAGGGATAGGAGTGGCTGGCATTGCTAGCACATGTGGGGGCACTCAAAAGGACATTCAAAATATTGTCCCTACCCTCAATTGCCTCAATGTTCTCACCAAGCATTAAACCACTATCTCCACTCTGAGCAATTAAAGCACCACAATTAGACGATGAGTTTAAATTATACATACAATATTTCAAAGTTCTTTAGCCTACTTCATGAGACAATGAAGAAATTATATACAGAGATTGAATCAGTTAGAGCATCAAAATCATTGTTTTGAATGAACAACTTGAATACAAAGTACGCAGGAGCCTCAAAACCAAGAAGATGAGCCAGAGAATGAAAATTTACTACAACAACTTCAACTTCACAACACAAACCACAAATCGTAATCTTTAAAGAGATATTCAGGAGATGACTAATAGTTGGTGCAGCTTCCAAAGAACCATTAACAGCAGTTGAGAGTTGCATACGTTTGGAAACCCATGTTCTTCAAAGAATCCTTTTCACAACTGCAGCTCAAGAGTAATATTATAAGTACCTTAAATGCATCTTAATTGCATAGTTTGTGCACATTAGGAGGAATAAAAGATAGCTTCGATAAAAGTGTCGCTTACATGAGTATAGCTTGTGGCAACACGCAAAGGCCTATCTTCAATCCACAATGGCATGGCATATTTGGCACTTTGTATGATGCTAGCTTTAGAGGGTGGAGTAGAAGCAGTTAGTAGAGCCATCCGTGGTCGTTGGTGGTCTTCCAAAACATTCAACCACCTCACTATCTGTTGACAATGTGTAATAGCTTCCATCACATACATCAACCAACTTCCATAGGAAAATCAAAACAATTTGAGACTCCAACATCCCGTAGCTTGCATTGTAGAGAAGCATGCACTTGCGCAAGCCTGCTGACCTTGTCCAGCAATTTCTGAGCCTGCCAAATGAGCCAAAGAAATCTTGAATAGATTCCAAATAAAAATCGACAAATGGAAGCAAAATTAGAGGGTAATTACGTGATCTTATATTTCCTTCTCAAAATGCAAGCAATCAACTTCGATCTAGGCTTCATTTGCATCTCTACTCTCTGCATCTACTAACACCGGCTCTCAAGCTCCGACAAATTGCTTGTGAGTCATGTGGAATTGTCGTTTGGTGCTGCAACACTCTTGCATTATCTCCTGCTTCTTCGACTTGAGCCTCTAATTGCACCGCTTCTAGATCTGCATTGCACCTGACAAAAATCAATACTTGTCTATTGTCCGAGAGGGAAAAAAGGACAATGAAGTCATTTGAAAGACCTAAACGATTCAATATTCCAACATCTTGGAATACCACAAGACAAAATACAGAAAACCACATGATGGCCTCCACCTTCTGCTCCGCCGTGGCGCTCTTTGCGGCCGGGACAAGCTGCTGTAGCTACGGCATGCCTTTCCGCCACTTCTTGGTTAGGCTCTCCTCCCTCTGGGTCTTCCAAATCTCCACCATGGTGTCCTCCCTCTAGCGCAAAGCATCATCGGCATCTACGACTAACTTTTAACCATTTTTGCGCACCTCCTTGCTGCCATTAGGAGTGAGAGACATAGTGACAAGCTACGAGGCCCACACACAAACAAAAAATCCAGCCGAAAAACCTCAGGCACTATGGAAGGAACGCAAGAGTCTCGGCGCGCTCAGACGGCCTTTGGGCGCTTCTTCCAACGGCAAGGAGAACAATTATATATACGTTGATGTGTGTAATCCAAACTTCTTGGGCCCCAATAACTAATGAGATAGCGCAACGTGGCACACTAAAGATGTATGGCGCCCATCTTTTCCATCTTTCGTGCATTGTCTACCATTGTGGGAGTATATAATCAGCTTTTGCGGTGGTTGTAGTTGCCAGAGTTGGCATTGGTTAGATGCATACAATCTAGAATATAAGGCCACACGAGTGTTCCGAGATCAACAAAGCTCACAAGTGGAAGGATACTACGGATTCCTTTAAAATAGTACGAGAGATCTTGTTTAGGCCTCCTCGGCACTAAAAGGTTAAGTTCCATTTAGTCCTCGTCCTCCTCTTTGAAAAATCTGCCCAATATCATCCAATTAAGTCCCCATCCAATGTCATTACGAGTTATCACCATGGTTGTCGATACCGCTTTTATTACATAGAAAAAGAGATATTAGAAATCATCTCTTCACCTTTCTATATAATAAAAGGCCTATGGATAACACCTAGGTATCATGGTGTAGGAGGCGGCGACACATGGCATTTATTTTATTATTTTTAGTAACTTATCTAAACTTACATTATCCGTTGGAGACAACGGGTCCGTATACTAGTCTACTACATTTACTACACATAATAAAAGAAGAAGGGCTAATACCCGGTCTACCGAGGCAATCCGTTGCGCCACGTGGCAATACGCGGCCTAACCCAATACTGGCCTACCTTGACACGTGGCAATAGCTAGGTAAAAGAAGAGGGGACATACCTCGTCATGGAAACTTGAGATACCTAGGCGATACCCGCCGTAGGAGGTGGTGACATGTGGCATTTACTTTTATTTCTTTTACTTTTGCTTTTACAATTTTTAGATAATTTTTCTAAAATTACATTACTTGTTGGGGGCAACGGATCGGTATACTAGTATATATATATTACATATAATAAAAGAAGAGGGGCCAATACCCGATCGGTACCTAAGCAGTTCGTTGCACCATGTGGCGATACTTGGCCTAGAATATTGGCCTTCCTAAACACGTGGCAATAGCTAGGCAAAAGATGAAGGGCCATATCCGGTGATGGAAACTGGAGATACCTAGGTAATACTTGTTGTAGGAGGCAACAACATGTGGCATTTATTTTTATTACTTTTACTTTTATAATTTATTTTCACCTAAACTTATACTACCGCTTGGAAATAACGGATCGGCAAACTAGTCTACTACATATAATAAAAGAGCAGGGGTCAATACCCTGGTTGGTATACATGCAATTCTTCGCGCCACGTGGCGATACCGCCCTACCCTGATATTGGACTTCCTTAACACATGGCAATAGCTAGGTAAAAGAGGAAGGGACATACGCGGTGATGGAAACGAGGTATACCTATGTGGTACCTACCGTAGAGGGCGGGGACATGTGGCATTAACTTTTATTTCTATTACTTTTACTTTTATAATTTTAGTTAACTTCCCTAAAATTACATTATCTATTGGAGACAACAGGTCGGTATCTTAGTCTAGTCTGTTATTATTTACTAGAGTGTTACCCGTGTCCTCCGGACCCAACATTTTTTTGTGTTGAGTCCCCACCTCCCCGTCCCCTAGCCAATCCATCGTCCCCCATCCTTGTTCCCTTGTCCCCCGTCCCCAATCCCCCGTCCCCATCCCCATCCCCGCCCCGTCCTTTTATCCAAAACCCTAACTTTTAGCTTTTCATTTTATCCAAAACCCTAACTTTTAGCTTTTCATCCAAAAGCTCGTTTTTCATCGACGCGTTCATCCAAAAGGATCGTTTGTCATCCTGTATTCTTTTATAGGTATAGAAGATTATATAAAAGAGCAAGGCCAATAATCGGGTTGATACCTTGGCATCCCAAAATGTGCCACGTGGCAATATCCGGGTCACTTTTACTTTCTTTATATAAAATTTTGGTTGTCCAAATAATAGGCATATGCTTACTTTATTGAGGATTATCATTGGCATGTTGAGGACAACGGGAGGTCCACTAGTACTATAATAAAAGAGCAAGGCTAATAACCAAACCGATACATAGGCATCCCAAAATGTCCCACGTGGCAATATCTGGGCTACTTTTCCTAAATATACATAGGAAATCCAGGTTTCTAAATAATGGGCATTGTTTACTTTATTAAGGACTATCATTGGTCCGTTGGGGACAATGGGAGGTCTACTAGTATCTCTTATTATAATAGAATACAGGATGAGAAATCCGTCGGATGAAAACGGTCCATCAATGGATGAACGCGTCGATGAAAAATGCTTTTGGATGAAAAGCTAAAAGTTAGGGTTTTGGATAAAATGAAAAGCTAAAAGTTAGGGTTTTGGATAAAATGAAAAGCTAAAAGTTAGGGTTTCGGATAAAAGGACGGGGCGGGACGGGGACGGACGGGGATGGGGACGGGGGACGGGGGACGGGGATGGGGGACGGGAATGGGGGACGGGGGACGGGGATGGGGACGAGGGACGGGGGACGGGGGGGACGATGGATTGGGGGGACATTTATCAAAAATGTTGTGTCCAGAGGACACAGGTAACATGGGTGACACGGGTACAAGTTAGGGTTTTGGATAAATGGACGGGGCGGGGATGGGGACAAGGACGGGGGGGACGATGGATTGGGGGGACATTTATCAAAAATGTTGTGTCCAGAGGACACGGGTAACATGGGTGACACGGGTACAAGTTAGGGTTTTGGATAAATGGACGGGGCGGGGATGGGGACGGGGATGGGGACAAGGACGGGGGGGACGATGGATTGGAGGGAAAGGGCTAGGAGATGAGGAGGTGGGGACTGAATACAAAAAAATGTTGTGTCCGGAGGACTCGGGTACCCCACTAGTATATAATAAAAGAGGAGGGGCTAGTATCCAGTTGGTACCCAAGCAATCCGTTGCGCCATGTGGCGATACCCGACCTATGCTAATATTTGCCTTCCTTGACATGTGGCAATAGCTAGATAAATGAGGAAGGAGCATATCCGGTGATGGAAACCGGGGATACCTAGGTGATACCTACCATAGGAGGAGGCAACATGTGACATTTTCTTTATTTCTTTTATTTTTACTTATATTTTTACAATTTTAGTAACCTTACCTAAACTTACACTACACATTGGGGCACAACGAGTTAAAGGAAATCAATTCTTTCCCTCTATCTATCTCGATTATTGACCAACATCCATCATTTAAGAGCTCTATGATAACTTTTAATGCTTGATTGCATGTCTTGATTTGAATGATGATTCCGACAATGACCAATGAGGTATAACTCTGCAATAATTTGAACGAAATATATGAAATCCATAAATTTTTAACGTACGAGTTTTTGGCATGATAAAATAGACTAAACCCTAGAAGAAGAAAAAAAACAGTATACTAGTCTCTCTACATAATAGAAGGGGTGTGGGGTAAGCCTGGTGTTAGGGACATGACCTCTGGAAACTTCTAGTTCCTTTTACTTTAGACTAGGCTTTGACTTTAGAAATCCTTTTACTTTGCTTTTACTTTAGAACTTGCTTTTACTTTAGAAACCCTTTTACTTTAGATTAGAAAATTCATATAGGGGTTGAGACTGAAGAGTCTACACTCACATAAACTTGCATTATACACTAGGGACCACTTGGACTTAACTGGGAGATGCTGATTTGAGTTTCGGAGAAAGAGACAAGGACCTAACTGGGAACTTAACTAGGACTGCCCACACCCCGTTGGAGACAACGGGATCCACTAGTAAAATATATACCTCCACCATAGCCAGTGCAAATCTACGGCTTCATCGCCTCTAAACCCTAAACCACCAACCTAGGGCTATCGCGCTTCATAGCTGGATTCAGGATGTCTATAAACTAAACCCTAAACCCTAGATAATGATATTCAGACGCATTGGTAATCATGCAGCATTTCCTGTTCGGTTCAATATATATTGATCGGGCGAATACGGATCTGGAGAGTACGGTTCACGCAACGAGCACGCGTTAGGGTTTACATGCTCCTTACGACCCAGGGAGCAGCGCAAGTTCAGTGCTTACAAGTGCAGCAGTCGTGTGGTCAATCGAAAGGGCATGAACGACAACACCAGTTAACAACAACTATTCCACAGGTCGTGTGGAGGAAGGCGCTGGTGGTGGTTACGAGACATACACGGGTGGGATGGTAGGGCGTGGAGGTCCAGGGTACGGTCACAGCAACGGGGTTGAGGACGGTGCTCCAGGGATGAGCAGAATTGACGTTTACACGGGGACAGTTTTGGGGGAACAACTACAACAACAACACGGTGGGCGGGGGAACGACTTGAAAGACGATCAGAGTGGAGATGGGAAGAAACGGAGGAGCCGCTGGGGTTCTCAGGAGGAGGAAGGGGAAGGAAACGAGACTAGGAGCAAGAAACGGAAGTCTCGATGGGCGGCGGAGGAGCCGAAAGCGATGCTTGGTCAAGTTCACCTGCCTGACTTTGGAGGAGTTCACGTAGAGCCAGAGCTGCACGCACTGAATATCAAACTCCTTGATATTAATCGGAAGTTGCAAACTGGTATGGTGCTGGATTCCATCGGTGATGGGAATCGTTCACCTTCTCCTGAGCCGATCTATGATAACATGGGCATTAGGATTAACACGCGAGAATATAGAGCCAGAGAGAAGCTGACACGGGAGAGACAGGAGGTGATTGCGATGCTCGTCAAGAAAAACCCTGCGTTCAAGGCTCCGGCTGATTACAAGCCCTTGAAGCACTACAAGAAGCTCTACATACCAGTAAAAGAGTATCCGGGGTACAGCTTCATGGGCTTGATTATTGGCCCTCGCGGAAATACTCAGAAGCGAATGCAAAAGGAGACGGGAGCGAAGATTGTCATTCGTGGGAAAGGATCTGTCAGAGAAGGGCGTTCCGCTCGGAAGCCCGATCGTTCGGAGAACGAAGATTTGCATGTTTTGGTTGAGGCGGACACAGAGGATGCCTTGGAGAAGGCTGCAGGCATGGTTGCGAAGCTTTTGGTACCAGTTGAGGAAGGACAAAACGAACACAAACGAGCCCAGCTGCGGGAGATTGCAATTTTGAACGGAACTATTAGAGATGATGAGTACTGCCGTCTTTGTGGTGAACCTGGGCACAGGCAGTATGCTTGCCCTGCTAGACACTCCGCGTTCGAAAGTACTGTTTCGTGCCGCATTTGCGGAGACGGTGGCCATCCAACAATCGATTGTCCGTCAAAAGGATCGGCGCAGAGTAAGAAGATGGATGATGAATACATGAACTTTCTTGCTGAACTTGGTGGCAGAGGTCCTGATGGAAGCGGTTCACCTCCGGGCAACGGCGGTGGCCGTGGGGAGGTTGGCTCCAGTCGGCAATCAGGCCCTACTTTGGCGTTATCTGGACAACAAGGTAGCCTTCCATGGACCAGAGAACCGAAGTTCAACAAGAACGATGATGCTAATCTTTACGTAGGATATTTGCCTAGTACAGTTGACGATGATGGGTTAGCGCGCCTGTTTTCACCTTTCGGTGTTGTGGAGCAAGCCAAAGTGATCAGGGACCATCTGACTGGTGCCACAAAGGGTTATGGATTCGTGAAGTATGCCGATCCCCAATCTGCAACTGCTGCAGTGGCTCAGAGGAATGGCTATCGGTTGGAAGGCAGAGTCCTAGCTGTGAGAGTGGCAGGGCCAGCGCCGCCTCCTCGCGGTATGGGTGGAGCACCTGGAGGGCCTCCTCAAGGTGCTGGATATCCACCCCAGATGCAGACTGTTGGGCCTCCCAGTGGTCCTCCAGGTGGTGACAACATGGCTCCTCCTCCATGGATCGCTGCTCCAGGTCCTATGCAACAGTACAATCCATATGGCCCTCCTCCGCCCGGTCCTAGTTCATACGGTCCTCCGCCTCAAGGGCAAGTTCCTCACGGAGCTCCTTACGGTGGACCATACAACAACTATGCGGGTGGACAAAGTAATGTGGTTGAATCAGAGTATGAAAGGTTTATGTTGGAGATGGGGCGCTGATACTAATACATGCTAACCTGGCGGATGCTTGGGGTCTTCAGGTGTCCAGTTTCATGAATCATTGGGGGGGAGTGGCTTATGTTGAGGATTTACATTGGGTCAGTGCAGGGTTATCATGGAGAGCTTGTTCCTTGTTCAGTGGAATTAGTAGGAGAAAGAGCAGGCGGCCACTCTCTGAGGTTGTTCTCCGCGATGTTGATCTGGTCAGACTTACTGGACTGGTCTACACAGGCTCTTGGAGAGCTAACTTCTGGCCGCCGCTTCCCCGAAGATTAATCCATGTGAGGTGCATGCAGGGTTCGTTCTGCAAATGGACACACTCTAATATCTTCTGATAACAGGGCGAGAACGAAGGTTGCTGCAGAGAAGCTCCAACTTGTAGCATCGGAGGGGATCCTAACTTGGTGGTTCTGTGGAAAAGTGGTGCTGACTCATGTGGCAGATGTTTGTTAGAGTGCAAGTGCTTGTCAATTTTTACACGACACTCTCCTTGGTGTTTCAAGTGCATTTGATGTCTAGGTGGCGGTGATTCGCAATGCCATGTAGTGTCGAGAATGCTGATGGCAGCTGTGCTGACGAAATTTTCTGTCGCAGGGCTGACGATTAGTGCTCAATAGGAACTCAAAAAGTGATTATAAGTTGATACTGACGTTATTCAGAACTCTGTTTTTCACATGTTTCATGTCATACTAACATGCATGTTTGACGTGGTACTGGCATCCTAGCGCGGTTGTGTATTTAAGCTTGTCATGAAATTGCTTATCATGACTCGTCATTTGTCTTTGCCTAATATCGAAATGTCTTCCTGTGCAAGAATAAGAGCATTCGCAGCCTCATAAGATGAACTGGCCCGGCGTTGGCAAGTTTTGTCGTGTGAGATGTGGCTAAAATAAGTTGCCGGCCTTTCTCCTTGTACAAGATCCACACTGTCCTCACGACATCGGTGTGCACAAACCCTCACTCAGCCAAAAGCTGCCTGCCACCTCAGTTTCCTTTGATCTCCGGAGGAAACCAACATACTAGAATACACCTAGAGAGGGCATGATAGGATTTCCATTTCGGCCATGATATGAGTATTTTCTCCAAGCTTGACCCCATCCACTCAGTGCGCCAAGTGCCGTTGCAAAGCTTCTTTGCATACTCACCCGGTCAATTGCCCATATGCTTGTTGGGCGGGCCTGTGCTTTGGATGCTCTCAGGGGTTTACATTTGTAAACAAACGCACATGAGTGTGGTGGGGGTGGCTTACGACTCCCATCCAAGTCTTGACGTGGACCCCTTCAATTTGTCGGGTTGAATCCATCTGATCACAAAGATTCCAAGGACAACATGGGGTCCAAAGCTACCCCCACCACACTCATGTGCATTTTCTTTATGTAGTGTTCTGATTAACACTCTTGTTTCCTTGCTTTCTGTCCAGGGAGTTCTCTCTTTTCTTCAGGTATGGACTGACAGGTCTACCCTTCCAACTTAAGTTAAACGAGTTTGGTTTATTTGTCAAGTTGCCAGACCTTATCTTGTGTGATCCTTTTTAATGCCACTTGGTACATCATTTTATGGCCTATTTGATATTCATTCATTGACTCATACTATTTTTTTATCATCTACAAGGATTAGAATGGTTCTTAAAATGTACAGTACCCTCACACAAGTATACGTACTTTTTTGATTTTGTACGTTTCCACACTACACTGCTACCAACTTTGGCACCGTCCTGAGGGCTGAAAATTTGTCAATTTACCATGAGATTTTCAGCACAAGATCACCTTTATGTTGACAACATGTGTGCCAGATTTCGAGGGCTGAAAATTTGTCAATTTACCATGAAATTTTCAGCACAAGATCACCTTTATGTTGACAACATGTGTGCCAGATTTCAAGGCCAGAAGATAAATACAAAAAAAGATATTCAAAATCTACCTAGATGTGTAGTTGTGAGCCATTCACAGCTAACCAACTTTGACACCCTCCCAAGGATTGAAAGAATTTTTTTTGCCCATGGAATTTTTAGCATGAGACCACCTTTATGTTTATAATAAGTGTGCCAAATTCCAAGGCCACATGATGAATAGAAAAAAGGATATTCAAAATTGTTTCTCGTAGCTACATATTTTGGTAGATTTTAAAGATGGTTCTTTGTATTCATCTTCTGGCCTTGAATTTTGGCGCACATGTTATCAACATGAAGGTGATCTTGTGCCAAAAATTTCATGGTCAATTAACAATTTTTCCGACCTAGGGAGGGTGCCAAAGTTGACAATAGTGAAATGGTTTCGTTATGTTTCTCACAACTACACATGTTGGTAGATTTAGATTTGATTCTTTTCTTTTGTGGGTCTTTTGGACTTGAAATTAAGCACATGTATAACCAACATAGTTATGGTCTTATGTTCAGAATATCATGGGAAAAAATAAAAAATTGAATCCTTAGGAGGGTGTCAAAGTTGGCAGCAGTGAAATGTTTCTCACAACTATACATGTTGGTAGATTTCAAAAATCTTTTGATCTGTAGATATTTTGGCCTTCAAATTTGGCACGCATGTGATCAACATAGAGATAGTCTCATGTTAAAAATTTCATGGGAAAATACCAAAAAATCCAATCCTTGGGAGTGTGTCAAAGTCGGCTAGGAGTGAAATGTTTCTCACAACTACACGTGTTGCTAGCTTTTGATGTAGTTTTAATTGTGTGGATCTTTTGGACTTGAAATTTTTCACACACATAGTAAATATAGAGTTCGTCTCATGCTAAAAATTACATGGGCAAAAAAAATTCTTTCAATCCTTGGGAGGGTGTCAAAGTTGGCAGCTGTGAAACATTTCTTACAACTACCCCATGTTGGTAAATCTTGGATATCTTTTTTTGTATAAATCTTCTGGCCTTGAAATTTGGCACACATGTTTTCAACATAGAAGTGATCTTGTGCCAAAAATTTCATGGTAAATTGACAAATTTTTAGCCCTCAGGATGGTGCTAAAGTTGGCAGCAGTGTAGTGTGGAAACGTACAAAAGCAAAAAGTATGTATACTTGTGTGAGGGTACTGTACAATACAGTAGGGTCCAAGGCAGGATGGCGTTTTTGGTTTCCCATTGGAAAAAAATTCCAGTCTGCCCACTTTGAAAGCCTCTAGAGAGATCAAAAATTGGTATTTTACCTTAAAAATTTTACCATGAACCTGAAATCAAGTTTTTAGTATGCTTACCAAACTTCAAAGCCAAATAATTCACCAAAAAAAGTTATTCAAAATCTACCAACATAGGTAGCTGTGGAAAAAGTTTCACTCGTACCAACTTCGAAAGCCTCCCAAGAATTGAAAAAAAAATTCCTTACTTTGATTTTTTTTGGTGGAAACCAATTTGTGTTAGTAGTATATGGTAAAAATCTCAAGTCTAAAAGATTAGTAAAAAAAATATATTCCCAATCTACCAACATGTGTTATTTTGGGGTATGCTTGTGGAAATCATTTTCACTACAACCAACTTTGACAACCTCCCAATGGCTAAAAAATGGCCCATTTGCCATGAAATTCTTGACACAAGATAAGCTACATGTTAATGACAAGTGTGCCAAAATTCAAGCTCAAAAAGCTTACACAAAAAAATAACTCACAATCTAATGACATGTGTATTTGTGAAAAGCAATCTAAGAGCCTGTTGGGAATGTTCATGCTTAGAAGCATGGATAATTAGCTTATGGTATGAAATTGTCCACATAATATAGTACCTAAACAGAAATGCTTCTCAAAAAATCAAGAACATCCAAATTTAATTGTGCGCACTTGTCACATCCCAATGAATACACTTGCTAAGAATTTGAATACCACATACGCATGTCAAAGGAGCTTATGTTCTCTACATCAATGCTTGTTTTGAGGGTTGAATATCACAAGTGACTTGTAGAATGTGTGATGATTTGAGAGGGCTTATTTGAAAGCAAAGGTATGCACATGGTGATGTGGGAGTAAGAGTATGCACATGAGGGTTCATTTGAGAGGAAAGGTCTACACATACTGGTTTGGGAGTGAAGGTTTTCACAAGCTGATTTGGGAGCACATTTTGCACATCAAGGTTGGTTTGGGAGGGGAGCATGTATGGACATGTGGTTAGGTAGTTAAACTTTTAGATCAAGTTCTCAGATGTAAAGTTGTGATTGATGGCTATTCCAGATGAAATTTGTGCACGTATTGTGGGTTTGAGTGAGGGAGGGAAGAAAGGAGTTGAACTTGCAGCTATTGTTGGAGTCCCTGTTAGAACAGTTCAGAGGTTGGTGAAGCAATTTCGAGAAAATGGAACCTACAAAAGCAAAACGTGTGCCACAAAATATGGAAAAAAAACTTAGTGATAGAGATGCTTGTGGTATAAAACGTGTTTTACAAGCTGATCGCCGCATCACGCTCTCTGACATTACTAATATGTGTCCTACTAAAGTATGTAGAAATACTATTCGAAAGGCTTTACATAATAGTGACATTCACAGTTGAATTGCAGTCAAAAAACCTTTTTTGACACCTCGCCACATGTCTCAACGATTGGCTTTTGCTCAAAAGTATTGTCGATGGAGTGCATAAGAGTGGGAGCAAGTTGTTTGGACAGATGAGTCCACTTTTGAAGTTGGAAAAAACTCTAGACAAATTCATGTTTGGAGAACTGTGTATGAGCGCTATGCTTCAAGTTGTATAGTTCCAACTTTCAAGAGTGGGAGGACTTCTTTGATGATTTGGGGTGCATTTTCTGGAGGGCAGAAGTCACAACTTGTTTTTATGCCTAAAGATCGGTGCCCTGCAAAGGATTTTGTTGAAGTGGTTTACACTGGGAGTTGCTTCATTTTATGGAAAAAGTACCACAAGGATTATTCATGGAAGATGGTGCACCTGTCCATAGAAGCAAACTATGTGAAGAACGGAGGCAAGCACACTGTCTAGAGAAGCTTAATTGGCCCGCAAACTCTCCTGATCTCAATCCAATTGAGAATCTTTGGAAGATTTTGAAAGATGCAGTTCAACATGGTTCATTATGTCCTAAATATACAAGTGGCTTAAGAGGAGTTATTGCAAGAGAGTAGAAGATTATTAGTGGTCAAAAGCTCCTTCTGCTATGTCATTCCATGCCTGCAGTACTAGGTTACAAGTAGTGATAGAGGCAAGTGGAGGACATACACGTTGGTAGATTGTGAGTTATTTTTTTTGTGTAAGCTTTTTGAGCTTGAATTTTGGCACACTTGTCATTAACATGTAGCTTATCTTGTGACAAGAATTTCATGGCAAATGGGCCACTTTTTAGCCATTGGGAGGTTGTCAAAGTTGGTTGTAGTGAAAATGATTTCCACAAGCATACCGCAAAATAACACATGTTGGTAGATTGGGTATATCTTTTTTCTTACTAATCTTTTAGACTTGAGATTTTTACCATATACTACTAACACAAATTGGTTCCTACCAAAAAAAAATCAAAGTAAGGAATTTTTTTTTCAATTCTTGGGAGGCTGTCGAAGTTGGTACGAGTGAAACTTTTTCCACAGCTACCTATATTGGTAGATTTTGAATAACTTTTTTTTGGTGAATTATTTGGCTTTGAAGTTTGGTAAGCATACTAAAAACTTGATTTCAGGTTCATGGTAAAATTTTTAAGGTAAAATACCAATTTTTGATCTCTCTAGAGGCTTTCAAAGTGGGCAGACTGGAATTTTTTTCCAATGGGAAACCAAAATCGCCATTCAGCCTTGGACCCTACTGTACAGTACAAGTTATTTCATTTCTATATGCAGTTTAGACAATGTTATTCGATCATAGACAAATTAGAATGGGAATCGGTATAAATTATACTTTTTGAGAACTTTTTTTGAGAAGTATATACATTCTGAAATAAGTGTAGTACATGGCTCTAGTCTCTTAAGTTGGTTCTGTGTTAACCGTTTAGAGCCGAAACGTGGTCTCTAGGGGAATGAAAACACACTATCATAGTCAATAGTCAATAGAGGAAACTAGGGTCAAAATATTCTTCACGTCGGACGTAGTCCACGTTACGGTAATTCTAATGAGACCATTGTCACAAAAATTGATGCGGGCTTTAGTAAACTACAGTGATTTCCGTGAATTAGTGTCGCCTTGATATGTATCGAATGTGTACATGATGTTCTGCATGATCTATCACGCTCATAAAATCTCCTAGGCCTTGCCGGTCATACTCGGCACTAAAGGATTAAGAAGCTCATGTAGCACATCTGCTTGACTCAAAGTGGTCTTGTAGGATTTCTTAATGGTTTTACGGGTAAGCTATTTAATGTTGGTTTTGCTCATAATTAGGTGAAGTTAAGGCCCTCTTTACACCATGGTGGAGATGGTCACTTGTCAAGGAATCAAGGGGAATTGTGAAATATGAAAAAAGTCCAACCATATTGAGGAATTCCCCTTGAATCTTGACCTTAATGGCTGGCAAGTATGCAGTGACCCAATCCTGGCCTGCTTTATTGAGACAATGTGAAGCTTTGACTTACCAATAAGAAGTGATGTTATTTGACAGAGACATCATCACAGCAATGCACCGAGTGAGGAGCAGGGCTTTTTTTTTGGCGAAATTTCGCCAGATTGTCAGAAATCTGACCTCTCTGGCTTCGTCCCTCCAAAAACTGGCCTCTGCGGTGCAGCCAGCAGGAGGGACACGGGTCCAAAAAAAAAGCCCTGGTGAGGAGATGGGCGAAATGAGCTCTTAGGGCCGCTTCACACTAGGCCGAGTGGAGAGTCCGTGTGT
This sequence comes from Bryoerythrophyllum caledonicum, assembly GCA_963971425.1. Lineage (NCBI taxonomy): Eukaryota > Viridiplantae > Streptophyta > Bryopsida > Pottiales > Pottiaceae > Bryoerythrophyllum > Bryoerythrophyllum caledonicum. The sequence continues at coordinate 18,185,699 of OZ020524.1, read as the reverse complement.
CAAAAAATTTGCCCAAACTATGGCGAGAGTCCAAACTTTTGGATTAAAAAAGCCTTCGAGCGGATGTGGTGTGAAGCCCCAAAGCCCAAGTCCAATGTCCAAACCCCATATCATTACGCCAAAAAAAATCAGCCAATAAAATCAGCCAAAAAAAGTCAGCCAAAAAAAATCAACCAAAAAATTCGGCCTCTTTCATCTAACGGTCGAGATCTTCTCAGATTTTGATTATTTTATTAAAAAAGTTGACGGACTCTCGAAGGAAGTTCGGGTCAACTAAAATCGGCGACCCAAGTTTTGCTCCAGAGTCCGTCGCCTTTGCGCCAAAACTCTCCAAAAGTACTGCCATGTAGGCACATTGGAAGACGACTGCCTTTGGACTTTGGCCTTTGGTGTGAAGGCTGAGAGGCCGGACTATGGCCATTCAAGCAATGTCATTGGTGGAAACCGACGGACTCTCCACTCGGGCATTAGGTGTGAAGCGGCCCTAAATTATTTCAAGACAAAGAGAATTTAGCGTCTGAAGCGCCACCTCTGAGATCGTGTTTCAAGATGGTTGGATGTTGTGTGATACCCCAATTCACTCACACTATTTAAGGTGTCAATTCTAAGGGGCAGTTTTCACTACGAACCAAGAACTCGCCCCATGCACCTCTAAAATTTGTGATTGGTTCCATCAACTCGATCGGCCAATCACAAATTTTAGAGGTGCATGGGACGAGTCCTTGGTCCGTAGTGTACCCCGCCCCTAAGTTTTGTGAGGCTTGTGTCTAGAGCTTGTTTTGACATTCTGCGGGTTCAATTCCAACACGCGTTTTTTTGCGAAATGTGTCGTGCACAAACACATCGTTCAAAGATAACATCGTGCCAACAGGTGAGAGCGCACAATTAGAAGCAAACTTGGAGCAATGGTGACTATACTATCACTGTTGCCTCCGTAGGCAACGAAAACAATAGTTCACAAAAGAAACTATCACCCTCCAGCAACGTGGGCTAGGGAAAAAGAAATAAATACCCAGACCACAACATTTAGTAATTGGTCTACAAGGACCCCTTTACTAACAAATAAGTGATAAACACTCACAAATCACAATAAGTCGAGTCCATGCCACTCTTCAAGAGTGAAAACATGATCTTGATAAGGCTAATGATGTGCAACACGCATACACCCTCATCTCATCACATGGGAGACTCAACTTGAGAAAGATGAGTCTCCCTCAACGACACGTGGAGGTCATCCGGGTTCCAAGTCCCAAGATGAGGTGTCAAAAGACACCACCGTTGCCCAAGCCGCCACGCGGCACTAATCCTAACCCTAATCTCCCATTAGTGCTAAGTCTTGGGCTCTCTGGTAACTCCACAAGTCTCTAGGTGGTTTCTACCCGAATACCAGCTACTCAAACACCTCCATGCGCCGATCCTGACAAATGGTTGGCAAATCACTGCTACAAAGTGGTGGACACTTTCTAGGGTGTAAAGGTGTTTTCAATGTGATTCCACAGCGTTTTTCACAAGCATAGCCATCAACGGGTCATTTACAATAACACCATTATTTTTTAGACTGTTGTTGCAGAATAGAACCAGAAAACTATGTGGACCGAATATTTTTAAACTAATATTGAATTTCCAAGGTCTAAAGAACTTAGCTATTCGAATTTTCTTGCAAAATTTGTGTGGAATAAAATAATAAAGCAATAGACTATGTAGAAATAAGGATTTGCAGTTGGTCAACTTTACCTTGTTAGTCTTGCTTCCGGTGAGTACAATTAGTTGTAGACTCCACTAACTAAGGTTAAAGGGGCAACTTCGTTTTAACACCTTTGTACGTTGGATGCGCATGTCCTTGATACCTTCCAAGTTGCATGCGCTGCACTTGTATTATATGACTCCGACAAAGTGTGAAATCTTTGCATGAACAAAGTGGTTGGAATGCACTATGGTGCTCAATTACGTGCCTTTTTGTCATGATACTCACTTTTGATATGCCAAAAGATTCACATGTTTTTTGGACATTTACAAGCTGATATATGTGATGGCTGAAAGAACATTTTGCAATGGCGTGGGAACCAAAATTTAAATGTTGAAGAAGTCGTAGGTCGGGGCTTGCATAATTTGCATGAGTTATTTAGGAAATTTGACAAAGCCCTCAAAACCTATAACCTTCCACTTCCGGCTATTCCTCTTGAAGAGCTAGGAACAAATTGTTTAATTGAAGCAAAGCAAGAACTTGCAATTTAGCACTCTTATCAAATAATAAACTTACTCTACCTCTAACCATATGATATTGTTATGTACTACTTATAGAACATATAAGATTTATTTTAGAATTTTAAAACCCATAATATTGTAAGGTTATTGCATATTAGACAAGTTTAATGGTCATTTTGCAACTTGATCATATATTGTCCTCAAAAACCTTAACAACACTCTAATTATTCTAATAGCATTAAATTTTTACAATATGTAAAGTTGTCATTCTTTACTGTCAAAATCTATATTAAGTAAGATACTTGTTTTAAAACATGTAGGTATGATATAAGTGTTTAACATATCTAAAACAATTGAGCAACAAAAGGGATCCAAAATCACACAAAATACATTTCATATATTTATGATCTCAATTCCATAAAAAATCTCAATTCAAACAATGGACATAAAGATTATTATGTTTTCTTGGAGGTCAAAAATATGCAAATAAGAAACATGCAAAATCTCAAAATTTTGTGTCCATTTATGTGGAAGAATGAAGGTTTTTATTGCATGGTGCCCGCAATCTTTGTCTTTTCTTGGTGTGAAACTTTTGCACAATAGAGTTTTATTTATTTTTTAAATCTCGAAGGAAATTATATTAGTTTCCATTTTTTGTCCTTGATAAACTGCTCAAATTGCCAAACGCAAGAGATGCTTTAGGTAGCATAACTTCTTCATTGAACATTGGATTTATAAAAATAAAAATAAATACTCCTACAAATGTCATTTGAGAATAAAAATCTCCAAGAGGATTGTTGAAATTGGCACCACAAGAACTGGCCAAGGATCTAAAAAAGCCCGGTTAGAGACACATCGTCCTTACAAGATTTAAAATTTAAATTATTATTATTTATTATCTCCTAAATGACAAAAGTCCCGAGGTGGGCTTTTCCAAATCTTAGGCATGTTCCTATGGTTGCAACTTATACTTATAATTCTTGAAATTTTGCGCAAAGATGCAAGAAAACAAGAGCTATGTGGGAATATGATTTCTATTTTCATTAGACCTATGGAAAGAAGCTATGCAATCTTGAAGGAGAACTTCTTGAGTACGGGCATGCCAAGCAACTCCAAGAAATTTTGCCATGACACTCTATTAAATGTGAGATTTTTAATACTAGCAAGTAATATTATTTGCTTTCAAATGATCAAAAACAAATTCTTGCCTTAAGTGAAAAATAGCATATTAACCTTGCCAATTCACTTGTATGACCTCCACTTCTACAAGTGAATTGGCAGGGTTAACATGCAATGTTTGAATCTCCACTCCTTGCACAATTGTTTTGAATATGCTACACCCCTTCTCTACCTTAAAAAATTAGTGTACAAGGAACCAACATCATGCTTAACCCTTTAAGGCCAATGAGTTTTATTGGCTTGTGAGGATCTACAAGTGTTCTAGATCATGCAAAATTACATTTAAGCAATGGACACATTTCAGCACAAAAATCTAAGAACTCATTTCACGGATATTGTTGCCAATGCTTGTACCGATTGCGGTGGCGATGGTCTCAACAAATGCGCATCTACCTCCACCTCGAAGTCATGGTTTATTCTTTCCTTTGAGGTGGCCTATAGCACTTTATATAAAGGTTCTTGATCCTAAACGACCCATACATGGTCGATCGGCCTTAAAGGGTTAACATGATAGTAATAAATTTAGTTCTTGTGTAGTGCAAAAACTTGACACCGAGTGAAGTCAAAGTGTGCTGATCCACTCAACGCAAGAAAAAAAATTAACCATTCCCCCTACTTCAAACACTATAATCTTTCGATCCGTGTGGTCAAAATTTATGAAATTTTGTGAGGACGTAACTCAATAAGTCTAAATTGAGATCCTACTGTTCAAAAGAGGAAATAAAACTTTTTGTATCCTTCCACACTCATTGTAGAAGAATCTGAAGTGTTTTTTTATTTAAAATTGTCAAAGAAATTTTGGGGTCAAAACCAACACATACTTTCGATCCACGAGTGACTGTATCCACACCAAAAAGCATGGGGTTTGCAACAAAAAAAATAAAAAAATGTAGTCTATTTAAAGGAAAAACGGAAAAGAGGGGTTTGCAACAAGGTTTCTGAGGAATGACAGCGTAGGCCCACTTCAGACGAAACATTCATTTATGAAATGTACAAACTCCTTACATGTTGCCTCTTTAAGTGTTATAATCTCATATATGTTATGGAAATTACACTCCCTAAAAGTTTATACTATGTTGATTGTTATGAGATGTCTCACTCCCTACTTCATCAATTTTACTTTTGCAGGATAGTAAAACTTGTAGGGTAAAACACAATTTAGAATTTTGGGGTGATTATTTTGGATGAGAACCGGTATGATGGATGAAAATTTTGGATGGAAATTGGCCCAATATCTTACAAATGTTAACCTTACTAATTATTGAGATCAAGTTTTATGAGTGTTATGTGTTATGATTTTTCTGCTCCCTATCAGTAACATATAAAGAGTTTAGACTGCACCACGTTGTCATCCGATCAAAGATACACCAGTAGAAAATGCACGATCTTTCCTTTTCATCATGTCTAAGGGGCAATTTACACTACGGACCAAGAACTCGTCCCATGCACCTCTAAAATCTGTGATTGGCTCCATCAACTCGATTGGCCAATCACAAATTTTAGAGGTGCATGGGACAATTTCTTGGTCCATAGTGTAAACCGCCCCTAAACAGGTAATTCAGGTGGCCTTACACAAACTGCTTATATTGACTTATACAACCTTATTCGTCCAAGAGCCATAGTATGCTTCTACTTGTCTATAAACATAGTTTTCATATGTGTTGTTGAACATCTTTTTGGTGCCACAATTATTGTTACAAGGTGCTCCATTTCTTACAGAATAATGAATGTGAAGCTAGGGTTTTCCCCTACTACTAAAAGTTAGAGTAACTTCCTAATTGTATTGAAACGTAATAGAATATATAAATATATCATAGATACAAAAAGTCAATTAGGAAAAGACTCTCCTTGGTGAACCATTTCCAGAAATGCCAGCCCATTCTCTTCTTAGGATAATCTTATTTTGTATTTCATTGTGGTTTTACTGCAAAGGCGACTTTAATATTCAAAATTTGGACCTGCAGTGGTAAGTTTCGTACATGATTAATTCAAATGGAGAATGTCCAAAAGTTTTGGAAAATTCAAGAATGTTTTCTAGATGATAACCATGTAATGTGATATCCATTGTAATGCCTAGATGACACCCATTGATACCCATTGTGTCCAAACCACTATTATTTGGAAAAAATGATTATTTCGGCAGGTAGTGTCCAAAAGTGACCACTTTGTAAGGTATTACTTTGACTTCAATAATATGCCATATTTAACTAAATATGGACTTTCACGTAATATATGGACTTTGAATTGTATGTATTATTTGGAGGTCTCTAGCTAAAATTTATGGCTCCTTAGTAAAGTTCACAAGGGGTTTTTCTCTGAATTGAACTAATTTCATCTCACATCATTGAGAGATTTTTAATCAAATTAACAACAATGTTTATTTTTGGACTTTGCATAGTCAATATTTAGTTAAATATGGCATTAATAACATAAATCTTCATCAAAAGATCTTATCAAAAAAACCATATTGGTGTCAAAGGCATGTGAGAAGCCTTCCTAAAGTATAAGAAAATTGTGTACATTATTTAAACCCTAAATTTCTATGAAAATTTATTACCAAAAACACTCCAAAATTGTTGATTCAAGTGCAATGAGTGTGGAAGGCAACAACAACAACAACAACAAATCTAATATTAACCATAGGATCTCAATTAATACTTACTTAGTAACATATTTTAAAATTTTCATAAACTTTGACTGCACAGATTGTAAGATTATAGTGTTTGAAGTAGTGAATATGGTTCATTTTCTTCCCTATGTTGAGTGGATCAGGAGACTTTGGCTTCACTTGGTATCAAATTTTTGCACTACATAAGGTCTAGATCCATTACTGCCATGTTAAGCATGATGTTAGTTCCTTGTACACCAATTTTTAGAGGCAAAAAAAGAGGGTAGCATGTCAATTCACTTTTTATTGTTTTGTGAACTAAATTTGTTTCAAGATGATAACCCAAATGGTCACTAAGAAGGTTCCCATCACATCCTGTAGTAGGAAAAATTGTTTATGAAGAATATAAACAAGTTTAAGATTTCTAGTTCTTATGTTGAAAAGAAGAAGTTTTTTTTGTACCTTGCCCGACAATGTGTGACAATCCGTAAAAATGTTTGACTTGGATTAACATGCTATTTTTCACTAAAGACAAGATATAATTGTTGATAGTATGGAAAGAAATGATTTTAGTTGCTAGAATTGAAAATCTCACACTAGGACACTCTGTTATGTGTGAGATTTTCATTACTACTAAATAATATTATTTCCTTTCATATTGTCAGAAAAATCTCTTGTCTTAAGTGGAAAATAGCATGATAATCTAAGTCAAAAAACTTCACACATTGTCACACTTTGTTGGGCAAGGTACCAAAAAAACTTCTTTGTTTCCACATAAAACTATGAGATCTTCATACTTCTTACATTTTATTTTTTCCACTACAAGATGTGGTCTAAACCTTCATATTGACCATTCGGATTATCATTCTATTACATATTTAGTTCACAAAAAAATGTAATGTGAATTGGCAATTTCTGAACCTCTACTCCTTGCACATTTGTTTTGAATACGCTACACCCCTTTTCTACCTCTTAAAAATGGTGTTGTGGGAAATAACAGCATGATTAACACGATGGTAATGTTTTCGGACCTTGTGTAGTGCAAAAATTTGACACCAAGTAAAGTCAAAGTCTGCTGATCCACTCAACGTAGGGAAGAAAGAGAATGGTTTTCTCTACTTCAAACACTACAATATTTCAATTTGTGGGGTCAAAGTTTATGAAATAAAACTTCATAATTCTGTGAGGACATTCTGTGAGGACATTAATGAATAAGTCTTAATTTAGATCCTACGGTTAGATGTAGAAATAAAACGTTTCGATTACCTCCTAACTCGTTGCACTAGAACGAGCAGTTTTCGAAGTGTTTCTGGTGTGAAAATGCCTTCGGCCTTTAGGGGTTAAGAATCCTAATCCCAAGATAGATTTTCAAGGTGAGTTAGGTTTGCATGGCCTCTGATTGGACAATTTTTTCTCGAGCTCCCTCAAACGCCTCTGAAAACATAGCTGCAGTTGCAGCTCTGACAGTCCTCATGAGAGAAATCAGTGGGGTTTGAGAAGGATCATTCATTTACTCACTTACAGGAATGCTATGAGTGTCTGGAGCTACAATGGGAACCGTGCACATTTTCCAAATTCTTCAGCATGTGAAAATGCGTCAAATGATGCCCACTTTGTAGCGGACAATGTTCCATTTGATCAGCTCGAACCTGCATCTTTATCTTCATCCTTGCAAGCAAGCTAAGGTTGGATGACCTATAACCACCAACTTAAGCTTGCTGACCTATTTATAGCGTTTGTATACGTGGTAAGACATTTTCTCCGAATTCAAAATAGGATTTCATGAATATTGCAATTGTCGTGACCATTTATTTCTTCATATTGAAATTGCTACAAATTTTCAAAGTGGATAGTAAGCCGTAACCCATTCCTCGACATACAAAACTCTCTATTTCCACACTAAGTTGTACTAATGACCACTTCTGCAAGAGACTAAAACCGAGAGCTTTGAACCAATCATAAACTGACACCCAATCATAACTGACTTCCTAAAATTTCGGAAATGGGGTGGGTTCGTGGTGGTTTTGGTCCACATTAGATTGTTGGTTCTGGGGTTCGTGGTGGTGATAGGTCATCCAACCTTAACACTTCCTTGCAAGCTCAGATCATCTCTGATTTTTCACCAAGAAGCACATTTCAGCTCCCCACTGGTCCAAAAATTTCATCCTGTTCCATTAGAGCCATGAATCAATGAACCCACCCTCCAGTCCAGTCCATTCCATTGGTTCCATGACCATTGGAGCCCAGAATTGATAAGCTCGAACCTGCAAACACACGCTGGCACTCAATTGCAGCAGCACTGCACCAATAAAACAGAATCCTTGCTCTAATTCTACAGTAAATTATTGCGCAATCACAGAAGCTCACCGAGAAATGAAAAAAGAAAAGTACAAGCGGCAGCCTCTTGGAGCAGTGAAGGAGTGCGGCATCTCGGCTGAGGAGGCAAGTCTGACAGGCAGACGTGGAAGGATACCGATACGAGGTGGCAGTGGGTACAGTACGCGGGTGACGACAGAATGCAACTCGCGGCATCGAGAAGCGAGGCATCCAGATATTCATTAACAACTTGGTCAAAATCAAGTGCCCGGCCAGCAGGCAACCGAGGACTGGATGAGAGGTCCGAGGATTGTCGATAAGGTTGACATGATCCCGGTCTGCTTCGTCCCAGACAGATTGACACAAATCCCTCATGCCTTTGCCTTTCTCGGAGCCAGTGAGCATCCCAAATTATGTTCCCGCATCAACACCTCGGACGATTCCGTTCCTCCTCGTGGATGACTGTTCGCTTCCATCTTCCATACGCTTTCTATTCTAAGTTGTGGGCCTTCCAATGGCTCTTTCACACGAGGATGTGCTTACGTGTGTGTGTGCGGAAGAAAATCTTAGTACGAAGAGAGTGAAAACAGGCCACGGCGAATTGACCCCCTCGCTGGGACTTACCCGAGGTGCGTCCTGTCTTAATTGCATGGGGTCATTTTTCTGGCCCTCTTATTTTGGGGGTTTCCATAGGCTTTTTTAATTTTATTTTTTTGGACAAATTTGGGGCCTACGGTTGTTGTTCTCCCGCCGGATATCCCTTGCTATAAATAGGGCCCCATTTAAAAACAAAATAGGGGCCAAGTTTGGCCCACCACCTCGTGGCCCCCTCGGGTAAGTCCCATCGAGGGGGTCCATTCGCCATGGCCGTGAAAACATGAGTGATACAATTTGTTAAAATTATAAAAAAAAAACAAATAAACAAACAACAATAAAAACTAACATTAGCAATACTATTGTAGTGTAAATGACATGATGAGCAATATGCGTGAGTGAGTGTATGCGGGCTTACCAATATGCAAGGTTGCACATGTACAGGGTACATATACACGATCTTTGGTATAAGCCATAAGGCCATCTAACGAATAAAGTATTGACAAAGCTACTAGTATGAGAGATTCCGCTAAAGATCATCTTGTAATTTTAAAAGAAATCCGGTTGCTAGTGTGAAGTTAGCCATATGTATATACTTATTAGCCCCTAAAGGCCCAAGGCATTTTCACACTAAAAACACTTTAAAACTACTTGTTATAGTGCAATGAGTAACTAGGAAATCAAAATGTTTCTATTTCTAAATATGACCAGAGGATCTTAAGTAATGTCCTTAAAACATTTCATCAACTTTGACCGCACGAATTGAAAGATTATACAGTGGAGGCACTCAATTCCGATCACTTAAGCCAGTTCGGGACTCAAATGACATAGTATGTCAAAAACATTTTTGTAGAAAGATGCGGAATTCGGAATGAAACTCAACAAATATACTTTCAAATTTAATCTCAAAGATTTACAATTGATACAGAATTTAGAAGCCCTAAAACCACCAGAGCATAATAAAACTATAGAGTTGGTGAGATTTGGTGCCCTCCTTTGCCCAATGCCAACAAGTGAGAGTGAGTAAAAAAAGAGAAGACATGCCATGGATAACCAACTCATAGAGGGTACCCAATGCCGATCGGCTTTGTTCAACTTTCAAGGCAATGCCACCAATGCGAGCTCAATTGAAGTGGAGCAACCCAAAATTGCACACTTCATGACCAATGCTGATAATGACTATTATTTTAAGATTTTGAGTTATTGATTTAGGATCACTTCATGCACCATTTCATGCATTTGCCATTTTCATGCACCATGCCATGCATACTCTACTGGTTGGAATTGGGTGGCCGATCGGAATTGGGTGGCCGATCGGAATTGGGTGCCTCTATATTAGAGTCTGAAGGAATGAAAATGGTTCATTTTCTTCTTTGCGTCGAGTGGATCAGCAGACTTTAACTTCACTTGGTGTCAAGTTTTAGGTCTAAATCTATTACCATTATGTGAGCATGATGCTATTTCTTTATACATTAACTTTTAGAGGTAGAGAAGGGGTGTAGCATATTCAAAACAATTGTGCAAGGAGTGGAGGTTCAAAACTGCCAATTCATGTTTTATTTTTTGGTGAACTAATTATGTTTTAGAATGAGAATCCAAACGATCAAAAGAATGTATACACCACATCTTGTAGTAAAAAACTAGAAGGACTAGGTAAATTCCACAGAATTGCAAAACACTTGCACGAACCTGCCCACGCTACCCTATACTACTTCTAAAGAGAGAGTTCGTCTTCTATAGAAAACACCCCGGACAAAGGCCCCATAAGATTTCTTGACAAATATCTCAAAAAACAAGATCTAATCAATGACTTGGATTTAATCTCATAAGACTTTCCTAACATAGACAAATGGACCCGTAACAACAACATAGATAATGAACTCTCTACAAATTTTTGGAAAAATCCCACAATTACAAATTCACAAAACCATGCCATATAAAACTTCATACGGGACAATACATGAGAAAAGCTTGCAAACAACTCTTTTTTGGAATAGAACAATTCCTACCCATAGCATGCTCAATATGCACCCCCATGGACCCGGACACATGGCTACACATACTCCTCAAATGCCAAAACCATCATATACACTCCTTAATTGTAAAAAGGCACAATTAAGCGGTATGGAAAATCCAAAAACTAATTGTATCCTCAAACCAATCTAGGTGCTTTATGCCTATCAACGCCGGAACCTTCAACAACCTACAAGAAAATATAGTCCCTCCATCAATGCTTCCATGTACGTGTAGAACCCAAAGATGTCATTGAAATGCGAGATTTTAGCGAGACATAATATGCATCAAAGGACTACCATATAAAGACCCTCTACCGGACCATATAAATACAAACTTTACTATTCAATTTATCAAATTCAAATATTGTAATGACAGATTTTCACCAAAATCAATTGAAAACAAAATTAATAAATACCAATCACTTATTAATGACATTCCAATTCTTGGATGGAAATTTGACCCCCTTAATGCCATTGTCACTAGAGCTAGAGCTACTACCTTTATCCCTTTTATGAAAAATCTTTAAAATACATTCAATATCCCCATTAATCCATTAAGAAGACATTCACAAAAATTAAGACCATCACTATTCAACATGCAATGTCCATATTTCTACACAAACAAAAACTTGAAAATAACCAACATGTCCTAGAATTGTATGATACCCCTTGAAACCTCTCAAAAACACACATTTAACCTTTATAGATCATCTCTTGGAATTGAGCCATGTGGCTCTGGTTGGTCATTGGTTCATTCTTAATGATTATTGGTTACTAGTTTTTTATTACATAGTGTCTCTCCTCGAGAGAGAGGAGTAGTTCTATACCACTAAACCTATGTCCCGTGGACATGGATTTAGTGGTGGAACTAATAGACACTTTATTCATTCCGGCCCACTTTAGGAACCGGAGTTCCTCTTCTTTGAAAAACTAAAATGGCCAAAACATATAGATCTCTAAGTTATATGTGGAAAAGAAGAAGTTTTTTTGGCACTGTATGACAACGTGTGAAAATGTTTGACTTGGGTTAATGTACTATTTTCGTTTACTAAAGACAAATGTTTTTTACAGTATGAAAGAAAATGCTATTGTTGAAAATCTCAATAGTAGAAGAACTACGGCCTCCAAAGGGGGATGGTGTGAATCGAGTGTATGTTTGTTCCCGTCACTATATCAATGCTCATAGGACAAGGAATGTCGAGGACTACTATCCTCTTGTAAGGGTAGACGCTATGGGACAAGTAGCCCATGGCCAATGAAGAGGGAGGTGTCACCCTCGAGGGCACGTTGTTGGTGATGAGTTGGGAATGGAAACAGAATAGCGATGTTGTTTGGTAGAAAGTTTGTGAATAGCACGTTGGTTGATAGTTCTAATTCTGATGGAGTAGTCATTGTGTGTAAATGATTATAGGGGTTTGTCTGTTGTTGGCATTGGTCGATTATTTTTGATGTGTTGTTTGTGTAATTGTATGGATATAGCATGTTGTACGGCGATGGTGTTGATATTTTCTAAAGGTATGGCGGATAGCGGTGTTGGGAATTTGAAATCTAAGTGATGTCATTTGTGGTATATGGATTGAGGCACGGGCACCACTGTTATAATAATGATAGGGTCAACTTTCCAAGCATGGTTTGTTAGGCTATCTAATAGTGGTTGGTATTTGATAACTTTGCTTGGACCAAAAATCTATCATTGCAGTATGCAATTACAATAAGTTGGAGAGTTAAATTAGAATTGATTGTTGTTGGAGGGAGGCGTGTAAAGGGAACTCCGAGCACACAGTATGTTTGGCTTGAATCTAGCATTGCATTGGCAGCAAGGGAGGTGGAATGTGCAAAGTAAGAGCCTCTCTGGGATTGTGTTTTCGTGGGTAATTGTTGAATGTGCCAACATTCATGAGGGTGTAACAACGGAACTTATTAGAAGAGATTAACGTTTTTCTGAAATACGAGACAACTTTCTTGTGTGGTTTAGTAATTAATGCATGTATGTGGGGTTTGAGGCATGTAAGTAGGCTTTGACTTTTAATATGTTGGTTGTGTTTTTTTATAGTAATAGATTCATTATACTTGAGATTGAGGGAGTGCGGTCTTGATGGTTGTTGTAGGTGGTGGGTTGTCTTATGTAGGTGTTGACTGTGTTAATTGAAAATCTCACATTTGATAAAGTGTTGTAGGAAAAGTTTTTGGAGTTGTCCAACGTGCCCGTTCTCCCCATTTAAAATTCAAAACCCTAAAACTTTTCATTACATTTTGGATTTAGAAAAAAATTGTACTTGTACAAAGCTACTAGTAATGTCCATTCACTCTATTTTTTTTTAAAGATGAATGCTATAAATTAACATTGTAGGCACTTGCCCAAACCTTTGAGAGTCTTCCAAGGGAGCTCTTGGGCCTTTAGGAGTTAAATTTTTTTGAGATTTTAAACTCCAAAGTGCTCAAGGTAAAACAAACCCATCTTGCCCTTGTAAAGATTAAAAGTAGACTTATCACATGGAATCCAAACTAAAAAATTTAACCATGATACTATTCTCCAAGCTACAAACAATATTGTTACTTTGAACATTTAGGGAATAAGAGTTAGATTCTCACGTATATTTAAAGTAATTCATGTTGTAGGCAAATATTTATTCCATTAACATACTATTGTATATTTTGTAAAAGCTCACAATGGTTTATTTGAGATTTAACGAATTTCATAAATGAATTTTTCTTATCATCATAGACACTTGCTGGAATATTATTCATATTGGAGTTTTCCTCAAAGTACCCAGTATGGCAACCTAGGATTAGTTCTTGCATCCTTATTTTTATTAGTTGGCCTAAATGTGGCCTCCAAAAATCTAGGATGCGAAAAGGTTGGGTGACTAGGTGATGGTCTAACCGGATTTAGGGTGGAGGCCATGAATGGAAGAGGCTAAATGGGGATGTAGAAATCATGCACATGTGCATCTGGAACCTAAATGGAGATATGCAACATTGTAGTCCTATTCAAGGAATGCCAACCTATGGTCCATGAAATACCCAGTGTGAGATTTCTGACCCTCTAAACATTTCCGTTTATTAATTTCTTTGATTAGAAAAGAACACAAAGTCCTCCATAGGTGCTCCAATGGGTCTTCTTGGCTAGCACAAGGTGACCACCCTCTAAAAATCAGACTTTTGGGAAAACTCTACATTGTCTCTCATTTTTGTAGCCAAATTTCTGTCCATACGTGTAATCCGAGGCTAGAACTTTATTCTGAGGATGTTCTCAAAAGCCAAAGAAGATAGTTTCACTTGTGAAGAACCAGCAACGACCAAGAAACACGTTCAACCTATTGACGAGCTCGTTCAAAAAGGTAGGTGACAAAATCATGTTGATCTCAAAAGCCGAACAAAATAAAATGACACATGAATCAGATTTTGGTACGACCAGCTAATTGCCAGACATTATCTCCTTTAGAGCCCAGTGCGCTGTAGCCACAAATGGTGGATTTCAACGTTTTTTCTCCTTTGAGTTGTTGCTCATGAAAATGACATGCTTCCTTAACCCCAAAATTTCTTTGACAATTTTGCACCCAAAACACTTCAAAACTGTCAGTTTTAGTGCAATGAGTAAGGAAGAAATGTAAAACTTTAATTTATAATTTTAACCATGGGATCTCAATAAAGACTTACTAAATAACATATTCACAAATTTCATAAACTTTGACGGCATGGATTGTAAGATTATAGTGTTTGAAGTAGAAAAAAAGTTCATTTTCTTCCTTGGGTTTAGTGGATCAACAGACTCTGACTTCACATCGTGTCAAATTTTTGCACTACACAAGGTCTAAATTCATTACCATCATCTTAAACATGATATTTGTTCCTTGTATACCCTTTTTTAGAGGTTGAGAAAGGGTGTAACATATTCAAAAAAATTGTGCAAGTAGTGGAGGTTCAAGATACTGGCAATTCATGTTATATTTTTTTTGTGAACTTGATATGTTTTAGAATGAGAATCTGAATGGTCCATGCGAAGGTTCACACCACATAATACTATGGGGAAAAAAAAAAGTGAAAAATAAGAAGATCTCTAAGTTTAATATGGAAACAAAGAAGTTTTTTGGTACCTTGCACGACAATGTGTAACAATGAGCGACAATGTGTAACAATGAATGAAAATGTTTGACTTGGATTTATATGCTTTTTTTTCACTAAAGACAACAAATTTTTATTTACAATATGAAAGGAAATATTATTATTTGCTGGTATTGAATATCTCACATTTAATAGAGTGCCTGGCAACAGTTTTTGGAGTTGCCCGACGTGCTTACGCTCCCCATTTGAACTTCAAAACCCTATAACTTTTTCATTAAATGTTGAATTGAGGAAAAGATTGGACTCACACAAAGCATTTGGTATTGTCCATCTTCACTAAAAATATCGAAGAAAAATGTTATAAATTGACACCACACAAACCTGCCCGAACCTTCTAGAGTCCCCCGAGGGGACTCTTGGAAATTTAGAGGTTAAATTAATAAAACAGTGCATAAAGTTGAGCAAAAGCCATGCTACAAATTTTGAGGAAACTTTTGCATAACCTCCAACATTTGACGAAATAGATTGCAGTGGGTAAAGTTCCTACATATTGCCGATGGAATTGTGGATTTTGCAACATAAATGCAATTAAAAGAATCTTGCAAAATGATTCATTAGGGAGATGAAATTGATTAAAACTTGCACTATGATGATAGCTTCGTAATGACATACAACATAGGAAATAAATTTTCATCCATGGTTTAAGTTCATTTTTCAACTCCTTCATGCTTGATTGTATACGAAGATGTTCCAAACTTTACACGGATCAAAACAGAAAACCTACATGTAATAAGAGTGATCAACAATCACATAACAACAAAAACCCCTGGACACACTACTCATTTCAATCACTTTTCCAGATCAAAATGATCTCCCATGAGCATGAAATACAACATAGAGCATATTGTTGTATTTTGTAGGGTTAGGGTTTAGGGTTTAGGTGTTACTGCCATGGGAGTCGCCACGAAGCCGGTCGCCGCGTCCACCGGTAACCGGTTCACTGCGTCCACGCCGACTGGGAATATGCGCTGCCGGAGCTTCCCCCCTTTGCCCTTTGAATAATATGCCCCCAGCATCAAACGTTTTCTTGGGATTACACACGCATAATATCCAACTTAGAGATTTCTTCCCAGTTTAATTACTAACCTTTGTTTGTTTTTCGGACTTTGTGTCAGCTTTTTCGAATCCAATCTTTTTTTAAATATTTTATGGTTCGTTTTCTTTCTGGGGAAGTTATGGAAATTTTGTTTGAAATAAAATGCTCGGTTGGGAGATGGAGGGATCGAGGATTTAAAATTAAAAAAAATTAGTATGGAATTTTGTTTTTCCTTGTCCTCCTTCTAGCGTTTCAGTGCTGGATTGCATCAACTGAAGAAAAACTAGATTGCACCAGATTGGCTGAAAATTGTATTGAGAATCACTAATATCATGTCGCCTGATAAATCTAATATTGTATGACAATTGCTAGTTTTAGATGAAAGATCCTTTCACACATATTAAATTTTATTTTTTTATTTTTTAAATTTCCTCTGCAAAATGTTGATGAATGGTAAAATGTGTGACTCCACTACAATATTACATTTCACCAAAGGCACCATGGTGAGGTGCAGTAGTGAGGTGGTTATGAGTTAAAATCCCCATGCCGGCGTGGTGCCTACCACCATAGTCCACCCAGTTATGGTGAGAGGGATCGTAAGACCTTTTTGTATGGGTACCTAAAAAGCCCTTGGGGGGATGATACGCCAGTTACCTCTTAGGCACTTAGTGTAGGGAGGCACTGAGTGTAGGGAGGCACTGAGTGTAGGGAGGCACTGAGTGTAGGGAGGCACTTAGTGTAGAAAAGTGTTTACCCTTGAAAGGGGGGAGTAGTTCTATTACACTATCCTATGTCCCGTGGTCATAAGCTTAGTGAAGCAAATGAACAAACACTATATTCACGCCGGTCCCCGACGAGGACTGGAGTTCTTCTTCCTTCTTCTTTAACATTTTGCCAAACTGGCTACAACCAGGAGACTGATAAAGAAGCCCTAAGATATTAGGATTGAATGAGATGTTCCGTGTGTTTGTGATTGGACCAACCTGACACCTCGAGGGAAGCTTGCTGTAGCCAAGTTGTAGCAGGTTGAAGATCCTGTCTGTTCAAAATTGGGAGCGTCGTTATTTTTGCTTGGCATGTTGTTCACTTTCCACTTTCCCTAAACTAAAGTTCAAGCTCAATAGTTTGTGAAAAGAGGCAAGGATGGACTAGGGCACCGTCTGTAGCGGTGGGAGTGTATGGAATAGGTTTATTTTTTGAATTTCATATTTTTGAATATATATATGTCCCTTGAGGACAAAATGTCCTAAAATGGGTTTTTTGAATGCTTGGTTGGGTTTCTATCGAAGAATTCATGTCGGATGGTAGCATTATGCCTTAAATGGATACAAGAGTATATGGATATCACCTAAGACAAATATTATATATTTTCCACAGTTTTTGGACACTCTCCATTTTGAATTAATTGTGTACAAACCCGACCAACGTGTAGGGTTTATATATATATATATATATATATATATATATATATATATATATATATATATATATATATATATATATATATATATATAAATAATTTATTGTTTTTCTCAAAATATTACATTTAATTAAAGAGTTATGTTGCCCAAATTTTATTATTTTAGGAAAAGGCGCGCATGGGCACTCTTAAGCTCGATAGTACTATTGCAAAGCTAAATACAATAGTGCCCTTATTTGAGGCGGATAGCAGTGAAGGAAAGTTCTTTGCAACCCTCATTGTTTTTACTTTAAAATCCATGAAATTCAAGGGTTTTTTTTTCCTTTTTTTTCCTTACAGAAATATGTAAAAAAAATTGTATAGAAGGAGGCATAATTATTTTCCCCACGTTCCATATGGGGAAGTTGAATTATACCTAGTATTCTTGACGTAGAATTTCTAGTTCAAATTTAAGTCCAACACTTATTCTTAAATTCAGAAAATAAAATTGTTTCTATACTACTAGTCAATGCAAATCCATTTTTTGGTATCCTAAACACCTCCATTACTTGTGATTTTTGGCGTGCAATGACCTAACACAAGGTAGAACATAAATTCATAAACTTTATGCAATGCGTAGTGGAAAATATACCATTTCCTTGAGTCAAAATACATTGACCCTATCCACATAGGGAAAAGAATTGCCATACTGCACTCTTCAAAGGCATGTATTTCACAATCCGTGTAGCTATGATTTACAAAAACATTTGAGCGTCTTCTTGTAATATATCATATATAGATCCTATGTTTGAAAATGAATCTTATGTTGTTTCAATTAGTCTTGCAACCTCTCATCTCAGAGAGGCAATTGTGGGGTGGTTTTGGTGAAACATAGTCTCCGTCCTTAGGGCTTAACATCCTTCGGAAATTGGATTCTTCTTCAAAGGCGTTTGGTGCACAAAAATCAGTAAATCAAATTGGGCAGGGGAGGGACAAGGCATGATCATCTTAACTCTTTATGGACGAGAGGCCCTTAGGAGGTCACTTTCGGAGTGATTTGGAAATTGGTGGAGCAATGCCTCATCTCTATTTGATTCACGGCTTAACCCCTAAATTTCCAAGAGTCCCCTCGGGGACTCTAGAAGGTTCGGGCAGGTTTTTATGGTGTAATTTTTATAACAAATTTCTTTGATAATTTTAATGTAGCTGGACATTACTAAAAGCTTAAATGTGTGAGTCCAATTTTTCCTAAATCCAACATTTAGTGAAAAAATTATAGGGTTTTGAAGTTCAAATGGGGAGAGCGGCAAGTCGGGCAACTCCAATTTTTTTTTGCTAGGACACTCTATTGAATGTGAGATTTTCAATACTAGCAAGTAATATTTTTTCCTTTCATATTGTCAAAAATAATCTCTTGTCTTTAGTGAAAAAAAGAATATTAATCCAAGTCAAATATTTCCACACATTATTGGACATTGTCGAGCATGGTACCAAAAAAACTTCTCTTTTTCACATAAAACTTAACGAAATTTTTATTTTTTCCACACCATTATGTGGTGTAAACCTTCTTTTTGACCATTTGGATTCTCATTCTAAGACATATTAAGTTCACAAAAAATATAACGCAAATTGACAATTTTTGAACCTCCACTCCTTCCACAATTTTTTTGAATATGCAATATCCTTTTTCTACCTCTTAAAATTGGAGTGCAAGGAGCTAACATCATGCTTAGTATGATGGAAATGAATTTAGACCTTGTGTAGTGCAAAAAATTTGACACCAAGTGAAGTCAAAGTCTGTTGATCCATGAAACGTAGGGAAGAAAATGGGCCCTTTTCTCTACTTCAAACACTATAATCTTACAATCCGTGTGGTCAAACTTTATGAAATGTTTTGAGTAAGTTACTCAATATGTCTTAATTGAGATCCTACAGTTAAAACTAGAAGGAATAGTTTTTTGTTTTGTCCTCACTCATTGCACTAAAACAAGCAATTTTGAAGGGTTTTTGGTGTGAAATTATCAAGGAAATTTAGGGGTTAATGAATGTCCCTTGGATCCTTGTGCTTACCTAGGCGAGGATGCATGCCAGAGTCTAACAAGTGAACTATAGTGGTGTTTGTAGTGACCAATCACAATGAGATGTACCCACCATGTAGATGACGTAGCGATTAGTCGCGATGAATTGTACGTACTCATGGGATCTCCCAGGTATGGTCGCAGGCATCATCCGTAAAGGGTTATGAAGTAAATATTTGTGGGGAGTGATTGATCCTGCTATGGTTATGTGATATTCAGTTCACAGACAGGTTGAAATGGCCGAATTCTGGTGGGAGGCAACATGCTTCAGCATATGTGAAGGGATCTCTTTGGAGCCATTCTGGAACATGCCCATAGTGAGATGTCAGAAAAACACTTAACTTTCTGTATATTCCTTCATGGATAAAGCTTCGATCCCAGTATCGAGCATATTCTTATTATGGTCACTTTAGGATCCCTGTACTCACAGAACCCAAATAACTTACGTCCTCTGCACAATTTTGAAGTGAATAAAGCCCACTTCAAACCAGCAACTGGACAATGTAAAAATCTATGAACATTGCATACAACATCTGCAGTGGGCATGCAGTTCATTTGGTTTTCGTGTGGTCCCCAAACCCTCCATGTAAATTTTGAAGATTTTCTTTGGAAAATGCCTTACTGCAGCAAAGTTTTGAAATCAATTTCATTCTTGAAGCTTTCATAGTACATCTGCTCTTTGACTGAAAATTTACGAAAACATGAGTTTTGAATGAAGTAAACTCCCCACTTTATTAGCGATTGAAATAGTGAGGGAAAATGATGGGTTGCAAGATATGATTGGGTGTTTAACCCCTAAAAGCCCAAGTGTACCAAATTGGTACGTTTTTGGATTTTGGGCATGTAATTTTGAGTTGGAAAAATACTCCGATTCTCATAAAAATTTTACACTGCATTGTCCTTTAAGAAATCTACATGGGGAATATTTCAAATATGATTTTGGACTTTTGGTTCAAAAGTTATTAGCCTTCAAAGGTCAAAATGGGGAGTTTGGACTATTGGGGCAGCCATGTCAACCAATGCAATTTGAGGAGAAAAATGGGGCAGAATTTTGGGACAAAAGGGCGAGGAAAGGAATCCAAACTTCTATGCACGAAGTCCAAGTAGAAAATGCATTGAAAATTATCAAAAGAGTTGTTAAAATATTTTTTAAAAAAAACAGCAATCAATCAGCCGTCAGCTGGCCTGCCAGCACCCAACGCCAGATGCAGGCCCGCCAAAAAAATAAAAAAAATAATAATAATAAAAAATAAAAAAATAATTTAATAATAATATATATATATTTTTTTCCCGTCCAGCTGCGAGGGCGGTCAACAACGGGATATGTTGACCACCCATAATGCTTTATTTATTCCATATATTCATGAAAATTATGGATTTTACTATTTTTAGTCGTTTCTTTTTCTAAAATTAGTGAAAAAATAAATTGAAAGTTTCCACCATTGGGATTCTCAAATGCAACAACTTGTATGAAACAAACAATTTCATATCACTTACGTAATAATTGTCAACATTTTGTTCCCCCTTTCACTAAAGTGTATATTTCTGCATCTATTACCCCTCGAATTGACCTCAAATTCTGCACACAAATAGCTAACAACATATAAGTCATATTGGTAAAAGATTTGATCACATTTCAATGTAAAAACTAGAAGATATACCTAGTCAAAGTAGGCTGACCTTGCCGGGCAAGGGGGGAAAATAACTTTTCTTTGCACTTCAAACGCCATAATCTTCACATCCGTGCGGTGGATTGCAACCAAATTTTTATTGTAAGTTCATATACATGTCTATTTTAATTTTGTACGGTTGAAAGTCTAAAATTAGACTTTAATGTTAGATTTCGTTGCCTCTTGTTGATGATGGCAGTTTTGGAGTGTTTCATGAGGGAAAATGCCTGTGGCTTTTAGGGGTTAATCCGCACCACTTGTGTGGTCTTTAGGTGCAAAGTATCATTTGTCAAGGCTTGACTGACTATGGTAGAGTGGCATGGGGTTGTGTTGTTGCAGCCAACTCTGATCATAATAGTATCACAGTCACCACCCATTTCAATGCCAATTGGGGTCGTTGGACTTGACATCGCATCTTAGGTTAGAGAGTTCTATTAGGTGATTTTCTGTCTAGTCCGTAACGTGGTTGGTTCAGGCGTGTTTATCATTGTTTTGGTTTCTTCCTTTGCAATTGAATTTCGGCCTAATCCTTTGGGTAAATTTTTTTATTAAAAAATAGTGTGGGAAATTGTATGAAATAAGAGTACTATGTAGTATCCTCACATTAGAATACGTACTTTTTGCTTATGTACGTTTCCACACTTCATTGCTGCCAACTTTGACACCCTCCCTAGGGCTGATTTAAAAAAAAAATTCTGTGAATTTTTTGGCACAAGATCACCTCTATGTTTATAACAAGTGTGCCAAATGTTTGGGCCACATGATGAATCAAAAAAGGATATTCAAAATTGTTCCTCATAGCTATTATATTGGTAGATTTTGAAGATGGTTTTTTGTATTTATCTTCTGGCCTTGAATTTTGGCACACGTGTTATCAACATGAAGATGATCTTGTGCCAAAAATTTCATGGTCAATTACAATTTTTCAAACCTAGAAAGGGTGTCAAAGCTGGCAATAGTGAAATGGTTTTCCTAATTGTTTCTCACAACTACACATGCAGGTAGATTTAGATTTGTTTCTTTTCTTTTGTAAATCATTTGATATTGAGATTAAGCACACATATAATCAACATAGAGTTGGGCTCATGTCCAAAATTTCATGGGGGAAAAAATAAAATTCAAATCTTGGGCGGGTGTCAAAGTTGGCAGCAATGATATGTTTCTCACAACTATACATGTTGGTAGATTTCATAATTCTTTTCATAGATAGATATTTGGCCTTCAAATTCGCACGCATGTGATTGACACAGAGATAGACTCATGTCATAAATTTCATGAGCACAAACAAAAAATTCAATCCTTGGGAGTGTGTCAAAGTTGGCAAGGAGTGAATTGTTTCTCACAACTACACATGTTGTTAGATTTTGAATTAGTTTGATTTGTGTGGATCTTTTGGACTTCAAATTATTCACAAATGTAATCAACATAGAGATGGTCTCATCCTAAAAATTCCATGGGAAAAAAAAATTCTTTCAATTCTTGGGAGGGTGTCAAAGTTGGGAGCTATGAAACTTTCTCATAGCTACACATGTTGGTAAATTTTGAATACCTTTTCTTGTATTCATCTTTTGGACGTAAAATTTGGCACACATGTTGTCAACATCGAAATGATCTTGTGCCAAAAATTTCATGCTAAATTGATAAATTTTCAGCCCTCATGAGGGTGTCAAAGTTGGCAGTAAGCAAAAAGTACGTATACTTATGTGAGGGTACTGTACTGTACAGTTCCCTTCAATAAGGTTACGTACTTTTTGCATTCCTAGGGATAGTAACTTTCAGTGCTACCAACTTTGACACCCTCTTGAGGGTGAGAAATTGTTATTTTACCATGAAATTTTTGGCACAAGATCATTTCTATGTTGACAACACGTGTGCAAAATTTCAAGGTCGGAAGTCGAATAAAGAAAAAGATATTCAAGATCTACCAACATGGGTAGCACTAAGAAAAGTTTCATAGCTACGAACTTTGACACCCTCCCAAGGATTGAATTTTTTGTTTTTGCCCATGTAATTTTTGGCATGGGACCTTCTCTGTGTTTATTACATGTTTAAAGTCCAAAACATCCACACTAAGAAACATATCCACACTAAGAAACATTTCACTCTTGCCAAATTTGACACCCTCCCATGGATTGAATTTGATATTTTTTCCCATGAGATTTTAGACATGAGACCATCTCTATGTTGATTATATGTGTGCTTAATTTCAAGTCTAAAATATCCACGATAGAAAAGAAAAAAATCAAAATCTACCAACGTGCTAATTGTGAGAAACAACCAAGGGTACCATTTCAACTTTGGCACCTTCCCTAGGTTTAAAAGATTGTTATTTTACTTTGAAATTTTTAACACATGATCACCTCTATGTTTATAACATGTGTGCCAAATTTCAAGGCCAGAAGATGAATTAAAAAACCCATATTCAAAATCTACCAACATGTGAAACTATGAGAAACAATCTTGTGTATCTATTATCGTATTCATCACATGGCTTTGAAATTTAACACACATGTTATCAGCATAGAGGCGATCTTGTGATAAAAATTTCATGGTAAAATATCAAATTTTCAGCCCTCAGGAGGGTGTCAAAATTGGCAGTAGTGAATGGCTTACAACTACACATGTTGGTAAATTTGGAATATCTTTTTCTATATTTATCTTCTGGCCTTGAAATTTGGCACACATGTTGTCAACATAGAAATGATCTTGTGCCAAAAATTTCATGGTAAAATAACAATTTTCTAGACCTCAAGAGGGTGTCAAAGTTGGCGGCACTGAAAGTTACTATCCCTAGGAATGCAAAAAGTACGTAACCTTATTGAAGGGGACTGTACTGTACAATGCAGAATGCAAAGCTACTCCAACAATGACGTACTTTCTGACGTACAGGTGTCACCACGAACCCATCATGATAGAAGTTCAGAATGACATGTCACTCCTCTGATCAGATAGCATATACCAACTCCCAGATTGTACTGACGTCGAAAATACGAAAATTAATGATCAGTTCGACAGTAATTTCTTAAAAAAGGTCCAGTTTCAAACTGGTGAGCAAGTGTAGTGCATGGGAATTCGCGTCCACCCTTACTTGTAAAAAAGAAAGGCTCGAACCTGATGACTGGACCCAAAGAAACAGTCTTTACAGTACAAGACTCTAATTTTACCCGTGATGTGAAGCCACCTGTGGAAATAGTTTGCAATGACTCGGTGTTTAATCAACACCGTTGGACTCCTCGCATGATTCAAAATTCTATTTGGCAAGGGCTTTCAGACTATGGGAGAATTGCTTGGGGCCGTGTGGTGACGGCCAACTTGAAAAAGCAAAGGTTTATAGCTATTGCCCGTTTTAAATCCAATCAAGTACGTTACGAGAGAGTGTGTAGGAGATTTGGGAACAAATTGATTTGGGCTAGAGAGTTTCACTAGGGTCCTCGTGTCTTCCTCGTGGCCGGCTCTCGCACAATGGTTTTCTCTTGTTTTTGGCATGATAAAAACTGAGATTTAAATTGCAAGAAAAGAACCGGAATTTTTATCTCTATGTTTAGCACCTTTTTGACAACCATGAGATCTGAACCTGAGATGGTTTTGTTTCTGTTTGGGCTCCTTCTCTTGCAATGAAGTTCCGAGAAAGGGGGTGTGGACAAAACCTCGCCCCTATTCTTATATTGGAGGGGGGCCCTATTAAGAACAAGGTGAGCCTTGCAAGGGTAAATAGACGCCACATGCCCCAAATTTGGCCCAAAAAAATCCAAAAAACGCTTATGGTCCCCCGAAATTAAAAAAGAAGAAGGCAGTAAAAAGAGGCCTACCCGTGGCCAACCCTCCGGAGTCCGTGACATCCGTCTACATGAAATAAAGAGATCCAAAAAAAAGGAAAAGAAAGAATGAGGCCACCCTGGAACTCGTGAGGACACCGCGCTGGATATCCGTCGACGTTTATCCAAGCCATCCACGGCATATTACAGTGGCACTTGAGGAATATACTACGCCCCTGTAAACCCATGGCCCGCGTTTGACCACCGCTTGCCATCTCAACAAGCCTCCGCATAAACCCCTTGACCGTACCCAAGGCCGTGACTCTCTAGACCCTTCCTAGATTTCACTCCCTACCGGTGACGGTTTTCGAGACCCGACGGGGGTTCGGGGATCGTCTCCGCGTCCGCGTCGCGTTGTTATCTAGAAGGATCGCAGATTTGAGACGGTGGAATGTCGACCGAGTGCAGATAGTGAGTAGTGTTTGCGAGCTGAGGCTCGAGTTAATGCGTGCGCTTAAATGACATGGTGGCCTCAGTTGATGCCGTTGTGAGGCATTGATCCAATATTAGATCTGGTTGAGAAGCTCGATCAGGCGTGAGCTGCAAGGTTGCGGGGTGTGGAGGGTGAGGAGAGCTGGAGGAGTTTGGGGCGGAGCGGTTGAGGAGTGATTTTGGAGGGGTTAGGAAAGTGGTGTGGAGATGCGTGGAGTGTTTTCTTGGATTCTGGTGACACCGGGTGTTAGTGTTGCGTCGTTCGTGTGGATTAAAGGTCTGATAGACTTGCCTCTGTTTACGCAGCTTTGGTAGTGGCGTTAGGCTCGTGGAGATTCGTTTTTTTGTTTCGTCTTGTGACGGCTTCTTCGTAGATTGTATTTCTTTTTTGGTAGGTGAGGTTGTGAATGAGGAATAATTTGGGGTTGTGAGAAATCCGAGTAGTATTTGATACTACAGCTCTTGAAAGAAGCAGAATGCCGGGAATCATGAGTCTTAGGCCAGTGGCCGCAGCTACGAAGACGAGCAGGCGCAGTTCACGTCTTTCGGAGAAGATTTCGGAGGAGAGGGAGCGCATGGCGAATCCTTCGAGCAGCGTGAAAGCCTCCAAGGTTCATCCTATCACTGGCCTCATGCCTGGGCTTCGGCCAGCTGCGGTGTCGAACTCTCAGGTTTGCAGGGCGAAGCAGGTCACGGATCCGTGGAACGAGAATGTGAAAGCGAGGCTTGTCGGAGGTGGCAAGGTGGTGAACTACAGTTCCAGCGGAAGCGAGCACGAGCCGAGTTCCAACTGCCTGGCTGCAATGGTGCACGAGTACATGGAGAAGGAGGAGTCAGGGAAGTGCGGCCGAAGCAGGTGCAGCTGCGAGCCTGGCTCTTGCAGTTGCGGTTCTTCCTGCCTCGAAGACGATGATTCCAAATCCAGTCTCGGAGGCGAGCTTTCCGAAGTACTGCAGGGCTTGGCTCCCTCTGTCAACGCTCGAGAGACGGCTCTTCTTGCCGAAGTGTTCAAAGCAATGGATGACTATGCGAGTGCGGTTGCCACACAGGAGTGCGGTGGCAATGGTTGCAGGCGGCGGAGTGTGATGAAACACCTCCGAGCCAGTGGCTACAATGCCGCTCTTTGCAAGTCACGGTGGGATCACGCGGGCAGCTTTCCGGGAGGCGACTACGAATACATCGACGTCTTGTTTGCGGACTTGGACGAACCAGAGGCGAGGCTCATCGTCGACATTGACTTCCAAGCTCAGTTTGAGATTGCGAGGCCTACCTCGCAGTACAAGCACGTCTATCAAGCCCTTCCAGCCGTATACGTCGGATCAACGGATCGCCTGCTGCAGATCGTCAACGTCATGTCCGAAGCTGTCGAGCGCTCTCTGAAGAAGAAAGGCATGTTCCTTCCGCCATGGAGAAAGCCCGAGTATGTGAAGGCGAAGTGGTTCTCTTCCTACAAGAGAACCACGAACGGGTCGCCCCAGAGCAAGGACTCGGCAGACAACGACATCATGTCGAACATCTCCATGGTGGCTGTGCGCATCACAGAGTGGGACAAGAAGTTCACGAACGAGATGGAGCAGGAGCTTGAGAAGGCAGGGTCTCGGCAAGCGATGAAGAACAAGGAAGCCGAGCCCGAGGGTGTTGTGCGCGGTGCCAACATGTTGAAGCATCTGTGGGCCGACGTCAAGAGTGACGCTCCGAGAGAGATTCGCGAACTGGACAACATGGATTGGCAGCCACCCGCGCTTCTGCCGAGAGCATCCACTCGACGGAAAACGACGACAGGTCTCTCGCAAGTGCTGAGAGAGGCGGGCCTCGTTGGCGACAACCGGCAGACCAATAGCTTGGTCGCGGCGATGTGATCTCGGCGCACCCCTGTAAAATAGGTATCGTATAGAAATCGTGATTTGTGCATATTGAGGATGCCGAACAGCAATAAGTCTACTTCTAAAATACCCAAGTTTTCCTCCTCTCTGGAGCTTTGGAAGTGCATTTTGATACCAAGTCGACGGTGCCAGCGCGAACCCTAGGCAAGGGATGTGAATGGTGCAGTCACGGACTGAAACATAGGAGCTGAGTTCAAAGGTTATGGAGTCTTTGATGGAGGAGATCCTTTTTTGCACGAGACGTGAGTTAGTTTAGTAACCCGGGCCATGTAGAATGATAGGGCCCTGAGATTTCCAAACGTAGTAATATAGTGCCAATTTTTCATTTGCGGAGTGGGTTTGCGGATTTGATTGACGAAACTACTCGAGTGGTATTGCTTGTTTTTATGAGAAAGACGTGCTTCTGAATATTCGTCCCAGCGTCGGCTTGATTTTCGACTCGTCTTGGTCATTTACCTGCCCTAATTTGTCCTAAACCTTCATGTTTCACATACAACTACTCGTACGTGGCTTCTTCTTCTGTTTTGGTTCTGGACAAAAACCAGAACAGGCTCAAAATGCTCGAAATGCGAAAACATATCCTGAAGGCAAACCATTTCTCATGAGTTCTGAAACTCTGTCTCCCTCGAAGTGTGCAACAACTTCAATCGGACGAGGAGAACATTTTCAAGTTCAGTTTGTACTTGACTCTTATATCGATGAAAACCGTAAACTTAAGAGTTTCAAAAAGCATATACTGAATGAGGCTGCAAAGTGCTGTGTAGACAAGAAGGTAACCGATAGTTATGAGGAAGAGCAGTAATATTCCTAATCACCTCAACATGATCCTCAGCACATCAATCCGGACAATAGATTCAAGCAATCCCTGAGAGCATCGACGCGGAGCTGCAAGCGCGAGCGATTATACGCAACGACGGAATCCTCCTCCATGAGAGATCGCAGGTGCTTTTTGCCGCCGGTCGCCCACGGCTTGTCCATCATGTCCTGATGCAGCGTGTCGATCACGGCGCACTGCAGCGCGTATCTGATCTCCAGCGGAATCTCGTCCGCGAGGCGCTTCTGCACAACCTTCCAGTACGCCGCCACACTTACCTTCATTCGCCAGGCGTCTTGAAACTTCCGGTCCGGTTTGTTTATCATCTCCGCAAGCACAATCTTGTCGTCGAGGGTTGCGCTGAGCTCAACGGACCTGCTACCGTAGTTTTGATACTGCTTGGATTCTGCGAGAGCAGCGTGCATCTTCTCCAGAGTCGCCGTGTAGTAGTCGTTCGTAGTGAAGACGAGGGCGCTCTCTTTCTCCAGCATCCTCGAGACGAACTTCATCGTCGTGGTCTTTGTGTCCTCCAGGGTTTCAAGCACGAGCTGCTTGTAACTCTTCTCCAGGCCAGGGTAGCCTTGGCTGCAGAGGCCGTTGACGCGGAGGACGACCTCCGCGGCGTACTCGAAGGCCGAGTCCACTAGAGACGTGCATGTTTCGGTGACGCTGGCGATCTGTTTCCGCATCAGGTAGTGCGGCACGGAGTGCGGGAGGAAATCCGGGAGGCCGACTCCTTGGTGCTCCGCGAGGAGCTCCTGGATCTCCTTCGTCTGCGATTGGTCCCGGAACTTGAGTCCTGCTTTGTGCAGGTCATCTGCGAATATCACGAACTTCTCGTGCAGCCGCGCGGTGTAGTGCAGTTGCGCGTCGTCGGGGAACTCCTCGAAGTTTCCGTCGCGGACGATCTGGGAGAGGATGGTGAGCATCTTGTTTTGCACTTGGAAGAACGCCGACCTCGCGTCCGCGTCGCTCTTGATCCCGCGCGGGAGGTGCCTGAGCTGCTGGTTGCGCCGTTGGAGAGCTTCGTACATCTGCTTCTGGATTCGTGGCAGGCAACCCTTCACCATGTCGAACTGGATCTTCGTGAGCTTGCGTGCGAGCTCGGGAATGCCGGCCATGCTACGGTCGAGCTCCTTGAGCGACGGATGTGACTCGAAGAGCTCCCTTTCGCGTTGCCTCGCGACGGCGATAGAGTCGTCCGTGTCGACCCGGTTGCGCACGCAGATGTAGCCGAGGCCGATGTTGACGGCGTCCGTGGTGACCTTCTCCAGCAAGCCCTCGGGCGCCTTGTCCACCTTGGTCACGACCGCGAGCGTGCGCCTGCCGTCGCGGTCCACCTGCTGCGACATGCGGATCGACTCACACGTCGGGAAGTCCACTTGCGCGGAGAGCACGTTCAAGATGATGCTCTCCTCGGGGGTGATGTAGCGCATGATCATTGCGCTGATCTGCTCATAGATGTCTTGCGGCTGGCCATGGACCGGAACGCGCGTGATGCCGGGGAGGTCCACCATCGTCAGGTCGCACGAACCAGGTTTCCGGATAAGGAGCTGGATGGGGCTGTCTTTCACACCTTTGCTGGATCCCGCGAGGAAGGTCGTGGCGGCGTTGATGGCCGCTTCGATCTGGTCCTCTCCGCTGACCTCCTTGTCCTTGACGTTGCCATAGTCCATCTTGATGGTGGACTCACCCGGCTCGCATGACTGGAGGCGTAGGACGAGCGGCACGCGAGTGGCGATTCCTTGACCTCGAGGGAGAGCGATCCCTGCGAGCGACTCCAGGACGCTGCTCTTGCCGCTGCTTTGGTCGCCGACCACCACGATGGTCGGGAGCTGGATGTTCTCCTCGGTCACTCCTTGAGCGCGGATCTTGTCCACGACGTCCAGCAACGGCCTAATGTCTCTCTGGAACGTGGATTCTAATGTGTCCAGCGCTCCTTGATGTACAACCATTTGCTTTCCCGTACGATCATACGCTAGCAGATCCATGTCGGTCATTCTGGTGCAGTGCACGCTGCTTCTCTCAAAGCCTGGATCAACGCACTCTCAAACGTATAGCAGATACATCAGATGGTGAGGATCATGATGTTTGGACTGCATATAACCGCTCTCGGAGTTGGACGCGCCATCAATGTTCGACAGCACGACCTCAGTTTTTGAATCTTTCTAAGAATTGCAGAGCTCGATGTTGTTTTGTGGAGGATGGCTAAATAGTTGGATTCGTAGTTTACCTTATTCATGCTCGTACTTTCAGACAACTTTGAGATAATCAATAGAATTCAACCAAACAGTTGATCAACTTGGTCCTCTCCCGAATCCAAATGCACGCTCGGATATTTTGACGGAAGTTGACACTTTCAACTACATTACCACCAGCCCTGCAAAATTTGTTATATCTAATCATGCAACTTTGGTCGCCGTGCATCACTTCATTCTAATTGAGTCTCCAAGCTAGTGCATAGAAGCAAAACTTCTAGTTGCTGTAAGGTAGAGGCACCCAATTCCGATCGGCCGCCCAATTCCGATAAGTAGAGTATGTACTATGCATGGAATGGTGCATGAAAATGATAAATGCATGAAATGGTGCATGAAAATGGTAAATGTGTGAAATGGTGCATGAAGCGACCCAAAACCGATAACTCAAAATTTGAAAACAATAGTCATTCTCGGCATTGGGTCATGATGTGTGCAATTTTGGGTTGCTCCACCTTAATTGAGCTCTCATTGGTGGCCTTGCCTCAAATGTCGAACAAGGCCGATTGGCATTGGGTACCTCGATGAGTTGGTTATCCATGGCATGTCTTCTCTCTTTTTACTCACTCTCACTTGTTGGCATTGGGCCAAGGAGGGCACCAAATCTCACCAAC
The DNA here is from genome assembly GCA_963971425.1 of Bryoerythrophyllum caledonicum. NCBI lineage: Eukaryota > Viridiplantae > Streptophyta > Bryopsida > Pottiales > Pottiaceae > Bryoerythrophyllum > Bryoerythrophyllum caledonicum. Next base: position 18,154,661 of record OZ020524.1, on the reverse strand, counting down.
TCTATAGTTTGATTATGGGCTCCGGTGGTTTTTGGGCTTCTAAATTCTATACCAATTGCGAATCTTTGAGATTAAATTTGAAAATATATTTGTTGAGTTTCATTCCTAATTCCACATCTTTCAACAAAAATGTTTTTGTCATACAATGTCATTTGAGTCCCCAACTAGCTTAAGTGATCGGAATTGGGTGCCTCTACCATAATCTGTACGATATTACAGAATTCAAACGATATTGCATGGACCCTTTTCTGATAACATATCAAAGAGTTGAAGACAAACCTGCGTTCTAGACCAAACGTTTTGGAAAAGATGAGGGTGTTTCTCTCACATGACGAGTTTGCTCTGCAACATGATATGTAAGAAACAACTCCCCACTTCCATCACTATTATCAAAGGGAAATTGTCAAACTTTGAGTGCACAGGGAGGATAGAAGTGTTTACTCGATGCCAAAAGTGGTAATTCTAAAGGCTTTACCACTTCCAGTAAATTTTCACCTCGTAAAAAATTGTCATCCACACAGGAAACTTGTAGGATAATGCACTTGCTTGTAAAGGTATAACAATATCCCTCTTCACATTGTAAAGCGGGAAAGGGAAGTCATTACCAACATTTCTTTTTCATGTCACCTTGTAAAATCATATATTTCCCCACTTGTAAAAGTATTACATTTTTTCTCTTCACATTGTGAAGTGGGAAAGAGAAATCATTGCCACCTTGTAAATCATCTATTTTTCCGACATGATCTTGGTTGCTTCTATATCCCATACGGTTTTTCATGGGAAAGTGGTAGGAAGAGTGTTTGGTGTAGAGGTGAATCCAAGACGTCCACTTGTGTCGGTAGAGCAATTCAAATTGTGGAATGTGGGTACCTAAGTTTAGAAATTGAGTATTATTCCCCTACAATTTACAAGGTTGATACTTTAATACCAAGATGTATTTGTGGAGAGTTTTACAATGGATATGGTAAAAGTCTCCTAGGTACACTAAAAGTCTTATTAGTGTAGTGGTACAAATAGTGTACTTACCCTAATACACTATTTGTGAGAAAGTTGACAATTTGTATTAGCCACCACTATCAGTAATAATACCCCCTTATTTTTTCCAACATGGGATATTTATGTCTAATTTCTTATCAACCATCCCACGCTTCTCCTCATTTGCCACTTTCAAATGGCCATAACTCACTCAAATTTTGTCCAAATCAAACAAATATGGTATTTTTTGACATCTCCATTTTCTGTAGATGTCAAAAAACACCTCATATGTCCAATTCGGATAATATATGAGTGAGATATGGTCTTAACCCCTAAAGGACCAGAGTCTCATTCGAGGGGATTTCACATTTTGGGCAGGTTCCTAAAATTCGAAAAAAAATCGCTTTTTTAAAAAACTTTTACTGTAGATCGGCCCTGATAAGAGCTTCGTGGAGGTATTTTAATTTTTTTTTTTGGATTTACGGTTTGAAAGTTAGTACCACCTATTGTCAAAAATGGGGAGGATGGGTAGCCTGGGCACCCCTGGGAACCAATGAAACACAAGTGTGAAAAAGGGACAGTAAGTAGGGGCACAAAGGGTGGAGGGAGGGTGGGGCAGCCCAAATCAAGGGGAAGAATAGTGGAAGGGAAGACCCCACAAATTCCAAGAAAAGGGATAAATAGAAAATTTAAAAAAATAGCATAAAGTGGTGCATGGCAGGGGTTGTGGCGGGGCCCGGGTACTGAAAGAGATGGCACGTGTGAAGGGGGAAAAAAAAAAAAAAACGCCGCCTTGCAATGGTGGACCACCCCCGAGGAGCTGCGCGGGTCCCGCATAGGGGAGTGGGTAAATGACGTGGCCCTTCATTTCTTGAAGGGTCCCCATTTTGAAGCCCTGCCCTCACCTATAATATTTGAATAATTCAATAAATTCATTAAAATTAGAGATTTTACCCGTTTTAGAAGAAAAAAATCTCTAAAATAAATAAAAAATTAAATTCCACATTTCAACCGTACGGATTTCTAAATTTGTAAATTCATATTTAGCAAATAATTTTTCACTTCATTTGTAGTCATTTGCATTGTTGTATACCCCCTTTCACTAAAGTATTTATTTGAGCATGATGTACCCCTCGAAATGACCTCAAATTTTGCACACACTTAGCTAACATCATATTCTTTACATTGGTAATGGTTTCCAACACAATGTACTATAAATACTAGAAGATATGCTTAGTCAAAGTGAGCTGACTTTGTTGGGCAAGAGGGAAAAATAACTGCTTCTTGCACTTCAAACACTATAATCTTCACATCTGTGCGGTGGATTGCAACTAAAATTTTACAGGATTATTATACATGAGTCTAATTTTAGATCTTATGGTTAAAAGTTGAGAACTCTTCTAAAAAATGTGATTATTGCGGCCATGTTTGACTATGGCAGTTTTGGACTAATTTTGGACAGAAATTGTCAAGGAACTTTAGGGGTTAGGAAGATTGGTGATAAGATACTCTGACAACTCTCGATTTCTGGGACCTTTTCTTTTTCTTTTTCTTATACTATTCATGCACTAAACGTGCACAAATGAAAAAATATATTTTGCAATCTTTGCTGGATTTGATAAATAGTGTAGTAGTTGGCATTTAGTGTATTGTTTTGTCACTATACTAATTGCCTAGTTTACAATTAGTGTATGGATTTGTATTTAGTGTTTACTACAGTAAATGATATTTTTAGTGCAGTGTTTATGAGAGAAATGTATAAATGCTAGCTTATTACAGAAACGACAAATAGACAGGCACACATGAGACAGACTGATTCTTCGAGCAAAAATGATAAAACAAGATGAACTGGAGACATGTAGCTTTTGTAGGGATACATTCAAATCTTGATAACATACAAAGGTCCTGAAACTCTTATATACCAAAACATTCCGAGAGAAGAAACATGCTAGTCTCTGGTAGTTCCTATCCTGATTGCAAATTCGGGAAACAACAAAGAAATCTAGCTAGTCAATTTGCCACCTTCCAACCAGCATCAACGAAACCATAAAGGCTGCTCAGGTTATAAACTCGAGGATGACCTCCTAGTGAAAAGCCATGACTGCAGAAAAAGCTGTCAAAGAGTGCTTGCAATGCCCTGGTGATCCGAATGTGGAGGGATTTTGATTATGCAAAAAAGCATGTGTCCAACTGCCGCAATCGATCCACTGTCAATAATAATCTCAGGGCTCCTTATACTCTGCATCTTGGAGCCTCACTGATAGCGATGGTCGTCTCCTATGCGGAGCTAATGGTGAGTTGGTGTCTACAAACACCGGACACAGAATATCAAAAGACCTGCACCACTTGACAAAAACTTAGAATCAGCCACAATCTGATCAATCAGAGTGACTTACCGAGAACCATATATACTCGTCTCAGAAAATTGGTGCAGATATAAACCTCGACGACCTCCGATTCCAGGTAGGTCCCGCCAAAACACCAGATGATATTTAAGCAATGTAGATTTCATTCTAGCAGTTCTCAAAATAGTGTCGACCAGTTGAGTACCGTACGTAAGAATCAAGATGACCCATCGACAATGAAACTCCTCCACATATAATCAGACATGAAGATGTAGCTGAGGCGCTCTTTGGACCGCAATTCTTGTGGTATTTTTCCGATTCATACAGCGGTTGTTTCGCGGCCAGCAATTATGATGGTCCAACGCGTATTGCGCTTCTGCTGCTTCTCGAGGGTCCATGAACTGCACAAACCAAAATCCTCGTGGTAGACTGCAAACCCACAAAGAGAATCATGCGTGCACGCGCGCATAGTTCCTTTACAAAAGCACTATCTTCTCTTCAACTTGTGACTCGACTACCTTGAAGCCTTTTGGAAGTTGGGAGCCAAAAGTTAGGGAAGCCAATAACAACATACACTCATCCCTCCCATAAGTTATTGCCAAATCTAGCGCTCGTGGATGGAGGTGGTAAGAACTCAGTAGAGGTCAAAAGTTAGTGGTGGCTTTAATAGAGGACTTGGTATCTTCACAGCGACGCTATCTTGTGAGCGGCGAGCAGCGAGTGTACAAAACTCTGAAAACTGGAAAAAAATCACAGTTTTAAAATTTTAAATGAGAAATTGTCGGCAATTTGGGCAAAACTATGAATTTTGGAGCATTTTTCTTTTCTAATTGCTAAATTAAGTAAATAGCCTATAATTGCGGTCACTTGTAGAACAATTTTTTGGGACTATTGAGCCTTCTTCTCTTCCCCTACTTTAGTAATAACGTATGTCTAATATTTTTAAATTTAGAATGATCACATTCAAATTTGTACATCCGGTTTAAAATTTTGGTTTAGGCACGACAAAATTTATTATTTATAAATATCCACTAATTGGGACACAAGGTATACTGCAGGGTATTACATAGGTATCAAAAGGGCATTGCCTAGGTTATATCGGGTATCACATAGGCATTACCTGGGTATCATCCATGTATTAGAAGGTCATTACATGGGCGGTAACCGAAATCACTTACATAAAATTAAAGGGATTTTTGGAAAAGGTTGATAGTCTCCACTTTGAATTCAACTAGTACAAAACTCTCCATTGCGTACGGTAGTACATGTGAAGTACGCCTATTAACAAATCATAACAAACTCAATAAGTACATGAACTAAATTCACGTCTACGTCTACGACTCTGCAACTCTACATCTGAGCAATCTAAGATCGTAGATCTTTTTGAGAAATACGACATCATTGCCTTTCTCACTCTAGTTTGGCAATGTTCGCAAGCTCTAGAATCCGCATGACTTTGTTGAAGCTGTAGCTTGGAGCATGCATGAATAAGTCCTTTTTGTAATCCATTTTACAAAGGTAATGTAAGATGTAATAGACATGCTTGCAATACTTCCATTGTTCCATCTTTCCCAATGCCTCCGATTGCATCTTCAAAAAACCAGGGCATGAACACCCCGGAAGGTTTGTGAAGGTGATGCAATAGGACTTGTCGTTTCCTGTATGAAGAGTGATAACGCATTCCCATCCGCGATATGGTATGGCATAGAGGTTGGAGATGTAACAATTATTCATAAGAGTAGCGCTTGACCACTTGTTGCGTTGCTCAGTTGTTGGAACATCTGTTGTTCTACGAATTGCATAGCCATTTTGAAAGGTGTGGTAAGAATTTGGGTTCACTAGAAGAGGGAAGTGCGACCACGGAAGGGGCATGTCTATAGACACTTGGACTTGTCTTCGTGGTGAAAGAACTCCATGATGCTTTCCAGTTGGAGCAGCATGACTGCCACGTCCAACCTTAGTGTTGAACTGCTCACTAGTGTGAGTTTGCAAGGCTTGGCATTTTCGAGCAAACTTTTTTGAGACGCAAGCAATTTGCCACTTCGATGGATCACAATCCGATTCCAAAACGGATGTTGTATGCTGGGCTCCAAAGTCTTGTCTAGTGAAGGCTTCTTCAATACGCGCTCGAGTCACCCTTCGGCCATCACGGGGGATAGAGTAATTTGCCGAATCAGATCTGTAGGAATCATGGGCAGACCCAGGTGGCATGTCAAGCTTGCGCTGGGTGGATCCAAAAAACTCTGCTCCTTCTAAGCCGTCCGTCCTGGTTAGTAGATCCTCAGCCCCAGAAAAGTTCCTAACAGCCTCAGCACTGAGTTTAGGGTCACCTGAACGTTACGCAGACCGCAAACAAAGCATACCTTTGTCCGGACCTTTTCCAGACGTGCCACCCTTCAACCATGTCCGATACATGGTGATCTGCATGAAAGCACGGATGAGGTCGTCTACGGTTGCCGCGTACGAACATGTCATTGTATTTCCAGATTGTTGCAGCCACTGGTTGTAGACTGTTTCCACAAGGTTGTAAGAAGGCATGTCGGCTCTCTCGTCAAGGGTGAGATCCTGAGAAGGTACAATAAATGTCATAAAAATGATCAGAAGTCTCTCTTATATTGAACATGGGAATTTTGAAAAGTAATGGATGAAGAGGTTACAAGTTGTATAGCACCACCCCATTGTCGATATCGGAAGTGCCAAAATGCCATCCAATTGTCTAGAGCACGACGACGAGTTTTGGTTGTGGCACCCGAAAACACCCACTATGCACGAATTAAGTTGTAATGCGCTTCAACCTCCTCTTGAGTCTTTGCGTTCTTCCAGATTTTGCAAAGGGCGATGTGTTGCTCTCTGAAGGTGGGTAGAATGCTTCTGGTGGTGGCTCGCTAAAGACATTTGGTCCAATGAAATAAGCAAGTCGTTCTTTGTTATCCATAGGCTTCTCCTTGTGGCCGGAGCCATAAACTTGCTGGACGGCGAGCCAATTCGCTCTAGCGCTATCTGCCATAAAGCCTTTGAAGTTTGTCTCGTGTAGGTCGTGGATCTTCATTGTGCCATTCAAATTCTCTCAGAACAGTTGTTGTTGCATGTCGCTCATGGCGATTGTCATGACTCTATAATACTTACTGTCATACACATGACATGCCATGGTAGTCCAATCCTTCACTCGCTTTACATGATCAAACATCAACCAACAATCTTGGAGATCCCCCCCGGCTTGGATATGCTTTACAAGGTCGACACCACTACCTAGACGATCAACAGACATCTTTAAAACGAAAACTTTACCTTTAGATTCACTCGGAAACTTATTTTTGTGGATAAACTCGAACTTGGACGATTTCTTCAGGTCCATGATGATGTCCATCACACCCTTTCCTCCGCTATTAAACCTCTTGCATGTTGACATAAGGTTTCTGATGTTTGGAGAAGAAAGAGTCTTGAATAGATCGAGGACATCATCCATAGATGCTCCAGCTAGGCCCGTCGATCTAGAGCTCGGACGGATCAAGTAGTTGGAGAGGAACGTCTTACTCGCAGCCATGATGATAGCGGAATTAACACCCTTTGGTGTACGCTGGACTCTTTTGCAACGCAATCATGCATAACCTCCATTGCGGTTTGATCAACGCCTTTTGAAATGGGATAATGCTGATGCCTAAGATGGATGGCGACATGCGTGCGTTCTAGATCGCTAGACATAACGTAATAAATTCGAGCATGACAAAAGGCGAGACAAATTGGAGGGGTTTGACACAGCTTACATGCCAGCGTTGATTTATCGGATGGTGCTCCATTCAATGGAAATGGGATGAAGGCAAACCCGCTCCACTTAGTTTGATTCGTGCGACCATCATTCTAGCACTTGTAGCCACAATGCAAATTGGGGCATTGAAGATGTCCGGTACATGTTGACTTCTGATACGTGAGGCCGAATCGTTCTTGATATTTGTCGTCATAGTCCTGCACCATGTGTGACCATCGTATTGTTTACTCATTCCATCGAGACCTCCTCCGAATTGTGGAGGAATATCTTCTGGAAGAGGTGGCAATTCGAATATCACGCCTCCATTATATTTTGGAGGCAATTACTTCACTCGCTGTAAATCCAGGCTATCTAAATCAAGACGTTATAATTCAGACCTGGACCCCTTTCTAAGACTAGTTGTACGGACATGCAGAAGGATACTTTGTACGTTTCTAGACGTAGGATGGACAGGGGGCTTACCTAAGGATACAGATGGAGACATTTTGGACTTCGAAGGAAGTGGAGTAGACACATCGAGAGGAGTTGATCTTTGAGAATGGAACGGGTTGCTTAAATGACCTAAGTTCAAGCCAAAGACATTGTCATGCTCAATATCGCTCAGAATGTGGACGCTTGGATTGGACATTGTGCCCAAACCAGGCCCGAATAACGTATCACCGGATTCGACTGGAGGAGTCATAACGGCTCTGGATGCGTGACCGGACATTTGAGCATCTGAGACTCCGTATACTCTGAATGAACTGCGACATAAATTCCACACGAATCCTTCGGCATCAGGGTCCTTCACTTGGTAAATGGACTGGACGAGATCGAGATTACTATCAAATACCTCTTCTTCAATTTAAATTGTTCTAGTTCTATATCCAAATCAAAGACATAGCAATGACTCGGGGACAATGACAGTGCCATCTTGAGAAACGGACATAATAAATGGAACGCCCCCTTCATGCGAAGTTAGTGAAGCCATAAACCTCGAGTCTCAATGATTGATTCCTCAGCTATGGATGATGACTCAGGAATGCGCAAACATTGAGAAGTTTTCTTAGCGTCCTCGTTGAAGTAAAGAGGTTCAAAAAGTGTGATTACGGCGGAAACATGTATTCATGGAAATGGCTATTGTCGTGCAGTCTTTCAAAAGCGTCATGAATAAATATGACAAAAGGCTCAGGATAAAAAACTTAGATTAGCAAAGCAATGAAATTAAATATAGAACAACTTTGCATATGCCTCTTAAAGGTGTAGGGAGTATTGTGGCGTTATTCTAAAATTGTTTTGATAAAAGTGAAGTATAATTTTATACGACAGCTGATCCATAAAATAGTAATGTCACGCCATGTGGGATATAGTTTTAGTTCAAAATAAAGGCTGACAACATCGTTTAATATAGCCAAAGCACTTGCGCTCGCACATGTGAAGGCTGCAATGAGGATTCATAGAACCATACAATTTGTTGAAGGAGAAGTGTCAATATATTTAGGGTTGTGTTAACATGGTGGGGATGTTTTTGTAGAGAAGACTCGACAGTTTGAGATTTAGTGCTGAGGATGACTAGGAACGTTAGACGGCAAAGACGAATAACACATTATTCAAATTCCAAGCAAATCGCTGCACAGAAAAAACGTAGAATGCAGAAGGCATTATTGGAATCTCAAAATGGAGAAGTAGACGAACTTGATTGGGCTGAGCGATTCACAGAGTTGAATAGTATCCACGAAGGAGCGCATCAGTATCGTCAGGGGTTCATGTATGTTTCTATTCGACTGTCTAGTTGTGATCTACTTATAGTATGGAAAGCTTAGGGTTTGCTTCAATCATCTTTTCGTATTTGGCTTTGCTGCTTTATATGTTGTGTAGGTGACAACCAATTTTGTGAACTCTCTTGAGAATCAAAAAGAAAAAGACTCTTTACAAACAAATCTGATGAGCGAGACAGACAGATCAATGGCATCGGAGAGCTCGCATCAAGGATGTAGGGATGATAATGAAGAAGTTGAAGACTCTGAAGTTTAAAGCGTGGAACTCCGCGGAGCTCGAATGTGGGCTGCCATAGATTTCCATGTTTTCAAAAAATTCAATGACTCCAATAAACCACCTTCGGATCCGAAGGTGCTTTTCAAAGGTCACTAATTTTTTTTTAAATCATAGAAGTCTGTGGAGTTCGAATGTGAAATCCCGTGGATTTTAGTGAAAACCACCTTCAGATTCGAAGGTGGTTTTCAAAGGTCACTCAAATTTTTTAAAACTCAGAAATACCCGTTCCTTGTAAAAATTTGGTTGCAAGTGCATTTTTCTTTCTCGTACCTTAGCTCTTCTAAGAAGCACCCAGTTCATCGTCACTAGTTCTTGCCTTTCCATGCATAGTTCATATTCTTTGAAAGCGTGGTGTTATGCATGATTTGAATCCTTGCGTTTTGATAGCTTCACTGATTATCACCTGGGTGTTCATAGATTTGAGAGGGAGAGTTTTTAATAGTCTATTAAATCAATGCAAACTAGAGACGTGCATGTGGGCTCCTCCTCAAGGGGTGATGGTAATATTATGGCTTTTCAAGTTTTGGAATTTGGGGAAGATCCAGTGTTGAAGACGACCGAGTTGGCATTACGGAGGTCCCTGCGTTGGACTTCTTACAACGTCTTGCAGAAGTCCACATGCGCATATGCAAGTCAAGAACTCTACATCCCACTCTGCCACATGCTCCCAATGCCGGATGTGAGAGTCCCGCTACGGAGCGATGTTGAGAAGCTTAAGGAGGAGTTTGTAAAGGGGTATTGACCTGGCTCCGCTTGCTTTTACGTTGCAGTGAAGAGCTTCTCGTTGGTAGAGAAGGATGTGTCACCAGATGTTCAAGCTTTGTGGTCCGAGTTGTGGCAAGAGGAGGACCGGAAGTTTGAGGCTCTTCTCGCAAGTCAACCGGAGTATGCGCCGTTTTGCAACAAGTTCTTTTTTGTCTCGGATGGGAATCACAGCCACACTGCATGGATGGAGGTGATATCCAGTCTTCATGCCACTCATTCCGAGTTCCACGTGTCGGTGAAGGCGGTTGTCATTGAGCCGACTGTGGAAAACAAACACATTCTCTTCAATGCGATAACTGATTGGAACAAGTATGCACTTTACTTTAATTCCATCTGTTATTTATTTTCATTATTAAATACATGTTTCTGTTTCACTTGAATTTTGTATCATGTCCTTTAGGCAAAAGGAGACGGATCATATCGGTCAACAGCTTACCCATGAGTTGAGGAGAATCCAACATTTTGGATTATTGGACTTTGACCAGCTCAAGGGTCTGATAAGCGAGTCTGACTACAAGGCCAGCCTTGCTGAATGGGGGAAGGCAACGAAGAAAAAATGGTATCACATGACGCACGATGCTTTTCTGCGGCTCATGTTCGAGGTTCAACAACTAACACATACTCTTGATTCATGCCTATTGCTCCATGTAGTTGCTTGTACTTTCATACTTCAAATCTAATACTTCATGAGTTGGTGATTGCAGCGTGATTTAATTACCGTTTAGGAGGAATGCATTCGACAGTACATGGACACTCTTGTTATTGGCAATGGTGAGGACCGCAAGGGGAGTTTTGCTGAGTTGGTGAAGAAGTGCACGGACGCGGTGCAGAAGGTCTTGTGTCAACCAGTTTCAATCGACTTTTGGCAGTTGCCAATCCAGCCAATGGCAAAGACTTCTTCAAAGACGTTTGATCTTGTAAGTTTTCTTACTGTCCACAGTCCTATTCATTGTTTCTCATATTTTTTATTTCCAATTTAGTTTGAATGTATACCAAATTGACACAAACTTTATGTGTCTTTTTTTTAGGTGTTGCACCATTTTGACATTTACCAGTTCAAGCCGGATATGACATCAGAGAAGTTACAACTCTTTTGTACTGCTAAGGTGCCATCAAAGTTCAAGGCACGCTGTTGCAAGTGGTAAAACATGAGCAAGCTGAGCAAGCAGAGATTGTCCATGAGGGCAATCTTGTCATCCAAACGGAAGGGCTTCCCAATCCTGTGAAAGGGATTGGAGCATGGATCGAATCGTGGTGCATCAGGCTGTGGGACAAAGCATTTTCTGCCCATATGGGGAAGAAGATTGGGTTCACGAAGACCAAGGAGTTTCTGACGCAACCCGAGTGTAAGAGATCAATGAAAAGGGCATTGCTTCGCTACTTTTGGAGAGAGCTTGTTGCTAAGGAGTCATGCAACCCGAATAGCTTCCGATTTGCTTGAATATGTGGACGGATCCCACTGATGTCCAGTGCATCTTCATGGAGGCGCAGTTGCGACGCTTCTCTCGTCACTACTTGGAACAGTGCCCTTGGTTCTTGGAGCTGAAGGATTCCGATCCTACCCTAGGCGAGGAGATGCAGCTAAGGTCTCGCTGTGAGTCCTTACCCGTCTCAGATGATGATGACGGGATGCTTCCTCCATTGGTCCCCTCAATGGCTGCGCAAGTGGATGTAGAGTTGTCTCTGAAGGACAGAGAGGCAACAACTGCAAAGGCGGTGAAGGCGGCGGCTAAGGCAACGGAGAAGGAAGCCCTCAAGGTGGAGAAGGAGACTACCAAGACACTGAAGAAGGAAGTCAAGGAGAGGAACAAAGAGCTGGCAGCGTTGGTGTTGAGGGAGGGACCCGAGAAGCTCATTGCTCAATTTGGGGTGGGTGTGTTGCTTGCCATTCCTGCTGCGGTCGCATCGTAGCAAGGAACTTCGCCCTCAGCCATCAACCGGCCCTCAGCATTCATTACAAAGCCTTTGCAGACAGTGTACACAATCCCACTGATCAAACAAGTTGATTCTTCTGTTGGAGTGTCGGTGATGTGTGAGAGTGCCCTCTCCATCATGCCTCTCTTTGACGATATCTTCGAAGATGTTGAGTATCCCCTGGTTTGGACCGAGTTGCGCCAGTTTGCGAAGGCGTATGCTGGCTCTAGGCTCCGAACCTTGCGTGGAGATCCTTGCGATCTTGGTTTGGTGGACATGGTGATTATAGACGTGCCGGAGGGGTTGCTAGTCCCCGGGATTCATTGTGGCACTAAAGTGCCCAGTTGGAACGAGCATCCAACTCAGCTGAACGAGAGAGGCAAGAAGGAATGCCCTTTCATTCACCGATGTTTTGAGATGGTTGAGGAGCTGCTTCGTGATGGAGGGCCGCTCATCGTGTTTTATCCGGACTCAAAGTTCATTTCCAATGAACTTTTTGGTTGGGCAGGTTCGGCAGAGTTTGTCGAGGAGACAAAGTAGTTTGCCATTAATGGCTTGCCACTCTTGCGCAATGGGCAATCTGGGCGCACTCATAAGTGCTTCATGGTGAAGTGTTTTGTGAGGAAGTCCAAGTTAGCAGCCCATTTTTCTTTCTACAACAGGGTGGAGCTGATTTGCGAAGGAATTCAGCTGTCCTCAGATGGTCACTAATCTTATCACACAAGATACGCTGACAATAAGAGGGACCACCATGGAGCCATGGCGGGGAGCGCGGGAGAAGTCTACAAACCTCATTGAGGCTTTGATTGACCTTTGCACTCAGAAGGACGACATAGTTTTTGATTTGACAACATTTACTGGTAAGTATTCTTACTACGTCAAATTGTATTATCATTCTCTATATTACAACTCTAGTACTAATTATTTTGTTTATCGTGTAGAGAGGCATCAATCAAGGCTTGCAAGGCTCTAAAGCGCCACATCTTGGCATTGGAGTCTGACCCGGATTTAGTTGAGGGGGTCCTCTGACCCTTGATTTCGAGATCCGTGGAGGTGGAGTCAGCAATGACACGAGCGGTGCAGGAGGAGTCTCGTAAGCGCCCGTTGGAGCTCGATGACAATGAGCCAGAGGTGAAAACGGCTTGGAAGAGAACTTGTAAGTAAGTTCTCTACTTCTTTGGTGAATTTTGCATCAGTGTGATTTAAAGAGTTTGTAATTTTATTTCTGACTTTAACAACACGATTGCTTTGGTTTTTTGCAGTTGGTTGAGTTTGTTGATGGCTTCACCATCAACAACGCGGGCGAGAATGTTGTTAAGGTTGTCAAAGCTAGTTAATAGCCCGCCGCGGACATATGATTTGGCTCTTTGGGATGGTGGTGTTGCAAATGCGATGGCTGCACAATCATCCCTTCCAAGTGTTCCTCGGGCACCCCGTCATAGGCTCATCGCAAGGCAGTTTGTAGACAATGAGGCTCATGGTAGTGGGTCGGACAGTAGTGCCCTTTGTTTTGACGATGATGACTTTGTTGACTTTTCAGCGGAGGATTCGTGATTCCTCTATTTGGATTGTTTTTTAAATTTTATATGGGGCCTACTTTTGTTTGATATCATCTTTGTAACTATTGGAGTCTTTTTGTGCGTTTGTCGATGTCCCATCTAGTATTAATTAAAACACATGGAATAATTTAACACATTACCAAACAACTCTACTCCATTATTTGATCCATCCATAAACCAAGTTATTGTTGTGTATTGCATGTAGACAAAACTGAGTACTATGTGAAATTCATAAGAAATTGTAGTAATTTAGAGAATTCACCACGTCTTTTATAGTATGCTGTACAACATGAACGTGTTTCCATGCTTCGTACCATAGGCAATCATCGGTATTAAACACTTTTTATTGAAGTATGTCAAATTCTCAATTAAAGGTGGTTCCCACACCACGGGTATCACCTAGGTATGATATGGATATCACCTAGGTATTATATGGATATCGCCCCGGTATTATATGGGTATCATCTATGTATTGTAAGGATATGGCCTTCCATTAGTCCTTTTAATTTTTCAATTATTGGAAGAGTTCCATTCTCAATGAAATAAATACAAAAAAAGACAAATGAGTAATTCAAACCTCTTTCGCTACCCTAACCTAAATACCAAACCCATAAGTGCCCCTTTTATTTTGAAGAAATTTTTTTGCTCTAAGACCATCAAGTTGTCAACAATTCAGACTTCAATATGTTCAAATATTGTAGAGTTTTACATGATTTTTTACACATGTCAAGATAGACTAAATATAACCTACGGCCATAGGCGTTGCTTTCAAATTTTGTAAAAAATTGTGGAAAAAAAACAATAAAATTCAAGGCTCACTGCTCGCCGCTCGTCGTTCACGGCTCACAAGATAGCAATCCTGGGTAACTTCAGCTCAATTTCATCTCCATTCGCCTACAGTCGTCTCCTAAAATTGGCCTAGCAACAAGGGCCACGTCAGATGGCATGTGAAAATATCAGATGACCATGCCGACTTGAGTTGGCCGTCTTGTACCTTGTTCCGTAGGCAAGTTGGATGGTTGAAAATCTCAAAAAGTGTTTAAAAACCTTTCAAAACAATCATGGCAGCACATGTGGGGATTGTAGCACTATCGTAATCGAATAGTGATTCTATTGTGATTCAATAGTGACATGTGAAAGAATAGCAGCACTGTTGAGTCATATAGTGATATAGTATATTAGTAATTGATTGGTCTCAAAAACATAAAACAACATCATCTACCGATTTTGTGCTTTAATTCATAGACACGTCAGCACTAGTCACATGGCAACACTATACTAAAGATGATATTTAGTGTAACCACACTAATGTTTTTGGTAATGCAATAACTTTTTACTTTCAAAGAAGATTTATACCAAGGGCACAACTATCAATACTATCTAAAGAAAGAGATCATTGTTAATATAGTTGGTAAAAATATTCATCTAGAGTAAAAGCATATAGCACTTTTAAACAAATTAGTGTGGTTAACACTAAATATCATCTTTAATGTAGTTAGAACTTAGTTGAGGTTATAGATAGCTAAGGTTATAAATTAGTGGCATTATAACTTAGCAGAGGTATAACTTACGGGAGGGATGAGTGTATGACACTATCACTTAGCCGTTCAATGTGAAAATTGCTTCAAGTAACCTACAGGGAAGCGTCCGAGTGCTACATTTCTATCTAGAAGCAGACATGGGTTATGAGTTATGAGTGCCTTGATACACATGTATTCTATATTGTAAAAGAGCAAGGTCAATAACCGGACCGTATACCTAGGCATCCCAAAATGCGCCACATGGCAATATCGGATCTCTTTTACTTTGTATATGTAGGAAATCCGGATAGCTAAATGATGGGCATTATGTTTACTTCATTGAGGATTACCATTGGCCTGTTGGGACAACAGAGGTCCACTAGTATTCAATAATTCTGTTCAAATGTTTTTTTCTCCAATTTGATACATTTTCATGTTATTCAATAGATATATAAAAACCTAGACATATCCACATGCAGACACTATTTTCATGAGCTCTAGAAGTGTATTGCCGTTAAAGAGTGCAATAACTACAATCAGAGTTAAAACATAGTTGCATTTTACCATGCAAAAGAGTTTTCTAACAATAGAGGTATTTTTTTTACTTCACATTTTTAGCTAGAGTGGCACATATGTTTTAGAAACCACATGTTAGGCAACACAAAATTTCTCCTAAAACCATACAAAACCAATTTTTCCATAAATGTCTTTTTTTGGAGATTCCAACTCCATATGCATAGATTTGTACATTGTTACTAGCGTCAGGATGGAATTGCCACTCTTCATTAGTAGCAATATAGCGTTCACCAACTTTTGTGATCTTTAGTGGAAAGGGGAGAGATGGGCTACTAGACACTCCGTATTTCCTGGTGAAGGGCTCCTTTGTAGAAGTTAGTCTCAGATTTGATGCGTAAGAGTAGTAAGTGAAGCTGGCCTTACTGCACGTCCACTTACGACTTAGATCTGGGACTTGGATGAGCTCTTGGGAAATGCGATGTGTTGGATAGGACGAAAGTACAGATCCGGGAGTTGTGATTATGATGTGGTAGCTCTGGACAAAGATCAAGTGAGATTGCACTGAGAAGAGCTGGCCCCTATGTTGGACGCTAGATCTGTGATTCATACACCAGATAGTAAACACTCTCCTCGATCGGGACTGCGGAACGGATCAGCATCCAAGCTCACATATACCTCTCACTGTAGCCCTGATCTAGGAACGACATACAAACGAAATGAAGACAGAAGAACAACAACGACTTACTAACAAACAAGCACGGACACCACCATCGTCACCATCAGATAAGCGCACCAATTACCTTCTTTTTCATTTTCACTATTGTAGCATGTGTTGTTTTATTAGTCTGCATACAATGCTTCTCACGCACCACTGACACTCTACCACACAACTCCACTGATACCATCACATCATCTAGATCTATCCGCTCACAAAATACCATTGATGCCACCACATCACTCAGATCTACCTGCCCTCACCCACATAGCTGCGATCACACACACTCCAGAATACACCAAATCACCACCTCACTTCAAAACCACAACACTCCAATCATCACACTCAGGCACACTACCGCACATGCTAGATTATTATCGTATAGATCTAGCATAACCTGCTTCCTTGTGGAAGAAACAAAGCATCGGATAAGATGCACGGGTGTTACCAGGTCAGATCTAGAAGTCCTGCCGAAATTCCGAGCCTGCCAAGATGTCCACTTCAAGAAGAAGTGAACACGACAAGGGCGAACACAAACCTTGAAGCGCGCACCAGCATTTGCCTGCACAAAATCCGAACTTGTATGTCAAAATCTGACACCAGAATCAAGACTTCGGCAACTGTCACCGCACCAAACTACAGCTCAAAGCTCTTGCGGCAGTCTAACGATTTGAAGGCACCCAGGGACAACCCAGTAAGTAGACTTGCAGCATCAACAGCTCAAAGAAGTTGACATCTAAGCTCATGGAGGGCATGGCAACAAGAACGACAACATCAAAATACAAGCCTCACCAACCAGACACCCAAACAGTGCCAAACAACACTTAGTCTCCTGAAATGTAGAGAAGCTCGGCAATCATCATATACAGACAAGAAGCTAGAAGAGCGCTCCTTAACAAAAAGATCAACAATGCTCAACAACACAGGAACGTACAAGCCAACATCAACACCATCAAGACACCAGCACAAGGCCACCAAGATTATTAGAGTGCAAAAAAGCAAGAACGGTGGGTGGCATGAGCAAGAAAACAAGAACCAAGAGCAAAAAATCGAGCATTGGAGTTGCCTCCATCAAGACCTCGCCAAGTCGTACAAGCGCCCACAACCCCAACCGGCGGCTAACCCTGCGAAAATGCCAATGGCACCAACACTGAGACTAAATTTAGCGCTACATCAAAGGCACAATCTCTACCACAGAAGCGGGATCGTTCCGCCACAAAACCATCCTGCATCAACAAACCCTAAGCCTTCCCGCAGCTAGCCAGCACTGAGCCAAAGGCGAGCCGAAACC
Organism: Bryoerythrophyllum caledonicum; assembly: GCA_963971425.1. Lineage (NCBI taxonomy): Eukaryota > Viridiplantae > Streptophyta > Bryopsida > Pottiales > Pottiaceae > Bryoerythrophyllum > Bryoerythrophyllum caledonicum. The sequence goes on along the minus strand of OZ020524.1, from coordinate 18,137,261 downwards.
CTAACCAAACCACATAGACATAAAAACCGTGAGCACAGATCTCAGAACCCCTCTTTGACTGACGGGACACTTACTCTGTCTCTCCCAATACATCGCTCATCTCTCGTAGCCGTGGAGTACTCACCGAGCGGAGATCTGGTCGGTGTCTTAACGAGTGGAGTCACCGATCCAAGGAGTACCGTAACACAGGTAGGCACCGTACGAGGGAGTGCCGAAACGAGAGGAGACACCAAACTGAGAAGACCACGTACCGACCTACCGGCTCTATGCCACACAGCAACGGTGCACTCTCTCTTTTACCATTGTCTGATTTGCCCTTTGCATGTAATTCGCTCTTCATACGATTGCAAGCTTTTGGTATTGTCCCTCCCTTTGGTATTGTGCAGCCACGAAGGAAATGGACCAGAGCTGCTGAAGGATGTCATGCACATGCAAAGACACTGGACAAACATCAACAAGAAGGTGGTGCAGAAACGTGACCCGGTGGGTCGATCCCGGCACTTTCCTACGCGCCGAGAAGTGCACTGGAAGTGAACAGAGAAAGACTCCGACGCGCAGCACACAGACACAAAGGCGGAATGCGGCAGGAACAACTCGGCGGAACGACAGAGACGGAGAATGCACCAAGCCGAAGGGTGGAGCCTTGGCGGATCGAAAAGAAGAAGATCAAGCAAGACACAAAGGCGGAGTGGGGAAGAGGTACTGACGAATGTACGACCCGTCCAGGATGTGTGGCGGAGCCGTGAAGGACCGCAACGAGGAAGATCAGGCGAGCCACAAAGGCAAAGACAAGTTTACACGACAGAGTTATTTCGTAGGAGAGGCCCAAACCCGAAAGAACGGAGGCTATCCTCCCCACCCCGTAGGATGTTTAAGCTAGCCAACCCTCATATATTTCGTATCCAGAAATCAAATTGGCGACTACAGGATGGAAGCCTGGAAAGAGGCAAACCGAACCCCTGGAGGTTAGTAAAGATGCTAGAAGGAAGAGCGACCCCCCTGGAGTTAATGCTGCCAAAAGGAGTGTACAAGGATCAAAGAAAGGAGGTCAACCAGCTACCAAGAAATCCACAAGGTTGGTTTTGTTGTATTACTATTGATATGTTGTATTGTGAGGTTTATTGTGTAAACCCACAATACTGTATGTTTCATGTACTCAATAAAAAGTTGTGCCAAGGGGAAAGATACACCACCAAATTGTGTGGTGTATCTACAAAGTGTCTTTTTGTATGGATTACTAGTAGTAGAAGTTCATTCTTCTTGCTAGATTTTACATCACATGATAGCAAATTCTGTAGAATTTGGCTTGCATGTAATGATAATGGTCATTTGTATTGGAAGTTGCTTGGTAGTATAAATCCTAGACTAGCAAAAGTATATTATCACTTCTATGGTGTTTCTATGGTACCAAGGAGGTTATGTTTTTATAGCACTCACTGCCTTGGTACTAATACATCAATCTGCAATAGAGAGTTGAGTGCCATCACTCTTGATGGTTCCTTAACTTTCAAACAATTGCAAAAGAAACTCTTTCAACCATCTTCTCTTTACCTACTCAGCCCACAACTTAATTTGTGGAATGGTAAGGAATGTGGATCCGTTGGAAGTTGCAAACTTTTTAGTCAAATCTTTTTACAATCCTCTTTGTTATGTAGGATGGAATCTCCAACAGCCGCAACTTCTTCAAACAAAGAAAATAGCTTTGATATGGAAGTAACTCCAACGAAACATTTACAATTGGATGAGGCTACTTCTCCTTCCAATGATCTTGAGGTACTTTCGGTCAAACGTTCGAGACCACCTTTTTGGCTTGGATTTGATGCTTTGAATGCGTTTGGACAAATCAAGGAAGGTCCTAGAGTCAAACATCTTAGTGTGAGCGAAATGGAATTGGAAGGGATGAGTAATGAAGAAGCCCTAGAGGCTTGTGAGGCAGTAGTGTCATTCCCCTATGTCTCTCAAAAGCATTGGCCAAACAATCGTGGTGATGGAAAAGAGGGGAACCACCTAAACCTCACCCAACTTCCATATGATGTGGAAGTGGACGAACATGGCTTTTCCCTCGACTACCACATTGCCATTTGTTTTGAGATTGGTGACACAATTGCTTCCAAAGACATGGTCTTAGGATTGGTCAAGGAAAGACTTGCAAAAATGCAAATTCACCTAGGAGATAGGATGGCTCAACCTATTGCTATCACGTGTCTCCACAAGTCGGATAATTGGAGCGGTATAGTGAAAATACACCTAAAAACCCCCAAGGTAGATGCATGTGCCCTCCTGTCAGGTATTCGCCCTTTCATCCTCAAATTGGATGAAACCTTGTTGGTCAGGGGAAAGGTTTGCAAATCCTTTGATTCCATAGCTGTCCAAAGACTTCTGCCAGTGAGAATTAGTAGTCCCTCACTCAAAAGTAAAAAATGGTTTGATGTCCTCTTCGAGATTGTGAATGAGGGATTTAAATGAGGGGTAGAATATGAAGTAACAACGGTTACAAAGAAAGAATTGGTGGACTTTGCATGGGTGAAAGCACCAACACCAGAGGAGGCTAACAAAATAAAAGAACAAAAGATTTATGCGGATTGTGAGGTGTTTATCCCTGTCTTTGTTAAAAGAAGACGGATGATGGAGGATGAGAAAGCCAAAAAGAATGCGGTAGTTCTCATTGCACAAAATCTAAACAAAACCAAGTCAACCTATGAGTTAGAGTTGGCTATCAAACAATTCATGGGAGAGGAGAATGTTGTTAGCGTCTACTTCAGACTCGAGAACAACAAACACGTGGGATCTTGTAATGTGGAGTATAAAAACGCCGTAGTTTACAAGAAATACCTAAATAAGTGTGAAAAGATGCTAAACAAGTATGTGGAATTTATCGCTCACCCTCGTAGCATGGATGGGAAATTGAAACCTAGCCCAGAGGAGCTCACAAGATTAGGGTTCCCGGATATCAATACTACGATTGCCAATACGGTTGAAACCCTAAACATTACCACGGGGGACACTTACAGTAAAAAGGATATTAACACACTCATAGATGTTGCGGTAGCCAAGAGTTCCAAAGCCACTATGGGGGAAATACAGCAAGAAATGGATAGCCTCAAGGATGTAATTGTAATGGAGGCAAAGTCATATGTAGATACGGTGCATATGGAGCAGATCAAAAATACTAGTGCACTTCGAGCGGAGATAAGGCTTCTACAAAATCAAATGAAGTCTTCCATGATGATAATGGATCAACTCCTCCCAACAGATTCTATGGACCAAACAAACTAGTTTGGACAAATGGAACGGCGGAGTTTATAAAACAAAAAACATCCAAAAAAGTATTTAAAAATACTAAGGCAACCAAAAATATCTATATAAATATAGTATTTATAAATACTAAAAAAATCTTAGAAACAATCTTCAACTTTATGAATATACATGTAGACACATTTATACTTCTATGTGCCTCTATTTTTTCACCTTTTACTCATATATTTTTACTTTTACCATTCACTACTCTATTTTTTACTCTTTTACTTTTTATTCTTCTTCTTTTATTTTTTAGTCAAAAACTTTTTAATCGCTTATTTTGTAGACTTGTAGTTTTTACTCTTCTATTTCTTAAATCCTTACTACTTAAATCCTTGATCTTTCACTTTTTTACATTGTTCTTTTTACTATTTTACTTTCTCACATTCTACTTTTTCTTTTAGTTTTCTACATTCTTATTGTTCTACCCTCTTATTTTTTACTTCTTACTCTTTTACTTTCCTCCATGATACGTCGTTTAATTATTTCGTTCGCTTTTCTTCTTCCTTTATTTTGCTCCATTCTTATATTCTTTCTCGATCCTTTTAATCATTCAACTACTATTTCTCCTCCTTGCGCTCTTTCACTTTCTCCTCTTCTACTTCCTATACTTTTACTTTCTACCCCTCTATTTTTTACCCCTTTACCTGATATTCCTTTACTTTTCAACTCCTTATCTATTACACTTTCTACAATATTTAATCTCCCATCTGCTACTCCTCAACTCTACAATCTTCTAATTACTACCTTTTTTCCTTTACCTGTTGCTATTGAATGTCTTAACACTTTATTTTATACTCATTTATTGTATACTCTCATACTTCACGTTATCCTACCTCTTACTCTCGATCTAGGTATACCTATACATTATCCTTTAGTAACTTTATCTCTTTTTACTGTAATTCTTTTACTACCTATTTTCTCTCTTTCCACTCTTTTACTCTCTAAAACTCCCCTTCATCATTGTAAACAAGTATTTCCGACCCCTTTTCAAAAAATTCTACTAACTCCCACTATAGCCCTAAATCATAACTCAAAATTTCCCACAAATCCCATAAACCATCTTATAAGTGGTAGAAATACACCTACACACTCCTCACACATCCAATCTAAAACAAAACAAATGGAAACACCAATCCAAAATAGAGACATATCATTCCTTTTACTAATTAGTGGAGACATCAACCCAAACCCAAGACCTATGCTAAACATTCTACAGAATCACCCCTCAACACACAAAAAACGGGCAAACACTTATTTTATTCCTAACACAAATAAATTCCAACCACAATACCAACATCTAGCAAAACTATACTCACCATTCTTGGAACCCTCCCACATACTCCATGATGAATATAGCAACATATACCCCCATCTATCGCAATACATCCAAACTTTACAGACCTTCCCAACTTCTCACATTATATACGCCATCATAGTAACAATACATCCATCTATAGAATTGTGTAACTTGTTAATTCCCTCAGACACCCAAAACAACAACTCCGAGATAGACTGGACAACAATCCTGCTACTCAAGCTATCCACTCTAAATAATCCCCTAGAAAGACACATAGAGATAGAACACAAATACACCCAATTTCTAAAAAATAACCATAACATTATATACCCAACAAACTCAATTCACCAAAACATATACAAAAGTCAGAATTGCTATCTTGTGAGCGGCGAGCGGCGAGCGTAGAGCACTGAATTTTTGAAATTTTTTTGGTAGTGTTTTTTGATGAATTTGGAAAGGGTCGCCTATGGCCGTGGGTTCTATTTAAACTGTGTTGACATATGGAAAATTAACAGAAATTTACAACGACAATGGGCTTGGACATATGGAATTATGAGTAGTTTAGGATTAATTGCAACAATTCAATTGAAATTGGAAGGGACGCTTATGGGTGAGGATTTAGAGTTCAGGGTACTGCGACAAGGAAATAGACTAGGAAATACAATGGAAAAAACCGAAATAATATGGTTTAGGGTGGCAGTATCCATGTGATACGTAGTTCATACCCTTATAATACCTTGATGATATCCATGTAATACCTAGGGGATAAAAAGTAGATACCATGGAGATATCCGTTGTGTACGAACCACTCTAAATTGAAACATTCCAATTCTTTGACTACGGTTGTTTAAAAAAAGCAATGCCTAAGATACCAAAGCATGTAAACTGAGAGGACATGCAACTTGGTTTACAAAGGATATTTATAATTAATCATATATTTAATCGTAGAAAGAACGAAATCTTCTCATCACGCAGCATGACATACGATGTTTTTTGATAGACATACGTGAAAAGAATGGGATTTTGACATGAATGAAGATGACTCACGATGGGACATGTAGAAGGTCGGCCGCTAGTTGAGGGTGAAACGCCCATTGTCAGTGTCACCGCTGGAGGGACTGCAAATCCTCCAAATCCCCCTAGTTGAGTAAACAACTTTTGAGGCCCCTCCTTCGCCACCAATGCCGCAAACTCCCTGTACCTCTCCTTCGTCTCTTTCTTCTCCTTCTTTGAACTCTCCTTCTCCAGCCTAGCAGCCTCCCTCTCATGTTCCTTAATTACTGCCTTAGCCGCTTTCTTAACAGCCTTGGCTTTGGCCTTCTTGAATTGCTCCTCAGACGCTGCCAACGCAGCCGCCAACAAGGGAAGTACGCTGCTGTAAACAAGAGGGACCGCAATGGATTCGCAAGCCACTTGTAGCTGAACCTCGTCTCCAGGGGTGGGATTCACCTCCGGCATCTCCAAGTACCACGGGCATTGGAGGAGGTGGTGCACAAAAAACCGACGCCTCTAAGTATAGATCTGTGAAGATACACTCGGGAGCAGAAGTATCTATCCAATTTGTGAAACGGATGGGTAGATCTCCGACTAACAAGGCTCCATGGGCCACGAGCACTCTCCAAAAATATTGCATCATTGCTCGCTTGAGGACCTTCTCGCAATCGTCATGCGCCATAAACTCCTTGTTCTTCGTGTAGGAGCCCCCCTTTCCGATGTGAGTAGAAAACACTTTAGTCCACAACGTCATGCTCTTTGCCTCAATCCATTTTCCAATGGAGGGGATGGGATTCGGAAGCCCTTCAGTCTTAAGGACAATGTTGTCCTCAAGGAAAATCTCTACGTAGAGCTTCTGAGACTCTTCTTCTAGCTGTAAAACGAAATCCACATAGTTAGGAAATGATCATAGAACAATCATACGAAAAAAATGTGAATTTCAAGAAAGATTGGACCTTACCTCAGCCTAGAACGTTGCCTTGTCAATCCAGCCACAAAGAACCTTATCCGATGCTGGCGACGCGGAGAAGTTATACTCCATCATGTTGCCCTTGCTCATGTTCCACCACCTGCACCAGCGCGACTTGAACTTCGCAGCTACCCTAGTTGTGGCGATGAGCTGGAGTTTTTCGGGAGTCATCTCGGGCCGCACCTGGTAAACATCAAAGTGACGATTCACCTACATCACAATATCAAGAATTAGAGTGGAATTTACAAGGGCATAAGTTAGAAATTCAATATGAAAAGGAATGGAAAAAAAACATTTATCCTACCTCTTTGAAGAAATCCTCCCCGTTAGCCGGATTGGCAATTGCCAACATCCAAGTGAGCACGGTTTGGCAAGTCGTCTTCTTCTTTTGCACAGCTTCAGTGCAACGGCTCACCAACTCTGCAGACTGCAGCACTTCCACGCCAATCTTCACTAACACCCGTGACCAAGTTGTCCTTAAATTTTTGGATCTACTCCTCTTGAACAGCAATCAGGTCCCGCTATGGACAACATAAGATCGTGATCAGTTTTAATATTTTGAATTGAAATATTAAAAATAGAGGAATGGCAAGTGCTACCTGGACAAAGGGATCATTACGTACCTCATACATGAACTTCACAAATGCTTCGAGAGTCATATGATACCACTTTCGTTGTCCCTTCTTTGACCACTCAAGGACACTCAGTTCGTAATCTTCATCGCTGATGAGCCCCTTCAACTGCTCACACTCTAAGAGGCCGAAATGTTGAACACACTTTATGTCGTGTGTGAGGTGTTGCACAACGTGATCTGATTCTTTTTGCCTACGACAAAAGATTATTTTAGTGTCATTAAATGAAGTACAATAGTAAAAGCAATTGAAACAAACAAAGTTCAGAGTATCTAAGTTCGAGCGCACCTGTTCAAGTCGGTCATTACGTTGAGCAAGATGTGTCGGTTCTCGATAGTCGGCTCAATAACCACGGCTCTAACGGGCACGTGAAAGGTGACATCGGATGGGTGTAGTTGGGAAATCACCTCGGTCCAAGCCATATGGCGATGATTGCCATACGGCTCAAAGAAGAACTTCTCTGAAAACGCCGAGTACTCCGGTCGAGTCCTCAACAACTCCTCGAACTTCCGGTCCTCTTCAATCCAAAGCTTAGACCACGTTGACCTGTCTAGTGGTTGCATCCGCTTCTCGACAAGGGAGAAACTCTTCACCGTCACATAAAAACATACAGAACCAGGCCGATATCCATTGACGAACTCCCCCTTCAATTTCTCGACATCAGTTCTAAGAGGTGACCTCACCTCACTCATGGGCACCATCCGGCAGAGAGGAATTGGGAGATCACCAGCGAAAGAGCAGATGCTGCTCTGTAGGATGTCGTATGAGGTCCCACGGATGGACCTCCGCAAAGATTGAAGTGTAGGAGCCAGCCCATGCTCATCAACAAGTTCAGTGACGCGTGCTTTGTCCTCCATAATCTCAAGGTCCTCACGTGAAGAAGTTGTTGTAGGTCCCAAACTCTCAACCTACAATAAGTATGCATGAGAAACCGAAGCAACAAATTGCATCCACCTAAACTAGAAACTTGAAATGAATTAAGAATTAAATCTAGAACAGACGAGTAAACTAAATTCCTGCTCATGCAATCCAACAAGTATGGCCAAAATGGTCATGAAAAAAACTTCGGGCGAAATAAAGCGATGTCCCTCCCCCACCCCAGCCCTCTTAAGCCACTCACTCACTACTTCCCACCCCACCCACTCTCCCCAGCCTCCCACCCACACTCCCCACCCTCACCACCTCTCACATTTGGACTCCCTCAGCACTCTCACGAGGATCAGGCAGAGAGAAATATAGAAATCGTGACCATCAACGGAAGAAGAAATATGCGCGCGCGTCGAAGAACTCTCTAGCTGGAAGAGGATTCTCAATTTTTTATCAAAATCAATGACCCCTGAAAATGGCTTTCGGATCCGAAAGCCAAAATCAGGGGTCACTGATTCTGGTAAAAATTCACGATTCTCCCCCCCTCTGGATGAGATCCTTGAATTTTTACCAAAATCAATGACCCCTGAAAATGGCTTTCGGATCCGAAAGCCAAAAGCAGGGGTCACTGATTTTGGTAAAACTTCACGATTCTCCCCCCCTCTGGATGAGATCCTTGAATTTTTACCAAAATCAGTGACCCTTGAAAATGGCTTTCGGATCCGAAAGCCAAAATCAGGGGTCACTGATTTTGGTAAAATTCACGATTCCCCCCCCCTGCACACACTCCCTCACCATTCACTCAATACTCCTTGCCAATTCACGAGCACACACTTAACATACATCACCCCACCCTCCAAACAGCCTAGTTCATGACATGCACTCCCTCACCATTCACTCGGACGTGCTGCTCACCTCCCTCATCTCGACCACCAACCCTCCCTCCCGACACCACCTGACCTCGGTCTAACCTAACTAGACCACCCTACGGATGATGAAAACAAGAATCAAATTATGAGGTTGACTTATTTACTTGAATAGAAACAACAACAGAAGTAAGACAAACTCTATGTTTTCTATTTGCTATTTTTTTAAATTATTTTTTGGAAATCAAGGCATGATTTTTAACTTTTGAAAAGTTTTGGAGTGCCCAAATATGGCTTTCAGATCCGAAAGCCATTTTGGAGGCCCTCAAAAGTTCACAAAAAACTTGAAAGATCTCAATCTAGCAACAAAAGAAAATCCCAAAATATATTTTATATTTAACAAAGAAAATTTACCCGATGGTTGAAGGTAAGAAAGTGAAGATGAATATTATTTTTGGAGAATTTTTTGGATTTATTTTCATATTCATTTTTGTTTATCAAACAATGTTTCTAAAGTTTCCAAGTTTTTTCACTAGCTCAAAGGGGAGTTTTGGATCCAAAGGCTTTCTTTGGGCCACTCAAAATTTTGAAAAGAGTTGAAAATACATGTATGCTCATATGGAAAAATACCATATTCAAAAAATAAAATTATGAGGTTTACTTATTTACTTGAAAAGAAACAACAACAAAAGCAAGACAAACTCTATGTTTTCTATTTTCTATTTTTTTAAATTATTTTTTGGAAATCAAGGCATGCTTTTTAACTTTTGAAAAATTTTGGAGTGCCCCAAATATCGCTTTCGGATCCGAAAGCCATTTTGGAGGCCCTCAAAAGTTCACAAAAAACTTGAAAGATCTCAATCTAGCAACAAAAGAAAATCCCAAAATATAATTTATATTTAACAAAGAAAATTTACTCGATGGTTGAAGGTAAGAAAGTGAAGATGAATATTATTTTTGGAGAATTTTTTGGATTTATTTTCATATTCATTTTTGTTTATCAAACAATGTTTCTAAAGTTTCCTAGTTTTTCACTAGCTCAAAGGGGAGTTTTGGATCCAAAGGCTTTCTTTGGGCCACTTAAAAGGTTGAAAAGAGTTAAAAATACATTTATACTCTTATGGGAAAATAAAATTCAAAAAATGAAATTGATAAATTGACTCAGATTATCTGAACAGAGCAACAACAGAGGCAAACAAATTTTGTGTCTTGATGATAACTACGATAGTTGATATTTTTGAATAAATTTTTGGGTTTAATTTCTTATTTAAGGCTTCTTAGCTAGCACGCCATCTAGCAGTTTGATGGTAGTAGCAATAAGAACGTGCCTATAGAATATCAAAAATGGACATTTTTATTCCATTGAACTATATGCCTGCAACAAGGCACCAACAATAACATTCTCTCAAGTACCCAGGGTCAACACATTCCCATGTGCAAGGTATGGAAAGAGTCCAAGACACAAGAGGAGGCTGAAGCACAATACTAAGTTATATAAAAGTGGTGGTTATCTTTGGATGCTACTGCCGAGAGCAAGTGTCTTGCTCTTGAGGATTAGATGGCAATATAGTCAATGGGACTGTACAATGCAACTTGTAAGTACTCTTAATGCCTTGTACATTCTGGAATTAAAAACTATTTAGAAATCTAATTAGAATTTACATAAGAATTGTTGTGTCCTCGCATGATCTCACGCTTGATGAAAGAGCAGGCATGCCATCTTTCAGCCTTTTAGATACATTCTATTATCATTGCCTCGTAAAATTTGAAACCACCATGAGGTGTTTGTATGCGGCTACCATGGACAATATCATCCGAGCTTTCACAAAAATCACTTCATATTGAGCCTGGTTAAAACGTCGCACGATGAAAAAGGTCACAACATAGGTACGCTTTGGTAGCAATCCATACAATGTTCAGGTGACTCCAGATTTATTGCAAAAGTTGTTGAACACTTTCCTAGGCCCTTCCAAGACATGCAGACTAAAACGTGCGGAGATCTTTAAGTCTACCAAAACCAAGCTTGACATGCCACTCATGTCAGGCCACAATTTTCATTAATTGGATACGGTGAATTTCTCTAATCCACAAGATGGAACAAGAGTGACTCGAACAAGTACAGAAGAGGCCTTCAATGGACTAGATTCAACAATTCTACATACAACTTCAGTGTGGAATTGGTATGTGATCCATCAAAGTGGTTTATTGTTCGCATGCCGAAGAAATTGACGCAAATATGCCAAACATTGTATGCTCACATTGATGAGAAATGCGCCACTCGCCACTTGTCGCTCACCGTTCACGAGATAGCGTCGCTCCCATCACGGACTACCCCGCATGTAGTGCCAAGATTTCTTGAAGATGTCAGCAAAGGCGTTGGGAAAGAAGGGGCAATGGAAATATTGTAAGCATGTGTACTACATCTTACGTTATTTGTGTAAACTGGACTACAAAAAAGACATGTTCATGCATGCTCCAAGCTACAGCTTCAATGAAGTTATATGCATACTAGAGCTTGCTAATATTGCAGAAATCGCATGATGATGTGCATCACGGCATAAATTTTAATATTCTTTCTATATCTAAATAGCTGATGTGGTGTCAATATTCCAAATACGTGACTGTAGGTGGTAGTTTTTATTTTTGTTTTTTTTTCATAGCGCAGAGGAGTTGTTTTGTTGGCAACTTCCAACAGTTCGGTTAGATAGAGCCAACATACCACAGCGGGGATTTGAACCCTATACCTTTCCATTTGGAGAAGTTGGAAAACTCTCACCATCACCCGGTAGTTTAAGGTTTTCACAGACCGTTGGTATTTCTATAGAAACATCTTATGTTATTGCTTCAAAAAATAAATTATCTTACTCCACATCTAGTACTCTAGCACTTCATTAGAAGGTTATGTTTTATAAATTGCCATCCTATATAAAAGTACAAATGTAATCTTCAAAAGAAAAAAAAGCACAAAGATTAAAATTCCATGACATGCATAAGATCATGGAAAAAAAACTATCAATTGTCAATGTATCCACAGCTATAGAGTACTTTCTTAATTTAGTAAATTTTGCAACATTTAACGCCAAACTTCATAGTTGTACCACTTATCGAAAAAAAATGTGACACACCTTTAAACTAAAACAGGGAACTCTGAAAGACCGAAATAAAGGAAAAACACGCAATTTCGCAGTATACCATGGCTACAGGGTATTTTCTAAAATTAGAAGTTTTTGAAAAATATGTCACCAAAATTTGATGATCTGCTGAAAAAACCTCGAATTTCACTTTTTTCCCAAAAAAATGACAAAAAAATTCAAGATTTTAGGATTTTTTATGCTCACCGCTCGCCGCTCGCTGCTCACCGCTCACAAGATAGCGTCGCTGATACAAAAGTATCCACAAGCATAATACATTAGCAACTCTCCGTACAATAAGAAACGAATTCCCATTTCTCCCACACGAACTAATTACAGCAGCACTGAAATGTCTAGATTGCATCCCGGCCTACTCCCACCCACCAGATAGAGCGTATACTCCACCAATACAACAACCATCACCATACAACAATTCAATACAACAATTCACTTAGTCTTACTAGATGTATGCAACAACGGCGACCATACACCCCCGCCCGTGGAGGACTACTAACACTAATCAACAAATCGTATGCATTCCCCGGCAACATAACAAAAATTCCCACCCCCGCCAACATATCACCATACTTACAAATAATGAAAGTCACAAACAATCCCCTTCAACCTTGGCTAATTATACATTTATACATGCCCTCACATCCAAAGGATACTAATCTCATATACGAAATACAAACAAGCATCACAAACCAAATTGTAAATCATCCAAACCACACGCATATTTTAGCTGGGGACTTCAATAGAGATATCGCCCTCATTGGACGCACCTCTGGAAATAATTTAACACCTCCTGAAGATCTAGATTACCAATGGAAAACATACATAGATACCCTACAACTGACATACATTCATACAAACACAAATTTCTCAAGACAAGGGGGACACAATTATACAGAAACAAGTCTAATCGATGGTTTTTACTTAAACACCGACAATCATCAACAATACTCATGCAAAACTAATATTGACAACAACTTAAACTCTGATCATTACCCACTTCAACTACAAATTCCCAACAACACATTAATCAGCAGAACACCACAACCAACAAATAATAACACCATAAGAATATTGAACCCTATCCTTGCTGACAATATGGAAGCATTCTACAGTACATATTTTGAAAATAATTCATTCACAATAGAACAGCTTACTGGCACCTTAGAACATAATACAAATCTCACAGACAGGCAATGGCTAGAAGCATGTGATACATTAGATATACTAACACAAGAAATCTCCTCAATACTAGAACAAACATGCAAAGCCGAACCGTTACCCCAACTTACCTCCAGAGCAGCACAACAAAGAGGCTTCTTACCACGTAAACTAGCAAAACCTTGGAAGCAACATTTATCAACATATCACCTCATCCGAAAAACCATATGCATAGTAAAAAACAATCCAAATTGGCAGAACCATCCTATCCTCAATAACATCCAAACTCACAATCATGTAGATATACCTCAACCTCCTACAGACGGTACCCTTATAGAATTGTGGATTCCAATATAGCACAAATTGCAAAAACAACCAACAAACTAGCCCGCAATATCACAACCAAATACAACAAAGAATGCACCAAAAAAGCCATTATAAAATAGACAGCTATACGATAAATGCCCCAAAAAGATCAATAAAAAAGTCTTTAGAGACAGCATAACACACGTCCTTGACTGCATCATTGACCTACATGGTAACATCCTTACAAATCCAGAAGAAATTGCTAATGAAATATATAGACAACAATCACAAATAAACAAACCTACAATACCCACATGCCACAACCAAAACAAACACCCACCAACATGTACCTGTAGTGTCAGGCAATATCCATGGCACGACCTCGATGGGTTTGTACTAGAAAAGAAAGGTGAACCTAACATCCCTCTACACACATATTTTACAAAAGAAATATATGATATGTGTTTGAAAAAACTAAGTAGCAATAAAGCCCCCGGACCCGATCGTATTCCAAATTCCATATTCAAAAATATGCCGGCAAAATTCCAAAAACTTTTATACCTCTTCTTCACACATTGCTATAGACAAAAACAAATCTCCGAACTACGGAAAACCAGTTTAACCATACTACTCTATAAAAAAGGAGACCCCTTCATACTAACAAACCATCGCCCCATAGCTCTAGCCAATACCATTTACAAATTATACACCAGCACATTAACATCAATCTTATCTTCATATGGAGAAAAACATAACATATTACATGACAGCCAAGAGGGATTTAGAGCCGAGCATAGTACCGCCCGACAAATACAAACACTAATAGCTGCTCTAAAAGACGCCAAACTCACTAACCAAGATATATATATCTTATATGTAGACTTCAAAAATGCATTTGGCTCAATAGATCATGCAAGACTACTTGCTCTTATGAGTGACCTTGGATATCCAGAAGACGCAGTTACTCTAGCTGGAAATATCTACTCACACTCTACAACCACATTCACTGGTGAACATTTCGGTAAAACTCACCCAATCCCTATACAAAGAGGCACAATTCAAGGTGATACCCTTAGCCCATATCTTTTCATAATATTTCTTGAACCTTTATTAAGATGGCTCCAGAGAAGAAATAATGGATACACACTTAGCACATCAAAAACCACCATAAACTCTGCTGCGTACGCAGACGACTTAGCAGCCCTATCCAATAAACTAAAATCCTTACAAATCCAAATAAATAAAATAGATAAATATTATAAATGGACAAGAATGGATGTTGGAGTACCCAAATGCGCAGTCACTGGATGCCCAAACAAATCAAAAATGAATCCCATGACCTTCAAAACACAAATTCAAGCTACAAACATTAACTACAGAAATCAACATATCCCGGTGTTACATCAAAACGAAGCATATATATACTTAGGAGCTCAAATGGCACCCTCACTGAAATGGAAAATCCAGACTCATGTTACTACTACAAAACTCAACAATCAATGCCAAGCACTAATAAACTGCCCTGCTACTATGAGACAAAAAACCAACATGTTAGATACGGTCATACGACCAGGAATTGCATATAGCTTCTACACTGTACCATATTCAATGACAACAATCAAAAAACTTGACAAAAAAATAATAGCAGCACAAAAAACAATCTGTGGACTGCCAAAATACACATCAAACATAATAACACAACTCCCACATGACAATTTTGGGCTAGAAGCATTTTCATTACAAAACGAGTACCTAAGATGTATTGGAGAACAACTACTAAACGCTTTAAATGACAAAGGGAGACTGGGTAAAATATACAACGGTCTACTACAATACATATTAGCTAAATATGGAGGCGCAGAATACTTACCTAGAATTAAAAGCCGGGATTGCTACAGATCCCCCATTACCAGAACGTTATATCTGCTAAAAACAGAAGGAAATACACATCTAAAAAGCACCATAGGCAGCTTCCTTACAACACCTGCGCCTATAGAATGTATCTGGAGAAGCGAAGCCCCAACACTCCCACACCTAACGGAGAAAACATCTATGAAATTACTACAAGTACTATTCACCGCAAACATCACAACACTTAGCCAAATCACCCTACCAAATGGCTCACATTTAATGAACGAGACTGAATTCCACAAATACCACTTCAAACCCACAAGACTAATAAAAAGTGCACTAAACCTAGCGAAACAACTCTTTTGTCTCCCTGAGTGTCTTGACACATGCCCCCGCCCCTACAACGAACACCCAAATCATTGCACACTTAAAGAAATATATATGTGCCCCAACAACAATAATATCCCCCATATTCCCAACTCACCTATCCATCCACCTGACCTACCCCGCCCACGCTACTCAAAACCACCTCCAAATATACTAAAAACCCCACAACATACCCGTTGTATGCAATAATACAACATAAACAACGTACATACTACGACACTAATGACATCAAAATAGAAAATACTTCATACCTTTGCCAATGGAAAATCCAAGAAAACACTTATAGTCAATGGCACACACACAAAACCCTATTTCCATGGCATGACCCTAATACCGCATCCCACAACATAACATGCCTAAAAAAATACTATCAAGAGAAAGCCAATAAATTCTATCACAACATCATACAAACACACCACCCACAAGCTCAATACAGAGATACAAGATCGGTCACACCCCCCACACAAATCCCTTTAGCAAAAATATCTATCACCGAATGTAATCCACAAAAAGACATTGCCACACAACAACATACCATCCAAATTCAACGAAACAAAGCACATATATATGAAAATGATGGAAAATACCTAATAACTATCCCCACCATAAGGCTCGAATGGCTCTGGAACCAATATCACCAAGCACTAAATACCCCACACAATTTAGAACCGACAACCCAACCATTTGAAACTGAAGTCGTCTGGCTTTATCAAAGATACAAATACAGAATACCTAAAACGGACCCCCTTAAACAAACACACTACACCATATCAATGGAACTACTTGATTTTTTTACCACAACACACATTATTCAACACTCCTACTTCTCATCCCCGGTCACATACTTCCTTCTAATTGTTATAATGACATGTATGCCGTCATGTTGACGACTTTCCTACGCGGCCCGCTGACGTTATTTTGAATTCTGGACTTTTTTTTGTCCATAATTAGTTAAATGTCTGTTACTAAGATAACAAAAAATTTCTCACCCTTCTCTAGAGACAAAATCTTTGGCTCATTTGGCAAAGCCTTCGATTACAAATGGGAAGGCATAGGATATGCCCATCCACACAACAAAGAGGAGGCCCAACAATCATTACACTAAGCCAGACTTGCAGCAAAAAATAACCCAAGAAACATAACATATCTTGTCCACCAGATGAAAATTGGTACCAAAATTCTACCTCCCACAGTGGTCCCTACACAGACTTCCACATCATATGCTTATTCCCTGCAGATACCATAACATACTTTGAACCTACCATACCATAAGAATAAAATAAACCCAGAAGAATAAAATAAACCCAGAAAAGAAAAATCCACCCTACAAATACTATGCACACACCACCAAAACAATACAATAGGCCTCGAAACAAATATAGAACAACTTCAAATACTAATCAATACTCTAAACATACAACAAGTTTATGCCAACTTAGCCCCACCAATGCCCGCGCCCACTCAAGTTAACCGAACAAGACATGGTCCAAAGTTAACCTCCCCAGCACAAATCAGACACCCCTAACCACCTCAATACCACCCCCACCCTATAATACAAACTTACCACTAAAATTCAACCCAGAACATTGCTACTACACAGATGGATCATTTAAAGAACCCGTAGAAGTAAGTCCACGCATTGGCACAAAGAAAGGGCAGGATTTGGCATATATAACGCACCAAAAGACATCAAAATAGCTAAACGACTACAAGGTTTACAAAACATCATTCGAGCAGAAATGATGGCCGAACATAAAACACTTAGAATCTTGAATGATAAATACCCAAATGAGCCTGCCTACATATTTACAAACTGCATAAATGTGTTATACCTATTAAACACACAAATCCAACATCCTCCTATGCACAATGGCCACCCAAACAAAACTATCTTAACATCAATGGTGAAAATTGCTACAAACACGGATCCAACCTATATCAATAGACAAAGTAAGAGCCCATGTGAACATTGAAGGTAACGAAAAAGCGGACAAACTAGCAAAAATGGGTAGAAAAAAAGCACATAGAGAAGCGAGAGAACCATATGAACACGCCCACCCCACTCCATACTATTATCAAAGGAAAGAATGGCCATCTATGGAAGAAACCCCAGACAAAGGCCCTATAAGATTCTTACCTAAATACCTTAAACGTTACGATTTAGACAACAACTTAATAGAATTAGTTAGAAATTTCCCAAATATCAAAAAATGGACAAGAAATAGAAACATCGACAATGAACTCTCCAATGAATTTTGGACAAACCCCCTTATCATAGACTCACAAAAAACATGTATCATAAAATTTAGAACACGCCAATACATGGGAAATGCCCGGAAACAACTCTTCTTTGGTCGTGAAAGATTTCCCTCCGTCACATGCCCAATATGTAACTCCACTGACCTAGATACTTGGCTACATGTTTTACTTAAATGCCAACAACAACACATACACGCACTCATTGTAAAAAGACATGACAAAGCGGTATGGGAAGTCAGAAAACTACTTATATCTTCCAATAAATCTAGGTGTTTTACCTTAATGAATGCCGGTATCTTTCAAAATAACTCACCAGAAAATACTGTTCCACAATGGCTACTGCCATGTAAATGCACTACCCCAAAGATGCCACTGCTATGCTCGATTTAAACGAGATTTATTATGCAACCGTGGAGTATCACATAATCATCCCCCACCAACAAATCCAGATCCGAACATCACAATTCAGTTCATAGAATTCACTTATTGCAACGATTGGTTCTCCCCAGAAACACTAGGGCACAAGATAAACAAATACCAACCCCTTCTAGATGAAATAAGTACATTAGGGTGGAAAGTAAACTCACTAATAGTTATCACAGCCGGAGGCAGAGCTCTACACATTCCGTTTATGGAATCACTCGAAAAAATATTTAAAATCTCAAAGTCCTCCATTAGAAATACTTTTAGAAACTTTAACACCATTGCTATCCAACATGCAATGTCCATCCTCCTCCATTAAAGACGACTAGAAAACAACCAACCACTACTCAACCCACATACTTCCTAATGTCAACTATATCCACCACAACCACCCTCAACACTACTAATAATCTACAGTACGGCATTAGATATGTTTTGTTTTATAGTGTCTACCTTCGAAAGTGGGAATTAGTTCCATCCTTCTAAACCTTTGCCCAATACGCATCACCTTAGTAGTGGAACGAACAGACACTTTATTCACGCTGGTCTCTTCTAGAGACCAGACCAGAGTTCTTCTTTTTAGCAATATAGCGGAAACGGTCGGCAATGAAATCTTGGCAATGTTAAATCATAATTCTCACTTCTAGCGGGAATGTTCTGTTTATGGGAAAAAATCGCCATTTTCGCTCCAAATCGCCAAAAAAAAGAGCAAGAGGGTGTCAGAAACTCTAAAGTTTAGACCTCCAAAA
This sequence comes from Bryoerythrophyllum caledonicum, assembly GCA_963971425.1. Taxonomy (NCBI): domain Eukaryota; kingdom Viridiplantae; phylum Streptophyta; class Bryopsida; order Pottiales; family Pottiaceae; genus Bryoerythrophyllum; species Bryoerythrophyllum caledonicum. Next base: position 18,118,054 of record OZ020524.1, on the reverse strand, counting down.
AACGTCGATTCCAAAGTGCCTCCAAAGAGGCTGCGAAGTGCTATCTAGTCAAGAAGTGAACCGCTTCTTCTCAGGAAGAACACTAATATTTCTTATGGCCTCGACATGATCATCAGCACATCAATTCGGACAAGAGACGCAAGCAATCCTTGAGTGCGTCGACGCGGAGCTGCAAGCGCGAGCGATTAGACGCGACGACGGAATCCTCCTCCATGAGAAATCGCAGGTGCGTCTCGCCGCCGGCCGCCCACGGCTTGCTCATCATACTCTGATGCAGCGTGTCGACCACGGCGCACTGCAACGCGTATCTGATCTCCAGCGGAATCTCGTCCGCAAGGCGCTTCTGCACAACCTTCCAGTACGCCGCTACACTTACCTTCATTCGCCAGGCAGCTTCCGACTTCCGGTACTCATCATTATCAACATCATTGCAGGCATTGAGCAACATCTCCGCGAGTGCAATCTTGTCGTCGGGAGCTGCGCCGAGCTCGATGCACTTGTCATTGTAGTCGTTACTACGCTTGGCTACTGCCACAGCAGCGTACATCTTCTCCAAAGTGGCCGAGTAGTAGTCGTTCGTAGTGAAGACGAGGGCGCTCTCTTTCTCCAGCATCCTCGAGACGAACTTCATCGTGATGGTCTTTGCTTTCTCCAGGGTTTCTAGCGCGAGCTGCTTGTAGCTCTTCTCCAGGCGAGGGTAGCCTTGGCTGCAGAGGCCATTGACACAGAGAACAACCTCGGCGGCGTACTCGAAGGCCGAGTCCACTAGAGACGTGCTTACATGGCTGATGCTGGCAATCTGTTTCCGCATCAAGTAGTGCAGCACGGAGTGTGGGAGGAAATCCGGGAGGCCGACTCCTTGGTGCTCCACAAGGAGCTCCTGGATCTCCTTCAACTGCGAAGGCTCCCGGAACTTGAGTCCTGCTTTGTGCAGGTCATCTACGAACGTCACGAACTTCTCGTGCAGCCGCGCGGTGTAGTGGAGGTGGGCGTCGTCGATGAAGCCCTCGAAGTTCCCGTCGCGGACGATCTGGGAGAGGATGGTGAGGGTCCTGTTCTGCACTTGGAAGAACGCCGACCTCGCGTCCGCGTCGCTCTTGATCCCGCGCGGGAGGTGCCTGAGCTGCTGGTTGCGCCGTTGGAGAGCTTCGTACATCTGCTTCTGGATTCGTGGCAGGCAACCCTTCACCATGTCGAACTGGATCTTCGTGAGCTTGCGTGCGAGCTCGGGAATGCCGACCATGCTACGGTCGAGCTCCTTGAGCGACGGATGTGACTCGAAGAGCTCCCTTTCGCGTTGCCTCGCGACGGCGATAGAGTCGTCCGTGTCGACCCGGTTGCGCACGCAGATGTAGCCGAGGCCGATGTTGACGGCGTCCGTGGTGACCTTCTCCAGCAAGCCCTCGGGCGCCTTGTCCACCTTGGTCACGACCGCGAGCGTGCGCCTGCCGTCGCGGTCCACCTGCTGCGACATGCGGATCGACTCACACGTCGGGAAGTCCACTTGCGCGGAGAGCACGTTCAAGATGATGCTCTCCTCGGGGGTGATGTAGCGCATGATCATTGCGCTGATCTGCTCATAGATGTCCTGCGGCTGGCCATGGACCGGAACGCGCGTGATGCCGGGGAGGTCCACCATCGTCAGGTCGCACGAACCAGGTTTCCGGATAAGGAGCTGGATGGGGCTGTCATTCACACCTTTGCTAGATCCTGCGAGGACGTTCGTGGCGGCGTTGATGGCCGCTTCGATCTGGTCCTCTCCGCTGACCTCCTTGTCCTTGACGTTGCCATAGTCCATCTTGATGGTGGACTCACCCGGCTGGCATGACTGGAGGCGGAGGACGAGCGGCACACGAGTGGCGATTCCTTGACCTCGAGGGAGGGCTATCCCTGCGAGCGACTCCAGGACGCTGCTCTTGCCGCTGCTTTGGTCGCCGATAACCACGATGGTCGGGAGCTGGATGTTCTCCTCGGTCACTCCTTGAGCGCGGATCTTGTCCACGACGTCCAGAAACGGCCGGATGTCTCTCTGGAACGTGGATTCTAGTGTGTCCAGCGCTCCTTGATGTACAACCAGCTCCCCCATCGGACCGCTCGCCGTTAGATTCAAGTCACTAAACCTAGTACAGTGCATACTTCCGGAGCTTGGACCCATACACTCTTATCTATGTCGTAGATGCGTCAGCAGGGACGGATCACCACGGGTGGACTTGCATATAAGCGCTCTCAGAGTTGGACGCGCCATCAATGTTCGACAGCACGACCTCAGTTTATGAATCTTTCTAGGAATTGCTCAGCTCGGATTCGTACTTTACCTTCTTCATTAGTGAATCCAAATGCCGGCTCGGATTTAGTGAAGGAAGTTGACACGTCCTGAGCATGCAAAATTGGTCGCCGTGCATCACTTCATTCTAATTGTGTCAGCAATGTACTGCACGACTGCAGATATGAATCTTTTTAGGAAAGCACACATCGGATCCAGACTTTACTTTCCTCAGTTGTGAATCCAAATGCCGGCTCGGATTTATGAGAGGAAGTTGACACATTCTGAGCTTACAAAATCGGTCGCCATGCATCACTTCAACATTGAGTCTCCAATCTAGTGCATATTGTCCCACAACTTTCAGTTGCGGTACTCTGTATGATAATAGACAATTCAGACGATATTGTATGAACCCTTTTCTCTTGAAATGTCAAAGAGTTGAAGACAACTCTGCGTTCTAGGCCCTCATCTGCACTCAAAACCCTGATGCTTTGAAAAAGATGAGGATGTTTCTCTAACATGACAATTTTGCTCTGGGACATGTTTTGTGGACAAACAACTCTCTACTTCCACCACTAAAACTGATTTTTCCTCCTTTCAAATGGAAGTTGTCAATCAAAATTTGACAATTTTCATTGCCAAACTTTGAATGCACTTTGGTTTGGGGAATTCCATAGATGTGCTCACTAGCATGAGTGAAAGCTAGTCTATCTGTTTGATGCGATAGTTCTAGGATGGAATCGTCTTCTAAGAGAAACTGTTGTTTGTTTTCATTTGGATGTTTAGTTCATTACTAGTGAATAAATTTGAATACACCTGGATTCTATGGGATGTACTTGAAGTGTGGCGACGGCCCTCATAGATGTGCTTTAATAGTGGCAGCAGCCCTCATTGATGTGCTCTACTACATGGATACAAGCAAATCTATTACAGAAATGACAAATAGACAAACACACATAAGACAGACTGATTTTTAGAGCAAAATTCATAAAAAGAGATTAACTAGGCATTTAGCTCATGTATGGATACATTCAAAAATTGATTACATACAAGGTCCTGAAACTCTCGTAAATTAAAACAGTCCAAGAGAAAGAACATTCTAGTCCATGGTAGGTCATATCCTGATTGCAATTCAGGAAAACAACAAACAAGTCTAGCTAGTCAGAATGCCACCTTACAACCAGCTTCAACAAAACTAAAGGCTGCTCTCACATGATGAACTCAAGGATGACTTCCTAGTACATGGAAAAGCCATGACTGCAGAAAAGCTGTCAAAGAGTGCTTGCAATGCCTTGGTAATCCCAATGCGGAGGGACTGATTCATAAATAATATGTTCGTGGAGCATGCTGTATGTATTTAACAGAAGGAAGTAGAAAACGAGAGATCAAAAACAGAAAAACACTGAAGTACATAGCCCCCCGCGGGATCATTGCAGCCACTGCCAAAGCCACTCTCATGAGTCCAAGTGTTGTAATATTAGTGATGGATACACACGCCAAAAAAATCGGTTTACACTGTGTATCATCTTCTTTTGCCGTGACGACGGCAGTCCGCAGCAGTGACTTGGACTGGGACGGTGTACTTGTTGACTCCATGTGCCACGTCATAACAGCGGTTTTTGCCCAAGGCCTAGTGCTCCAATAGAGATGCTTTGAACAACATTGAAAGTGACCCAAAAACCGCTGAAAATTAAAAGGCTTTCTTTCATAGTGACAATCACTTCTACCAAACATGATCTGAAAATGTGCTCTTTGGCAAGAGGATTTTCCTCCAACATCTTTGTTTGATCATTTCACGCTACTATACTTTTTCCTCATTTTATAGAAAGGAAATGATTCTCCTCTCCTCTATGTAGGCATTTGGACACAATGGGTATCACTTTGGCATTTCATGGGTATCACAACGAAGAAGTAATTTAACCAAGTCCATGATAAATAGTCGTCTTCCACCTTGCACCTTGAATTTTCCAAAAATCTTTGACATTCTCCATTGTGAATTGATAATGTACAAGATTGAACGCTAGGTACGGTAACTGCACATGGACATTCACACATCCATGGAAAATCCTAGTATCCACAAACAAAATTTAAAAGAAATGTTTCCACATTGGAGATTAGAAACTAGCTTCGTTCATTCACAAACAATGGAGATGTGCAACAATAGTAAACCTTATATATGCACCAAGCCGCCATACATATATCTAAAGTGTCTTTTCTAGTATATTTTTCATACCTTTGTCTTTATTGCCGTTACTCATAGATATCTCAGCATACATGTCCATTTTCAAAAGAAGTGTGAAACACCAAGCAACTGTGCAAATACTTCCTACCTCCAAGCCAGCTCTAGTCTACCTCTGCAATCATTGTCATAATTTCATCCACCACGTGGGTATCCTATCATTTACAGTGTCAAGCAAAACTGAGTCAAGTTTTGGTAATTCGAAATTCAATTACCAATGTAGGAAAACTGGCAATAGATTTGCACAAATCATAAATTGTACAAGATAGCAATTTCAGTGGGCTACAATTTGATGCAAAAGAAAGTTCTTCTTACATTCATATGTACAAGAAAATTACATTCGAAGGAAACTGTGTCTCTTCACTCAGTTTTGCATCATCAACCAAAAAACAACTTAATATTTTGTCCACTTGCCTTTGGCAGCTAAAACAACTTGGATTTGTCGTGGCATGCTTTTGTACAACCTCCTACACTCCTCTGGTTTTATAGAAGCCCAACACTCCTCAATACGTTCTGACAACTCTAAAATTCCTTTTGGAGCACTTTCATACTGGTTAAGACGACGTTTCAACCTTACCCAAAGATGTTCAATTGGATTTAGGTCAAGAGATTGTGCAGGCCACTCAAGAGCATCAAAATTTTGTGATTTTAGCCATTGGCGAGCACTTTTTGCTGTATGTTTGGGATCATTGTCATGCTGAAATATCAAATTCGAAGGATCAAGATCATATGCCATCACTGTGTACATTAAATCTCTTTGCAAAATTTCTTTGTACTGATGTTGATCCACAAAACATGCCTAGGCCTTGAAATGTCATACAACCCCACAACATGACAGAACCACCACCAAACTTTACAGTTTGTTTCACTTCTTTTAAATCAGAAGACCGTTCATTGCGAATCCAACACCAACTGCGACCATCGGAGCAAAATCGATTTACCTTTGTCTCATCAGAGAAGATGATGTGCTCCCAATCATGAATGGTCCAATGTTCATGGCGCCTAACAAATTCAAGTCGATCTTTGATGTGTCTCTGGTTCAATTTCAGTTTCTTTTGCTTCACTTTTGATCTCAGTCCTCTTGCACGTAAGACCCTTCTCACCATATCAACACTTACAGTAACTTGGCATTCCTCACGTACATGCTGGGTAGCATATGTTGCAGTTTCAAATCCTCTTGATGTGACAGCTCTAATGCATGCTCTCTTTTGAGCATCTGTTAATACTTGTGTTCTACCACCACTACTAGTAGAAATATCAGACAATCTCTTCCTTCTAAGTCTTGCAAGATGACTTTGAGACACCTGCAACTCACTTGCTACATCCCTTGTGGATCTACCAGCTTGCAACTTCACCAAAATAGAGTTATCAAGGTCTGTATGAGCGCTTGTAGAAAGCTCCTTCAAGTACACCATGTTGAGTAATAAAAGTATACTAACAATGTCCATGGAGTATTGCAACATTGTAGTTTAACATGCCCAAGCCAATTTGAGCTCATACATCCTCAATGCATTTGTGGCATGCAAAACACATGTCTTGGCTCATGAGTCCTCAATGGCATGCAAAACTGAGTCAAGAGACACAGTTTCCTTCGAATGTAATTTTCTTGTACATATGAATGTAAGAAGAACTTTCTTTTGCATCAAATTGTAGCCCGCTGAAATTGCTATCTTGTACAATTTATGATTTGTGCAAATCTATTGCCAGTTTTCCTACATTGGTAATTGAATTTCGAATTACCAAAACTTGACTCAGTTTTGCTTGACACTGTATTTGCTCACCACCATTCCTAGTTCAAAATCCATGACTTTGTATCACCACCCACTGAAACAAGTTGTTCATGTATCCAAGTGCAAACAAACCTTAAACTTGGATTGTATCCTCATGAGATGACATTATGTACTACAATCAACAGGTGCAGAGTTTGAAACTTTGAATACGAAGGTTGTCTTGTCGCTTGAGATAGAAGTCAGTGAGTTATAAACTATCTGCAGTGGAATAATCGTATGAGAAAGACGGAGGCACTGTTTATCATATGGGAAAAGATGGGGTACTACGCATAGTTTGTGCTGTTTACAAATTACTTAAATTCTGTGAATGATCATGAATGGATTATGACTTAAACATGTGGAACTTATTACTTAGAAAGAACGTGTTCATGTAAAACCAAGTTAACACTAAATTTTGCATACTTGCACAAGAAGAAAGACATGTACCCATTTCTAGATTGTTCTTCCACTATTATAAAAGAAGAAGAAGAAAGATATGTACCTCACCTTAACCCCTAAAGGACCAAAGTCCCCTCGGGGGACATTTTGAGTTTGGGTAAGGTACCACATTCTCAATTCTAGGCATTATTTTCTGAGATTTTTTTATTGAATGGACAACTTTTGATTAGCTTTGCGTAGACACAAATTTCGTAGAATTTTGACTTACGGTTCAAAAGTTACAATTTATTTTCACTTACATATACAAATAGTGTAGCAGTTTATGAGACATATCACTAATAGTGTCACTAAACTTTAATAACTTCTAAATTCAATAGAAATTCGAGTTTTTGTCCATTTAAAAGAATAAAATGTCCTCTTGGAAAGGAAATTGAGATCTTTGCATCTACCGTACGGATTTGTGAATTTCAAAAATTTGAGAAGGATATGATATATGCAAAATATAAAGTGTATTGTTATTTCTCAGCACATAGTTGCATTGCAGGATTTTTTAGGACATCTACTACACTTCTTCTACTTCTAAAATTTGGTGCACATGTGCCTAACATGATTCTTTTCAAGTTAACATAATAAATTCACGGCCTGTAGTGCAAAAAGTTGCCATAGAAGGTGGTCGAAGTTTGTTGAAGGTGTTTAGTATGACCTCAAAAAGAGATTATGTCTCACTTCAAAGGCTGATATCTTTCAATCCGTGCGGTCAAACTTACCAAAATTTTCACCACACTCTCATACAAATCTAGTTCAAAATTAAATTGTTGGAAAAATAGTTCGTATCATTTTGTGTTGAATGTGCTGAAAATGGCAGTTTTGGAGTGATTTTGAGGAGGAAATGTCTTGGTCCTTTAGGGGTTGAAGTAATCAATCATTTTTCATTCAATTCTTATTTGGAGAGTTTATTGGATTTGTAAGCATTAGATGATGAAATCTGCCTCATTGACTTAATCATGATTTATCTAAAGTAGAAAATGTTTGTGTCATAGATCTCAATGTAGTGAAGTTTAGAAAAATCCAGTTTCAGCTCTAAATCTAAATTCAAGTCATTAGAATTATATTTTTATGAATTTGAGTCCAACTAATGCAATGAGGCTTATGAAATCGAGTTTCCATTCCAATTTGAAAATTTGAAAAATATATAAAATTGAATAACTGATTGCAATGTGAACTTTTGGCCTAAAACCATGATTGACTAATCTTCTAATATTAGCTAAATACAGAAGTTTCCTTTTCACCACAAGTTTTGGTACTATATTGTACACCTTTTATGATATTTTAATATTTTTAAAGCAAACTTTGCATGTGATATGAGTTTTCCTCAATTTCTCTTCACAAAATAACAGTAATTTCATAAAAAAAATTGTGATTTTTGTGACATAAACAAGTATGTAATCTCATCTCTAGAAATTAAAATTAAAAAAATTCCAATCATATTTGATGAAAAATTAGAGCACACAGTAGAATGGAAATTGGGATTGATGCTACAATCATAGTCCATTAGGAGTTGAAGACCACAGTAAATCATCCGATTTCCTTGACATTGAGGGAGGTTTCATATTGGACCAAGGTACCAAGTGCTACAAACAATTTAATTGGTCTAGAGCCTCAAAATTGGCTTTGGTCGGGACCTTGGGCTTTCACACCCGGACCAAAGGTCGAGAGGGCAAGGGCATCTATAATGCCTACATGACAACACTTTTTGGAGGTTTTGGCGCCAAGAGTTTGGACCTGTTAGGGAAGTTTGGGTTTTATTCTCGTTTGGAGGGCCAAACTCTTGCCAAGGTGTCAAACATTTTTCTCATTAAGATATTAAGATTTGACAAGATTAAAAGAACAACTTATTTTATCCTCGTTTTTTTTATCCAACCTTTTTTACCTAGAATTTTTTATTCAAATTTCACTTGAATTATTTTACCAAAAAAATTTCTTTGCCAATGCTTGTGCTAGAAAGCTTGAGTAATGAGCATTTTGACAATTTTCTTGATTTTTTAAACAAAAAATGTCTTCTCTTCTAGGCTCCATGACTAAAGAAATTGAGAGAGGATTTTTTTTTACAATAAGGGCATTTAAGAAGTAAAAACAGACTTGGAATTTGCCAAGTAGTTTGGGTCATGGCCTCTCAACTTGGTACGTTGGGCTTTCATACTACAAGGTGCCAAACTCCACAAATTGCATATTTTAAATATTTTTTCCCAACTCCAAAATCCAACACCTCAACATAATTTGGCCCTTTGGTACCTTGGTCCAAGTGTGAAACCCCCTGAGTGAGTAGTTCCTTTGAAGACCAAGTAGCAGAAACTGTGAAGCGGTGTGAACGGTGACAAGTGCTTATAGAGACTCTTTTCTTCAAATAGCAATTAGAAGAAAAGTTACATGAAACACATCACTTCAACTGGAAAAAGAAGTTCTAAACGACATTCGAAGCTGAAGATGGTCAGCTTCATCTGACGAATTGCACTTGTTGTTGCATGGGCCGCACATAAATAATATATGTGCAGCTCACCGATGCTTGCACAGATTGCTAAGGCGATGGTCTCAACAGGTGCTCATCTTCCTCCACCTCTAAGTCATGGTCTGTTTTTTCCTCTGAGGTGGCCTGTACTCCCAACCACCGCGAGTACGTTCGCGCCAAAACGACCCATACACTGTCGATTGGCCTTAAAGGGTTAAATTGCCCAGGATGCAACCAGATTGTGAATGATTGATAAACGAGCTGGATTTTGTTCTAGAAAGTACGAAGCCGCCTTTTAAACATGCGCCGCCCCCACATTTCAAAGACCGTGTAGGAAATTGAAGTTACCAGCAGACCCTGGCCGTCAATAAGAAGAAGAAGAAAAAGAACTCCGGTTTTCGAAGGAGGCCGGTGTGAATAGAGTGTCTGTTCGTTCCACTTACTAAAACGATGCCCACTGAACAAAAGATTAGCAGGATGGAACTACTTCCCCCTTTCGAGGCTACAACGCTGCACCACCACCTTCAAAGTGATGGTGTTCAAGAGCAGAAGGACGACGAAGCAAGTGTTGTTTCTAGAGACCGGCAAGGACTTCGTCGACACCCTCTTCAGCTTCCTGGTTTTACCCTTCGGCACCATCATCAAAATTCTGTCACAAGGTAAAAAACTTATGGTGGCGGTTTTCACACAATTGTGAATTTAGCGTATATCCACATCATCACCGATTTGACAGGATATCCCCACGCTCGGACTTACTGCATGGAGCCACAAGGTGGTGGGGCCAAATCCGACCCCTATTTTGTTTTCTGGATGGGGTCCTATATATAACAATAGGGGGTTCACGAGGGTAAACAATGGCCATAGGCCCCAAATTTATCAAAACAGATCCAAAAAAGCCTCTAGACCCCCCAAAATAAGAGGGCTAGAAAAATGACCCCATGCAATTAACCCCTTAGGTACCAAGGCAGTTTTACACCAAAAACACTTCAAAATTAATGGATTCTAGTGCAATGAATAGAGAAGGTAACGAAAACTTTTATTTTTAGTTCTGACCGTAGGATCTCAATAAAGGCTTATTAAGTAATACATGTACAAAATTTCATAAACTTTGGCCGCACAGATTGAAAGATTATAGTGTTTGAAGTCAAGCAAATGGTTCATTTTCTTCCCTGCGTTAAGTGGATCAGCAGACTTTGACTTCACTTGGTGTCAAAAAATTTCACTACACAAGGTCTAAATCTATTACCATCTTGTTAAGCATGATGTTAGCTCCTAACACACCAATTTTTAGAGGTAGAGACGGGGTGTAGCATATTCAAAACAAGTGTGCAAGGAGTGGAGGCTCAAAATTTGTTAATTCACACTTTAATTTTTTTTGAACTTAATATGTTTTCGATTGATAATCCGAATGGTTAATAAGAAGGTTTACATTACATATTGTTGTGGAAAAAATGAAAAGTGAAAAAATGAAGATCTCTAGGTTTCATGTGGAAAATAAGAAGTTTTTTTGGTACCTTGCCCGACAATGAGTGACAATGTGTGAAAATGTTTGACTTGGGTTGGTATGCTATTTTTCACTAAAGACAAGAACTTTTTTTTGACAGCATGAAGGGAAATAATATTACTTGCGAGTATTGAAAATCTCACTTTCAGTCGAGTGTCCTATCAAAAGTTTTTGGAGGTGCCCGAGGTGCCCGCCCTCCCCATTTGAAATTAAAAACCCTATCACTTTTTCATCAAATGTCCAATTTAGGAAAAAATTGTTTTCCCACTAAGGTCTTGGTAATGCCCTTCTATGGTAAGAATTTCAAAGATGAATGTTTGAAATTGACAGCATAGGAACCTGACCGAATTTTCAAAAAGCCCGTTTTGGACACTTGGTCCTTTAGGGGTTAAGATGGGCCCACCTCGGGTAAGTCCGAGCGTAGAGATATCCTGTCCACGCCCATCATCACGGTACAGTACTCCACGATGAAGTTTGAAAGAACTTGGTAATCTTTGCAGCTTATGAATTTCTGTTGGTGTAAAGAACAATCCAAGTAAACGCTTTTGGTGGAATCTCGTGGGCAACGGTTCGTAGCACCTAAGTAACTAGGTGGCAGTAATTTTTTAAAGGATGAGAAGGGGATGGAGCCATCTCCAAACCTACGTTTAGAAAAAAGGAAGGAGGTAGGTTGTGGGCGGAAATGGGGGGAAAGTGTTTGTCTCCCCCCTTTCCAATTATGTATGATAGGTAGGTGGCGCCCATGTGTCCCATGTGTCCCTTGTGTCCACTAAATATGGTTTATAATTTAAAATCTACTAGTTGAGGTGGCATGTGCATATATGGGAGATGCCACATTCTTCCAAAATTCTCCAAATAATGAATTATATACTGAAAATCCCAAATAAGGATAGATTTTTTTATTTTTAAAAATAAACTCTAATTTAGCCATCACCACATTAAAAAAAACCGCTAATGTGGGGTCAGATCTGTGCTATAAAAATTGGATAGGGTATTGATAGGGGAGTTGTGATGGAGCTGTCAATACCCTATCCCGTACAATCTTCATCCACGTTCAGTTTGAAACTTAGGGTTGTAGAATATCACATATTAGGGTTCCTTGTTCACACACTACAACTTTAGGATTCTAAATTGAGGCTGTGCAGTTTATAATTTGGGGTTTTCATTATAATGCTCACTACCTTCATGTTAAATTTTAGTAAATGCAAAGTACTTCAAACTCGCTCTAAATATTTAAACCTATTTTTTAATAAAAGATAAATTAATAATCTAGATATAAAGTATTCTATTTTATTTTGAATACAAATTTTTCATTCAGTAGGTTTTTAAGTTTGAATAATAAAATCCATGTTCTTATAATTAATTTATTTCACTTCAATTTTTTGGACACATTCTCATATACCAAAATTTAAATAGAACTATTTATACTCTTACACGATTTTCGTTCAATCTTTTTTTCTTTTTCCCTTTGTCCTTTTATTTTTCTTTTTTCCCTCCATTCACTTTGCTATAAAATTTAAAGCAAACTAATTATACTCCTACACGTATTTCGTTCAATCTTTTTTTTTGTTTTTTCTTTTTCCTTTTATTTTTATTTTTTCCCTCCATTCACTTTGTTTCAAAATTTAAAGCAAACTATTTATACTCCTACACGTATTTCGTTCAATCTACATTTTTTATTTTTTTTTTCCTTTTATTTTTCTTTTTCCCCTCCACTAGCTTCGCTTATAAGTTTTAAGCAAGCTATTTATACTCCTACACGTATTTCGTTCAATATTCTTTTGCATTCATTTGGTTAAACTGTTGGAAATTGTTGTACCATCCTAGACTAATTGGGTGTATTAGAATAAAACATCATAGTTACAGGTTTTAAAAAAATTCTAAACAAATTTTTTAAGTAGAGAAATATACTTGTTCAATTCCCTTCAATGCACTTCAGTGTTATTCAAAACTTCAAACAATTGCAACATTTTAATACCTAATTTGCTTACTACGTCTCCATGGTGTTCTCCTTCAAGGAATGAGTTCTCTAAAAAAGGGGATCTCAATTTTTGAACAACATCCCCAAGTTCTCTTCTACATCGTTCTTTTTGGAGGAGTGTGGTGCACCTCAATACCATTGTAAGAGTCCATTATTCTTTCAATCATCCATACTTTCTTGAAGAGCACTCCAAGGTAATATATGCTTTCTCTAACTTTGCTTTGTTTATTGCTTAAGTAGCTTCATTCTCCACAAATATATCAAATTTTCTGCGGGTCTATGTGATAGGGTATTGTCAGGTTTTAGGGTTCGACTTTGAACAATTCTTTGAATCTTTCCTTACTAGGAGTAGTACAAACTTCATGGTTTGAACTATGTTTCATGGTCTATTGTTCTCAACGGATTCATCGTCCTAAATCTTCAATAACTGTGGATAGGATACTGTCTTTGCATTGTGAGAATCCATTTATGTCTGCTTCAGCCAATGGTCGTAGAGTGCGACCATTATACTAAGATAGGGTACTGACAAAAGAATATGTAAAATCGCGCTCTTCCATGTTGTGCATATTTTCTGTCGAGGTGTTTCAGGATTTCAATATGGAACAATTATGGGCCAAACAAGATCCTCCAAAGTCCCCCTTCACTTGTAAGTACTGTAGGCAAAAAACAAACGCACAAGTCCGATTATTTGACGGATAGGGTACTGATCAAGAAAAATGAAGCCAAAAAAAAAGCTGTGATGCCACAAATGCGGCATCACAGCACTAGAGTGGGAATGAGACGTACCAATGAGTGCTGAAGCAGAAAGAACGTCCGTGTTGTCCATGTTCACGCTCTAAGAAAACAACCACTCCACCTATATTCAAAACAAAAACCGAGAAACTTTCGCTGTCAATACCCTATCCCAGTAAACGGTATCTGAAACCCCAAAAGTACAACGCTGCAAGACAAGAAAGCCATGCTAAGATATGACACAACGACGAGAGACAGGACTTCTCGGCATGAGCACGCTTTCATTGCGATCTGCCCCACGTCTAACATATGGAAGCTCTAGGTTCTGAGGTGGCAATGAGTTGTTTATGATAATCTCCGCGTACTCATCACAATCGTCCGAAGTGATCAGAAGAGGAGCGATCCGGCAAGAAGGTGCAGGCGGAGAAGCCCGTCACGCCCGCGCTCGTCGTGTGCAGCCCGACACAAAGTCACCAAGTCGCCAAGTCGCTACAAACTCGAAGCTAGGATTTAGAGATCTAGGTTTGAATCATCACCTTGTATAGTTCACGATCTCGGGCAGTGCACCCGATCTGACACTACCGCACCGAACACCACGCCCACGCCCACGAACACCACGAACAGAGCTCTACAGCATTGCAAAAAACAACGATTAGATCACCTACATCTCTAGATCACCTAACTTTCGCACCCAACACCCACCCATACACGTAAACAACTCGCACCCAACACTCACATTCCTTCCACCAACACCGAGCAACAGCCACCCTCACCGAGCAATAGCAGCGAGAGGGCGATCGCGAGAGAATGAAGGAGGGAGGGTGAACGAAGAGGGAGGGTTTGGGTTCAGGCCCTGTCAATACCCTATCCATAGGTTCGGGAAAACCTAGGTTCGGGATCTACGGGGCGACGGTGAGAGGGATTCATCCTTGTCCACTTCATCCCCAAGGTAGGTGCTGCGAACGCTTACGCGAATCTCGTGCATTTTCTTTCATGCATTTGGACAAGAACCTCCGAGTGCAATCCAGACCTTTCGGACTGTGGGCTGCACTTGCTGCCCGAGTACCAGTGTGCAATTGCAGGAGGATCTAGTCACAGCCGAGATAATGCCGCCTTCCCAATACACTCCTTCTCCAAAATTGTACGGCTGCACCACTACACTAAAGGTTACATTTAGTGTATGTCACACTAATTGATTTATAAATGCTATAACTTTTTACTCTTGATGAATATTATTATCGACTATGTCTATAATGATGCATCTCTTTGAGTAGTATTGATAGTTGTGCTCTTAGTTAAAATATTCATCAAGAGTAAAAAGTTATAGCATTTATAAGTACCTTAGTGTGACATACACTAAATGTGATCTTTAGTGTAGTGTCTGTTGTCTCTACTCAGACTCGGTACCATAAAACCCTCCAAATTATTGCTACACAAATCACTAATGAACTTGCGCACATCTTCACACAATGTACAGATGTCTTATATCTATTAAACACACGAAGAACACACCCCACCCTTCACAATAGCCACCTTGACCAAGTCATTCTAACACTAAGGTCAAAATTGAATACAAATTACAACTCTCCATAAAGTTAGAGCCCATGTCAACATAGAGGAAAACAAACAACTTGCGGATAAATTAGCTAAAGATTCCTATGAACATGCCCATGCTATCCCATACTACTTCCAAAGATAAAGGTGGCCATCTATGGAAGACACCCCAAATATAGGTCCTCCAATAATGCTCCTCCTACAACATGCCCAATATGCTCCTCCACAGACCCAGACACATGGCTACACGTACTCCTTAAATGCCAAAATCACCACATATACTTCTTAATTGTCAAAAGACACAATAAAGCAATATGGGAAATTTGAAAGCTAAATGTATCCTCAAACACATCCCGTTGCTTCATACTTATGAGTGCCGGAACCTTCAACTACAACCCACAAGAAAATACGGCCTCCCCGTGGCTACTGCCATGCACATGTAGAACCCGAAGATGTCATAATAGTGTCAGATTTAAATCACACATAGTATGCATTGGAGGACTACCATACAATGACCCCCCACAAGAATATATAAATCCAAACCTTACTATCCAATTTATTGAGTTCAAATATTGTAATGACAGATTCTCCCTAGAAGCAATCAAAAACAAAATTAATAAGTACCAACCACTTATTAATAATATAGTAGTGCTTGGATGGAAAGTTGAACCCCTCATTGTCATTACTGCTAGTGCTAGAGCCACTGCCTTTATCCCCTTAATGAAAAGCATCAAAAAAACATTTAATATCCCTACTATTCAAATTAGAAATACATTCACACAAATCAACATCATTGCTATGCAACATGCAATGTCTGTACTTCTACACAAGCAAAAACTTGAAAATAATCAACCTCTCTCGGAATCACAAGATACCTTGTAAACAACCCTTCAAAATGCACATAAGAACCGCTCTTTAGACCACCTTTTGAAAATGAGCCTTTGTGGCTCTTGCTCGTCCTTGGTTCATGGTTTCTGGTTACTAGTTACCGATCACATAGTGTCTACCCTGAAGAAGGGGGTGTAGTTCCTTAATATAAACCTATGTCCAATGGACATGGATTTGGTAGTGGAATGATCAGACCTTCATTCACGTCAGCCTCTTTTTGGGGACCGGAGTGCTTCTTCTTTTGCTTTAGAGTTTATAAATAGTGCTCCAAACACTAAATACCAATGTCAGTGTAGTTAGAGCATTTAATGCATACCGTGAATCCGACCCTGAATCGCAACTTTCAGGGTACTAACATTAACCTTGTCTCAACCCACCCAGTAAATAAACCCTCAACATTTCATGGCTCACAAAGTTTGGCCTTCTACATGCGAAATTTGCCACCCTTTCACAGCCTTCAACGTCTTTCTCGAAACTGTGGAACCCGGACCTTCCGTGTTGACTACAATCGGTGTTGCGTGGTCTGGTTGCCACGTTGGATGTGAGATGGTTGTTTAAGTGGAGTAGCAACCGTACGAGTCGAGCCGGGTTGAGGCACAATGCCCTCAATCCTTCCCTCCATTCTTCCTAGGCTAGCTACCATCACTGACTTTTGCAGTTCACAATGGATATTCCATGGATGCATTGACGATGCTCTTGCGAGCAACATACGGACAGTGATGTGAGACCTTAATGAAAAGCATCGATGAATATCATCCATGCTTATCATTGACCCATGGTCATCCAAATTCACCTCAATGTCGTACTTCACAACTTCACAAGGCTAAATTGGAAGCATATTAAGGTAAGCCCCCCTAAAACCGACAAATTAAGGAATGAGCATATATACAGAGGAGATAATTATGCTATTATTTTTCAGTGATAGCCAATAGAAGTACAAATCCAACCCAAGTGATTCCATATTTTTCCAATGAAAATTGAATTAGTTATGAATTTTCAAACTCTGCAACCATGTTTCATGGGTGTCTAGCAGTAGGTACCCCCCCTAACCAACGACCAAAAGTAAGGGTCTTGACTAATAGCAAACCTCCATTTGGAGCTGAGTTGGTGATAATGGGATGGAAGAGGGTTGGATATGCCCCAATTTTATAGGCGTTGGCTATGGGTTTTGGTTGGTTATGGGGGAGCTTAACCCGGAGACAGAGAACCACCAAATTGGAGTTTTGTGAGGTCAAAAGGTTGCACCCAACTCCTCAAATCGGGGAAACTTTATAATATTTTAGAAGTTTTGGTGCGTGGCACACCAAAATCTCCTTGGATGGGGGGAGCGTGCCATTTTTTGATGTTGGTGACACACCCATACCCTTGCGACATGTGGCGCCATGTCCTTGATGGCGACACGTGGCGCCGTGTCATTGGTGGTGGGAGGTGAAAGGTGAAAGCATTTATGCGGGTTGAAAATTTTGGAGCATTGCGGTGGAGCTCTTACTACTCCAAACCCTAAACCACTCTTGGCGTGGAGTAGATTTTCCGACCTAGCGCGGAAAATTCCACGCTAGGAGTGGAGATGCTCTTACCAGAAGCACCTCTTGCCGACTGATTTAAAAACCTGTCTGATCTGTGAAAAAGAATTGCACCCAAATCGTAAAATCTAAACCCTAAATTTAAAACCTGTGGCCAGCAAACCTGACCTAGGGTTTAGGGTTTACATATAGCATTCAAAAGAACATGCGCTACCATAACGTCAACGGAGTAACGAAGCCCGTTGCCCGGAGCGCGACCATAGTGGCCGCCATCGCTGAAGCTGTTGTCGTAATGAAAGGGAAACGTCATGTCGAAGGCGTCCACCAGTTTCACGGCGGGAAACGCTGCCGTCACCTTCTCAACTATGACGCGGTTGTAGACTTCGAGTTTGTGGGGATTGGCCTGCATTCCTCGCGACCTGCCCGCGGGCGTCACCGTCGTCCTGTAGACGAGATTAGGCGTCTCGCCTTCCACGTTGGTGAAGATGTCCTGCCAAAACTCGAGCGCATTCCCCACGCTCTTGATGTAGGCGTCGAGGTTTCTGTGGCGGAGGCCGTCGTGGAGGCCGGAGTTCATGATGACGGTGTCCGGGTAGTGGTTGGATTGGAAGTAGGCGCGGATGTGGTTGCGGTAGAGCTGGTGGTCGTTGTGGAGGGAGTCTAAGCCGTAGCAGTTGCCGTGGACCTCCGGGTGGCCGTTGAAGTGGCTCGTGATGCGGAGCTCCTGGTCCAGGTTGCTAGGGTTTCGGAACCAGCTCTGGAAGGCGCGGTCGACGGAGAAGTGGGCCACGTTGCGGCCAGGAGGGGGCGAGATGCCGAGGATGAGAGTGAGGAGGTTGCGGATGGTGTCCTGGTGGTTGGAGTCGCCCCAGAAGAAGAGGTAGCGGCCCGCCAGGCAGTCCCAGGCCTCGCTCTGGGAGAAGATGTGGAACGCGCAGTGCGCGCTGTAGGACCAGCCGATGCTCTCGAGGCGAGAGATGTCGCCGGAGCACCACGTCGGGTTGCGGCAGGGGACCTCGGAGGAGTTGAAGCAGTGTAAGTAGCGACCTGCTGCGTCGGGAGCGCAGGTTTCGTTCGCAAGGGGGTGGCGAGTCCACCGGCCGCGCCACTCCGGGGAGGAGAAATCTTTGGCGGAGTTGCATCGGTTGAGATTCGAGGCAGCGCTCGAGATTGCGGAGGAAGCGCTCGAGTTTGTGGTGACGAAGGTTATGGTGAGGGAGGCTGTGAGTTTGACGATCTGGAAGGGCGATCCGTCGAAGTCGAGGCCGTGGTACGCGTCGAAGAGGAGGTGCGCAGAGAAGTTGAAGGTTTCGCCGACGAAGGCGTCCGGGACGAGGAGCTCCACTGCGTAGGTGCCGTTCTGGAGGTCCGTGATTCCAGGCCGGGACTTCCAGAGCGGGCTCGAGAGGTCGAGCTCGTAATAGTCGCCGCCTGCGCATCGGGGTGCGCCGTCGTGCGTGTAGGACTGCAGCCAGAATCTGTGGAGTGTGTTGGTGGAGAGAGTGGGGTTCTCCGGGAGTCCGATCACCTTGGTGCTGTTTGTTCGTTGGTTGTGGCATTGCGTCGTGCCGTTCCGCGCTAGCTCATCGAGGAGCTTGCCTGTGATGTTCTGGAATGGCGATGGTGGAGTGAAGACCATGGTATAATACTTGTTGCGAGGTTGAGCGGCCATTCGCGCCAGCCTTGTCGGTCCGGCGAGCGCTTTCGCCTGAGACCAGTATAGAACCAGTGTCATTGCCAGGGTCACAAAGGCGGCAATTACCGATGGCCCGATCACCGATCCCATCGCCCTTTTCCGGCCTGCTGGTTTCTTGATCTCGGGCATTGATTTTACTGGTATTGTCTCACCTGCAACGACAATATCGTGGAAAAGATAAATCGCCGAATCCAAAACTTCAAACAACCTGCGAAGCTTGAATCCAGTCTCTAAACATACTACTGTAGAGATTGGTGAGCAGTTTCCCTCGAACCATATCCTTTCAAAGCATCAACAAAAGCAATCACGAGGTACTTATGCTAATCCTGAAGGGGTTGTTTCAGATCGGATAATAGATTATTGGAAACATGACCTATTTGAACTTGGGTATCGCCAACTGTGCAGATCTTGCTTTCCCTCCGTGCTCCGATGTGCCTACTATCTTGTTGTAATATCCGTTCTTCAGGGAAAGCGAAGGGGATGTGCATGAATGAGCAAGTAGAGACGATGAACTTTATCAGCTGAATTCATCGTTTCGCTGCAACCTAACTTGCAACAGACACCTCTGAAAACTAAATGCATCGTTTCTCTGCGTCTACTAATATGTAAGACGTAACTCAGTCATTCTCACAGCACATGCACAAGCTCCACAATGACATCAAAGTGGCAGAACATTGACAAGGTGAGAACATACCTGTAGAGGTAGGGGTTCCTGGCGATGGAGGACAAGTGAGCAGTGCGATGCTGGAGCATACCGGGACGAGCCAGGGAGCGGGAATGACTTAAGGCGGCATCGGGGATCGGTCAGGCGAAGGCGAAAGCGAACACTGCGCGCGGGGGGTGTACACAGGGTGGGGATATCGTGTCAAAGCGAAAGATGTCGTCGTTATGGTGTGTAAAGCTGGTTGAAACTGTCAATTAGAGCTGCTGGATTCCCGAAAGTCCCTCCGTTTATCTGGAATCCAGGCCCCTCTATTGAACTGCTGACATTTTCGACCTGCTGAAAAATTTGATAAGCTGAAGGTTGAACAGAAATTGATCGACAGCTGCAGCAGACTACTAAAGCTGTATCGAAGACTCCACAATAGTCCTTCGTCCCCGCTGAAGGGATTATACGCTCTCTCACTCTCTGTCTGGACGCCAGATGCCCGTGCAAGTCTAATCCACAGCTCGAGCAAACGTAAATACGACCAAACAGTTTCGCATGGTAAGCACGTCTGTAGCATCGTAAGCACGTCTGTAGCAAGGTAAGCACGTCTGTAACAAGGTGAGCACGTCTGCTAGCATTGTAAGCAAGTCTGTAGTACGGAAAGTACGTCTGTACCGTTGTAAAATACAATATTTTGTATTGTACAAAAACACGTGCCTGTGTATACGGTTCCCAACTGACGTTTAAGGGCTAAACTCGTTTTATCACTTACTAGTTTTTAAATTTTTATTCTTAGAGTGCTTTTAGGCCAAACCAGGTTTTTGGGTGAGGGCACGTCCCGGACGGACTGAAAGGAGGTGGACGACCGAGAAGAGCCTGCGACCGAGAAGAACTCCGTCGACGGAGAACCCAGGGAGAACCCAGGGAGACAGACCGACGACGACGCAAGGACGAAGCGCGTCCTCCGTCCGTCCGTCCGTTCCAGCATCCAGGAACGGTCTACGCCACCAAGTCCCCAAGGCGGACCGGAGTGAGCACTCATGATGCACGTCGCGATTCATATTACCGCACGTTTCTACCTCGGTGCAGATACCATATAGAAATTCATGGTCACAGCCTTTTACGTAAAGACATTTGAGAATCCTGATTAGTGAGCGGTATCAAAAGTAGCACGGGCTCAGGCTCACAGTGCTCGTCGACGCACTCTTCAACCTGCTCTTCACAACTGTTGGACATTTTCTCGCACCCCCAGAATTATGCCTGCTTCCCTTTTGCTAACAAGAAAGGCGTCCTTGCCATCACGCCCAGCTTATGTCTCTCGTCAGCATACGATATATTCACACGCCAAGCACATGGAGGATACCTAGGTCATATCGAGGCGATAAATGTGTGATACTGCGGTGATATCGGGTATAGGACTTCACTCATGTGAGGAGCAGTTCCAGGGAGTGGGCCAAGTTCCAGAGCCGTGAATGAACTTGTGTCTAGGTCATGCATGAACTCGTCAAAGCATGTGTCATCTGATTTCTTTCTACTGTCATGGGAGCCTGAACTTGAAGGTGATTTCAGTAGACATGAGATGATCAGTTGTGACGTTTTCGATCAGGTCTTTACATAGTATTTGGGTTGACATGGGTGCCAGTAAGAGGCTGACGTCGACGTTGCGGCCAATTGAAGAGCAGGTGTGCGACAGTAGTAGTTCCGGCTTCAAGGATGAGGGATCAGCTGGGGCGGCTGCTGGATCCTTGTACAAGTCGCCGGGGTCCAGTCGATCAAGTCTAGGGGGAGTACTCTTGAGTACTCTTGAGTACTCTTGAGCACGTACTCTAGAGTCCACACTTTGAATTTGCAACAGATTATGTGGATACAATCTACTTGTACAGTATCTAACAATTTACGTCCTCGTCAACTGGTTCGATGCATCACGTAGTCTACCGGACCTTGGAAGAGGAGGTAGTATTCTCTGTGAGGTACACTGATTTGATTGAGCTAATGGTATGAACATGGACAAATCAACACATGTTTGTTTTGATCCTTATGTCAGGCATTTGAATTATCTAAAATTCTGAGAAGTCTTTCAGTTGAGAGTTTCAGGGGGTTTTACACGCGGACCAAGGGTCAAGAGGCCGAGTACTACTTGCAATTTGATTGGTCTAGAGCCTCAAAATCGGCCTTGGTCGGCCTCTCGGCTTTCACACACGAAGCAAGGGTCGAGAGGCCAAGGCCGTCTGAAATGCCTACATGGCAACACTTTTTGGAGGTTTTGGCGCCGAGAGTTTGGTCCCTCAAGAGAAGTTTGGGTATCTATTCTCGTTCAGATCAAACTCTTGCCGAGGTGCCAAACATTTATTTCAATAAAATATCAAGATTTGACAAGATTTCATGTTAAAATTGGACATTAGATTAAAATAGTAACTTGTTTTACCCTGAAATATTTTACCCAATTCCTTTATCCAGATTTTTTATCCAACTTTTTTACTCAACTTTTTAACCTAAGATTTTAACTTGGAATTTTTAATTCGAATTTTCACCTAAATGTTTTTACTTGAATTTTTCTGTGCCAGTGATTATGTTGGAATTTTTTTGTGTAATGAGCATCTTGACCATTTTCTTGATTTTTTTTACCAGAAATGTGATACCTTGTAGACTTCATGGCTAGAGAATGTGAGAGAAAACTTTCATAAAAATAAGACCCTTAAGAAGTAGAAATTAACTAAAAATTTGCCAAGTGGTATGGGTCTCGGCCTCTCAACTCTGTCCCTCGGGCTTTCACACTACAACGACCCAAACTCTGCAAATTACATATTTTAAATTTTTTTTCCAACTCCAAAACTTGGCCTCTCAACATAGTTTGGTCCTTGACATAGTTTGGACCACGGTCCGCATGTGAAATCCCCCTCAGACTCATGTGTCATGAAGAGATGAATCATTCCTTTGAACACCACATTAGCAAAATAATGAACCCTCTAGATGCCCCCTCCAGACCACTTTCACTGGGACCCCAACAAAGGTTTTAATGTGTACTTTGGGATATGAAAAATGCCCTGCCAACCTACTCTCCCTCACCCAAAGCTCTGACATCAATGATGGCTGTCATTGGCGTGTCCAGCCTCCATTGGCTGTTAAAAATGATGTACAAATTACCATGCTTATTTCTTTGTGTATTTTAATCTCAAGTCTAGTACATCAGAGGGTGACGTTTTCACTTAGAAGGTTTTTTTTATTGTAAGTCTGGCCCGTATACTAGAATTTTTAATATCCCAATTTGGGCGTGTTTGCAACATGAGGAATCTGGATGTAGCTACAAAGTGCTGGTTTTCTAGGTTTTGAATGGCAACAAAGAAGTTTTCACATTTTTAATGACCTGCAAAGCGATATTAGGTCAGTTTTTTTATCAAGTGGCTACAACTAGGAACATGACAGTAGTAATTATGTGTATCATATCCTCCACATTTTTTACAATTGACACAAAAATTGGAAGGGAAAAGAAAATTATAAAGAGATAAAAGAATGAATAACAAATTGAGCAGATCTGCTAAGAACAATAGAAAAGGAAACAATAAGGGTTAAACTAGTCAAGGCATCAATAAAAATTGATTTAGTCATAGACTTGTCCATTCATATTTAGTAATCCTCAAATGGAATCAGCATATATCATGTGATATTCCAATAAACTATTGTTAGGGCCAAACTCATACCTCAACTTCTTGTGTTGTAATCAGACATATTCCAAATTACCTCATTAGTTGAAAACAGGTGAAATCCAAATGCTGGAAACAATAATCCATTCAGTCATGATGGTACCCAACACCACAAAACCATTAAAATATTGTGGTACTATGCCAGTTCAATTTTGGGAACCACTATTAAATACACGTCATTTGTGGCGTTTAGTGCTTGTCCAACATGAAAGTCAGACAAGGTAGCGACACTTCACACATACTTCTTCTTTACCTAGCCTAGGCTCAATAAATCCTAACACTGTCAAAAATTAAAGGGCTCTAAGAGGGCTCATTATTTTGCTAATGTATAACGGATATTTAACTAAATATGGACAAAACAAAGTCCAGAAATAAAAAAACGAGTCAAAAGCAAGTCACTGAGAAAAAAAATCAGTCGGCGGGCAGCAGAGGGCAAAGTATTAAAGCAAGAAAAACACAATGGACAAATTCGATGTTGCAATAAAAGATATACCAGTTGCTAAAAAGAGATGTATTATGATCCGAACAAATTACAGTGTCAGCTGGCAGCCAACCAAAAAGATAACATCTCGAAAACTAAAAAATACAACTTCGTAGAAGAAAACCATCCTAGATTGAAGTTGATCGAAAACTAATAAACCGTACATGAACACTCTAAATCAAATTATACAACACAAATGTTCAGTGTCATGAACATCACGAAATGCATCCTTCAAATCACAGACAAAAACTAATTTAAAGACCATCGGCTGGCAGCCGAAGAAGAAGACCTAGTACCATTCAATTTCGTCCCATCGAACAACTGTCCGCCCACACTCATGCGCCTTTGAAACCGCCCAATGAGACTGACCATGTCGATGTGCTTGCTTCAAATATTCAGGGACGCTTGAAAATCTGTGAAGCGGATGGATGAAGGGAAGGATGTCGGTCACCACGTTAGGAATAGCATGGTCATTGCCTCGAAGGCTCAAATGACCCTTAAACGGCCAGGGAATATAACAAATGTTGTCGGGGTTTTTCCGGAGAGACCTTGGGTTCACATCCACGAACAGAACTTGATGAGGCAGGCAGACATAACGAGTATGATTCCTCTTAGAAAGAATCGACATCGTTTTGTAACTCTAAGGGAAATTTTTGCCCTGAGCTAAGTGACGTCTGCTATAGACAAATGACAGCCTCTCCATAACGCCAACATGAAGAATATGCCGCAAGACAAGTTGTAAGTCCTCCATCGGTAGCGTTGACCAAAGCATGACGTCAAAGCAAGGGAGCAACATATCAAAAAGTTTCTTCAGGCCCGGCCGGCGAACAATATTCTCACGAGTGCAAGCTCCAGAAGTTGGCACACGTGGTTTTACAAAGCAAAGGAGCCCATTGACACATAGGACAACACACTTTCGATACGGTGAAGGGGTTCCATATAAGCATTTGAAATAAAACGATGACCCCTGGAAAATAAAAAAGAAGACAATCGTCATGATGCCGAATATTCAGGATGGATGAAAACACTATACCGTCGGCTGCCAGCCGACGGTGCAAAACAATGCACATGACCATCATAAGGGATGAAGAACAGACATGTGATAAAGGCAATACATACACACAGAAAAACTGGAATTAGGAAATACATCATAAGATCGCAAAAGTTAAGAAATTAGAAGGTAATGAAGGATCAGTTTCCGATTGTCAATAGTAGTAAAGAGGAAAAGAAACTCAGAAAAACCCATTCTAAAACTAATGGATACTCAGTTCGAGTAGGCAATTAATAGCTTCGATACCACTTCATCGGGACAATATGGCGCGTCGAAATCCAAGGCGTGGGGATAGATGACCTCCCTGTACTTTTGATGCTGAAACGACCTAGGGTGCAGTCGAGAAGTTCCGAATTCCCAATTCAAACGGCAGTACTCCTGTACATTAACCCCAGACTTCAAAAGTCCCGAGAGAAAGGGAATTAATGCACTCAAATGATACGGCTACATCCCGGGAACTAAGATCTCTGGAATATTATACTTAAATAGAGAAGGATGAATAGCACTATAGGGGCTATTGAGGATATTCTGGAGAGGAAAGAGATCAACGAGAAGCGTGTTCTGCTCATTCGCATCAGGCCCGATTAAAAAGCGTCTGTTAGAAAACAATCGGGCCAACCTTTTCAGCAGCAGAGCAACTGAAGTTGTGGGATTCTTGGTCGCAGAGGAATCACAGTAGGAAGTGCCCAACACTTTTGTGTCCTTTCGCAAGTCGGGAAATACATGGAACAAGTGATCCATGTGTCGATGGATCTCTCTAAACGTATCGGTTGACCAAAAGGCCAACGAAAAGGACGACTGGCAGAAAGCAAGGAACTCTCGAAGCCCAGGCCTAGATTTCTGATAAAAGCTCTTCCTCTTTGCATTGCCACGACAAACAAAACTTTCGGCGTAGAGAAGCCCCCTTAGTTCAAGGACGAGGTAGTAGCTTGAAGGACCCACCTGAATGTTCCTAGGAACCACACCGGAGCTGAGGTCGTTAGCGGGAACTGAAGCAGACGATGGTGTCGGCTGGGAGCCAACGACATTGACACCAACAAAACAAACACCATCCGAAACTAAATCGTCCATGTCCACCTCCTCAATGTGACAGCGGGTGGAGCCGGAAACGAGAGCGACATTCCCAAAACGAATTGGCGACCCGATCTCAACTACAACAGAAGGTTCGAAAACAACTGCAGGCTCCCCGCCACGCTGAAGTGAACATTGGCCAGAATCGACATGAAATCCACGACCACAAGAGGCACCACTGACATCTTGATGCTCCAGTCTTTCGTAATCTCCCAATAGTGACTGGAAACCGCTGAAGCGCGGGGAGATATCCGTCAAGTCAATGTCTCCCTCATCAGTCGCAACGGCAAGCTGGTGCAAAATATCCCCAGGAACTCCGACTTCAAGGAATGAACTTTGCATATGAAGTCAATAAAGCAAACATGCATGAATTCAGTGAGGCACCAATCACAAATGACTGATCAAAAATTTGAAAGAGCTTTATTACCAAAAAAATTGTAGTTACTACAAGTCAATAAAGGTCTAACAAAATGACCATTAAAGGGCGTCGGCTGCCAGCCCACCCTTCTATCCTAAGAGAAAGATATGTTGAGATGCATCGAGCTGGGGTAAGCTTCGACGTATTCAGCCCACTTTGGGTCATCGGGCCAAAGACGAGGATATCCGGTCAAATCGATGTTCTCGCATACAAACTCAGGAACCGGCAATCCCGAAGAAACCAAATCAGAAAGGAAATTAACGACACTAGGAAGAACGACATTCTTCACGGTCTCCTTCGAGGTCAGATCGAATGTCAATGGATGCATGACATTGAGGAGACTGTTTCGGACACTAGAAAAACGGCAGCAGCCGAGTAGAAGAGTGTTTAAGCTATTTGCCCCAGTGCCTAATAGGCCGGACGGATGCGGAAACAAGGTTGAAAGCCTTCGAATGTAAAGAGTCCGGCCGTTGAACGATGTAGTCACTGTGTCGTAGAAGTTGTTGTGGAAACGATGTCTAATTTCACTAACGATGCCACACTGTCCCTCAAGAGCTAACGTTTGTAATTTCAGGAAAGAGCTGGATTGGTCACTCCAAAGTGCCATAGTGAAGTTGGAAACACAGAACTCGAGAAACTCTTTCAGCATAGGCTGAAAGATGGTATGCCATTTCCGGTTGGCTCCAACACCTTGCGCCATCAAGAGACCGTTCAAAGATAAGACAAGGAAGTACTTATTGACCTTATCAGATGGTCCGGCGCGGAGCGATAAAGACCACTCACTTGCGTCGCCAACTCTAGAGTTAACCTGGAGAAATGAATCAATGACGATGTATGAATTAAGGTCCCATCAAGTGCATAGGAAGTTGAGATCATTACAATCGATGTTTATTATGGGTAAACATTCATACAAAGATAGTATCACTCTGCGAACTATAAAAAATTCCACAGTCATGACAAATGTCACGAAAAGAAATGGAATGAATTTCAGCGTCGGCTGGCAGCCGACGTATTGACCTAATGTCTACTTGGAGGAGACCTTTGACGCTTCTCGCTTGGAAAGGACCAAACATACTGCTCCCACTCCGGCTGTCCTGGTAGTAATCGAGGATTCCGAGGGACCGCAACCAGCCGAGTCCTATTAAGGTTGACAGGCTTAGGTACAAGGAAGGTCACCCTGCGGCCATGAGGCACAGGAGCGGCAACGGCAGCATCAGGCATGACCATATCCACACTGGTTGAGAGCTCAGCACTCAATTCCGGAATCGCAAGTTGCGGACAAGGACGACGAGGCTTGTCACTCTAAAAAGGCAAGGCAGACTTCTTCACCAAAATAAGGTAGTCCACAGTAGAGGTGTACAAAGGAACAGACCAACCCAATTCCTTCAACGCACTCAGAAAGGAAGTTATCACCGAGAGAGCTTCCGAACTCTCTCTGGCAATCTAAGTTGAAGTGAGAGTGTAGGGTAACTGATGAATGGCGTTATATGGAGAATTCTTGACGTTCGAGTACGGATGAACGTCAATAAAAAGGGTGTTGGCGCTATTGGCTCCTTTCCCTATTAAATCCCCATAACTAAGAAATAGTATTGATAGCGTCTTGAGGTAGAATTTTTTACCATCATCAGTATACCGAGCTACATCGCAATCGGTATTATCGAAGATATGTTTGATTCTCTTGAGAATGAATTTGAACTGATCTTGCAGGTCGTTTAGAAGAGTCCCCACTCCATCCGGACTTTCGGAACTCCAAATCACAACAGAAAAATTATCAACACAGTACTTGAGAAATTCTTGGGTGTGAGGCCGGAACTTTGTAACACGATCGGCACCATGCGTGAGAACCAAACCATTCAATTCTAGTACAAGGAAATAATCTTTGAGGGGTGTCAAACCCATCTGAACCATGTGCTCAAACGGTTCAGATTCTCGATCTGCATGAACTTGCTCCACTATACCATAAGCATCGAGTATAGGAGTACCAATCCGCTGATCAACTGATTTAAAGAAAGACCATTTACAGGACATTAGATCCAAGGTCGGCTGCCAGCCAATGAACCATCTCGAAAGATTTGACAACGTCAGAAAATAATTCATAAAATCAAACATAGAAGTAGCAATGTAGCTGAGCACAGAATCATTGCGGTATAAAATTATTTCAGAAAATTAGTTGCACGCTAAGTCACTAAATTCTAAATCTACAGTAAGCTAACTAAAAAACTAACCTCCAAATGGATTGCCTGCAGGATTCATGACAGGAGACATAGGCCCGTTGGGGTGATCATCGCCATCGGGGATCATTGGGGTGTTCGGTCTTGAAGAAGAATTGCTTCTTGCACCGCGCTTTGCAACAGAACCCTTCATCTTTGCCAATGGAGACGTCGCCTGCTTCTTCCCAGAAGTTTTACTGCTAATCTTCAACTTCTTTGCTTTAGGACTTCCAGGAGGGACGTCAGTACCCGTCGAAATCACGGGAACATCTTTCTGAGGTCCCGGCTGGACGACTCTAGAATCCGGAGTAATCGTTCTCCGAGCAGCAGGATCCCTTGCGAGATTCGAAGGATGGACAGTCTTTGCATTTGGAACTGCCACAGATGTACGGACAGTCCGGACAAGTGTTTCAACTTGCGGTTGCTCGGCCAAATTGATGACGACAGAACCGGCTGGCATCGCCTCTTCCACTAGTTGGCAATACATCCGGCACAGCTGACTGATGTACTCCGCCGATAGGGGTATATGGATGTTCCAGAGTAGGCTTCTCTTCACTCAACCCGATGTCACGATCCAAAATCTGGTCGTCCGATAAATCATACACATCCAACGAATTCCGTGATACGGATGCCTGGGTGGATTGGACCACGAACTCTTCCACTACCTTCATAGCAGCAAGAGAAAAATCATCGTCTTTCACAACCTCCGGGGGCGGCGCTAAATTCTCTCCAAGCCGAGTAACCCCAATTGATGACTCCGACTGATGAGGCCAGGTGATTCGATTAGGATCATCGGACGGCTGCGGGAGAAATGACATGTTCTTATCGCGCTCCTTCGCAATAGCAACGTCAGCCTCCTTGTGCACAAACTCAATTACAGTTGTTTCGCCCGCTGAGCAAAAATACAAAAAGAAAAGTCAGAAACCGGCTGTAAAAAACTGTCGGCTGCCAGCCGATGAAATGACATGAATCGGTAAAATGTGGGACTAAAAACAAAAGCAAGCACGACAAGGGGTAAAGAAACCAACCAAGGCCAAAGCTGTGACATTTCCACCGCCCCAGGTATTAAAGACGGTGAGGTTTGATTCCTTCACCGCTAAGGTGGGACTCAAAATTGCTGTGAGCAAACCCATGCAAGGATTGCACACATCTCCACACCAACTCTCTGTGGAGGGCGATGCAGCGTCGTCATAGACATGATTAAGAGGCTTCGTCAATCCTGTCACCTTCTTGAACTGGCTGAATCTTTCACGCTCATTGCTCGGTTTGTTGTAGAGGATTCCGACGTTAGCTAGAGGCCTATCGTGCATGGCCGATACCTTAAACTTCCGGCTACTGTCAGGGAGGTAACGAATTGTGTGGACAACACAAATCCCAGTCGAACTGCGACATTCCGACTCAATTTGGAAACTGGAGTTGTTGTCAGTTATGAGAATTGTGGGAGCGAAAATCTCAGACTGCTCATCATCAGTCACTCAAAGCACCCTCTGCACAACTGCTTTGAGCCTGTCTCTGCCAATAAAGATCGATTCCCCTGCTTCGTCAAATCCGAACACAACGAACATCTCGCAAGCTCCCTTCTCGAGTTGCACGTCGCCCTTGTCGTCGATCTTCTTCACCAGTTCGACAAGCCCCTTTGCAACGCGAACATCAAAGCGAATGGCGAACTCATCAACCAAATCCTCATCACAAAGAACGGCGTACTTCTTCACGGCAGACCAAAACTCGGGCGGGGCCTCATTAGTTGTCGGAGTAATACCGTTGTTCCTCCCCTTCAGGAATGCAGCGCCGACATTGGTCTACTTCAACTCGCGTCGGATGTTATCAAGGGTTTCATCGTTGATACCCTTCTCAGCGGCAAGCAACGTAAACTACTCATACGCCCACGGAACATATTTGGACTCCCCAGGCTTCTTGAGTGGATAATCGTGGTACTTCAGCATCAATTCATTCTTGATGATGTAGTTCATCTTCACATCCTTTACCTACGACTTCATCCACACACCAACAATCCTCTTCTCCTTTCCTGCGTTCACCTTAATATACACCTTCTTATCCAGGATCGCCTCAGCAAGCTTCATGGAGTCCTCGTCACGCAGGTTGACAAGGTACGAAAGGTCCGTGAACGTGATGTCGCGCTACGGAATTCGTGGAATTTGCAGAGGAGGTTGACCGTTCTCACCAATTAATTGACCCATCTGCCAGGCGGTAAAAACCACTTGCCACTTGTTGTAGAGGTCATCAGGAACGAAAACAAGGGGAAGCTTCTGAGTCTCCACATCTTTAGCCTTACTCATAGTTACAGTGAGGTGATTCTTGCAGAAATCCTGCAACAATCAGATTGAATAGAGTCAGGCTCCATGAAATGTCAGGCTGTCGGCTGGCAGCCGACGGTGAGATACGTTGAAGCCACACTACACAAATAGCATGAACAAACAAGTAAGCAGTATAAGTACCTTCTAGGCAGTATGGTCTTGAAGCTTGTCAACGCGTCCGAGCTCAACCCACCTCTCCCGCATTCTCCGAAGTTGGGGAACGTAGGTCTCTTCCGCTTTCTTCTTAGCAACATCAACGTTCAGGAGGTTCAAAATTTTCACCAGGTCGTCTTGAGTATTCGACCAGAGTACAATAATGTCCCACTCCATAAAATACTTAGTTCTCGAAGATTCGGGGTCCTCCAACTCCCCGAGCTCCTTACACACAGAATAAGTGTGCTGCCCACCAATGATGATTCATGAACCAATGACAATTTGGTTCTTCATACCACCTGTAGGTCTGACTGCCGAAATGAACTTGGTCCTCCATCATCTTTGGTACGCTCCTGCGAAGAAGTTCCATACCCTTTAACTCCTTGCCATCTTGAGCAAAACTTGATGGAGCACGCAGAGGAACGCAATATAGTGGCGGTTTTGCCCTCCAAGGACCAACGGCTTTGTAGATGACCCGGAGTTGGTCGAGGCGCCTTTCGACGAGTTCACGGTAAACCATTTCATGGGGTGCACGGTGGATCTTTGACGAATGAATCTTAACTAGCAGAACCCGCTGCCCAAACGGATAACAACGCTCCAATCCTTTCTCGACCGTGTTGTACATCTCCTCGACCTCCTTACTATTGGTATTTGATGAGAGGTTGTTTAGACATACTAGGGCTTCAGCCACCGTCTTCTCCTTTGCAGTTTTTTTAGACGCCCGCTTCTTTGGAGCCTTATCAGATGCCGCAACAACAACAGTCAGTGCTGAACTGCTAGCCTTTTTTGAGGCCCTTGGCTTCTTCGCAACTTTCAGTCTCCCCCGCCCCTCAGATCCGCCATTCAGCGCCACTCTCTGGTCATTTGCCTGCATAAAGCACTCCACCAATTCCAAGCGGCTCTCTGAGAACACGTCGTTAAATTGCATGTCCACCTCCTGAGCCGACGTGCATAGCTCTTGTGAGCAGAGGGCCCACCGAATTCGAACAACATAAGACTCCGGTTCGTCGTCGGCCACTCGAACCTTCACCTTCAGTAGAAGTCAAATACAGCCGTCGTCCTCGGGATCTTCCATAATATCCATTACAGCGACCAGGTTTCCACCAAGAAAACTCTTGCCCACATGCTTCCCGTTTATTCCCATTTCAGTCACCTCCCCCGCCCCCTAGGAAATGCCCCATTCTGTCAATTCAAGATGAGCCTCGAATGTGGATTTCGGTACCTGATTATTGAGCGAGACCGCCTCATCCTCACAAATACAAGGCCCAAACAACCACTTCAGCTTACTAAACATGCGCAACAAATGAGCGAGCTTTGCTCATGAGCCGCGTCCGTGACGTATGTTGTCGGCTGGCAGCCGACGGAAGACATTTCCGTCGGCTGCCAGCCGACACTTAAGAATACCATCGGCTAGCAGCACAGTTGCTGCAATATCTTGCAATATTACGTTCGACGGAATCAACAAATGGAAAATCGACAAAACATACAGCTTTCCGTCGGCTGGCAGCCAACGGTTATAGAAAATCATACCTATCGACTGAAGACATTTTGTCGGCTGCTGGAAAAATCCCGTCGGCTGATGTTTTGGACTTTAGCGCAGGAGCTCCTCCAACTCGTTCCGCGTGCTCGGTGCTCCTCCACTGCTCTCTTCAACTGCCGGAAACACTACATCAAGTGGCCGTGGATGGATTCAGAGGAAAAACTTTACTACCTAATCCAGAAGCTGCTTAACTAAACCTGGAAGACTAGATTGCAAATGACCCGGTTTGGTGGATGCCTGACTTTTTATACCTCGTCGAATCTGAACGCCGCGACTGTTCGATCATCTTTCGACCTAAATCGAAAGGCCATCAATGAGTCTCGGTAGTCTGATTGTCTGATAGTCTCGGTAGTCTAACCGTTTTCATCCAACCAGTTGGATTTACAGTTGGCATTTTCGATTTTATTTATAATTTTTTTATAAAAAATATTCAAATGTACTTATCATTTTTTTGTTCTGATGTAACTTTCAATTTAGTATTCAAATTTTGATTTTCTTAAATATCACTTTCATATATTCATTGATTTTTTGTAATTTCTTCTCAGTTTGGCTTCCGGATTCGATTCATTCATCCCTGTCATTTAGATTTTGTTTTTGATTTTGTGGAAAATCTTTTCAAATTTCGTATTAAAGTTTAGTATTCAATTCGGTTCGTTTTTGAATTTGTAGTCCAAGAATGAACGCGCGCGAATTTCTTGGCGCGAATCCTTGAAGGTGATTCTGGCGCGAAATTTCAAAATGAACTTTCACGCACATGGTTCAGTTG
Organism: Bryoerythrophyllum caledonicum; assembly: GCA_963971425.1. Taxonomy (NCBI): domain Eukaryota; kingdom Viridiplantae; phylum Streptophyta; class Bryopsida; order Pottiales; family Pottiaceae; genus Bryoerythrophyllum; species Bryoerythrophyllum caledonicum. The sequence continues at coordinate 18,084,645 of OZ020524.1, read as the reverse complement.
AGAGATGGATATCAACGCATCTACTGCGAATCCTCTGTCATTTCTCTTCTGCTTCACTTTATTGCAGCTGCCCTCACACGCTTTCCTGTCGTACAGTTCTTGTCTCAGATTTGATTGTCCGCCCTACACTGTTCTGAAGTGGCTCGTTTTAGCAATCCAGCATTCTTCATGTTGCACGTTCACAAGAACTTTCTAGAAGTCGGCGTTCATGTATGATGTAGGCAATCATTTATGGTGTAGTACTGTTCAGTGCAATCTCATATTAGAGCTCAGATTCCATGTTAGGTAAAATCGTACTTCATCACTGTGAAATCGATTAGGGTGTCAAGGTATTTCCCAGGTTGAACAACTCTTGCAAGATATCTGCACAATCCTAGTATTGTCCTGCAGCTTTCCTGATTTTGAGTCACATTTTGATTCTGTGTAAGTCAACCTTGTTGCGTCACCTTAACGTCATATCTGCATAGAACACCTGAATTTCTGAAGTCTTGATACCCTAAACACTGGCATCCGAATCTGTGCACAAAAGTGGTCCTTCCCAGTCTGCTTCTACTTTCCATGAAATCACGAACATGCTCATTCCGATTCGCAATTTCCCAAGTCTCATGCGAATGCACTGAAATCCATTGGAAGTTCACCTCAAACCCTAATCTTGAACCCTAATCCTAAAACCAAAAGCATCGATTTTGACTCACTGACGCATTCATTCGCCTTCACTCTATTTGTGAGCCATTCTCGAGTTGGATGCGTTGTCCATTGGACAATTTTATCGATATTTTTTGTTGGCTTCTAGCCGACGAAGCGAAGTTTGCATTCTAGGACATGGATTGCGGACCCATTCTATCGTTTATGAAGAACGGAAAATCAGGTCAATGGAAGCCTTGCAAAGGCGTTCAAGTCGCCCTAACACACTCGGGCCTCTACTTTGTTGGTCGCGCAGTGGTTCAACAAATCATTCTCAGGGATCCATGGATTATTCGTGTCAAGGTGATCGATGTTTCCGATTCGATGGAAATGCCAATTCCTTTTCCAGCTGATGGATTAACCATGCTTTGCGAATGTTGTGGCCGGTCAATCGATTGGGAGGCGGCTGACCTTCGGCCATTTGGTATCATCGACGAGCTCATTGAGGATCCACCGGAATCCATATTGCAACCCGTTGAGGATAACAAACCAGTTCTGTCTTTTCTAAATCTTCGTGACGGCATGGAGGTTGCCCTACTTGTTGATGTCATGGGTCAAAATTGTTGTGCCAGTGTAGGAGTTATCGACGAGTGCTCACCGAAGGGATCGTGGAAAGGGTTCCTAATTCCCTACAACTTCTTTTTAGTTGTCCGAGTCCAGACAGTAAATGTCAAGTTCCTCACGCATACCGCATACTGCGAGCTCCCTGAGGTGAGCACTCTTGGAGACAGGATGGGTAACCTTGTTCTTTGGAGTCGCTATCAAGTTCGCCCCACGCAGGTCGGTGACGACACTGGATTCGACTCAGCTGATGAATCTCTATTGAGTGAGATGTCAGGCGCTTTGGATGACGACGACCGCGGCGACAGGATATATGATGACGGCACTTTTCAAGTGTCCACGAGATTCGATGGGGATTCAGGTAGCGACTCCGAAGCAAGCCGAGAAGGATATGAGAACGTTCCGTCGGCTGGCAGCCGACGCCCGACTGACCTACCACCAATTGAGGCATCCTTCCCTTCAGGGATCAAATGTGATCAGTTTTTGTATCCGGATCAACCACAATGGAGGAACATGTACTGCCACTTGCTCGACAATAACTTCGAATTAGTTGGGCGGGCGATGATTCAAGTTTGTCTCCCGCATGAGGCATGTGATGCGGACATATTGGGTGACACTGACGTGGGCGTGCTCTTTGTTTCTGAGCATGAAGATCTTCAAATGACCACGCTCCACTGGAAGATTTTGCACACGCGCCTGGAAGGTGGTCCACTCCTATTTGAGTGCCTTATCCACTGCTCTGAGCACAATCAAACCACATGTAAAGATGACGAGCTCGAGGGGGTGGCGAAGGATCCATACAGAGGTATGAAACGGAAGCTTAAGCAGAATAGCGATGTTTCTATTACCAAGTTTCGACGCCTCCAATCCAAAGTTGATTGTCAGCTTCTTAGTTAAAAAAAGTGTTGTTCGAGACGATGTTGTCAGATATTTCTTTGGGCGGACACATGTAAAATCCGCCAGCAATTCTACTCCTCTAGCTTCGAGCAACGGCGTGAAACTGTGTACGCTGTTCAGGGCCAGTTACACGAAGTTCTGGGCTTCCGGAAACCCTTCATCACTCTGCATGACGTCGATGTTTGTGAAGTTGCCTGGTTTCGCATTCATGGCGTCTCCAAGTCTGCATACTACAAGTACAAATCGGATTAGTTCAACGGACGTGTAAACGGTTGTCATGGCAATGCTGGAATTCTGTGCCCCAGGGCTCAGACTGTTCAGGCTCGTGGGACCCTTTCCAGAATCATTAATGATAATGCAGACCATATGCCAAATGAGTTTCGAGTCATCGACAACAAGAGGGTTGCATCTCTAATGGTTCTACCAGCTGCGATGAACTGGAATCATCTCCGTGACATGTCCAACTTGGTAATGTTCTACATTCATTCTACTTGCGGATGTGAGTTGCTCCTGAAACCCATTTTGTCGGCTGGCAGCCGATGCATGTCTATTTTTGCATCTCTCAAATTTTGCATCATTAGTCTTGATCGCTTTCTCTGTCGATTCCAAGTGAACTCTGAATGCTGTGTCAAGCCGATTTCGCAATCTGCTGTTAGTCAATTGAAACGGAAGTTTTTTCAGAATGTTGAGGTAAAGGCCGTTGGAAGCAATTTTTCGAGATGTACCAAGTGTGACTATCTGGTTGAGTTTCTTGCCAAATATACTCGCGGGTCTGACGAATGGCAAGCACTGTATGATGATCGGGCGCGGCATCTCAACTACCAAAGTGCTTGCCGTAATGTGTACTCTGGATGGACATCTCAGTCCATAAATTACCCTTCTGAGTTTCTCTGCATTATTCACGACAAGATAGACACTTCTAAGACGGCCATTGCAAGAATGCAGCGGATTACGAAGGCGACCGCGGGTCTTGGACAGATTCCTATTTCATGTACTGGCATGCTAGCTCACGGTCACGGCGACGGTGGGTATGCGCATTACTCGACATCCTTATGGCCCGATGACTCCAATTTCACAATCTCATCTATCTGCCGTGTTCTTCGGGCCTTGGAGCGCCGACCTGTACGAGAGTCTAAGCAGCTTTTTATAAGTCCACCACAAAATTCGTTCTTTGAAGCTCTACTCCGCGGTAAATCCAGATGTAGTTCGTCGATTCCAGAAGCAAGGGGCGATTCCCTCCCAGTTGCTTCCCTCGCTTAACCGGAAGTTAAGCTTCCTCGGAAGCTGTATCTCTAACTTGATAACTCTGCAAAGGATAACAAGAACAGGTTCGTCATGGCCTTCTACTTGCTTCTCACAGCCAGACGAATTTTTAAGGAAGTGACTTTGGGATTCTTGATTGTCGGCCACACTCATGAGGACATTGACGCGCATTTTAGTTATCTTTTGAAATTCATCAAACGGAAAAACACATACTGCTTAGCTGATCTCATGAAATCTTTCATGGATTCTCAGCACACAGTAGCCTTTATTCCTGAATTTGTTCAAGAGGTTGCTGATTTTAAAAGTTTCATTGCTGATTACCATCACGACGGCAAGAATAAACTTGTCGGTCTTGGTGAGATGCACCTTTTCAAATTTTACGTTGAAGAGGAAGGTGAAGATGCGGGATGGCCGGTCATGAGATACAAGAGAAGTGTGACGGATTCATCATGGCTCCCTCCGGGTGTGGCTCATTTATTTTTCGTCATCTTTCTGTTTTCTATCATTTTCTGCTAATTATCTTGTTACTTTCCCATCGGCTGCCAGCCGACGGATTTTTCCTTTTGTGCTTCGTTTGTCTTCTATTCCTTTGATTTCATTGCTTCCTTGTTTTTGTCTAAATTTTTTGTAATTTGCAATCAGATAAGCCTATGAAGATGTGGAAGACGGATCAATTCGGGAGACCTAGCCTTCCGATCGGTGATCCGAAACCAGTCCCTTTCAAGCCGCTTCGGGGTGACGTTCTTGTCAGCGAATCGAAGCGTAACAAGGAAAAGGAGGTTGCCAGGGCCAGTGGAAACAACGAGAAGCAGTCCTTTATCAAGAACGAAATTGCAAAGTATATTGAGTTCTGGAGGACCGGCATGGTTCGAGACAAAAGATATGCCGCGGATATGGCACCTTTTATTGCATATTGGGAGTGTCTTTTACAACTTATTTCTGGACCTCTCCCTACTAATCCCGACAGTCTGCGTGAAGGATTTTGGCCGAAATCGGACTGGGTGCGTGATCATGCTCGCGCATCGTCATTTCCCGATGCTAATATTTCTAGCTCGGATGTCACACCAGAAGATGAACCCGACCCTTACCCTTCTGCGGCCCAGATGAGCCGTCCGAAATTAACCTTCAATCCGTTTCGTGATGTTCTTCTTGGTGATTTTGTTCTTTGCACTGGTCATTACCTTCCTGTGTGGATGGGCCGGGTATTGGAGTGCGTTAACCACACTTCTGGGGATTCTTACGGGAACTTCAAGGTTGAATGGTGGGTTCCACTGACGACCAAGAAAGATTCTAAGAAGATCATTGGAAAGGAGTGCTGGAATAGGCGGTGGGAACGGGAACAATGAGATCCAGATGTTCAGAACTGTAATATCGTTCTATTCTCGCATCGCTACCCGTCTCATAGTAAGCGTGGGCCGCCTAAGACCCACCGTATCCCACTAGAAGGCTTGTTTGGAGGGAGGTGGAGTCGCTATTCATGGCATTGGCGATTGATTGCTTTTTTGGTCGGTTGCCAGCCGACGAATAAATGTTCTGTCCAATGTACTTTGTTTATCATTTATTAATTTGAATGGTGCCTGGAACAGTAATATCTGCCATATTTTGGCCATTGATACTTTTGTCAAGTAACTCATCTGACTGGTTCTCATTATGAATAGCTGGTGTTGTTCTTGTCGGCTGCCAGCCGACAGCCACTTTATTTTGCTCATGCAGTTTGATCTTTTTTTTGTGGTCAAAGTCTTCGTGCGTGTGAGGGAAGGACTGAAATATGTGGCACGTGTATTGGTCGATATCATTATGACGAGTAGATGGGTAGTTGTACATGAGTAATTATAGTTGATGCGCAATTTGCGGCAAGTGAATTATAAATTCGAGGATTCACTGTATGTGCAGTGTCTCATTGTCTTCATTTGATTCTGTGTTTCTGGATTTTTTCTTGCAACAGATTGGAGTGTATTGTTTTTGCTCGTTTTCTTAGTTTCTTAGTCTGATTCTGCTTCCGGCTGACGACATGGTTGAGACTCGTAGTATGGCAATTGTTAGGAGAGCGAGAGAGGAAAGGGAGGAGAGGGAGGCAAATGCGGCTAGAGTTGCCAGGGAGGCAGAGTCGCAGGATAGTGTGGTGTCTGTGAACTCTGTGGATAGCACTGTTCTGTCGACTGTCAGGAACGATGAAGATGTACTTGACGAAGGGGAGTCCGATGTCGATGGCGATTCCGACGACGATGGCGGTCTTCATGTCAATGCTGAGTTGGGATGCTCTGATGAAGAGGATCGCTACTGCAATGGATCGGAGGAGTTGGACTTCTGGGCTATTGGAAACGTTGACAGCGATTCATTTTCAAGCTTTTCGAACAATGCGTTTGAGACCGGATGCGACACCAGTTCGGACGTGGACTACGATATGTACGCTCCTGCATGGCGCAAGAACTGGTAGATGTGCAGTATAGTTCAGCTTGTAAATAGTCCCCTGTAGTTGCTTTTCTCTAATCGATTTTCCATACTGCTACCGACTTTGGGACACCTCCAATTGTAACGTTCAGTTTTACTAAAATATCGCGCTCTATTCGGATCTTATCCTTGATGTACTTCTTTTTAATCAAGCGTGGTTTTAGCCTTTCTGTTTTGATGTTGTGCTTGGTAGAATCCTGTGTGTCATATGAGTTCAACAGACTTTTGTCCGTGTGTTGTCTTCTCTCTGCTGTCATTGTGTTGTCTTCTACACTAATTTTGTTATCATTGTATCCTCTTGATGGCCATTTTTGGATGTTTTATTTACAATATTCTGTGGACTGGATTTCATTCTTATTCATTGAAGTTCTTCTTATCGGCTGCCATCCGACAACCTTTTCTTTTTGGAATTTGGAGATCATATGTTTGCTCTACTTACTCGGGCCTTTATTCTCCAAGTGTTTCCTTAGTTTTTCAGAAGATCATTCTGCCATCTGCTACTACTTTTGCGAGCTGCCTACTGGGCTCCTACTTTGTTTGAAATCCACTAAACTCTCTCTTGTCCGTCGGGTACCGGCCGACTTTTGTACTCGAAGGTCAAGCCACGTTCTTCGTTATCATTTTGACCACCTCTCATCGCTGCATATTTTTTGTTCAAATTCCAAATAATCACCTTATTTTCATGCCATTTTTTGAATATATTGTTTGATCATTGGAGTTTTTTTTATCACCTTTTTTTATAATGAGATTTCTTCAATCAATATATTCGGTGATTCTGATTCCTCCTTAATCTTTGTCGGCTGGCCCCCGACCTTTAATTTTGTCTTTGAGATTCCTTAGGGCATATGGAGATTCTTTAGGGTTCAAGAGGAATATTTAGGGTCTGGGAGAATATTTAGGATCTACGGAGAATCTTTAGGTTTTTAGAGAATCTTTAGATTTTGTGGATTAACGGCCAACGTTTAAATTTAAGGATTCTATTGGTTTTGAAGAGACTTCATAATGATATGGGATAGTTATTATAGTTTTGAGTGGAACAATGTTTGGTGGAACGCAATTTCCAATGTATATCCTTAGGATTTAGCCTATATTTTCTTGTTTTTTTGTATGATATAGGAAATGAAATTCGAGTCCAAGTTTTTTTTTGGTCCATAATTGGTCGATTTGTCCATATTTAGTTAAATATCCGTTATATTCATTATATTGGGAGATTTCTAGGACTTTGAAAGGTATGAATGGTTTTCCCAATAGAAATTGTTTGTGCACATTCAGCTCGACTCGAGCTGAATATGTACCCATATTGTACATAGAGGACAAATTTCATTGTATAAATTCACTAAACATTTCCATGTTTAGGTCGACTTAAGCTTCATATAATATTTTGGAAGGCTCCCAATCTCCCAATATAATGAATATGGTATTTTTGGCAATTTTAGAGGCGTTGAACTCGTCTTGATTTGCCAATATGGTGAATAACTTCATGTGTATAGTATTCAAGGTAGCTCAGTATATTGTTAATAGTGTATAGTCTTCAACTTGGTTTGAATATCAATTTAAGTGCACAATCAGCCGTCAATATTCATAATTACCATGTCATAAGTATAGACGACAGACGTCATACATGGGCTTATTAACCTGGGCTTTATTCGGTTTTAGGTTAACCCTTTAACGATGAGGCCTTATATGGGCCCTGGAAAATCTAGGAATGTAATAGATCAATAGCAGAAAAGTGAACAACATCTACACAGAGGTACATTTCATTGTAGACTTTTTTCACAGAAATCATTGTAGTTCGTTAATGCCTTAATCGATTGGAGATGGGAAGATGAGTTAGATGGAGTAAAGCAAAGCGCATCACCACTTGGACCAATGAAAATCAATCCAACGGTTCAATCAGCGGTGGCGCCCTAAAAACCGGTTTCATTGACCACTTTTTGGACCCTTAAATGTTGTCAAAGGATTAAGCTGGAGTGCTTGTAGCTCTAACTCCACCTTTACACAACGACAAAGAAGACCATTGGTCAAGAATTCAAGGAAAGTTTTGGAATGTGATTGGCCGAAAGTGACTCATGTCTAGTGGAAATTTACACAAGTGAGGAGTCTACTGGATGAGGAATTTGCAGGTCAATGAAAAAATGACATGGCTGCCAACATGGTGACACTTTTTTAAGGGGAGTTCTTCGGAGGTCAAGATTCTTGGGCAACGGGTAAGAAATCCAATATTTTAAGTACTTCATTGAATAATCACAAGCTTCTTTCAAATATGTACATTACCTCTTTTGACAATGTTTTCTTGCACTGGTTGGTGTAGTCACTTGGTAATCAAGAGATTGCCCTCTCTCTTATCAATGAAGCTTCTTTTCCACAAAACCTAGGCCAAATACTTTTAATTGGAGTGTGTTTGAAATAAAAATAAAAAAGACGATTCAAATTTACATGGATAATTTTTTTAAAATTCTATGTGTATCCCAAAATACCTAAGTTGTAAGACATACATATCATCATATCAGTTTCACTATCAAAATCAAGGACTTCCATTATTGCAAATTTGCTTCTTTGTATACTTGTTCACGAGTCATGACCCATATGACTAAACAATTACTATGAAAAAATTTAATGGGCGCAATGACTCTGGAAGAGTAATAGATTCTTAGAAGCAATCCTTTTTGCCATGTAGGATCATCATCCATCTGCCAAAGTGGAAGTCCATTGTATGTATGTGGCTTCTAATGTAGCAAGAGTGTTTACGTGGATTTATTGCTGGTTTGCATACGTGGTGTTGTTGTTTGTAGAGACAGTATCCCTCCGGAATGCACCCAATCGTCACTAAGTGCTTCCAAAGTAACCACTCCGGTTTCGTTCCCACAGAGACCTAATGTTCTTTTCCAAATACTCTGAATTACTAATCTCATCATAGCAATTCGTTTATAAGTTAACTATAATCTTTACTTATGTAGGGTAGATCCAGATCCTTTCGGAGTCCGGATTTTGTACAACGATTTCCGGAAAGTAATTTCCGGAAGTCTGGAGGGTAGTTTGATTTGTCTCTGTTCCTCCTGAGAGAGTCTCTTGGAGTTTTTAAGCGAGTGGCCGGAGTCCACTAATCCTATTTTGTGTAAGTGGCTGGATTTCCCACTGCCCTGTGACTTAAAGTGGCTAGGCACCCATTGTCCGGAACTTATAGTGACCGAACACCACTCTCCCTACGTTGCTAACTGGTGATTTGATTGCTGCTCCTAGACTAAGTCTAAGTCTAAGAGCAGCAATAGCCCTCCAACTCTCACAGGCGATCTCTTGACACAAATCCGGACCAGTTTCCCTCTAGCAAAATAATTGTATCACTCCACTCCGGAAGAATACTACGCAACCACATACACAAGAATGGATCCATCGCTCACGAAGTTCCACACATCACACCACAAGTACAAGATAGCAAGTCTAAGTACAAAAGGGCAACATATATTTTCAGGTGAGAAGAACAAGATGAAAGGGTATTTCCCAAACCTCTCTACTAAGTACTAACTAAGTTCCTGCTAAACTTAGCCTTCCTCCTAGCTATCCTACAGGAAGTCCGCTAGATCTTATCTAATAGATCCGAGAAATCTGGAAAAGTTCCAGATCGGATCTCAGATCTTAAAATCTCGAAACAGTTCCGTCTCCGGAATTCCGATTCTAACTACAAAACTAGCAGCCGATTCCGTCAGCAGCTGGGTGCACTTGGGGCCCCATCGTTAATCGCTACTGATCCAGAATCTAAATCCAAAAAAAATACTAAACCTAACTAATCTAAGTCGGAGCACCTGGTCCCCGGTTTCTCCCACTCTTGCGGGAGGGGGAGATCTTCACCGGAGTCTGCTGCTAACCCTTCGCCTTCTTCGATGTCACGGAGGAAAGGTTGGTCTTCCGTGTGGATGGTCCGGCCGCTAGAGAAATCCCTGCCACCAAAGTTGTGGAGGCCGGCGGTGGAGGTGGCTGTTCCGGTGAACCTTCCGGAATAGGAGGCGCTAGTGGTTCCGTCTCGAAAGCCGACCTGGTCTCCCGGACCAAGTCTCTGTAGCTTCCGGAAGGACTCCTTGGTCCGGGCGCCAATCTCCAGGACACGGACTTTGGTGGTGCCGGGAGGTCGCCTCCCCCCGAAGGATCTGGCATACGCATGTTGGGTGGCGACAGCAGATCCGGAAGCTTCTTCAGGATCTCACTCGTACTCGGGTTGGGAGGTAAGATACCCTTCCTCGGGGTCCGAGGTGATTGAATTTCGAGAGACTCCGGATTCGCGGAGGTACCCGGAGCTGGAGTTGTCTTGGTCGGTGGTTCCGGAGGGACCGTGGTCCCTTCCGCGGTCGTGGATTCTTCCGGTACTGGTGCTATTGGGCCTTCTGGAAGCACCTGGGTGATGTTGTCAACCAGGAGCTTCATCTGCTCTTAGGTCCGCCCCATCTTCTCCGCTTGATCCCGGAGAAACCGGATGATGTTGGTCCGGGTCACCTTCTTCTCCTTCTCCACCAGTTCGGTGAAGAGTTGACTCCAGTTGACCACATCAATCGGCACCTCCAGAATTGACTCCAGTTGACCACATCAGCGCGGATGAGCTGAGGGTCTCCGGACCCTCCGGCACTGGCTCCTTTCCCCGAGGTCTGTTCGGAGCCCTCCGGCCTTCCGGAATGCTTGTGGTTGTTGCTTCCGGCACAGGCTCTTTCCCTCCGGATTCTTCCTCCTCCGACTCGTCACCTCCATATTTCTGGAAGTTGAGAATCTCGTCGTACTGCTTGCCCTCCGCCGAAGTTAGCTGCTGGTGGTGATAGTAGAGGTGCACCACATATGAGGCCAGAGGTGTTGCCGATTTCTTCACCTTCTGGAGATTGGCCACGAGACGGTTGGTCATCTCAGTCATGAGCGTACCCCAGTCTACAACTATCTTCCCTCGAAGTGCTTTGGAGAATGTGCAGGCCCACTTTGCCACCACCCGTCTCGGCTATTCCGAATGGAAGATAGGGTTTAAAAACCCTAGCACGAGCTGGGCGTCCTCGTGCCGAAGCTCTTGCAGGTTGTAGCCATCTTTCGGGTCCGTTGGTCCCTCAAATTCGTCCGTCAAGAACTCGTCCCGCCGTTCCACCACCTTGGTGCAGCCCGCCTGGAAGTCGTACGCTTGAGACCATTCCGGAACTCCCTAGAGTTCCGGATGGGCTCGCATCAACCCCTTGTACTTCTCGTCCGGGGTGCCTACAAGTTCTCGGACGTAGACCTCCTCCCGGATGCCCCAAGCAACTTCGAGCAAACCCTCGTCTTCAGGCTCTCCTTCAGCAGGCTATACTCGTCCGGGTCTGCTGGGATGTCTGGAATATCGCGGGTTAAGGGAGGGAGCGCAATGGCCGGCTCTTCGTCTCTTCGGCGGCGCCCATCTCTATCAGTCCGCTTCTTCTTGGCCATGGGAACCGTCTTCATCGAATAAACCTAATTCCTTACTTTCCCTCGATGTTGTCCCTACACGCACCGTCCTCACACAAACCTTCCCTAACGGACGCACGTCCGTTCTAACCGTCTATGCTTTAAACCCTAACGGCAATCGGTTAGAAAACCGTAAGAGTGAGAGAGAAAGAGAAAGAGCGCTGGAGAAAAACCTCAACACGCGGAGACGAAGTGAAAAGAAAGAGTTTCCCTCCGAACCCCAGCCTTCTGTAGTCGGGCCGTTACTACGGCTCATGATGACTGTTGATGGTGACCGCTCCAGCTGACGGTTCCGGATAACAGACTGACCCGGAATTCCGTTAATTACTCCGGGTCCGCGTTTAGCAGCTTTAGGCTCAATTAGGGCTTGCAGCCAAGTCCATCCGGCTTTATTCTTACATGAAGACTATAGGCTGTATTCCAGCACGAACTATCGTAACTAATTAGCAATTTTTTTTGTTTTGGCCGGAATTTAAGGTTAACTTCCGGCACCATGTGGGGACGGAGTGCCACACGTGGCACTCTATATATTTGAACATTTAATATATTTAAGCCCAATGCATACATTGATGTGGCAGTTCTTCATTGGCTTGGATTATGAATACTTTTTATAGAAAGTACAATAATTTTTCAATAATTGTAAATTTATGTTGTACTAAAACTGTGCTTCAAACTATGCTCTTCAGTGGTATCTTGATTATAATACAACAATGATCCAACATCAGTACCCCATGTTTAAGGGACTCAATGATAGAACGTGTTCTCCTAGACATTAATCCGCTACTTCTCAATGTAGTCTTCAATTGGAAAGATCTCATTGTTTGCAATCCAATCGATGGTTAGTTTGGCAAAGTTGAGCGTATCTTTTATAGCTTTGATGGTAGCATGCTCTAACTATAAAGAATGCCAGTTTAAATTAGTACATAGAAATCAAACTTTGCCTAAATTTTATAATAAAATACCAAAATGGTTCCTGCTCACTGCCACCTACCTCTGGAGATGCGAGTGGAAACTCCACCTTGGCAACATCGGCACGGACAGGAAACCCCCCACGCTCGGAGTTACCCGAGGTGGGGCCCGTCTTTATTGCATGGGCTCATTTTTCTGGCCCTCCCATTTTGGGGGGGTCAGAGGCTTTTTTTGGCTTTTTTTATCACTAAATTGGGGCCTACGGCTCCAATTTAGTGTATGTGTCCCCTCCTTGCTAAATTTAGGGCCCCATCCAAAATCAAAATAGGGGCCAGGTTTTGGCCCCACCACCTCCTCCCCCACCTGGTAACTCCGAGCGTGGGGGGTTTCCTGTCAAAACGGGCAACATCCGCGAGAGAGATTGCTTCACACTCGGCCAAGGATGCAACCTTGGGAGAGAGTCCTATACAATTCTTCCCGCTAGTATCCTTCAACACTACCTCCGTATCATCAATCAGGTGCATTTCCACGAGAGATGTGGCAGCAACGTTTTTGATTTGCAAATACATAGGAGGATGTTAAGAATTACATAATCAAGAAGCAATGCAGCCACAAGGTGCCGAGGTACAAGCCTACAAGGGGACAAGGACTGAGATGCAAGGCAGCCGAGTTGCAAGGCAGGCACGAGGTCCCGAATGAAGAGGAGGAAGAGTAGAGTCTCGGTGACGAGAACCCCTGGTGACATGCCGAGGACAAAGGTTGAATGAGGAGGAGGAGAGGAGCTTGGTAACAAGAAACAGCTGGGCACTACCAAGGCCCGTCGTCTCATGTCGAGGACCATCTCGTCCCCAAAAGTCTTAACCCTTTACCGGCCAGCTATGTTTCTGGAAAAATAAAGATTTCTCCTGATTTTTTTCTTTACACTAGATTTGATGGAAATAATGCCTTATTTTAGTATCTAACCTTTCATAATTGAACTCAAACCATGACCTAAACTTTGGAGAGAATTTGCACAACATCCAACGATTGATGGAATAGATTATAGTGTTTAAAGTTACCGTATATTGGTAGTGAAAAATGTGGATTTTGGAGGGGGTACTACTTTAACCATCAATAGATTCTTCCAAGAATATTTGTACTTTGAATAAAATCACTTCAAATGTGCACTAAGTTGATAGCTTTGCATTGACATATCACATGTGAAGAAAATATTTACAAACAATTATTGATGATTTTTTTGCTTTTGTTTACTTGATTGTATACAAAAATGTTCCAAACTTATACGGATCAAAGCGGAAGTTTTGTATGTGAGGAGAGGGATCAACAATCACAAAACAATGAAGAATGTCTTATAGACAAAGAAGACCAAAATCAATGTGTATGTGTGTGAAATACAACATAGTATGCGGCATGGGTGATCACTGTATTCACTGTAATCTAGTGTATTCGAAGTATTTTCTGTTGTGTTCCTAGCTTTTCCATGAGTTCTATTACTCCAAATCATGATATGATTGTTGAACATGTAACGAGTGCGCATATCTGAACCTCGTATCTCAAAGCCTAATTCCTCATGGATTTCATGCAAATTGAGTCTTAGCACCTCCAGAGACCCATTTTGGGCTTCCTGGGCGGTAAAGGTTAAAGGGTAGGCTCCAGGATGATTTTTGCCCCCGCCACGAGTCCAATCAAGCTCAACCACAACAACGTCAGTCCTCGGGAGGGAGCTCAGTAACGAGGGAGGGAGAGAGTTCAGTAACGAGGGAGGGAGGGAGCTCGGTAACGAGGGAGGGAGGGAGCTCGGTAACGAGGAACCGGCTGGGCACTACCGAAGACCGTCTCGTTCCCAAAAGTCTTAAAGGGTAGGCTCCAGGAGGATTTACGCCCTCCATGAGGATTTCCGTAGCAGATCAGGCAGGCCTCTCCTCTCCGAGAAGGGGGAGCCTGGATAGCAACAGAAATTTACATTTCCACCAAACGGAGTGATTATGATATCCTCATAATCCAACCTGAATGTAACCCCCCAGCCCACACTTCTCCCCATTCCCCTTCCTGGCGAGCCAAGTCGGGAGTTTGTGCACGTATTAGCTCTAGAATTACTACCACCAGGGATTCATGCACCACCAGGAGATCAGGTTGGGGCCTATCCTCTCCGAGCGAGGGAGCTCGGTAACGAGGACCGGCTGGGCACTTCCGAGGCCCGTCCCCGACTTGCACCTGAACCTTAGCAACTTCCTGGAAGCAACCCGCCGACATCGCTCGCGGACAAAGAGAGTTCATTGTCCGCGTACGTATAGACTTCAGTTCTGCTCCTACATATGCTGATACATCATTGATCGATGATGCAACATTTGCTCCTTGTCTGCCTCAGTTGTCTGTATCTTTGCTGAGCCATGCTTCTGATTTAGCTTGTTCTCGTACAGAGCTTCTTCTGATCGAGCTGGTGCCGACATTCTTGTGTTCTTGTGCTGCTGCTTGATCAATCTCTAGAACCGGCTAGGGCAGTTCAGTGTGGGTTTAGAACTCTCAAGATTTAAGAAGTTGACGCGGCTAAAGCCACACTTACTATAGCTTCACTAACATCGATTGAGAGGTCATCTTTGCAACCAAATTGAACAAGAAGGTAATGGGCCTTACATCTATTGCACTGGGAATCTGGGATGCCTCGTTCTCTTTGATAAGTTTGATCTAGTGACCGAAAGGGTGAGTCATTCTCTAGTTTGAGTCTGGATGCGCTAGAATCGCCTGAACGAACTAGAACATGTCGTGTACGAGGCCGGTGATCTAAGTGAGCCTTACAAATCCTTCCTGTGCCATGTTGCTGATTTCTAATGTCCTTCTCGCAGCCACAAGCGTGATCGAGAACGCTTAGCTGCTTCTGCAATCGTGATCAATTCACAACCCGGAGGAACACTTGGGTTGGCCGCATACAAGACTACAGGTCCCCTACTCAGGTTCGTATACTTACTCATCGAGCTTCTCCAATCATTCAGCTCACAGAGGTGTTGTCTGAGGATGTTCGTTAAATTTGCTTGAGAATTCAGAGTGCGTGGTGTGTCTAAGGGTCGTAATTAGGCATGTAACTTCGAGTTCATAATAAGATATGCAATTTAGAGGTCACAATGAGGTTAATTTGACAACTATAGCGGGGACATAGATTTGTAAGTCATAAAGTGGTTTGTTCAACAGTTTTAGTAAAGCATCTCACAATACACTAACTAATCCTTAACCCCTAAGGTACCATGATAGTTTCACACCAAAACTACTCATTCTAGTGCAATGAATACAAAAGAAAATACAAAATTTTACTCCTAGATTTGACTGTAGGATCTCAATCCATACTTATTAATTAACATACTCACAAAATTTCATAAAAGAAACTCCGCACATGTCGAAAGATTATAGTGTTTAAAGTCAAGCAAATGGTCCATTTTCTGCCCGGCGTTGAGTAGATCAGCTGACTTTGACTTCACTTGGTGTCAAATTTTTGCACTACACAAGGTCTATATTCATTACCATTGTGTTAAGCATGATGTTAGTTCCTTATAGACCAATTTTTAGAGGTAGAAGAGGGGTGTAGCATAATTAACATACCCTAGAATTCCCAAACTCCCGTTTGTGCCTGGCTTTTATTTTAAGCAAACTCTGACCCTTCAAGTCATGCACAACTCTAAGATTGTAGGATACATGCCAGAGTGTCATGACGTTCAACATTGTCGTTTGTTTTTGGGAGATTTGTGCCATTTGTGCCATAAATAACACCTCCATAAAACCCTCAAATCCTGAATTTATTTCACAAGATTAATTTGCGGCTACACTCAAATACAGGTTAGGTTCTCTTTTGCATGAAAAAAGGAGGAGAAAAGACCGGTTCCCTTTACGAATAACTCAACTGTTGTGGAAAAATAGAAAGTAAAAAACATGAAGATCTCTAAGTTGAATGTGGAAAAGAAGAATTTTTTTTGGTACTTTGCCCGACAATGTGTGCCAATGTATGAAAATGTTTGACTTGTGTTAATATGCTATTTTTCACTAAAGACAAGACTTTTATTGACAATGTGAAAGGAAATAATATAACTAGCGAGTAATGAAAATCTCATATTCAATAGTGTCCTAGCAAAAGTTTTCGAGGTGTCCAACGTTGCCCGCTCTCCCCGTTTGGAATTTAAAACCCTATAACTTTTTCATTAAATGTTGGACTTAGGAACAGATTATTCTTCCATCAAGATTTTACTACTACCCTTCAATAGTAAAAATTTCAAAGAGGAATGTAAGAAATTGACACCATGGAAACCCGACCGAACTTTCAAAAAGTCCATTTTTGATACTTGGTCCTTTAGAGGTTAAACACAAGATTTTAGGGATTTAGGGTTTACAACTCATTAAATTTAAAGTGAAGATTGTACTTGATGAAAGTTTTCAAGTTATT
This sequence comes from Bryoerythrophyllum caledonicum, assembly GCA_963971425.1. Classification (NCBI taxonomy): domain Eukaryota; kingdom Viridiplantae; phylum Streptophyta; class Bryopsida; order Pottiales; family Pottiaceae; genus Bryoerythrophyllum; species Bryoerythrophyllum caledonicum. Next base: position 18,068,009 of record OZ020524.1, on the reverse strand, counting down.
AACCTATGAAGTAATAATTGTACTTTATGATGTTAATTACAAGTTGTATATTTCATTTATTTATGAAAATTTATTTGCATTTATATATATATAACATTTGATACATAAAATATTATGTATATATGCTATATATTGTGTATATTACATTAATATATTGCAAATTTTGATGATTTGTTACATTCATTTATTCATCGCATTTATTTATTTATTTTATGTGATCATTGATTCATTCAATTGTCTTATTTATCTATTTGGTTATATATTTTAATATTTACTAGGGTTGGTACCTGTCGTCCCGACGGGAAGAGCGGAGGGTGGTGTGTTAAATTTACGTTTGTATGTTTTGTATTTTAAAACCTATAAGCTCAAATCCGCTCCAAAAATAAAGTACATTTGTTTTACATTTGCATTTTGATCGACCCTTTGTGCACAGAAGTATCACTTGCCTAATATAGGAGAAAATGCTTCACATCAAGAGGTCAAAATCAAGAGTCATTAGGTTACTACCTAATATCAAGAGTCAAGAAGAGTGCATCATCGTGCCTCATCTTTCACATCAAGAGGTCAAAATCAAGAAAGAAAGGTCACGTGACCGGGAGCGGCGGATAGACAGATTGACGCCTATTATATAGGTAGATTACATATGTTGATTAAATGATTGATTTATTTGTTTATTTATTTCTCTGTTAATTAATTTATTAGATTTTTATATTCCATATATTCACACATTAAATTCATTAGTATGTTTATTTATAACATTAGATATTACATTTATTATTTTATATATTACATTTATTTGCCAAAATTATTAACATTTATGAAATATTTATAAATATTAGATGTTGGGTGTCATTTTAGAAAAATAAAATGTCTTATTTTACTTTAAAATAAAAATAAAATGAAAACAATACACCCAGTATGGTACACTTAGTGTGTCTTGATAAACAAAATAATTTTGTTGATCGCAACATGTAGAGTCCCAGGATGTAAATACCGTCATTGTTGATAACTAAAGCGCAAATGGAGATGACAAATACGTCAGTGGTTTTTCTAACCTACAATTTCTCTCATTGCATGCAGATCAATTACAAGAACTCGTCGAAAATCTCATTGCCATTCTTTTCCAAATTCTATTGTTTTCATGTAGACAAGATAAAACTTGAAAATAATCAACCTCTCCCAAAATCACAAGATACCTCGTAAATAACCCTTCAAAATGCACATAAAAACCGCTTTATAGACCACCTTTTGAAATTGAGCCTTTATGGCTCTTATTGGTCCTTGGTTCATACTTAGTGGTTATTAGTTACCGGTCACATAGTGTCTACCCTCAAGAAGAGGGAGTAGTTCCATAATACTAAATTGTCCATTGGACATGGATTTGGTAGTGGAACGAACAGACACTCATTCACGCCGGCCTCCTTTTGGGGACCGCAATGCTTCTTCTTCTTTAGGGTTCATAATTAGTGCTCCAAACACTAAATATCAATGCTAGTGTAGTTGGAGCATCTTTAATGTGTACTGTGAATCCGACCGTGAACCGTAGTTTTCAAGGTAGTAACGTTAACCTTGTCTCAATCCATCCATTAACAAACCCTCAACATATCATGGCTCGCAAAGTTTGGCCTTATACATGCCAAATTTGCTACCCTTTCAGAGCCCTCAATATCTGTCTCTAAACCGTTGAACCTGAACCTTCCGCGTCGACTACAATCGGTGTTGCGTGGTCTTGTTGCCACGTCGGATGTGAAGTGGTTGTTCATGTCAAGTAGCAACTATAAAAGTCGTGCTGGGTTGAGGCACGATGCCCTCTATCCTTCCCTCATTCTTCTTGGGCTCGCTATACATCACTGACTTTTGCGGTTGAGGGTGGTTATTCCGTGGATGCATTGAGAGCATCTCCACTCCTGGCATGGAATTTTCCACGCTAGGACAGAAAAAAAATTTCACTCCAGGAGTGGTTTGGAGTTTGGTGCTTGCTTGGCTCCACCCCAAGCTCCAAAAAATTTTACCCAAAAACATGCTTTGACCTTTTACCTCCCGCCACCAATGACACGGCACCACGTGTCGACATCAATGACATGGCGCCACGTGTCGCGAGGGTATGGGTGTGTCACCAACATCAAAAAATGGCGCACTCCCCCCATCCAAGGAGCTTTTGGTGTGCCATGCACCAAAACTTCTAAAATTTTATAAAGTTTCCCCGTTTTGAGGTGATGGGTGCAACTTTTTGACCTCACAAAACTCCAATTTGGTGGTTCTCCGTCTTGGGGTGGAGATGCTCTGAGGATGCTCTTACGAGCAAGGCACCAGTTACGCACAATGATTCGACACCTTAATGAAAAGCATCGATGAATACCATCCATGCTTATCATTGTCCCATGGTCATCCAAATTCACCTCGATGTAGTACTTCACAACTTCACCAAGGCTAAGCTGGAAGCATATTATCCGAAGCATCGCTCCCCGACTGATTTAAAAACCTGTCTGATCCGTGAAAAGAACTGCACCCAAATCGTAGAACCTAAACCCTTAATGTAAAACCTGTGGGAAGCAGAAACAAGCAGTGCAGCATTGAATGTTTCTTAACACACCTTACCTAGGGTTTAGGGTTTACATATAGCATTCAAAAGAACATGCGCCACCATAAGATCAACGAAATAATGTGGCCCGTTGTTGCCGTCTTTCGGAGGGCGACCGTAGTGGCGGCCATCGCTGAAGCGGGTATCGTAATGAAAGGGAAACGTCATGTCGAAGGCGTCCACCAGTTTCACGGCGGGAAACGCTGCCGTCACCTTCTCCACTATGACGCGGTTGTAGACTTCGAGTTTGTGCGGATTGACCTGTGTTCCTCGCGACCAGACCGCGGGCGTCACCGTCGTCCTGTAGATGAGATTTGGCGTCTCGCCTTTCACGTTGGTGAAGATGCCCTGCCAAAACTCGAGCGCATTCTCCACGCTCTTGACGTAGGCGTCGAGGTTTCTGTGGCGAAGGCCGTCGTGGAGGCCGGAGTTCATGATGACGGTGTCTGGGTAGTGATTGGATTGGAAGTAGGCGCGGATGTGGTTGCGGTAGAGCTGGTGGTCGTTGTGGAGGGAGTCTAAGCCGTAGCAGTTGCCGTGGACCTCCGGGTGGCCGTTGAAGTGGCTCGTGATGCGGAGCTCCTGGTCCAGGTTGCTAGGGTTTCGGAACCAACTCTGGAAGGCGCGGTCGATGTTGAAGTTGTTCAGGCCGCGGCCAGGAGGGGGCGAGATGCCGAGGATGAGAGTGAGGAGGTTGCGGATGGTGTCCTGGTGGTTGGAGTCGCCCCAGAAGAAGAGGTAGCGGCCCGCCAGGCAGTCCCAGGCCTCGCTCTGGGAGAAGATGTGGAACGCGCAATGCGCGCTGTAGGACCAGCCGATGCTCTCGAGGCGAGAGATGTCGCCGGAGCACCACGTCGGGTTGCGGCAGGGGACCTCGGAGGAGTTGAAGCAGTGTAAGTAGCGACCTGCTGCGTCGGGAGCGCAGGTTTCGTTCGCGAGGGGGTGGCGAGTCCACCGGCCGCGCCACTCCGGGGAGGAGAAATCTTTGGCGGAGTTGCATCGGTTGAGATTCGAGGCAGCGCTCGAGATTGCGGAGGAAGCGCTCGAGTTTGTGGTGACGAAGGTTATGGTGAGGGAGGCTGTGAGTTTGACGATCTGGAAGGGCGATCCGTCGAAGTCGAGGCCGTGGTACGCGTCGAAGAGGAGGTGCGCAGAGAAGTTGAAGGTTTCGCCGGCGAAGGCGTCCGGGACGAGGAGCTCCACTGCGTAGGTGCCGTTCTGGAGGTCAGTGATTCCAGGCCGGGACTTCCAGAGCGGGCTCGAGAGGTCGAGCTCGTAATAGTCGCCGCCTGCGCATCGGGGTGCGCCGTCGTGCGTGTAGGACTGCAGCCAGAATCTGTGGAGTGTGTTGGTGGAGAGAGTGGGGTTTTCCGGGAGTCCGATCACCTTGGTGCTGTTTGTTCGTTGGTTGTGGCATTGCGTCGTGCCGTTCCGCGCTAACTCATCGAGGAGCTTGCCTGTGATGTTCTGGAATGGTGGTGGTGGAGTGAAGACGATGGTAGACTTGTTGCGAGGTTGAGCGACCATTCGCGCCAGCCATGTCGGTCCGGCGAGCGCTGTCGCCTGAGACCAGTATAGAACCAGTGTCATTGCCAGGGTCACGAAGGCGGCAATTACCGATGGCCCGATCACCGATCCCATCGCCCTTTTCCGGCCTGCTGGTTTCTTGATCTCGGGCATTGATTTTACTGGTATTGTCTCACCTGCAACGACAATATCGTGGAAAAGATAAATCGCCGAATCCAAAACTTCAAACAACCTGCAAAGCTTGAATCCAGTCTCTAAACATACTGCTGTAGAGATCGGTGAGCAGTTTCCCTCAAACCATACCCTTTCAAAGCATCAACAAAAGCAATCACGAGGTACTTACGCTAATCCTGAAGGGGTTGTTTCAGATCAGATAATAGATTATTGGAAACATGACCTATTTGAACTTGGGTATCGCCAACTGTGCAGATCTTGCTTTCCCTCCGTGCTCCGATGTGCCTACTATCTTGTTGTAATATCCGTTCTTCAGGGAAAGCGAAGGGGATGTGCATGAATGAGCATGTAGAGACGATGAACTTTATCAGCTGAATTCATCGTTTCGCTGCAACCTAACTTGCAACAGACACCTCTGAAAACTAAATGCGTCGTTTCTCTGCGTCTACTAATATGTAAGTCGTAACTCAGTCATTCTCACAGCACATGCACAAGCTCCACAGTGACATCAAAGTGACTGAACATTGACAAGGTGAGAACATACCTGTAGAGGTAGGGGTTCTTGGCGATGGAGGACAAGTGAGCAGTGCGATGCTGGAGCATACCGGGACGAGCCAGGGAGCGGGAATGACTTAAGGCGGCATCGGGGATCGGTCAGGCGAAGGCGAAAGCGAACACTGCGCGCGGGGGGTGTACACAGGGTGGGGATATCGTGTTAAAGCGAAAGATGTCGTCGTTATGGTAAGTAAAGCTGCTTCAAACTGTCAATTAGAGCTGCTGGATTCCCGAAAGTCCCTCCGTTTATCTGGAATCCAGGCCCCTCTATTGAACTGCTGACATTTTCGACCTGCTGAAAAATTTGATAAGCTGAAGGTTGAACAGAAATTGATCGACAGCTGCAGCAGACTACTGAAGCTGTATCGAAGACTCCACAAGAGTCCGTCGTACCCGCTGAAGGGATTATTTGCTCTCTCACTCTCTGTCTGGACGCCCGTGCAAGTCTAATCCACAGCTCGAGCAAACGTAAACAAGACTGAACAATTTCGCATGGTAAGCACGTCTGTAGCATCGTAAGCACGTCTGTAACAAGGTAAGCACGTCTGTAGCATTGTAAGCAAGTTAAGCACGTCTGTAACAAGGTATGCACGTCTGTAGCATTGTTGGCAAGTCTGTACTATGTGGTAAGGTAAGTACGTCTGTAGCATGGTAATATACAAAATTTTGTATTCTATAAAAACACGTGCCTGTATATACGGTTCCCAACTGACGTTGAAGGGCTCTACTCATGTTATCACCTACTAGTTTTTATTTTTTAATTTTAGAGTACTTTTTGGCCAAACCAGGTTTTTGGGTCAGGGCACGTCCCGGACGGACTGAAAGGAGGTGGACGACCGTGAAGAGCCTGCCCGGAAGAACTCCGTCGACGGAGAACCCAGGGAGACAGACAGACGACGACACAAGGACGAAGCGCGTCCTCCGTCCGTCCGTCCTAGCAGCCAGGAATGGGTCACCGCCACCAAGTCCCAAAGGCGGCCGGAGTGCGCACTCACGATGCACGCCGCGATTCATCTCACCGCACGTTTCTACCTCGGTGCAAATACCATATAGAAATTCATCGTCCCAGCCTTTTGCGTAAAGACATTTGAGAATCCTGATTAGTGAGCGGTATCAAAAGTAGCACGGGCTCAGGCTCACAGTGCTCGTCGACGCACTCTTCAACCTGCTCTTCACAACTGTTGGACATTATCTCGCACCCCCAGAATTATGCCTGCTTCCCTCTTGCTAAAAAGAAAGGCGACCTGGCCATCACACCCAGCTTATGTCCCTCGTCAGCATACGATATAGTCAACACGCCAAGCACATGGAGGATACCTAGGTCATATCGAGGCGATAAATGTGTGATACTGCGGTGATATCGGGTATAGGACTTCACTCATGTGAGGAGCAGTTCCAGGGAGTGGGCCAAGTTCCAGAGCCGTGAATGAACTTGTGTCTAGATCATGCATGAACTCGTCAAAACATGTGTCCATCTGATTTCTTTCTACTGTCATGGGAGCCTGAACTTGAAGGTGATTTCAGCACACATGAGGTGACCAGTTGTGACGTTTTCGATCAGGTCTTTACATAATATTTGGGTTGACATGGGTGCCAGTAAGAGGCTGACGTCGACGTTGCGGCCAATTGAAGAGCAGGTGTGCGACAGAAGTAGTTCCGGCTTCAAGGATGAGGGATCAGCTGGGGCGGCTGCTGGATACTTGTACAAGTCGCCGGGGTCCAGTCGATCAAGACTAGGGGGAGTACTCTTGAGGCCGCTAGTGAAGCTGAAGATTACGTTTGTGGAGCTGCTGATGGTGTCGAATGGGGGCACAAGAGCGCCCACCGCGGCCAGCTGCTTCTCCATGGGCGTGGTCATGGGGCCGGTGCACTGTGGCTGATATGAAGGCCTCTCTCACTACGTAGCGCGCGATCATAACTATGAGTCTAGATAGTATACCCAGAGGCGAGAGCTTCATGCAGACATGTACTGTACCTCTTTTGACAATGTTCCGTTGCACTGATTGGTATGGTCACTTAGTAATCGAAGGTAGAGTTAGAAGACGGTTCCTCAAGGTAGAGTCCACACTTTGGGTGTTCAACAGATTATGTGGATGCAATCTACTTGTACAGTATCTAACAATTTACGTCCTCGTCAACTGGTTCGATGCATCACGTAGTCTACCGGACCTTGGAAGAGGAGGTAGTATTCTCTGTGAGGTACACTGATTTGATTGAGCTAATGGTATGAATATAAACAAATCGACACATGTTTGTTTTGAACCTTATGTCAGGCATTTGAATCATCTTAAATTCTGAGAACGTCTTTCAGTTGAGAGTTTCAGACTCATGTGTCATGGAGAGATGAATCATTCTTTTGGCAGTTTTAGAGGCTTTGAACTCGTCTTGAACTGCCAATATGGTGAATAACTTCATGTGTATAGTATTCAAGGTAGCTCAGTATATTGTTAATAGTGTATAGTCTTCAAGGTATCAATTTAAGTGCACAATCAGTCGTCGATATTCATTACTTCCATGTGAGAAGCAGAGATGACGGACGTCATACATGTATGACGTCAGTTTTAGGTTTTAGGATTAGGTTTGGGGTTTAGGGTTATTGCAAACGAGCTAGGGATAGTGATTTTGTCAATTCTTTGACGATGAGGCATTGCATGGGAGCCTGGAAAATCTACAAATGTAATAGATCAATAGCAAAAAAAGTGAACATCTACATGGTGGTACATTTCATTGTAGACTTTTTTCCACAGAAATCATTGTAGTTCGTTAATGCCTCAACCGATTGGAGATGAGGAAGATGGGTTAGATGGAGTAAAGCAAAACGCATCACCGTTTGGAGCAACGCAAATCAATTCAATGGTTCAATCAACGGTGGCTTTTTAAAAGCCGGTTTCATCGACCACTTTTTGGACCCTTTGTTGTTAAAGGGTTAACCTCAAATGCTTGCAGCTCTAAGTGCACCTTTACACTACGGCAAAGAGGACTGTTGGTCAAGAATTCAAGAAAAGTTTTGGAATGTGATTGGCCGAAACTTGAAAGTGACTCATGTCTAGTGGAAATTTACACTAATGAGGAGTCTACTAAAGGAGGAATTTGCAGATCAATGAAAAAATGACATGGTTGCCAGCGTAGTGACACTTTTTTAAGGGGATTTCTCTGAAGGTCAGGTTTCTTGGGCAACAAATTAGAAATCCAATATTTTAATTACTTCATTGAACAATCACAAGCTTCATTTAGACATGTACATTACCTCTTTTTATAATGTTTTCTTGCACCAACGACGCAGCACGCTATCTTCTGAGCGATGAGCGGCGAGCATAAAAATTTCGAAATAAGGAAAAAAAGTTGTTTTTTTGGAAAAATGTGAAATTTATGGTTGTTTCAATAAAACTACAAATTTTGGTCACACATTTTGAGAATATTACTAAAATAAGAAATTATCCTGTAACCGTGGTTACTTGTGACACCATATTCATTATATTGGGAGATTGGGACTCGGGAGCCTTCCTAAATAATATTTGAAGCTTAAGTTGACCTAAACATATAAATGTTTAGTGAATTTGCACAATGCAATTTGTCCAATATCGACAATATGGATACATATTCAACTTGAGTCAATCCGAAAGTGCACAAAAAAATTACTATTGGGAAAACCATTCATACCTTTCAAAAACCTGGAAATCTCTCAATATAATAAATATGGTGTTTTGTGCCATAGGATTTTTTCTTTATTTTGGCCTTCTTCTTGCGGTGCTTGGGTTATAATCTACTTCATATTCCATATTTTTTTCTAAAACCTCAATTTTAGTAGCAGGGCATATTCGGTTTAGGAGGAGATTTTTTCTTTTACAAATGACAACATTGTGGTAGAATACTGTACAAAGTGGTAAATTTTGAACAATATCTATTCTTTTTTTTCTCTCCCACTGATTTGGACACAACAGATATCACTTAGATATTAAATGGATATCGCATTGGTATTAAATTGGTACCATCCTAGATTTATATGGATATCATTTATGTATTATGCGGATCTCACGGTTCACCTTTGCATTCCATGGATAACATTACCTGCACAAATCTTTAGGAATTTCCCACAATAATGAGAGTCTCCATTTCTAATTAATTATGTACAAAATTGATCTCTGCCTAGTGTAATGCATGTGTAGTATAAGATTTTACTGCTCAAAATAATATAACTAGATATATTATGTGAAATCATGACTATTAATCATAGTCATGAAATCAAATGCTAATTGAACATGTATTCTAGGATGCTTCACATGAGCAATCTAAAAACATAGATTATTTTAAGAATACGACTTTGAAGCCTCTCTTACTTCAGGTGAATCGACACTTTTATGTGTATCAAGTGTGCTTGGAGATGACACCAGAGAAACTCCAGCTCATTGCTACCGCAAGGATAGCTGCGAGATTCAAAGGGCCATGGTGCATGTAGTTGAGTTTGAGTAAGTATAGTAAGCTTGAGTACAACTTCTCTAGTGTCGCCAGCATCGGACAAGGACTTTGTGGCTAAATTGATAAGGTTGTGTTTTGGGCTACGATACGTTCCTTTATTCTATATTGTCTAATTATTTACAAATAATATTGTATCTTCTCTAATATTCTTACCATCTGTATTGTCTGTTGTAGCTGGAAGAAGAGTGCAAGAAGCTCTTTGCTGAGTTCATTCATAAGGACAATATCGTCCTCAATACGGAGGTGTGTCCAAATCCAATTCCTAACAATGGGAAATAGATCGAGGCCAAGAACATCACACTGTGGACAAATGTGTTCTACAGCCATATCGGGAAGGGTGGCTTATTCTCAAAGGGTGAGAAGTTCATGGCACAAAAGCATTGCAAGTAGATAGTGAAGCACATTCGCATGTGTTATTTTTGGAGGATGTTGGTGGATAGTGGAGTCTTGCCTTCTCGGGATTTGCCCATCCACATTACAAAGTGGACGGACACTTCTGCATTGGAGTGTATCTTTACGGATTCTTAGAGGCGTCGATTCTCTTGTTACCACCTTCTACAATGTCCCTGGTACTTGGAGATGAGGGAGACCAATCCCACCCCCGGATATTAGGTTTAGTTTTGTGTGGCCTACGAATCCTTGAGTATCTTTGCTATAGATAACAACATGGTTCCCTTGTCCGTGGCTCCTCTAGCTACAGCAGAGGATTATAAGCTCTATAAGAAGGCCAAGGCCAAGGCTGTTGAGAAGGCGACGAAGGCAAAAATCAAGGAACAAGGGAGGGAGGTGGCCAGACTAGAGAAGGAGACCGCGAAGAAAGAGAAGAAGGTGACAAAAGAGAGGTGCAAGGAATTTGCAGCATTGGTGGCCAAGGAAGGGCCCGAAAAGCTATTTACTCAACTAGGAGGGTTTGGAGGATTTGGAGTCCGTCTACCGGTTGCACATACGTTGGATATTTCACCCTCAGCTAGCCGCCGACCCTCCACCTTTGTTGCAAAGCCATCCCAGTCGGTGTACTCGATTCCCGTTATCGATCTCGTGGAATCTAGCATTGTAGTGAAGGTGATGTCTGAGAGTGCCTTCTTTATTATGCTTTTGTTTGACAGTGTCCCTGAGGAGGGTGACAACCTGGCACCTTGGACAAAGATGCGTATGTTTCTGAAGGAACACTTGGACTTCAGGCAACGACGTCATGAGGCATTAAACTGCTTTAGGTTTGGCGGACATGGTTTTGTTTGATGTCCCTAAGGATTTTCCAATCCCCGATGTTGATGGCGGCCATGACATCCTTGCTTGGAACAAGCTTCTAACCCGGTTGTCGAAGGGAGGAGGAAAAAATCCCCCTAGATTTATCGTGCTTTCAAGATGGTTGGGGCGTTGCTTCGTAATGAGGCGCTTACTTATTGTGTTCCATCCGGAGTTGAAGTTCATTTCCAATTAACTTTTTGTCTGGGCAAGTTTGATAGGATTTGCCGAGGAGACAAAGTGGGTGCCATCATCGGACTACCACTCTTACGCGATGGTCACCGCGGACGCACTCACAAGTGCTTTCTTTTGAAGTGCTTCGTGAGGAAGTTAGAGCCGGCGGTTCTTTTTTCTTTTTTTGACAGGATGAAGTTGTAGAGGGATGGGATTGAACTTTCTTCAAATGGCCATTTTACCAATCTGATCACACAGGACACATTGACCATGAGACGGGGAAGCCTCGTGTCATGGCGTGGTGCACAAGAAACGTTCACGAAACTTATGACAGCTGCGCTTATCGATCTTTGCACATGGGAGGACGACATCGTATTAGACATCACTGTGTCTACTGATTAGTATTTTTTCATCTTTCAATACATATGTTTAATATTTTGTCACGTTTTTATGCTTACACTGTTGTACTTATTTGTTTTGTGAAGGAGCGTCTATCAAGGCCTGCAAAGCCCTCAAACGCTACATTTTGGTATTGGAGGAAGACATAGAACTTGTTGAGGAGATCCTCTGCCCTTTGATTCCTTGCACTATGGATGTTGAGTTGGCACCAGTACCGACGGTGGAAGAGGGCTCTCGGAAGCTCCCAGTGGAGGTTGATGACGACAAGTTGGAGGTAAAGACTGCTTCAAAGAGACACTGTAAGTAAGTTCTTCACTACTTAGTTTTAAATTTTGCATTGTACTTTATAAATTCCGACTGAAGCATTTATTAACCAATGATGTGACTTTGGTTGTTGCAGTCGGTCTTTGTCATTGACAGCTTTGTTTGGGATGACTCAAGGATCCTCTGACACTTGTCAAACGATGTGAACAACCTGCTACAACCGTTTTGTTTGAATCTTTGAGATGCAAATATTGGAGACGCGATGGCAGCACTTGTTTTTATCATCGCCATTGTATGATTTGGTTTTTGTCTATATCATCGCCAACCTATGATTCTTTGGTGTCAAAACCAAGATGTTCCATTTTATCTTCGTATGTCATTCCAAATAAATTTGTGAATAACAATTCTAGTTCATTCTTTTCTCAATCCATTCAACTTATACCACATTGTTTTATTTTACTTACAAATTACCTAGTGACAGTTGAGTATAACAACTCTAATGAATTAAAATTTATCCCATTGTCGTGATGCTATACAATATAATACAATATAATATAAAAATTCAGATTGAGAAGAAAAATGGAGAATTTAGTTGATAAGGGTAGTTGTGGAGAATAAGACAAACGGTTTTATCCTCAATTATACCTTACAAGGCGAGAAGTTTATGTTGGAGGGCATTTACTGCACTTGTTAATAGCTCAGGGTTTAGAGGTATCCACAGGCTATTAGTTGCTCATATTTCAGTAGTCCCCGGACCACGTGGGTATTTGTCACTCAGACAGGCCAAGGCATCAATCCGAGACCGGCATTTTACAACGGATATGCTCAGCCAGCCAATTGAGTCGCGATCGGTGACTGCACCGCGACTCTGAAGAGATTTAAATTGTTTCCCAATTGCTTCAAAGATCAAAAAACTTAAACATAGTGCTATGATATTTTAGTTCAAAGTAAAAATAAGAGATATAAGGTTTGGTGTTATTTTAGAGGGGACAAATGTAGAGCCAGCTAGTAGTAGAGTTATAGGATAGGAAATAAAAGTCAATCTAGGCTTATGTGGGGAGATAAGGATGAGATTTGGAGGTGAATTGACTTTGGTGATCGAGGATGAATCAGAAGTAAGGCTAGGGAGGCATGGGCTCATGTTGACCCTTGGCTTTCCTTCCCTCCTCCCTCCCCTCTTTCTTCCTTTAGTACTTAAAGACGCTCTGATTTTCTAGTGGCAGGTAGAGTTTTTTTAGGTTTGATGTCAATTTTTAGAAATTTGTTATAGTTCTTGTTAATAGCTTTCTTATAAACTATCACACGCTCCAATTGGAGTTATGTGAAAGCCATCGTGTGGATTTGAATAAAGAAAGGTACCGCTACCATGAGTTTCAAGAGCAGTAACTTCGATTCTATGTGGAAATCCGTGCGCAAGGATTGAGATTGTGAAACTTAATTTGTATAAAAATAATTGTAATAGCTTTTCAATGAGCTATTTGAAGCTCAAATCCAAGTTACTACGGAGCTGTGGAACTTAATCAATTGAAGGGGTGTTCATGGAGGAGCGGCTTTCTCCACAAGTTTTAGGTAGTGACTTTGAGCAACCATAGTTCATTGTGTATAGAGTCGTAGAGTTGAAACTTTTGCCGCTAGTACATCTTGTTGTTAGCTCTACAAAAAGCTATTACACTTTTTATTTTAAATTATATTGCAAGAGTTATGCTATTTTGAATGAGAAAGGGTTGACTGCCTTGAGAAATTAAAAGCAGGGACTTTGACTCTTCATAGAAGTAGTTGTATTAAATTTTTTGTATTGAAAATTTGCATATAGGAGCCTTACTGTATTAGCTTTTCAAAAAGCTATTGCATGTTCTTATGTAATGATATATGAAGTAGAACTATCTGATTTAGTGAGGAGGGGTTCTATTTCCCCAAGTTTATACAACTAGTATGTTTGACTACTTGCAAGGATTTGTCAAGATGAACCAAGAATTCAATTTTTGATGAAGATCAAGGCTTTGGACATCATTGTTTATTGAAGAAGTTTATATTTGTTGCATCTTCCTTATCTTTTGACTAAAACAGGTAGCAGCCAAGAACCCGGTGTTTTCTCAAGGCAAATTCGCTCTCCACGACACCGTCTGTTGAAGTATGGTTGGCCCACAAGCACGAACAAATAGCTACCGTAAGATGTAGTTTTATAGTTTAAAAAACATTTATTTACATGATTGTACAATCTTTTCATCTTTGCAACGTTGTAATTTTCTAATTAGGTTAGCACATTCTAATTTTAAGAGTGCACCCTCCTTAAGCTTTATTATTTTGGATTATTCCAATATCAGTAGGGGTTTGATGCCCTTCCGCCAAACCTCTTCCAAACAATGCAATTTCGAGTCACCTCAAAGCAAATCCAACGGCTCGTTGATAGCACTGCAATCAGAGCATCTCTGCGATTGGCCTTATAGAGAGTGGGGACAAAATATTGTGATGGAAGGACTGTAGGAGATGATGATGACGAGCATTGGCTAAAGCACCATCCACTTTTACACACGTTTTTACGAAGTCGGCATCAGCTTAGTTCTAGTCAGTGGATCCGCAACTGCAAACCGCGCAATGTCATATTCCTTGATGGTTCTTTCCATACTCTAACGATTGAGGAGTTTGAAGTCCCATACCCTGACAAGACTTCGACGGTGCAATCCTGCAGCCAATCCGTGGCCTTCCGATGACTTAGCATTATGGTATCAAGCACATCTCCTATCTTAGTGGCGGAAGGATTGGAGCTACGGAGGGCCATTCAATTCAAGAATGGTTACATTTGTGCCTGAAAATCCAAACGAGCCTCGACACATCCTTGGAGTATGTGGAATGTGAGGAGGTAGGACCGCAGGAGAAGTAGTGAGGACTACCTTCATTCCCTAAACCTCATGACACGAGCATCTGAATGTTCTAGAATTTCTATAGTATATGGATGCCAAAATGATTCAAAATCTTCTTATTACAAGAGTATTCAATTTGATTGGGATCAAATATCTATTGCAAATTTGTAACGTATCTCACGTGTTAAATGTTTCATAGTGCACATATTTCTCGTTTTCGGATACTTTCAATTGAAGTATTTAATTTTTCAATTTGAAGTAGACTTAACACAACGGATATCAACTAGGTATTACATGGATATCACCTAGGTATTATAAGGATATGACCGAGACATTAAATGATTAGTGTCTTCAATAAAATTGCCAAATTTTGCTTCTACTACGTATTTACTTAAATTGTTGCAATAAAAACCTCAAACATTCAAACTTCAATATGTCCAAGTATCTAGTTGTTGTAAATTCTTACATGTTTATTTTCAAATGTTAATGTAGCCTAAATATAACCTACAGCCATAGGCTTTCCTTTCAAAATTTGAAAATATACTTTGGAAAAAATAATCAAAAATTCAGTGCTCACCACTCACCGCTTACATGATAGCATTCCTGGAGCCACTACCTTTATCCTCTTATGAAAAGTCTCAAAAAAACATTCAATATCCCCATTAATCCAATTAAAAAGACATTCACAAAAATTAACACCATTGCTATCCAACATGCAATGTCCATTCTCTTACTCAAGCAAAAATTGAAAATAACCAACCTTTTCCCAAATTAAATGATTCCTCCTAAAACCTCCCGAAAGCACACACTCAACTTCTACATCTCATCTCTTCAGATTATGCCATGTGGCTCTAATTTGATCCTTGGTCTTTGGTTAATGGTTACCGGTTATTGGTTACTAGTTACTGGTTATATAATGTCTATCCTCGAGAAGGGAAAGTAGTTCCATACTACTAAACCTATGTCTGGCGGACATTGGTTTAGTAGTGGGACGAACAAACACTTGATTCACTCCAGCTCGCTCGTGGGAAACAAAGTTCTTCTTCTGAAGAAGAAGAAGACACAACAGAAAGTGTTATTTTCCAAAACTGATCCAAGTTATACCGATTGGAAAAGCCTCTTAAGTTTTGCAACAATATAGTAAGAGCCTATTATATAAGTGCATTTGGAACATTGTTCAAGACATAGTAGCTTAGTTAAATCTAATGATAGAGGTCACATGTACACGGACAATGTAGTAGCAATTTCTTTAGCTAAGAACATGATAAAATAGGAAAAGACAAATGTGCAACCTAATTCCATTTCAATTCATGTGGTATTTCATTACATTGACTATGATGTCAAATGTAAAGTGAATCGAGTTCTTATTAGGTAAACACATTGAAATTTGTAGTATGTTGAATAAATATAAATAGCCACAAAATGGCCCATGGTATTACAAGTCTGCTCATGGTATTTCTAGCAAAAGATGAGACAAATATAAAAGTTTCAAGAGTAGAAATGGGACATATTTGCAAGCTTCCGTGGGCCCATTAATAAACATGTTTGCATCTACAATTATAAATGTCCAAGAAAATTGAGGAGATTGGTTACAATATGATTATTGATATTTATATTGTACTAAGATGATTGGAGGTTTTGAGGTAGTTGCACAATATGGTGTCTCAATCATTCAGTCACATTTGTCAACTTATTCAGGTTCGAATCATGTCTTATAAAATCAAATTTATGATCTTTGAAAGAAAATGAGAACAATATAGATATAAACACCATGTAAAATTTAGAAATGATGTCAAAATTTCAAAATGAAACATGAGACTATAGGTTTTCAAAACATTTGCAGCCTACAACATGAACTTGTCACATTGTAGTCATTGAGCAAAAGTGTACAAATTTCAATGCCTTATAAATAGCAATGATTATACAAAATGTATTCTAAGGTGTTTTATACTATAACAATTGTAAACTTACCAATTTTGTGTGCAAAAGAGTCCTGAATATGTTTCTACCAATCAAAAAAGTTATATTAAAAATCAACATATATCAATTTTGAAAAAGTTTTCAAAAATTCAATATGGTTGGATCAAATTTGGAAGGTATTTTTATTGGGCCTTGATTTTTTGGAAATAATTGAAAATCCTAAAAATATCCATCATTAAATATTCTATGAATATTCATCATTAAAAGTTCTTGCTAGTTGTAAATTCTACATCCAAATACTTCAATTCCAAAGGCCTTAACCCTTAACCCTTCAGCACCCAGGGATGTTTCTGGAGAAACTAAGAATTCTGCTGATTTTTTTCTTTGAACCAGAATTGATGGAAATACAATGACTAATATTAATATCTAACCTTACAAAATTGAACTTAACCCATGATCTCAACTTTGGGGAAATTTTGCACAACATCCAACCGTTGATGGAATAGATTATAGTGTTTAAAGTTACCATATATTGGTAGTGAAAACTGTGGAATTTGGAGGGTGTACTACTTTAACTATCAATAGAGTCTTGCAAGAATTTTTTTACTTTGAATTAGATCGGTTCACATGTGCACTAGGTTGATAGCTTGGCATTGACATATTATATGTGAAGAAAATATTTATACCCAATTATTGGTGATTTTTTTTCTTTTTCCTACTGGGTTGTATACAAAAATGTTCCAACCTTATACGAATCGAAACGGAAGTTTCGTATGTGAGGAGAGAGATCAACAATCACTAAACAATGAAGAATGTCTTAAAGACCAAGTTCAATCGAAAATTTAAGACCAAAATCAATGTGCATGTGTGTGAAATACAACATAGTATGTGGCATAGTATTCACTGTATTCACTGTATTTGAGTGTATATGGTGTATTTTGTGTTGTATTCCTAGCTTTTCCAAGAGTTCTATAAATCCAAATCATGATCTCATTGTTGGAGAGTGTTCGTGTAACGAGTGCGCAAATGTAAACCTCATATCTCAAAGCCTAGTTCCTCATGGATTTTGTGCAAATTGAGTTTGAGCACCTCTGGAGTCCCATTTCGAGCTTCCTTGGCGCTAAAGGGTTAAAGGTCTATGGGGGACCATACACACGATCACATATTTTACTCAGTATGCAAAACATGTATAAAAATTTGGCAAGACACAGTAACACCTTCAAATTGAAGATTCTTCAACTAACATTCATTTCGAGATCATTTCAATATCTGAACCTTATCATGTTCGAATACAACATCATACATGTAGAATACATGACCATTTTACAACATCTCAAACATGTAGCAATTGCAATAACGATCTAAATTTGAAATACCATGTGTCACACATTTGGGCCCAACACAAATACAAACTGTTGAAACTATTGTATACATCATTTCTTACACCTTGTATGTAAAATACATCGAAAACATCATGTTGCAACCCAAATGTGGCTTCTCAAACGTGTAAGGGTTAACCACTCAAATTAGGTCAAATACACTCTCTCAACTTTCAAATATGACTCTTTGGGTGGATTTTTACATCCAATTCTACTAAATAAGGAATAAAATCAAAGAAGAACTAAAGTCCAATCTGACTTCTAAGCGAAACTAGTCTATTCTGTGTACATATACAGCGTCACATACGTCGAGAGTATCCAGACCCTTTACATGTTTTGCAAAGAATCAAGCCTGTTGAACACAAAGCCATTTCCTGATGTCAATTACGAAACAACAATTGCTGCAAGTACTACATTCAGAAGCAAGTTCACCGTTTCAGAAAGAGATCCGAGACTTTTCAAGGAAATGAATTTCCAAGTTTAACAGATATTTTACCTACTCCCTTGCAGACGCGACAATCTGTTATTCCGCCTTCAGTCTTCATTTTGCCGTCTACGCAGAATACACATTTTGTTCCTCCTAGTGCAAACAAATAATGATACTTGAGAGCCATGAATCTCCAACTAATCACACAGCTCGAAGTGGCAGAAACTCTTTTGAAAAAACACAGAAAAAGCAGACAGAAACACAGAGTATGTTTACTGAAGAATGCAAGCTTCTACTACTAGCAAGGAGAAAGAATGCAGCTTACCGTTTCCTCCACACTTGGCGCATGTTACTGGTTCACCCTGCATTGGATTCCCGTTCACTCCGTTACTAAGAAGAATTCACAGCTCTCACCTCCTCCGCCAAATTAACCAAATTAACAAGGACGACAGCATTCCTTAACATTCTCTATCCGCATACAATAGAAACTCCTTCATCATCTATCTTGGGGCGATATACAAGAGCCGCTAACTGTATCTGACAGAGAACGACGATTCACACCAAACATTCCGATGGTTCATAACGCATTTGGGGTGAGACGAATGATTTACCTGGAGGCCGTAATAAAGAGAAGCAGAAGTGGCAACCAAGACACTCGCCCCAACTATTAAATTCTGCAAATTCTCTGGATCTATATCCGCCAGCAACAGGAACACCGTAAGGTCAGTTAAACTCCCTCTACACACGCTCATTCTCGCCCTACGCTTCCTTATCCCCAAGACATCTTTCTGAAGCGGCCTCGCGCCGCCGCACTCGACCAACCCCGTCCTGAGACCGAATACGGACTTCCGTTGCACCGAATCTCGATTCTTCTGACATGCGTAGAGTGTACTACTCAATTGAACTGGGAGTAGGGAGTGAGAGATGGAATTAGAGAAGCAGCAGGACGCCATCGCTGCCTAAGGCCCACAAGCTGGCGAGCAGATTCACACAACCCTTAACCAGTTGTGAGTCTCCCTCCCAAAACCGTCACTGTACCCGAAATCCTTCACTACAAAATCTGCAAATATCTACAGTGACGGATTTCGACTGAGATCGAGCATCTAAAATCCGTCACTTCACTTAAACCCGCGCTGCTCCCTATGACCGTGCCCTCTCTCAAAACTGTCACCTGACATAATCTTCGATCGCCGTAGACTTTAGGTGCCGTGAACGTCGGGTTTTGGTTCCGCCGAGATTTTTCCTTCCTTCTGTGGCGTATACCTTAAACCGTCATATCATTTACGAAGGAGGGACATCTCGGTGGAGGTAATGTAGTGTGCCGGGTTTAGGTGGAGTAACTGTTTTTCAGTCGTCCTCTGTTTTGGAGGAGTTGTCTCACTTGTCTGCAGCGAGGCCCTCGTTCTTCTCCGACGACGCTTTCCTTGCGCTGCTGCTGCTGCTGCCGCAGCGTCTCCGACGACGCCGTGGCTCCTGCCACGATCCAGGCACCGCCGGCCTTCGACAGGCGGTTACGCTTCTGAGGCTCCCTCCTCTCGATCGCCATACGTTAGCCCCTGGTCGCCGCCACTCGTAGATCACTCTCTCCATCTTGAGCCGGCTTCAATTCTGGAGTCTAGATGCGTGCGCTTCCGGGGACGATTCTGGAGCGCGCTCGTTTCTAATTGGCGTTGGATGTTCTTTGCTTGAGGTAAGGCTCTTTGTAATGTAGTGAGGGAGTGGGCGACGGGAGCTGGAGGATTACGTTTTCAGGAGGACGAGAGTGTGTGTCTTTGAATTGGATGCTGGATTGCGCTAGTTTTTGTGCGGTTAGTATCGGTAAGCGGCTTGCGTGGATGGTGGCTTTGTTCCGGGAGCGGTAGCGGTGTTTTGGTTGGACGATGGGAAGCCTGTGTGAAGCGGTTTCAGGAATTGGTTGCAAGTGCGGGATTGGTGTCTCAGCAGAGGTAAAGTCGTTGCGGAAGAGGCGCTTGGATGTTCGTTATGAGTGATTAATGCTAGAATGCCATTTGAGACGCGCAATTATGTTCCTATGGCGCGTTCTATTTTGGACTATGGTTGCGGATTAGGTTCTGGTTGGGAGACTAAGGAGGAACGGAATTATTAGATGTTGTTTGTTGTTCGGAGGCTTGTCACGGGCGGTCTGTGAGAGAGCGTAGTCATTAGGCGATCGTTCTTTCTCTGCCCGTTGGCTATGGCTTTGTCTAATTAGATTCTCACATTTCATCTAGAATCCATTACAGGCTTATTTTGCTTGAAGTTGCAGCGTAGTTGGAACTTCCTGATCGTCTTCGTGCTTCTGTTATGGTCACTGATGCATTCATGGAACGGAATATTGTTAAAGAGCTATGGTTGCTAGAATATGAGTTGGAGCATTAGACTGGCTTGCATTATTCAACAGAAATCTCGTTTGCTTATGTCAGGGTCTAGATGGTTGACTAACTAGTCACTCCTAGTTGTAATATCTGTTCTAATATAACAGGCGGAACTTCCGGCAGGCTTCCCGAAGGTAGCCCTAATTAGCCTCGGCTTCGCATTTTGAGAAGTCCAATTGGTGCTAGCTTCGCCCTTGCATGGAGACTCCTTATAAGTGCGAAAGACGAAATTCAATTCAATACGTTTCCCTTCGACATGTTTGCACTTTCACTAGCAATAGCTACGGTTCTGTTACGCATGTGATTGACATTAGTTTAAGGGCATTTGTGAGCTCATCAATTGAATTAGGGTACAGTCGTTGTCGCAACCTTTCTGCTATGGATGTTATTTTGTACATCGTGTTCGTTGTGCTGAGTGTCTCTTTGGAAATTGATCGCTCGTTTTGCTTTGTTTGGGAGGAATTATCAGAAACGAGCACTATTTTATTCTCGTCGAAGATTTCACTGGAAGCAGCTCTGAGGGTGGTGGCATCAATAATGATGCAAACGTTGCCAGGATCCTATTCCTGAGAGGAATAACTGATAATTCTGGAGTTTGATTCCCGTATCACGTCAAGATGGGATTTGCAGATGTGATTGCTGCTGCACCACCTGTGTTGACAGGTATGGAAACTGAAGCCTTCTCAATGAAAACGGCGCTCGAGGCGCAGAAAAAAGAAGAGCAGATGAAGGAAAAGAAAATGCATATTTATAATGCGTGGCTTCCTCATTGGATGGTAAACGAAGTCAAGGAAGAGCCTCAGAAGTTTCACAAGTTGGTGACTACTTTGAAGGAGGAGATATTACATGTGGACAGTCCCGCTGCCCGCCTTGCTACCACGAAATGGATACCTGTCATAAATGCGTGCGTTCTTCTGGCCTTTATTGTTTTTATCTCCTTGGTACTTTTTGTCCAGGGCATCTGTTTTGTATCTAAAAATCTGGGATGATAATGTTTCCGTGTGGAACCTGTATTGAAGGAAGAAATTTCAAAGAAGTGCAACTTTTTCAATCTCAAAAGAGCTTTGGATTTCATGAGTGCTTTAGGGAGGATTTTAACTCATATGCAGCTGTAGGGAAATCAATGTCGTAGAGCTAGCTTATAGTGGCAGGTTAAGCATTATCAGATATGACGTTTTCGTGTTTGGCACCGATTCTCTGAGTTAAAGAATGTGCTTCTCTTCACGTTGTTCGTTTACTCGACGTAGTATTAGTGTCATGTTTACCTCGATTTTGATGTCTTGTGATTTCGGAATTTGAGTGGACATCTAGACATTCGCAGACATGTTATGGTGAAGTGCTTGCATGAAGAATTTGCTTTGTTGCTATGCCACAATAGCTGCGGGTGCTTTTCCTCATTTAAACGATGTCGCTGAGAGCACTTTTGTTGAAACAATCGTATTGCAGATTTGTCAAAGCGAAAACTGAATTGGATAACCAAGATTTGAAGGATGTGATTAAACTAAGTCTTGATCTGTTACTAGAGACCTCAGATAATCTGTTTATTCAGGTTAGTGACAGATCTTCAAGTATAGTGGATTGACAAAAGTTACCAGAGCCACCGATTGTTTTTGATGTTTTTGACGTTCTTTTTGTTTTCGATGCTTTGTTATTGGAGATGGTCATTGTGGTTCACCGCTTGATCTTGGTGTAAGAGCCTGCGATAGCGAAGTCGTGTGTCATTAGATTTTGATGTTTCATGAAGATTTAGTTACGGAAACTTTCTGATTTACGTTCCACATTTGTAGTTTTCATTACAGTAGTCTGTAGTTCCTCCAGGGGATATCTATTGCTCGGCTTTGAATGATTGGTTTACTTCAAGAATCCGGTTGATATTGAAGGTTCAAATTGCCCATATTTTGCCAGGGTTGTTCAATTTGAACATGCTTATTGAAACTGACTCACTTATTTTGCAACAGGACCAATGGGCTCGCTGCCTAAGTCGCATATTACAGAAGCATCGAAAGCTTGACATGAAGATTCAATGGCTTCCCTTCTACAAGTTGCTAGTATCGACCCACTTTAAGAGGTATCTTTTTTCTAGAATTGCTGCTTTATCATTATTCGCATTGCAAGAATATCGTATTTTTTATTTTTCAGCTACTGTATGTTACTTAGAAACGTTCTGCTATCTCATGTAAATGACGTGGACTCTTATAGGAGGTTCTCATATGAGGGGCTTGGACTTAAGGGAGATCATTTGGGCTCTATAATTGCTCTCGTTCGTTGTTGTCGTCGTTACTTTCCGCCCACATCGGCTGTTGAAATCTGGCATGAATTTCGGTACGTATTTTGAGTCTCAGATTTTTTGTGTTAGATACAGTCCATTTCTTTTAAGGGTTTAGTACCTAGGGTGGTCATATTACGTTATAGTTGAAATTTATGACAACAGTAATTCTAGATTGATGGTCTTAAGAGGTCCACTTGATTCCTATCTAAGTTGATGTGGACCGGGATTAGGTGAATGTTGTATTGACAGAATGTCATGTGGTTTGTTTGGTGTTCAGGCCGGCACTTGACGATCTTGCACACAATTCTTCCCTGGAAGCAATGGGTTTTATGGCACTCTTTATGCCTTCGACAATAATGGACCGAGTAGAAAGCGGTTTAAAAGAATCGCCAAGGTGCGTAGCAACCTTATGTACGCTTATTTGTTGTTTGTTAGTCGCTCTTGAAACGCTGCATTTTGAAGAGAATTTGATAAAAGGCACTCCTGTTTTGCGTGAAACTTCTGTCTCTACATCCAGTTGTATTACAGTTCGTTCTGTGCCAGAAATTATTTAGTACTCTTGAAATCAAAGTGGATGTTATCTTAACATAAACAACTTGGAACTCTTTTTTCTCCTTTCTATTACTTACTGTGGACATTATCTGCAGCTCTTGGGTAAACGAGTGCCTGAGCCTTTGGGCCGGTTTGCCAAATTGTCGGTATTGGAATTTTCAGTGGGCTTCTCTCATGGCTCGCTGCATCAAACATTCTAGAGGAAGCTCTTTCGATTGGAAGCCTTTCTTGCAACCTCTGTTTTCTAATTTTGTGCGCTCCTTCGAGGTGAGTGGTCGTGGATGTGTTCATGTTTATGTTTATGGCTACAGATAAATAGCAGATACCTCACCTCAAAATTGGATCTGTTTACTGGAACTTGATAAGCTCTTCGTGCTCCTTTGTATGCAGGTCCCGGTGGGAAAGGCAGGAGCCTGGTGTCCAGTTAATAGGTCTGTCCCTCGAGAATCTTTTATAGCGTTCTACAGCAAATTGTCATCTCCACCCTCAAAGGAGATCGCAAAATCGATTGTAAGAATGACGCAGTGTTTTACAGCGACACCTCGTGGATCTTGAGTAACCTAAGATCAGTTGTTTATGATTTTATGATTCGTTATCAGTACTATTAAAATTAGTATGTTGGTGTATGATATTATTTTCCTCCTGAAAGAAGAAAAGCCATATTCTTTGATGTTTCAGCTAATGTATACGTTGGACATCCATTGAGAAATAAGTGGTGTATTTGCCTCGACAGGTATATTTGATAAAACCTGGAAACGCGACACAGGGATATCTTGAGACTCTCATTGACCTTCTGGAACAGTAAGTGCTCTTATACATGAATCTCGTAGCGTGTTTCAGTTTTTATGTGCCCTGGAGCTTGCCATAGATGTCTAAAATCCTTTCTTAAAAATTTCCAGATGAAAACAACCCAATATAAGGTTTTGATATTTTGTTCTCTACAAAGTCAGCTAACATGAAACTCATTGTGTCATTTAGGTTTTATCATCCTTCAAATGGGGGCTCATGGACAAAGTCATTGGAGCGTTTCTTGCGCTATCTAATTGCATACTTTCTTGCTCGTTTGGCGAAAGAGCAGCGGTAAGATTTTATTTTCGACCTGCAATTTCTGTGTCGATTATGTAAGAACGAGAGAGTTAATAGTTCTACGATATAAAACGAGTCTAGCAGATTGTTGTCATCTAAGGACATTTCCTGTCAGGAATGTTTTCTCTTTGCAAGGTTCTGGTCCATTGCATGGTGCTCTAGGTGCTCAAAGAACGATTGGACTCTTTCTTGTCCTCTTTACTTCTGCCCGTAGTACATTCTCGATATGACATAATAATTCTAGATATTTTTGTAGGTGAAGGATCGCTTAACAACACGAATTCACCGGTTCATTTGCAGAGCTGAGCCAATGATTTGTTGAACTGAAACACATGCTTTGGGTTGCAGGTCCTCGGAGAAGAGCCATATCGCGTTAGGCCCTGCTGAACGAGCCGCTTTTGTGAAAACATTGATGCGACTGATAGAGCGTGGGCAGTACAGCAAGAATAGCAGCTTGACTAGTACTGTCGGCAGCTCTGCCTGTTTACTAGCATTTGTAGAACCGTCATTGATGTTGCCGTACATTGTCTCGACATTTGATACTGCTTTAGACTCTGTAAGTTTTATGCAAGTTGTTTTCCACTTTGTAGAAATGTCAATGCTTGCCGTTCAGGTTCGAATGTTTTAATGTCTAAACAAGTATGCTCTTTCATGAACTAAATGAGACGCACACAACACAGAGCAGTTGATCAATTCACTGTTTCACTAGTTACAAAGAATCATACTTCAGTGAAGTGTTTGAATATTCGCGTTCTTTCTGTTCCATCCTGCGTCTAGACCTCGAAAGAAGACCAGTTTGTCTCATGTGCATACGTCTGTAGTTGTCGTAGAAATTATACTTTAAGCGTATTGCTAAGTTCTGTTACCTGTTGTAAGATGTTTCCAGAACATCACATGCTGCTGGACTTCATGATGTATTTCGTTGATTAGTTTTGCTTGCGGGAGTTGAAGTAGGGATTGTTACAGTGATTTGATAGGTAGAAGACTCAGATTATTGTTATAATCACTGTCCTGACAAACTGGGATTTTGTGGAATGTACTCGTAGTTGAGTCCTCCGCTTTTTATTTGCTCGTGCATTAAGCTTTTATTGTTTGGACTGATACAGGTTACAGCTACACACCAACTGGAGACTGCCTTGGAAACTCTAGCGTTTGCTGCCCGCCCTATTCTTCTTGCATCAACTAGAGACGGCCGAAAGGCAGGCACGAGTCCTGAAATTTGGGAGTCCCTATCAAAGTGCAAAAGGACATTAGTGGATGCCATGTTCAGTACGCTGCTTGGTCTGGATGCAAATGATCCCCCCAAAACGCTGGCCACTTTGGAGTTGTATTGCTCTGTCCTTTCCAGTGTAAGTAGTTGAGATGTATTTTCTAAGGGTAATCTCTGACAGAGGCCTTTGACAGGGGCCTACTCCTATTCTTTGTACGCCTGTACTTATTGAAATATAGTACTTAATTAGTGCGGTTCATAGTTCCTCTGCCAGAGCGTGTTTTATCATATGTAAAATTATTATGATTTTAATTCTAACACAATCATGGCACTCAGGTTGGCGTAGTGGGAGCAAAGGAGGATGGGGGAAGCGGAGCGTTACCTATTGATTGGTCTAAGTGGCTTGACAAATTTTTATCTCGTCTCTTTATCCTGCTTGTTAACTTAGAGCCTTCGACCACCACGTAAGTTTACAATCTCTCAACTCATATTGCAGTGTTGAAAAGCTGGTCTATGAACAGAATCTTGGTATCTTGTGGCAGAATATCTGACTCTTTGTGTGATTTGCAGAGGTGATACGGAGGCAGACGATGCATTTTTGACTGTTTGTGGGTCTCAATACAACTCTCTTGTTGACATACTTTTTTGTAGGACAACTCCTCCTCTTTACGATCAGGTACTTTTTTTATCTTGCAGATAGTAGTATTGTTGGAAAAGCTGCAAGATGGGGCACATTGATTGGCTATTCATAGTCCAGCAATAATCTGGATTATGATCCGTAATGTTGCTGTTACATAAATGCATGGAAACCTTCATATTTTCGCATCATTTTCTTGGTTATTTTGTAGTATTACGCTTTCCCTTCTCATGAATCTATTGTTGTTGCTTCAGGCTCTGAAAATGGTTTCAAAGTTTGTGCGTAGCACTGTGTTGCCTGGGGCAGCGAATGAAATAGGCTCTCTTTGCAGAGCTGCCGTATATGCCAATCCCGAAATCAGTGTTGAAGTCTTACTTGTCCCCCTCATGCACTCCATTGTTTCTTCTCTTGCTGAATCTCCTTCCACTGGATTCAGTGGTGATGGTGTGCGGACTGAGGGAGCTGATTTCAAGGTAGGCTGTGCTCTCAAATTTGTGTACAGGAATACAGTTTCTGGTCTCCTTGGAACTGGTTGACGTAATCAACAATCCTGACACCAGTTTGATTACTTTTCAAGTATGTATATTCTCATGCTCTTCTTTGCTTCCAGGTGGGTTTGTCACAAGCCTTGGAAAGCACGGTGGTTTACCAGCTGACGGCGGTGGCTGAGGGGATCGGTTGGGGTGGTGCTGCACTTCTTCCTCATGGAGAGCTCATCAAGAAAGTCATTTCTGCTGCTTTTAATGCTCCTAGCTCTAAGGTTGGGTTTAAGTACACCTTATTTACCGTATCTGTGTGCTTTCTGTTACTCCCTTTCTTTGCAGATAAAAGACTAACGGGCAATTTCTAAAACATACACTACTAATTTGTTTTTTTAGTGTGCATTGCCATATATTTCTATGAACAAAATATACCGTGTTTATTATCTAGAGTTTCGCTTGTTTGATTGTTAAGCATCATAACAATGGTTTTATATGCCTCTTTGTGAATTTGTTTGAATTGTTTGGTTATTATACAGGTCAATTCAGCTGGCGGCTCGGTTTTAACTTGTCTGTTGGGAAGCCTGGTTTTGTACTACGGTATAGATAGCTTCCCTATACGGTGCGTCTCTTTACCTTCTTAGAATTGACCAACAAATTTTATGAGATGTTCTAGTACAAGAGCTGTTTACATCTGAAATACTAATGTCAGGTGTTCTTTATCAACAGAGGAGCTTCAAACGAAAGTGGCATCGATGCATGGTATGCTACTAAAGGTGGCAGCGGTCCTCCTGAAGGCACAACGTGTAAGTGGCATATTCCGAGTGAACCAGAGATAAAGCTTGCTGAGGAAATGATTAAACTACATCTACAAGGGTCCCTACGAGACCTTCGAAGCATTTGTCAAGATGGCCCTCAGACTGACATATCTGGTATGGCAACATTTGTTCGGTGTGTTATATTTTGGAAACTCCCTTGAACTGAGTAGTTTGAGAGCTTTTCTGTTGCTGGCAATCTTGAAAGCAGTTTGCATGATATCCGCCATATCGTTTTCTTCTATCTTGCTTTCTTATCATGCTAGGTTTTTACTTTTGTCCAACCTTTTAGTCCTTGTGCTTGATTGCAGTTCAACTTAAAGAGCATTTACGAGTCTTGCTCCTACGCATTGAGTCCACGTTCTGTGGACTAAGGACATGTCTTCCGGATTTCCCTCATGCAACCGACGAGTTGTCAATGCCAACTTTGGCTGGGGCTTCCGGAGTTACTGTAGGCTCCTCGGCACTACGTGAAGAAGCTGCAGAGATTATTCACCAAGCTTGCGAGTATATGTCCTTCTCCTTGTGGATTGTTGTGGTTTTTGTTTTTATATCTCAGATCTGTGTTTTATACGCTTCACTTTGAAGCTTCTCTGCATGGGAATACTCTCCATATTTTGAACTGCATGTATTCTTCAAATAATAAACAACAAAGCGGTTTAGCGTGAAATTGCAGTAAGCTTATCTTTATTACTGATATGATTATCCTATGTTATTGAAATTCTAATTTTAGAATTCTGTCAAACTTAGATACATGCTGGAGAAGCGCGCAGATGATACGACATTATTGAAGTTGCTTGTGGACGTCATCGGGTCAATTATAGAGTATGGTAAGGTTCAGGAAATTCTATTGCAATAAGTGATGTTTTGCAGAATGTTCGATTGTGTAGGTCAGTTTCCATATGCATAATAAGGAATTTAATCATGCAGGTAATTCGGAAAACATATCATGGCTTGCGAATCGGAAGGCATTGGATGCAGATGCAGAGTGTGTTACAGAGCCTCAAGTGAACTTCATCAATGGTGCCCATAGTCAACAAAGAAGAAGGTGACGTTCATACTGATTTAGAATCTTGTCTGATCTAAATTGGTGCAATTCTCTCTAGACGAGTTGATATGTATAATACCGATGAGCATGTTGTATACCTGTCAGCATCTGGAGTATAGAGTAGCATCCTGTATACCAGTCGAAGTTTTCGCCTATCATGTCTTGAAGGCAGGAATGGAAGGACTTGAAGTAGAAAGGTTCTCTTAGCATGATCTGTTTATTTTCTTACCTGTTTTCTGTGATTGAGGCAGGCCAATTTGGGTACTTATGGCGAGAACCATGCTACACTTCACATGGCGAGCCAGTAAAGTAGGCTTGCGCAGCCACTTGTCTACTGCCCCAGCCCAAGTAGCGGTTTTATGCAAGGACCTATTAAATTTATCATTGCTCAATTATGCTGCTGTGCGCTCGTGAGTTTCCTTCTTGGTTTCCTATATTTTTATAATATTTATTTGGATCGGATCCTAGTATTTGTGTAAACAAGGTCATGAAGGTGTGAAACGAAGAAGACTTGGTAAAATGCACAATAAAAAATAGATTTGAACTAGCGTTTATAGAAGACTTAGATTTATGATAGCCTGGGAGTTGGATACTTTGATGTGGTTGATGATTTTCCATGCTGTTTCAAAATTCTTGCGGCTGATTAACATGCTATATCTGTTCAGTTTTGCTGGAAGTGGACTTGAGATGCTTTTAAAGCGGTATCCCATGCTGGTGAGCGACTGCATCCCAAAGTTGACTGAAGCTATTCAAGACGAA
This sequence comes from Bryoerythrophyllum caledonicum, assembly GCA_963971425.1. Taxonomy (NCBI): domain Eukaryota; kingdom Viridiplantae; phylum Streptophyta; class Bryopsida; order Pottiales; family Pottiaceae; genus Bryoerythrophyllum; species Bryoerythrophyllum caledonicum. The sequence goes on along the minus strand of OZ020524.1, from coordinate 18,038,797 downwards.
GCGCCCACAGAAGATGCAGCGATGGGTGCATGCAACGTCCTCGTCCGATCTCCACTTATGCGTTATCTCATGCAGGTCTGATCACACATCCACGAGGTTTATTTTTAGAAAGCTGATGCTACCTTGAGATCGTTTTAAGTTGGCTTTTCAGTACAGAGATTACAGATTGTCTACATATGAGTATCCTGTAATGGTGGTATTTATTTTGAAGGTGAGGTATTTTATTAAAGGTCATTTATGTATTTACATTATGGAGTGATTTGCAGGATTGGGAGGCAATGGCGTCTTTTCTTGTGGCCATTATGAACAGGTGAATTTTAATCCTCATATCTATAGTTCTCCCACACATTTGTCTATCTAGCTTGTACTATAATGGTCTTAAAATTGCTAGTATATATTTGTAAGTTGGATACTCATATGAGCAGACGTCAGCTAGAAGCTTCAACGTCTGGTTCCAGACATCAAAGTGCGTAGCTGAGAATTAGAGTTGATTTTTTAGCACTCTTTGAAGTGATGATTCAAAATTGGTCATCTTTCCGCATTGCTCATTGCTTCGCCAGTCTAGTGCATGACGCAGATGGTTGATTGTCATTCTGATTTCAGTGAGCATTTGGAGACTGTAAAGACGCACGATGCCATCAACCGGGTGCGCAACCTTTTTACAACAACTTTTCCTGAAATATCATGTTTGGGGTTGTTGCGGAAATTATTGTGCCTTGATGTCCAATGCACTAGCAGCTATCTAAGCAATTTTGATGAATACAAGAACTTAGTAGGATGTTCTATACGAACTTAATAGAATATAATGAGCTATTCTGACATCGCGGGTGTTGTATGGTGCATTTATGATAAAATTGATTCTCTGTAGAAAATGCCGAAGTTACAAATTCCGAATTTACAAATTTTAGTTCTCTTATTGTTTTTCTTCTTGGAGAAATTGCAGGTTTTTAATTGGTTCAATTTTTGTTTCCGAGGAGTTCCTGTAAGGGCAGAAAGTGACGAAGAGGAATCATACACCACTATGCTAACGCAACTGAAGGAGAAGGTGCTGGATGCTGGTGATGCTGTTGGGTCCACTCATTGGCGGTGAGTGAAACAGTTTCCTTCTCTACTTTCAGACCTATGCTAACAGAACAGTGTTCTTTGTTTACGTTTCTTCACAAATGTATGATTTCCTCTTAAATTGGAGTTATACTTTCTAATACTTTTGAAGAATTCTGTATTGGAGAGATGTGGTTTTGTCTGTACTAACGATGTCAATGCCAACAGGTACAATCTAATGGCACATGGAATACTTTTATTCCTTCTCCTGCCACCATCATCGTCAAATCCTAAGTTGGAGGCATCAATTACGTCGAAAACCAGACAAAGCATTGCTGGTAATCTTTCGTTTAGCTTCACTTATTTTCATATAGATGTTGAATTTGAAGGGTGTACATAGCATGTTGAACAGATTTTGACCACATTGTCTGGTGCAGGTGTATTTATAAACAATTTAACAAGTGAATTACCAGCCTTACGCCCTTTATCTGTCATGGCTCTCATGTTTCTACTTCCACCTACTTCTCGGAAGGCATTGAAGAACGGAATGACAAAAGGAAGTGCAAGACCACAGGATGGAACTTCGATGGATAACATAATTACATCTGTTTTCCTAGCTCAGGACTTTGGCAATAACGTTGTGAAACAATTATCTCACGACCACAACTATGCAGAGGGGCATTCTGCTTATCAACAATCTAGTATGAATGACATGGGACTCACAGCTCTGATGCCCTCTGTCAAGCGTGACTGGCCATACACTCGGACTTGGGATTCCAACTCCTCTGGAGAGCAGTTTAGTCAGTATTATGCAAAGCTATTCAAGTCTCTAGTTAGAGAATCTGGAACTTCTGTGCTTCAGCAGCTAAGAGCGCCTTTAGAAGAAGCTGCCAAAGCTGTTGAAGAAAGAGGCAAGCAGTGCATAGCAGCGGAGATTATAGCTGGCTTGATACGTTCAGGTATATCACGAGTTTTTTCTAGTTCTACTTATTGAACTAGTAAAATCAATCAATTGAGTCTGACCTTGGTTTTGTGTATTTGTTGATATGCAGACATGGCTTGCGTAACCGAAGCTTGGCATGATTGGTTACGGCCTCTGCTGAGGAGTGTTGTTTTACACGCCACAGTGGAGTCAACAATGGAATGGGCGGCTTGTGTACGTTATGCATTGGGGAGGAAGGGTCGGTCTGCGCAACAAGGCCCTGTTCTCGGAGCATGCGTAATAGAATGCCTTGCCGAACCCCTGCCGAAAAGAGCATCTACCAGCGTCATGACAAAGCGTCTTATGCTTCTACAGGCTGCTCTTCACGAGCTTGGTCCAGATCAGGAACTTGAGTTTCAAGCTGCACTTCTTGCAGAAGTATTCGAATACGTGAATCATCCTGCAGCTCAGGTATTTTTGATGTTTTGATTTCTTAAGTAGTGATCACCTTTATGTATGATGGTGCTTGTCTCCTCAGTATTGTGTAACTCTAGAGTCTTTTTTTTTTAAAAAATTCCATCGACATGGTTGTAATCTGCAGGTGCGAGGAGCTGTGGGCAACCTCATTTGCAAGCTGGGTGCAAATCTGCAACGTTCAAGTGCTGAAGCTCTAGCTCGTATCAACAGTCAAGGGGACAGTTGGGTGCGAGATTGGACTTCATTGCTTCTCGAGGGGGCCAGGTCTGCAGCTGAAACTATCCAAACCCAAGGACTAAATCTCGAAGTATCATCTGCTGATAATGCGTCCAGTGATACGTCCAAGAAAGCTCTCAAACGCATTGAAACGGTATGTTGTTGATTTTGGCATCTGATCTGTTAGTCTGATTGATGTTGTGCGTTTCTTATTTTGTGAACTCTCTTCCTTATTTCTCTTCGACGTCTTAATTTTCTGGTTAAATCTCTGCCATTCACTTTTTCATCAAGAGTTCTTTGGTTTGGGTGTCCAGGCATTTCACTTCGTTGTTGCCAGCGTGCGATCAGGGAACATTTCTTTATTCATGCCAGTGCTTCTGGAACTCCTCGGTCCTATTCTTTATATGCAGGTCTCGTTCTTCTCGCTTCCTATTTCCATTCTCATTTTAAATCTTGTTGTCATGCCAGCTCATGTTTAGACATGTGAAGTTCACTAATAATACATTTATTCATTTTGGTATAGCCTCTCTATTTTTATCTCATTGACTTTGAGGTTTGTTGAATTCATGCAGGACACATGGGATAAGGATGTCAAAGCTTTGGCGAAGTGGTGTATGCAGTTGCTGATGTGGCAACTTTTTCCCTCTGAACATTTGAGAGGAGTAGTGGAGGCAATCATGTCAGCATCTACACACACAAACTGGCATACACGTGTGGCTGCCTTGACATTCTTACCACCCATAGTTTTCAGGTAGCTTCTTCACGAATATTTAAAGTCTGATACTCCGACTTTCTGCATTTACACACTAACTTTTGAATTCAATCAATTGTTTAATTGAAGTCCTTACGATGTTGCAAATCTCGTCGTCACATGTGAGATGTTTTCTTGCAATAATGCAGGCACACCTTCGTCATGGAACACTCTGACCTGTCGAGATTATGGAACCAAGTTAGAGGGTTACTTTTAGACTCGCAGATCGAGGTATGTCTCTCTTTTGTTTCCACTGCATTTATTTGTAACATCCACGAATTAAGAAGAATTCAGTAAGGTGCAGCGGATTGTGCAGATAGTTACAAAGTTTTGTAGGCAGTTTAGCAGTGAGCGCTTGTTCAAAGTTCATCAGTGTGACGAAGTATATATGTAATTTTTTGCACCTAGCCCATGGTAGGCGGATCACTTAGATTATTACTTTCAAGCTGTTGATATGCTGATAGTATTAGTGTTCCATTAGCAGTTTTGTTCATCTCACAAGGTGGAAGGCTGCCTGGTTCACAGTCATTTTTTATGCTGTATTCAATTTATTCTGTGTACTAAATCTACCTCCAATTCCAGGTTAGGGAGCTTGCTGCGACAACTTTAGCAGGGTTGATGAAGGGTGCTGGTAGTAAGCTTGGAGAGAGTTTCAGGAAAGAGGCGTACGATGATGCTGTCTCCCTTCAGACCGCCACCAAGGGCTTTAAGAGGTGTGTGATCTAAGGAAACCCATTTTGATAGGCTATGACAACGGTTGTATTGTGATGCTTTCCATGTTGTGTTCAGCTTCACCCTTGTTCAGTTGCATATCTTGTGATGTTTTAAACTGGAGACTGTTGCTCTTTGCATTGAAACATGACGTTATTGTGTTCGATGGGGGACCAGAAGGAAGGTGGAACCAGGGTCTATAGCCACAAGACATGGAGTAGTGTTGGGTATCGCAGCCTGTGTGCTTTCTGTACCCTACGACATGCCTCCGTGAGTTGACTACTCTTTACCAATCCTGTGTGCTCTGCTTGGTGTTTGCAATGCTCATCATGGATAGGATGGTGTATTACCGTAGTGTGAAGAGAAATGGTGGTTTAGGACTCTCAATTGTTCATTTTGAAGCACTTAGATGTGGACCCATGGTAATTTCATCTTGATTTTCGGACGCCAGAGTAGCTGTTGTTCTTGCGATTTCCTTGCAAAATCTTGACCTGGTTGTGTTGAATTTCAGTTGGCTTCCCAGTATGGTGACAGTGTTGGCTCAGTTCAATCACGAGAAGTGGCCTATTAGTGGGACAGTGACCAAGACAATAGCCGATTTCAGGCGCACCCATTTAGACACTTGGGAGTTCCAAAAACTCATGTTCACCGAAGAGCAATTAGAGGTAAATTCTGTTCAACCTCCAGCTTCTTCTCCCTTTCCTTCATACCTCGTTTAGGAATGTTAGCTTGAATTCAACCCCTAAACGACCAAGTGTCCTCAAATTTTTCACTTTGGCTGCAATTATCTTTCAATCCGTTACGGTTAAAATTCACAAAAATATTACCACATCATCTCATATAAGTTTAGAAGAAGATCCTATGGTTGCATCCTCAAAAAGTTAATCTTGGCAGTTTTTAATCCATGGAGTAGAGATTCCTCATAAATGCCTTGGTCCTTTAGGGGTTCATAACCATGTTACGGTCTTTGTTGACCACTACGCTGAATTTTGAAAGCTGTGTGCTTGTTCTTTCATCTTTCGTGCAGGTATTATCTGATTTGACGTCATCGGCATCATATTTTGTTTAGCAGGATTTGAAAGACCATTTTGATTAGTATCCTGATGGAGGATATATTATTCATTCATTTCTTTAAGAAATATCCATCCCTATCTAGCTTCGACTCATTCGTCACAGAAAATAAGTAATATTCTCAGGCTCAAACAAGCAGGTTGAAAGATTTTTAACCAAATTTTCAATTACGGTACATTTTCATTTGCCATAAATTTTTAAATATGATTATTTTGTTCCTGCAGCCCAATCTGCCTTCTGAGTTCTACAAAAAGGATAGGTACCTTCTTGTCATTGATGTGATTTGCGAATGATCTGTGAGTAAATGTGAATTTGGCGTGATCCGGATTGCTACAACCGGAGAAATGTGAATTTGGCGTGATCCGGATTGCTACAACCGGAGATTTGTTTTCTGTGTATTCAACATACAAGGTGTGAGAATTGATGTATACTATAGTTTCAAAACGTTGTATTTGTGTTGAGCCTGATCCAATGACACACGACAATCCTAATTTAGACCATTAATGCACCTACTACATGCTTGAGAAGTTGCAAAATGGTTATGTATTCTACATGTATGGTGCTGTATTTTAGCATGATTAGGTTTTAATATTGAAATGACCTCCAAATGAAAGATGATAGTTAAATAAATCTTCAGTTCAAAGGTGTATGTCTTGCAAAATTTTGATAAAAAACGTATACGGAATTTGCGTGAACAAATTTCAGAAACGGAACCGGCAGATACAAGACTGCCATTGTAATTTGCACATACGGGAATTAGGCGAAATATTTGGCCCATGTTACGTGCAATTAATTGCTGGAGCTGCAGCGATGGTAACTTTCCTCGTCACGAATCTATGGATGTGAAGTTGGTGAGAAGCAAACGAGTGAACATAAAAGAGTCGCGTCGCATCGCATTGCGGAGGCAGCAACAAGCTGGAGCTTTATCGTGGCCAAAATGAGGATGAAATAGTTTCATTTCTTAAGCCAAAATCAAAACCAAAAACTTAAAAAAAAATTAAAAAACAATGAGGATGAGATCAGCTGGCGACCCGCTGGCGAGTGTGTGGTGAGAGCAAGGCCCCCACACGTCTCTCATCCAAAAGCAGCAACCTGTCAATCTGCTCTCAACACCCAAACTACCACTCCCAAGGATTCCATTATCGCAACCACTGCAGCAGCAGCTCCCAGCTCTCGATCGATCATTCCCACACTTTCCCGACAGTTAGTTTTCCACTCCCTGCACCTAGCGATGGCGATGGCGATGGGCGTCGCGAGCATGGGCGTCGCTGCGGTTCCGCGCAACCAGTCGCTGGTGTGCCGCGCGTCCGCGCCCAACAGGGGCGAGAAGGAGGGCTTCCTCGACTGGTTCCGCCAGGCGCTCGACAAGAACGCGCTGCGCGAGACCGACGACCTGCTCGGCAAGGTCGACGGCGGCAAGCCCAGCAACGGCAAGGCCGCGCCTGCGCCCAAGAAGGCTGCGCCCGCGCCCGCGAAGAAGGCCGGGTTCAACTTCCCCTTCGGCAAGAAGTGAGTCCGCGCCGCCGCCTTCCGTGTAGAGTATCCGCCGCGCCCCCGATGGTGAGCCCCCCCTCCCGATTCTTTTCAATGGTTGACGTGAGGAGGGCACGGATTCATTTATTGAATAAGCGGCGGGTGCGTGCAGGAAGAGCAATTGCTGGAGAGGAACAATTTGCTGACAAGACTTGGAGTAGCGTGACCTGGTTCTGAAAGTATATGATCGTACTATGCACGTAGTGATAGAGGAGGGTAGATTTTCGGTGCAAAGCGTTTCTTCGCCCTGTTTGTACCAATGCACAAGTTAATGAGATTCAGCTCAACTACTGTGGCGTACTTCCGTGTATCAAAATCACGCTGATCGTGAGGATTGCTCATCTGGAGCGCTTTTTGATGGGGCTGCTGATTGTGTTGGTGTTCCCTTAGCATTTTTGTTCATATCCTGTAGATGTTGCTACTTTTTCCTACATTTTCATCTGACGTGTGTTGCATAGCTTATCTTCTCACTAGTTGCAGGTTAGGGAACTGGCTGCGACAACCCTAGCAGGGCCGATGAAGGATGAGGCGTACGATAATGTCTCGCTTCAATTCGCCTCCGAGGTCTTCAAGAGGTCTGTATGCTGAACCTTTGTTCCTTGTTTTATACTTCATGTGTAGCCTCATCCTAGTTCAGTTGCATTAGAGGAAGCAAGAAACGGATAATGTCGGGTACGGAATTTTGTAGCAACTCTTGGTCAGAAGTTGAAAGTGTTTTTGAGAACTTCGGTATTTGCCTTTCATGCCATGCTCCCTGAAACTGGAGCTGAGCAGAAAGAGCCGCCTGCTTGTTCTTCCATCCACCAGGTCTAATCTGGATTGAAGCTATTAGCATTAAACATTGTTCGATATCCATCTTGATTAGTTTCCTGACAGAAGATAAACTTCTTCTGGAAATACCGCTTTCTAGAATGGTCGCAGCGAACTAGCAGTTAAACACCAGGTTGCATGATTTTCAAACAAATATTTATTCGCTAGAGCTGTTCAAATTTCTCAGCCCAATTCGTGTGAGTTGGAAGGATTGCCTGTCGTGATTGACGTGGTTCGCAAATGATTTCAGAATGGAATAAAATTGAAGAGGACATTCTTCCCACGGACACATTGCAACTGTGTGTATTGACTTCTGCTCACACTGCGAACCTTTGTAAATGGTGTCTGCCTACTTGGAGCTGCTTAGGTCTGTTATCCTCACAGCAACTTCTGGCAACCGATTGTCTCAGATCCGATCACGTCGTTTGATATCCCAGAGAGGTCATCTACTTTCACTGGGACTGAGCAGAGTTGGCTTGAGCTACATAACTGGTGGACCGATTCCTTACTGCCAGAATGTCTTTCACAATTCATTCTCATGATTGCAGTCACCAAAAGACTTTTGTGGGATCCTCTTCCAGCACACCGCGGTGAAGAGATTGTTTTGCATACTGAAGTGATGCATCCCCCAATTTTCAACAAAAGAAGGAACCTATTCTCAGAGCGAAACACTCGGAAGCAATACTTGAGATGGGGAGGTTGATGTTCACTGCAATCTTGCTCATCTCAAGTGGCGTACTATTACAACTTGCGTATGCACAATATGGAGGTGAAGAACTGCAATTGAAACCCACAGGTGACTATCATTTCCCTCCATCTGCATTGATTGACGTGAAGACATAGCAACCAGCTTCTACCTCTTCTAACAGAGAAGGAATCTATTGAAGGTATTCACGAACGAACTGAATGGCCGGAGATGCTGCATAAAAACCTGTCAGCTATTTTTGACCATTTCATAGGATCGCACCATCATTTCGACTTCGGCATCTTTATCCAAAAACCTCTGCCGAAAGTGCAACACAGACCTCAAAACGAGGAAGACTCGGACGTAGGGCTCTACCTTACAGACAACGACATCGTGTACGAAATTCCCAGGCATGGCCGGTGGCATCCAAACAGTATGTCTCCGACCTCCCTTGAAGCTTACACTAAAGAGTCCAGAACTCGCTCACTGACAAAGGTGATGATATGCAGGGATCAGTCCTGGATGGCCTGAGCTGAAGGGAGTACACTACAAAGACGCAATCAAGGTCATTATGCACGACATGCCGGGAGTGCATGTCAACTACGGCCCTGAAAGGAGACGGAAACCAAGGGGTACAGAAATCAACCGCGTTGTCCTTTACATAGACAACGATGAGAAGGTAGCTCGAGTTCCAAACGTCGGCTAATCGGAAGTGAATGAGGAGAGATGATAAGCAGCACAAACGTGTGAGGATTCAAAAGCAAGCTGTGTTTCCATAAACAATCTCCAGGATGAATCTGTTACTGACATGACAAGTGAAATGGCTTCTCAAATCGGCAAACCTGCCCATTTGTTCTACTATGAAGAATACACTCCAGTTTTCGAAATTTACAATCTTCTGGTGCTTGAAACTACCAACACCTTCCAAGCACCTCTGAAGAGTTAAAACCACGAAGTGAACACCGTGGAGAACCATTATGACATGATAATAGTCTCCCATGCATGACTTGGCCAGGTTCCATAGACAGGTCTACTACTGGGCTGGCATTGGAACGTCGGTGTACGAGATCGACATCAGCTTGCGGCGGAACTCGTCCTCCTGGTCGCCCTTGGGGCTCGGTTGGGGACTAACTCCCTTGGTCTCCTTGAGGGCATCGACGGGCACCTCGTCCCCGACTGGCTCCACCTGCGAAATCGCAAGCAGCCGGGCACGCACAGATTCGTTCCGGTCCAACTCCTTCTCCTGCTGCTCTTGCTGTTGCTCCTGCTCACCCCGTGCGTCCTCGGCTACGTCCATAGGCAATCCCTCTGCTGTGCCCGTCATATAAACTGGTTGGCGCCTCCTACTGCAAGGGTGAAGATCTGAAGCTCATCAGTACATAGCAAAAAACATTATCACAAAATCTCATCACATGTGAATACATGTGTAAATCACTAAGCCAACCTCACACCAAAATGGAAAACTAAACATGAAGCTTGTGACTGCTGAAAAACAAGAGATACTGAATAGACCTTATAAAACACAATCAACACACGAAAATTACATTGATTCGAACTCCGACATCCCTGTTGACATCCAAGTACAACAAAACGAATTTCTACTTGAGTTAAACCCTGTCCCCCGATCTCAAATTAACTACCGACTAAACCCTTTCAGATCTACTCAACCACACAAAACAAAACAAAACAAAAAAAAACGCCTCTTCGTCTCCCGACATGCACACAGACCGCTCAAGAAATGATAACCATCCCAAAACCACACCGAGAAGAACAATATCCAACAGCCCACTCGAGGAAGATGTGAAACATGAAAGACGCGAGCACGGGATCTCACCTTGAGCTTGAGATCTCTAGTGTGAGCTACGAACCCTACTTTCAAATGTGAAGTGGAAGGCAACGAGAGAGACAGTGAGTAAGCACTTGAGGTGGGATCTGATAACGTGCCATCGTGGATTGATGGATGAAACGTGGATGGATGAAATGTCCTTTGATTGATGGAACGTGTGTGGATGGATGGAACGTGGGTGGATGAATGACACGTGGGTAGATGGATGAAACGTTTGATGGATGGATGGAACGTGGTTGGATGGATGAAATGTGGCTGGAGTTTCTATGATGTTTGGTATGTATCGGCTCGTATTTTAATTTGTAGTATACAAGAAATGTATTAAAGTTTAGCAAGCACCTTAGACCTTTGGATTTAAGATTCTTTGACTAATATCTTTCATTTGGAGGTCATTCCAATCTTTGAATTTATTATATTCAGATACGATATCTTACGTGTGGAATAGTAGTGGCACCTTTTGACATTTAAGGGTTAATCCTTATACGTCCTGACAATTCACTCGTAGCCACAGTATTTTACATATTTTACTTTGTTTGGATTTGGTGCACTTTTAATGTTGGTGGCTATACAAAGGTTTGTAAGACAAATGGCAAGGCTTGTAGAGCATGATCAACATGTTAAAACTTATGGGCATGTATTTAAAAGAAAAATAATGAGTAGATTCTTCGGGAATCTTCAGATTTTATCATCATTTGAGTTAGGGAGAACTTTGAATTGGCACCAAAACTTTCAAAATGTATTGCCAAGTAGGTGCTTTTTAAGGCAATGGATTTTGGAGTTTGGTTCTTTTATAAAGTTTAATAGTTTGTTAGATATCATGATTTATCATAATTTCATTGGTCAAATTCAATGGACTTTGACCTATGGAGGCCATATTGAGAAGGGCAATCAAACAGTGTAGATGACCAGGACATTTTTTTTAATATTTTAGTAACTTGTTCTGTATATGATTAAATTCACTTCAATTAAAAATTCCCTATGAAGTCATTTTACTCAATGCAAGGTAGTCTATATGCAAGCCTCTATCATATTTTGATTTTGTTGAGATCAAGAAATCCTTTAATTATGATTCATTAAGGTTATTCAAACATAAAACAACATTGTTGTGCTAATTTGAGATTTATGGATTATTGAGGATTACACTTGGATAGTGGCTTTGCAAGTTTAGTAAACAAAAATCATCTTTCTTCTCATGAAATATAAACGTTAAATTTATTATTGATTATTTTTAAAATGAACCATGCTCATAGGATTTAATGTAACACGAGTGACTTTTAAAATTTTAATAAAATTTAAATTTTCTTGTTAAAGATGTCCACTTATTATAGACAAAGAGAGTCACATACAAACTTGTCACAATTTTAAGTGTTCTATATACTAGAAAATTAGTTGAAATATTTGAAGTAGCCTTGAATTGATTAAAATGGAATATTTTATCATTTCAATTTTTGTTCTTTTAACCCCTAAAGGACTAAACGTCCCCCCGGGGTCATTTTGGATTTCGGGCATGTACCTACAATTCGAAAAAAAAACCTTTTTAATAGATTTTTTTTTCAAGATAGGATCTGATAAGAGCTTCGTGGAGATATTTTTTTATTTTTTTTTGGATTTGTGGTTTGAAAGTTAGTACCACTTAAAGCCAAAAGTGGGACTTCGGGCACCTCCAAAAATTTTGACAAAAGTTTCTATTGACATTGATATTTTTCACTCATATAAAGAATATTTCCTTTTCTGGAAATTTTCAAAAAAAAATCTTGTCTTTAGTGTAAAAAGGCATTTTATTCCAAGTCAAACATTTTCACACATTGTCGGGCAACGGGGGAAAAAAACTTCATCTTTTCTACATAAAACCTAGAGATCTTCATATTTTTCACTTTTTTTTTTTTCAACAACAATATATGGTGAAAACCTTCTTATTGACCGTTTGGATTATCATTTGAATACATACGTAGTTCACAAAAAAATAAAACGTGAAATGGCAATTTTTGAACCTCCACTCCTTGCACACTTGTTTTGAATATGCTACACCCCTTTTTTACCTCTAAAAATTGGTGTGTTGGGAAATAACATCATGCTTAAGACAATGGTAAAAGATTTAGACCTTATACAATGCAAAAATTTGATACAAAATGAAGTCAAAGTCAGCTGATCTACTCAACGCAGGGATGAAAATGATCCATTGTTTTGACTTTAAACACTAAAATCTATCAATCCGTGCGGTGGATTGCAACCAAAATTTGATGGCATGTTTATATGGAAGTTTATTTTAAGATCTTACGGTTGAAAATCCAAAACTCACTTTAGAATGTGATTTTCATGTCTCTTTTTGACAGTGGCAGTTTTGGACTGGTTTTAGAGCGAATTAGGTCGTCGTCCTTTAGGGGTTAAATTGATTTATCTATTTGTTCAATTCTTAAGAAACTATCAATGATGAACAATTCAAAAGAACTTTAATAGGGTTATCAAGATCAAAACTAGTTTTCTTTCCATTTTTAATATGAAAGAAAATGAATTATAAAATTTGAATGATTAATTTATCTCTATTTTTTTGCAACTTTCTATATCTCAAATTTTTATGATATATAGAAAAATCCATTTGAGATAATCCTAAAGATAAGACATGGTTTTTGTTAAATATACAAAAAATAATCATATACTACTGTTACATAGTAATTTAAGAAAAAAAACTCTTATATGTTTTTGGTACTAATATCTCTATTGAAATTTGAATTCATTCTCCATTTATCACTTTAGATGATTTTTAACAAATTTGAATTTTTATACACATACTACTTTATTTTTATACATATATACTTATATAAATTCTAGATTCTAAATTCACGTATAGAAAATGCACAGTAATAAAAAGAACATTACGTCAATCATCTATTCCACAGACATGGAGGTAATCATATTTTGAAAAAAAGAACAAGGTCGTAAGACTTGAATAATTACTTTACCTTACAAGTTGAGATATTTATGTTTTAATTTTTAGATTTTTTTGTTTCGATGGGCTATTGGATGGAGCAATTGTTGCACGCATACCCATTTGAATTGGTCTTGATCCTGGTAGTCTTAAAATGTCTAATCCATAATCACAAATAGCCATATGTGATTTAAGCCAATTTTTACCTAAAGTGATATTATAAATTTGTCCGGGGAGCACATTGAGCTCCTCGTTCAGTTCAAGATCTCCAATTTCAAATGTTACAATGCACATACATTCTGGATACCTTTCTACATGAGTATTTGCTAAAGTGACAACTAAAACATCATCGGTATACCAAGTTTTTAGATGCAATTGTTGTGCAAAGCTCTCGGTGATTGCAGATATGGAAGAGCCTGTGTCCAACAACATAGTTGTTTGAACACCATTCACTTTTCCACATACTATGGCTACTGACTCTTCATTTTCTATTCCAGTTGATGATGGAGAATATCCTTCATAATTTGTCCAATAATCATACCATTCATTGAAATTTTTCTCCAAAGTACCAAATGGATCTTCTAGTGAATTATGAGGATTTTTTTTGGAATTGTAAATGGGGGTTTCACTCTCAAATTCACCTTTCGAACTACTTCCTGGAGAATCTGAATTGCTCGTAGTAAAATATCTATCACAACAATTATCACAACATGCTTCATCTTCACTTGTCCTTATATAATCTAAATGTTGACTTCCTCGTTGACGATAACTCATTTGTGTACAAAGATTTTCATTTCTTTTACTGAATTTAATTATGGATTGTGGACAAGTTTTATCATATTTAATAATTGGACCAATGCAAGTCTTACATTCTCTTAGTAAGTTCTTCTCTTTTAATGGATTTGAATCTGATGAACTTTCAATATCCAAAGATGAAAGAGAAGTCATTTGATCATATTAATTTTTCATTAAAATGGTTGAAATCATCTCTTGAAAACCTTTGATTATATAAAAACAGATTTAGATCATCCATGGTTTGGTTCGTATCCATCATTTGAATTTTATGGTAATGAATTTCTTAATTGACTATCATTACAATAGCAATTATTATTCACTAAAAAATAAAATAAAGGTATTGCAATGATTGAAATCTAAAACTAGCTTTATTTAAATCCAATGACCCTCCAACAAACAATTCATGTATTGCATCAAAATTTAGTTTGATTCCAATCAATTTTTTTTCAATCACTACTTATTCAAACTCAAGTTTCTTAAAAACATTGGATGTGTATTGAAAAAAATTCAAACTAAGTAGATATACTCTTTTGCAAATCTATTTCTGAAACTTAGTTATGTTTGTCATTTATTCTATATGCTATATTATAATTAGATCATAGAATCAATATGAAGAGAAATCGACACAAAAAAATGATAAACCATGTGTCTTTTCATTCATTTTGTATAACCCTATTAAAGAACACATGTAGATTATGGATATATAGAACTTTTGTAATTGTTCTTAAAGTAATTGTTAACTTCATGGCTTCATAAACTTGAAATTTTTTCAAAGTGTAAAAGGAAGGAAGGAGTTTTCAAAGGCCAAATTGGCAATCGAAATAAAAATTGTATGGAGAAAATATTGTCAACTTTTTCATTGTGTTTCTTTCTTGCTAAAGACTTTTGCTTTGAAAATATTGTTTTTGTTGTAAAATGAGATTATAGAACCAAAAGGTTTTGTAACCTCAATACCAACCGTTGTATAACTTATCCTAACACTTCTGGTCATATTCAATTGTAAGCCAATCAAATCATCTTAATTAGTTAATTTGGAGTTTTAATCATTAACTAACATTATTTGATTCTTCCAAAATTATGAATGAAACTCATATTATTCATTGATTTTGTGGAGAAATGTATAAGGATATTTTTAGGGCTCATAAAAATATATTATTTTATTATAGTGAATGGATTAAATCTATTTTTGAAAGTTTTAAATGGTTGTTATAGTTTTAATTTTACTTTGAAACATTTAGAGCACGTAGATTGCACAACAATTCTTTGAAATAAAAAATATGGTCATTTTCTTTTAAATATATTGTACTCAAAGATTAATCATTGTAAAACTATATTTTATATATATTATATCATAATTATAGATATTATATAATTGTCATAATATAATCATCATTCATTTTAGAGCAAAAATATACAATAGTAAATTTGGTTCTACTGTAATTTTTAAAAAGTTTATATTGAATCTATTATATGTTGATATATTATTTGTTGAAGACTTGATTTTAATTTTTCTTTAGATATTTGTTCAGAAAAAAATTCAATAAATGATAAATTACCACCTTAATAAATAGATGTATTCTTATGTTCTAATACTTGTATCTATTTCTAAATTGTTCAAAAAAAATTATCTATGATTTTCTTTTGTAATGGCATCAAGGGTTTGTTTGATTCATAAAAATCATTTGGTTTTAATTAGGTGATAGATTCTAAAATTTGAGAAAATAAGGTGGTATGCTTGTTTATGTCATATTTACCAAAATATACACATATTATTTTGATAAACATCTAAATGATTATAGTCTAATTCTAGTAATACCACATCCTTTGTTTTACTCAAAAATGTGATATAAACAAAGTGTAACATATTTGATAATATCACATTTAGAGGATTTATGTATAATGTGATAATATCATGGTCCATAAAGAAACAAAAGTGAAAATAAAATAATGGTACCAACAAAAGTTTTTGTGTTGTTTTACTCTTCCTTACCCAAGGCTCAAGACCAATATTGTGCATCTCTTTTACCTTAAATGTTTGATGGTAGAAATTGTGAGTAGAACTTCTACGTATGGTCAAGGTTTAAAATATTTCATTTGAGAGAGTGTTAAATTTCAATAAATATAGAGTAAAAGGTACACTAATATTTATGGTGCACTTAGTGGCTAGAACGCGCCTTTTGAGAACTTCAATACAACAATTTGTTGTTGCAACATTGTTGGGGAGAACATTGTTACAACATTGAGAATGTAACCACATTATCTTCTTCTAAAGTTACATGAGATGATGTGCTAAAGATTTGAGAATTTTAAACTTACAAATTGAAAGATAATTGCAGTGGAAGTGAAAAATTTCGTACCCCGCAAGTACATTTGGTCTTTTAGGGGAATGTTGTAGAGGAATGACTCAATATTGTATCCAAGGGTCGGATTCAGCACTGTTGTGCCAAATATATATAGTTATTTCTAAAAATAAATTATATACATACATAATATTATTCAAAATCCGTTTTTTCACCGTGTTAAAAAAGTGATGTTTTTGGAAAAAAAAAAACTCCAAAAGCTTGGAAACTATTTTTAGAAATATTTTTCGCCAAATCCAACCCTCGCAAACAGGAAACTTCTTTCAAGTCCGGGTATGAACCAGTTCATGAACCGGCCATCAAACAAGTTCATGAACCGATCAACGAACAAGTTCATGAACCGGCCATCAAACATGTTCATGAACCGATCATCGAACAAGTTGATGAACTGGTCATCGAACAAGTTGATGACCCGATCATCGAACAAGTTGATACCCGATCATTGGACAAGTTGATGACCCGATCATCGCACAAGTTCCTGAACCGATCATCAAACAAGTTTATGAACCGATCATCGAACAAGTTCATGAACCGTACATCTACGCCTAAGACCGCGTGACACGGTAAACCATCAAACACCGTAACAGTGCCCCTAAGACCGAGACGCGGTCCACACATGAAACTACTCTTGAACAGTGTCTTCTCCGAAAGTATAATGTGGATTATCTATATGAATTTTCATCGAGATCAGTTGTTTTGAGAGGACATTCGTGTCCGAGCAAGTGTGTGCCAAGTCAAAGACTGCACGTAACTCTTCCATTTTGTGTAGAAATTCTCGTCGTTGTAGATGCGCAGTTCGAGATTCGTTTTTGTGGCGAAGAATCATGTGCAGTCGGTGTTTCAGTTTCGTTTCCTCGGCGCTCTTGGTCAACAGAACTTGGAGGAGAAGTCACGCGATCGTTACACACACTTGAGCGATCTCATTTGAGAGATCGAGAGGAAGATCGTGTGAGTTTTTCGTTTTTCTTGAGGTTTTTTTTTGAGGAGGTGAGATGATGTTGAGAGGGAGAGAGTCGAGGTGAGGTTTTGGAGACGGTATGGCGGGGGTTAACGGAGGGAACAGGAGTACGGCGGAGGGAGGGAGGAGTTGCTCGTCGTTGGAGAGTCAGCTGCAGCATGCATGGCTGCAGTCGCAGCTGCCGAAGGTGCAGAGGCGGAGCGTGAGTGCGCCGCTTCCAGGTGTGGTGAACCGGGCGGAGTTGGCGTCGGGTGATGTGCAGGGTTTGGAGAAGACGTATTTTCACAAGAGCAGAGGGGACCTACCAGCGTCGGAGTTTCTGAAGCGGTTTTCGACTCCGCAGTTGGAGACCATCTCGTCCAAGACAGACGTGCCGCTGCCGCTCGAGAGCCGAATCTCTGTTAGTGATGGTTTGTCTGAGAGTGATTCGGGCTCGTCGTGTGTGTTCCCTAGTAGCTCGGACCCGGCCGTTTTTGATGCGGCGTTGGACTTTGATGAGTATATTGGCACGGGCTCGGTGGATTTGGCGGGGGAGACGGAGCCGCTGGTGCTCTTTCTTGACGATATTCTCGCCAGTGAGGATCTGGAAGACGAGAAGAGCCTGGTGCAGCAGACGAGTGCTTATCACGCGATGGAGAAGGAGATTGCGGACCTTCTTGCAGCTCCGGATTCTGGTACCGGCGATGTTGAGGATGTTGAGGACAGGTTCTGGACGAATGTTGAATTCGCGGAGGCGACGGCTGACGAAAGTAGCGCGATGGCGGATAAGATCGCTGATCTCCTTTCGCCGGAGTCGGCGGTGCTTGATGAGGGAGGACCCGAGCTTGGCGAGAATGAGCCTGAGAACGAGGTCGCCGAGTTTCCGCCCTCGGAGGAGGTGTTAGCGTTGAAGCTGATGGAGAGCTATACTTCCATGCTCAGCAGACACATTAGTGATGTGTCGGGGAGCGACGTCGATGTGGACTACAAGAATTGGATTACGGACTCGGATGATATTCAGTTTGATGACGCTTGGAAGTCCTACTTGGAAAGATCTGATCAGACGTCCTCGACTGCGCCGGTCTTCGACTTCAACATGCTTCTCCGCGGCACTGGAGGGGCGAATTTGTCGAGAGAGAGTGGCGCTTCGGCGCACCCTAGTGGCTCGAGTATGGCTGAACTGCTCTACAAGTATGACATAACCCTAACTAGTTAGTGATCTTGAGGCTAATGCTATAATGTTTGGTCTGAATACCTGGGCGTTGAACGATGATAGAATGTACTATCTAGAATGTTGTCAGAATGCAATTTAGGATTCACTCAGCTTATTACTTGCTGTTGATTCCTAATAGATTCATCCGTTGAGCATGACTCAGGTGCGCTCTTGCAGTGAGCCAAGGGAAGGCAGATAGCGTCGCCGAATATTTAGCACAAGTGCAAAGTCACTCGTCACCTTATGGCACTCCTGAACAACGCATGGCGCATTACTTCATGGAGGCTCTGGTTAGATTGATCGAGCAAAGAAAAATAAAATGAGAATTGAATTTCAGATCTGATGTTTCTTTATTCGCAAGGAACATATGCTTTTCTCTTTGTTTAGATTTCAGACCATTGTTACTTTGCCTTCGGGAATTTTTTCTAACTCGATCCTCTTCTAGTCTGCAGGTTGCTAAAATGTCAGGCACTGGTGAAGAGCTTTACACGGTGATCACCAACAACCACCCGTCGGATGCGACAATTATGAAAGCTTATCGCGTGTATGTCGATAACAACCCTTACATCAAACTCTGTCATTTCTTTGATATGAAATCGGCACTGGATGCTTTCGAAGGTGCTCCTCGTGTTCACATCATTCACTATGGATTCATGTATGGAGTTGAGTGGCCTAGTCTTCTCCAACACCTCTCACTGCGACCTGAAGGACCACCTCATATTCGTATGACAGGTGATGATTCCCTCACGAACTGCATCAGTATTTAGTACTATGCTTTCAACAAGCGTTCGGTGTGGAACTTTGAAAGCCATATACAGTAACTCAGTTTGTCTCTTCTGCTATGGCAGGTATTGATTATCCATATCCAGGATTCGATCCTCTCAAGAAAATAAATGATACTGGGCGGAGAATCGCAAAGCTTGCCGAGATGTGGGGAATACCATTCGAATTTCGAGGCTTAGCCGGAAAGTGGGAATCATACACATCAAGGGACTTCAGTTTAAGAACTGATGAAGTTCTTGCAGTGAAAACCTGTCAAATACACACAGTCCATGATGATTGTGTACTGTCTGGAAGTCCTCGTGAGCTTTTGCTGAAGAGGATCCGAAGCCTGAATCCTAAGGTACGCATGGACCGATGACAAAAAAGCAACAATGGTGTTACTTCGGTTGTGATTTTTCTTCCTCTTTCCTGATGCTTCGTGTTCACTTTCTGCAGGTGATTATTTTTACGGCACACAATGCAGCTTGCAACGCTCCATTTTTCATGACGCGCTTCCGGGAGGCCGTCAAGTTCTACTTGGCACAGTATGAAGGGATGGGTTTATCTATGGCCTCGGACGACCCACACCGAGTCATCCTGGAGAGAGAATGCCTGGGGCGAGAGATCTTGAACATTGTCGCCTGTGAAGGACAAGCGAGAGTGGAACGCCCGGAGCCGTACCGGCAATGGCAGAACCGGTTGCAACGAGCAGGTTTCACTCTACGACCACTCAACCACATTGTTTACCAAAAGATCAAAGCCATGATGGCGACGTTCCACAAAGACTATGGGGTGGGCAAAGACGATGGCTGGCTCCTCCAGGGCATCCATAACCAAGTCGTGATGGCCTCTTCTATCTGGGAGCCCACACCCACAGCGGGCTTCATATCGTGAAACCAATTTAGAGCATGCACAGCAGTTGCACGTTCGAAGTCCCTGAATTTGGCTTTTAGAGGGCTATCTTTGGGCTACGGGAGAGAGTTGCAAGTCCTCAAAATTTTGCCCTTAACTTCTCTTTGGGCGAATGAGAGACAAAAATGAGTGATTGCGGGCAAGAACGAGTGACTGAGGGCAAGAACGAGGGCAATCTATAAAAACCTCCCTATTAAGTGGGTCTCTACGTTTGAGGGACCCATTGAACCCTATTAAGTGGGTCTCTACGTTTGAGGGACCCATTGAAAGTGTAGAATGTTTGAGGATGTTGGTGGGAAACTTGTAGAGTGTTCTCTGGCTCGCTACAGTGGTTTTCACGGTTTGAGTGGTTGTTTGAGTGGACTGTTCGCAATGCTCTTAGGCATGATGCGCCGGGAGTCTGAGCTCTTCTTGGCTCTTCTTCCAGAGGCATTGGAAAGCAGGTACCAAAACTCATGTGAAAGTGGTGGGGCCTATGACTTCAAAGCTGCCATGAATTTCTCTGTTGGTAGCTTTGACGCTACAAGCTGGATGCAAGTGGGAAGCTGCAATTTGAAAACGCTGAATTGGATGTCGGCGACTCAGCTGCTGCAATTATCTTGTAAGTTTGGTGACCATTGTGGTACTTTTCTGTAACATATTTGGTATTTGTTTTCAACTTGACTTGCTGTACAGTACACTCTTCCTGATTGAATAAGTCAATTCCTCCTCAAGCGTGCTAGTGAAGGGCCTATGATTAGTCGAAGAGGTTTTATTATGTTGTGCAACACTGGACTGTAGTTGTAGTGCAACACAGAAAAGAGTTGCTCTACAACTACAGTACAGTGTTGCACGTTTCTTTTCTGCAGCCCACGTGCGGGTGGGGTGACAATTGAATTCAGCCAGACTTTTTCTGCCCAGTAATAAGCCCATGAACTCAGCTCTTGACTTTTTCTACATTGTCATTAACCTTGGAAATTTTAACCTTGAAAGTATGAAAGTTTATAAAAAATCATTAAAAATTATATAAATTTTTATTCCATGTGTTGTATGTCAATGTAAAGCTATCAATATAGTGCATGTTTGAACCTTGTCCATTTACTTGATGATTTTTTTGCAAGATTATATCAATTAATAAGTAGTGCACCTTCCAATATTCAAAAAAATTCAATATAAGAACATCTCCACCAGGGTACGGGGCCCCCCCATAGATATGTAGGAATGGCGTGTTTTTAATAAAAAAATCCACATTGCGGATATGGGTACAGTATGCCGATTGGCCGGGCTAGTGGTGCGGAGGTTGTCTGATAGAGAATTCCCAACTTATGGCGTGCCCTCACCAAATTATGTTGTTCGCGTTCTACGAGTAAATGCTTATGACACGGCTCCTTCAACTTCCTCACTGATAAGTTGTTGCGTAGGTATGAAAAAGTAGATTCCCAAAGGAGGAGTTATGTTTCAGCCGTTGTGTTGTGATTTCTACCCAACAGACAACAGACTAAGGCCCGTTTTATCTGGACGTTTTTGGGCCCACCATTACTCTCTCGTTAGTGATAGAATTGTTCTAAGATACATTGACATCAAACACTATAACCCATCAACTATTGAATATTTTGCAAATTTTCTTCAAAATAAAGATCATGGGTTAAATTTGCACTACACGTTCAAATCTTGACATTCCTCGATCTTTTCATAAGCAAATCCAAAACCACCAATTGAAGAATCTAAGCTCAACCAATAATGAGATTTCTAACTAACAAATTAATGCTTAAAAATTAGTATCATAAGTGGAATTGGATTCTCCATGTAGTTTCAAGAATCTTCTAAAGAAGATTATAGGCTTAGTGCCAATTTTAAAACAATCAAGCATATTTGGGATATTTCAAATAATATGTTAAATCACTCAAAGTTCAATAAAATACCACTCGATTATATTTGATTATTATATTACTATATTTCTCACTATAGTAGTAGTGCTTTTATGATAGTAGCAAACCTAAGATATGATATTATAATTGGGTTTGTTTTCATGACTTGATATCAACTATAGGTCATTTTAAACTAAAATTGAACACTAAAGATGGGTTGATTTGACAAATTCCACAACTTATTCATTTTGATAGGGCCCTCATATTTCTTCTCTTACCCCCTCCTCCAATTGCCTTTTGGACTTGGATACAACTACACCATTCACTAAATATAGTGTAGACCAAAGTAGTTCAAGATTATACGCTAATTGAAGATTTACATGCAAATGCAAATAGGCACATACTTGTTTTAAAACAAATATCTAATCAAAATTTGACATGCATGTGCTCGATGTCAATAAAGAATCCACACTATATACAATGAACAGTGTAATAAATAATGAAATGAGATGTCTCAAACTAGAATCCTCATCCTCTATGAAAGATTTCTTAGGTCTCTTAATATGAAGTAGTAACCACCTTTAACCCTTAAATGTCACAAGGAACCACTACACCGTTCCGTGAATATAGTGTAGACTAGACTATTTGAAATTTCCTACACTAATTGAAAATTTACATGCAATTGTTGACTAACACACACTTGCTTGAGAACAAATATCCAATCAAAACTTGGCATGCACATGCTTTGATGGAAATTAGTGTGAGTGATCTACATCAATAATCCCTCTACACTATATTCAGTGTTTAGTGTAGTGGCTACAATATTCCACATATATGGTATCATATTTGAACATGATAAGGTTCACACATTGGAATGACATCGAAATGAAAGATGTTAGTTGTAGAATCTTTTATCCAAAGGTATAAGTCTCGCCAAACTTTTACACATTTTTTGATATTCTACAAAGAAAAATACATGCCTATATATACAGTTCCCAATTGACGTTTAAGAATTAAGAAGA
The DNA here is from genome assembly GCA_963971425.1 of Bryoerythrophyllum caledonicum. Lineage (NCBI taxonomy): Eukaryota > Viridiplantae > Streptophyta > Bryopsida > Pottiales > Pottiaceae > Bryoerythrophyllum > Bryoerythrophyllum caledonicum. The sequence goes on along the minus strand of OZ020524.1, from coordinate 18,015,960 downwards.
AAGGAATCGTGTTGTCCTATGAATCTTAGCTACCTTTTCTCACTTTACCTAATTACAGAAATTTAGAGCTATTTAGGGCTGATTGATATAAAATGAGAAAAGAGGTCTGAACTCTTACAATCATTGCTCACGTTTCAAACAACTCGAGTAGCCAAACGAAAGTAAAAAAGATGTCAAGATATAAACATGATGAATCGTATAAACCAGAGAGCATAGACCACTACACTCAAGTTGATATTTAGTGTTAAGCAGAGTTTTTTGTCCTGATGAGTATTTTTTCCAACTATATTTACAATGATTCTCCTCCTTTTTATGCTCTCCATAAAATCCGCATCAAAAGGAAAAAGTCATTTACTGTGCTTAACACCAAATATCAACTTTAGTGTACCATGCTAGGCTTGTGACTGCCCCTGAATTCCATTGCCTGTAGACCAGGGCATTTAAACCGTAAAACCCTAAACCCTAAACATGAACTGCCAATAGGACAGTCACCTCACGTACTGTACAAGAAGCGCACCAGAATCAACGCTAATACCTGAGAACACCAAAGATAACCTCTCAGCAACATAGCTACATGTATAACACCTCTGAGAAAAACCTTGCAAACTAACTCTCAAAAACAGTTACTCTTATCACAAGGAAGGCCTCTGCACCACGAGAACAACGTCTGGAGTTAAGTTCCAAGCTTAAAAACTTGCCCCCCTGTCAGTGATGAAAAAACACTCTTGAGTAAACAGCACCTTCCAGCTCGTTCCATGTAAAAAAGAGCAGTTTCCTGCACATCTTAGTTCAAGGTCTGCTTTGAGGTCTGCCATCTCCAAGAGCGCTGGGATCCTTCCTCCTCTTTTCTGGTGCTCAGGAGACCGCGGGCGGCGAAACCTAGGCCCAGAAATGTGGGGGTGTCAACAAATCCGCGAACTCGGGACAGAATTGAAGGCCTGGATAACGGATCCCAATCGTCCTCTAGTTCAAAGAATTCCTCCATCTCAGCCTCGGAAATTCTCTGCAGCTCTGGGACACTTTGCTCCTCTGTACACGCAGAAAACAACAGAGTGAATATCTGACCTCTCCTTTTGGTCAGTGATTTAATTGATTCCCTCCTAGTTCCGGGGAGTAAAACTTCAGAATGGGAGAATATCAAAATTTACGAGTGAAAGAATGTCAAGGTAGTGAAGACTACACCAAAAACTCTAATTAGTGTGCATTTACCTCAAGCAGATGTACAACGTGATTACTGTCTTCACAAACAGTTCGGGTGAAAAAAAGCAGGATAGAGCCTTGCGTAAATGCTAGGTAAAACCACACTAAATAAGATTTTTGGTGTAGCTGCTATGGGAGAATTTTATGTTGCATTTGGTTACATGAAATTATACATCCTGATCCTTGTTATATTTGGCTTCAAAGAGAGCGTAAAACTAGTTTTATACACCCAGTCTGGATAACTCCAATTTAAGCAGACAAGATTACAACATGGAGTGGCAAAGCATAGATGGAGTGGTGTTTTACCTCTGGATAGCTGTTCTTGAGTGCCGGAGATTTGCGCAAATGCATCGCTGTCTCTCATTAAGGTGAGATCCAAGTAGTGGTCCTTGACAACAGAGTCGCTTTCAGGCAAGTGACCTTGGGCTTCCCAGTCAACGTATTGGAGGAGACTTTGAGCTTTCTCGACTGAGTGAAGCCTCTGGGCTTCCTCGGCAGCCAATTGAAGCTCCCGAGCTGCAACGAGCTGGTCCAACTCTTCTTTCATCACTTGCATGCGTTGTCCAACTCGTACTGCTATTGCGTCGTACAAATCTGCCTTTGAAGCAAACTCCGCGGCGTTCTCTTTGACAAGGTCATTCACCTCAATAGGATCACCAATCAGAACCGATACCTGCGCATAAGTCGTTATCAGCAAAAGCCATGGCAATCATCTAACCTAGCAAATTTTACGACAACTAAGTTCATAGGAGGCAGTAACATGATAATAGCGACTCTTGAGAGTTGCAGTAAATGAATTGATCTATTCTGTTAAATCAATGAGAAAGAGCCGGAGGAACTGTGAGGATGCAAATCTACCAACCTTCTTGGAAACTTTGGGAAACTTGCTGCCAACAGGCATCAGGTCTTGCATTCCCGAGTGCACAAAAGGCACCACTAATGGAGTTATCTCAACATCAGTGACAAGCCTGCAATCAACGGAATTTGAAAACAAATCAGCATGGTAATGTCCTACCTTTCGGAAAGGCAAACAAGTTCGATAATGCATAACTGGCAGTTAAAGCAACTAGATAATTACCTGCCAATACCGCGTCTCACCGCCCCAATGGTTTTACCACCGTCCCGAGAACGACTACCTTCTGGGAAAATATGAACCCAATCACCACGCCTGAGCTTGGACAACGCAATATCTATGCCCTGCAATTGGATGGACACCATTGCTATATAGTTGAAGAAAAAGGTCATTTCACAAAACAGCCAACTGAATTCTAAAGCTCTATAATACAGTAGTGTAACACCTGATTCGTGAGATGAATGGCAGACGTTTGAGGTGAATAATCCTCAAATCATAACACCCATAGATAACTATAAGAACAAAAAAAAGAGATCGTGACAATACCTCCTGTTGTAGACCAGCTCCACGCTTTAAGGGCAACACTTTGACGCTACGGAAGAAGGCAGAGAATGCAGCGTTGGTGAAACAACGGTCAGTGGCACAAAGTGTCCATCTCAGGCGCTTCGGATGGAGGAACAAGCTGGGTGGAAGAAGTGCAGCCATCACAAGAGGGTCGTCCATGGCGGCTACATGGTTACAAACCTGATGAGGATCAAGATGGAAATCTTAACATTAGCCATAAGCACTTTAAGGCAACAGCAAGAGGAGACAGATAACTCAACTACGACTAAAGCCATACCGTAATAAGTGATTGCCCTTCAGGTCTTCTCGTAATGGCTTCTTCCAATTTCTCAATCCCATACACCTGCAAAGAAAGTGATGCTGTGTAAGAGATATTGACAACCAGTAAATAACCATCTGCACAACCAGATGTATATTAAGAGTAGCTATTACTCTCAGATAAACCCATGAACCTACAACTTGAGCAATTCATAGACTTGAGATTGAAAAAAAGAAAAAGAATAGACAATTCAAGAAAGATAAGAAATATCACACACCTCAGAAACATTAAGACCATGCATGAATACATGGCAAGCACCTGCCACTGCTGGCAACATAACCGCTTGAGCAATCTGAGATGTTAACGACTCGTCCATCGCCTGCGCAATCGCTTGCTCTGTAATAACACACCAACCAGGATGTGCAAATGTTGTAAAAACCAGATAAAAATCAACGAAGTTATTAAATTATCATATGAGCCGTCCAAGTGTAGGATCTGAGGGCCATGAAATCTTGCAGTGCACAAAAAGTAAATCAAACTTGCGAGTCGGGAGTTGCGGTCACGTGGGATAAACAACCTCCTCATTTGTATAATAGATTAACAAAATCAGGAAGCTCATTTATGTACCTTCATAGTAAGTGAGCTTGGATTGTTTAGCTTTTCTCTTGGCAGCAACGATATCCTCAGCCACAGATGCTCCCACATCCGGCGTAGCCACAGCAAGCGCCTCTGCCTGCGCAGGCGCTGCTTCCTGCTGAGCGGCTATCACCACCACAGCGCCCCCGGCAGCCCCCGAGTACCCAAGCCACGACCAGAACCGGGACGAGACGATCCCCGCCGCCGAAGACCCGACGCGCTTCTGCCACTCCTGCCTCGCCAAGTTGCGCGCCATTCTGGCGAAGATGACGTTCCCCTGGAAGACCCGGGCCACCACGATCCCCGTGGCCGTCGCTGCGGCGAGCCGCCGACTCGACGACTTGCTGTGCTGCTGCCGCAGCCTGCGCGACGTCATGGCGACCCGGAACCGACTCTTGATCCGCACCTGCATCGCGCGCACGTTCTGGCCCCATCGCCATGACGTCGCCTCCTCGGCAACCTCCATGTCCCCTCAAAATCACCGCCACCACCCAATCCCACCGAATTCGCCCTCCTCTCAAAAAACCCACCTCCTAGAACTCCCCTCCATGCCTGTAAACCCCAAATCCCATCTCCAACCCCAAAATTACAACACCCCTGAACCAGAATCCCGTCTCTCCCGAAACCCTAATCCAAAAAAACCACTCCCACAAATTCAAAATCCTGGATCCACCGATTCCAATCCTGGATCAAATTCCGTCACCGCAAAGCGAAACTTAAGGAGAGAGCCGTGAAATCGCAGAGGCGAAGTCGCTAATCAAGTCCTGGTCGCAAAACAACGCTTCTTCTTCTAGCACACTGTCGATTGCTTCAAATCGGTGAAATCCAAGGCTAGAAAGCCATCCAGTCTTCCGAGGGAGTAAGTGAGTCGCCTGATCGGTAACGAGTGCGAGGAGGAGCTTAAACCCTGAAGGAAGGGGAGCAGACTGCTCGTGAAATCAGTGGAGCTTTGTAGGGTTTATGGCCTTTGTTGGCCGGCGAGGGAGAGGACCCGTAACCGACGGGGGCCCAATAACCGCCTTATCTACCCATGGGGTAGATTCCTTGCGGTGTTTCCTTGCGGATGCGTCTGACGTGGCGGATGACAGGTCCTTTCTCCACGTGGCAATATCCGTGCGGAAAGTGGGATGCACTTCCCATGCTTGGCCGGCACGGCAGTCCACGTCGGATTCTTCCACACCGGGTATCTTCCACGCCGGATACCTATAATTTGGTGCTTCCTCTGTGAACATGAATTACAGTCATCATCTATGTGGCATGCTACACTAAATTTCATGTTTAGTGTAATGGTACTTTTTGATTTGAAAGTGCTATAACTTTTTTACTTTGAATGAAGATTCTTAGTGAGAGTACAAGTGTCTATTCTACTGTATGCATCTGTCTCGTTTGGACACCCCCAAAATTCACTAGAGCCCATAATTGTGCCGTACAATATGTAGTAAGGTAGTCATGTCTAAAACTGGCAATATTCCATGATTGATAGCTAGTTTTTCACTAGAAACCGCTAACAATTGCACATGTAACCAACTTCCTAATTTAGTGCCGGTAGCAAATGGCATGGGTACTAGAAGTTGGTTTCAAAGCTGGTGGTTTTAGAAGTAAATGAATAGAAGGGTGAAGTTTAGCTACTATCAAAATTAGTGAATGCGTCAGAGTGCATGAAAGATAGAGGGAACTATCTTACATATAATTTAGTTTTAGGGTGAGTAATACCCGGTTTCCACTTTTTTTGTTGGTGATTTGAGGCCATTTGTGGGAGGGTCATGGCCCCCACCTACTAACACTTACCCAACTTTCTTCACATGTGACTTTGGAAATTCATAACTAATTTGTGTTACATCGAAAAAATATGAAATCACTTGGATTGAAACTATAATTCTATTGGCTATCACTGAAAAATCAATTTAATTATTATATGGGCTCTCCATGTATGCAAACTGCTTAACTTGACGGTTATGGGGGGGTTTACCTTAGTTGTTTTGAGGTGGGTTGGATTTTGTACCCTCCTTTGCCCAATGCTAATAAGTGATAGTGAGTAAGAGAGAGTAGACATGCCAAGCATAATGAATCTCTACAATTTTTTGCTACAAGCGTCTTGGAGGAGGTAGGCCCTCGTCTTAATGGTACCCTTATATTTATTGGCCTTCTAATTTAGGGGGTTCTAAGCCTTTTTTTAGAAATAAATTTCAAGCAAATTTGGAGCTTGCGGCCCTAGATTACTCTTGGAGGCCCCCTTTGCTTCAAATCAGTCCCCCATCCAAAAATAAAATAGGGTCCAGGTTTTATCCCAAGCCCTTCCTCTAAACACTCGTAGCCCATAACTAAAGAGATCCAAGCATAACCAACACATGCATGATCCAATTCCGCACCCCCTTTTGAGACTTTCTAAGCAAGGCCACCAATGAGGAACTTGCATGGGTGGTGCAACCCAATTCTGATCACCCCAAGACTCTATGCCGCTACTGGCTTTTTATGGTTACTGACATTTTAAGATATTTTGAATGACTATGGGTTGATTTCACCATTTCATGCATCATTTCATGCATATTCTACATAGCAAATTTGGGTGGGTGGAGATCTAAATTGGGTTGCTCCACCCCAGTTGATGTTCAAAGGCATAGTGTGGAATAAAGTTTTGCATTTTTCTGATTTTTTTTTGTCATAGAATTAAAGTAGAATTAGTTACCTTTCCGACACACTTATTGAAATTGCTCATTGGCAAGTTTTAAACACATTGTTTTTGGAATCAACAATACTTTGATAATACATTGTACCTAGCAACATTCCTTGGTGTCCATGTAAAGTCACCTTTGAAAAGTTTCCACATCCTAAGTTGAGCGATATTCTTGCACGTCTTGAAATCTCAAACGTAACAAACAACGCTCAAGACTCACACACAATATGGAGGAAACCCTCAACTCTACTACCACTTTGTATGACCTCCGTTAGCATTGATTACAGCTTGAATTCTACGAGGCATTAAATCTATTAAATCATCAATAGTGCCCTAGTCAATCTCCTCCCATTCTTCTTGTGCGGCATCAAACAACTCAGAAGCGCTATGTGGGCGATGTCCCTCCTCCAAGAAACGTTTTATAAGCTGTTGTTTTGACAACAACCACAAATTCTCAATTGGGTTGAGATCAAGGGAGTTCCACATAGCTAAAATCCTCTTGACATTTCTTGTTTTGAGGACCACGATGCCAAGTTGCTCCATCTACTACAAGGTAGATATGATTAGGATTATCACAGAGATTTCAAATGAAAGGTATTACGTGAGGTTCATGGACTTCACTTGCAAATTGGGAAGCATTGAGGCCCAATCTATCGCGAGGACTTCTACGCTTTATCTCAGTCGTCTTTCTCACCAAAATCAACCTCGTGCAGCTCCCTTTTGTTATGCATGAAAAAACCCCAACATTGGTCCTCCAAGACTTGAAACTTGGCTTCAAATTCTTCGAGCACAACTCCTCTCCAGGTCTCACACGCACTTTCTTTGCACTTTCTTCCCAACTGCATCATACTCAACTATTGCGTCGCCATTGAACACCACTTGTCCCCACTGCTGCAAATCCCATAGGCGCCGCCTTTGTGCAAACTCCTTGTGCCTTTGTGATCTCTTGAAGACTCAACCTTGCATTCTCGTCGACTACTTCTAAACCCTCTTTCTCTTTGCTTTCATTAGTTTTGAGGGGCGTCCAAAGCGCGGAGCATCCTTGACGTCACTCCCACGCTCATCACCTCTCTTTACATCTCTTATTCGTGACTTTGACAACCCTAATTCGGAAGCAATCTTTGAATTCAACTTGTATGTTTGCAAAGGGTGTAAATCTTTGAATTCAACTCCTCACGTTTGCTCCGATCGTGTTATGTGGCTTGTTTTGTGGCTGCCATCTCTCTCTATCTCAGTACAACCCAAAACTCACAGGGTGTGCAAAAGTCACAGGGGGTGTGAAGACTTTTCAGACACGACTGTACTGTACACACAGGTGCCCATGCTAAGATGCTCTGGCACAAGGGATCTGGATCTGCACACATGCTAGTCAACCGTCTTGCAAACCTGGCGATCACGCATCTCTCCAAACTTCAGACAACGATAGATGCATTCCTAGCACTCCTTAGTGTCCATGTACACACAGATGATAGTACAATCAAACACTTACTGCACCTGGAAATTCAACAGCTGGTTAGGTAGAGCCTGGATACGTCCATAGGCTGCAAAATGTCATCAAACCAAAGCCCAGACAGGTGAAAGAGTTTGGAAAGTACAACGATGATACATAACCATCAGCACTCCTTGGTGTCCATGTACACACAGATGCCCATGCTAAGAAGCTCAGATTGGCATTAGCGCATCTCTCCAAACTTCAGACAACGATGATGCATTCCTAACACTCCATGTACACACAGATGCCCATGCTAAGAATACAATCAAAGCATGCAATCAAAGTTACTGCAAGCTGGTTAGGTAGAGCCCAGATACGTTCATAGGCTGCAAAATGTCATCAAACCAAAGCCCAGACAACAGGTTAAAGGGTGTGGAAAGTGTTTTTGTTACCTAGAGTTCATGTACAACGATGATACATAAGATGCATCAGCACTCCTTGGTGTCCATGTATACACAGATGCCCATGCTGAAAAGCTCCTGCCAGAGCAGCTTACAGGAGTAGGGGATCTGAATCTGCACGACGTGCTTGACGGTCTTGCAGAATTGGCACTTGGGCACTCGGGAGGCGTCCATGCTCGCAGGCCGGCGGCACTTCTGGCACACGTTCATCTTGTAGGGATCGCTGAGCAGGAAGTAGCGCTCTCGCAAGGTGGCGGACGCGCCGTGTCCGAGCATGCAGTCGCGCTCCATCTCGCCGAACTTGAGGCCTCCCAGGGAGTTGCGGTCCTTCACTGGCTGCCGTGTGAGCATGTTGACGGGCCCTGTGTTACCCCGGTACTTGATCTTGTCCTCCGCCATGTGCTCCAGGCGCTGGTAGAATGTCGGGCCTATGGTCACCAGGGCTTGGAGTCGCTGCCCTGTTGTGCCGTTGGACATAAACTCGCTGCCGCTTCTTGCTAGCTTTGCCCTGGAACAAACGAGTAACATGAGTATCTCTGGTGTCTGGATATCAGATAAAAGGTTACAAACATGTGGGTCAAGGAGGATTACTCAAACTGTATGAGACTGCAAACAAGTCATGAATGGATGAGAGAACCTACTCCTGGAGATAGGTACTGATGGCGTCGGCGTTGTCACCTCCACAGAAGGGCGTTGCGTAGCGGCGTGTCCCACTGGCAGCAATGGCCTTGCCAAGCAAACATTCCAGAAGCTGGCCCACAGTTTGCCTGCTGGGAAGAGCGTGCGGATTCATGATGATATCAGGGACGATTCCCTGCTGCGTGAAAGGCAGGTCCTCCTGCGGGAAAATGGCCCCAACCACGCCCTTCTGCCCATGCATACTGGAGAATTTGTCACCTGCCTGAGGAGCTCTGGTGACTCGAAGGCGAACCTTGGCTATTCGGTGGCCATCTTCCTCGGTGCTGAGCATCACCTGGTCGACGTGCCCCTTCTGATGAATCTTGAGGTGTGTGCTGTTGTCCACCTGCCTGGGATTGCTCGCTTCTGCCGTCACCTTCCCGATGATGATGTCGCCCTTCACCAGCTTCTCCCCTAAGCAAGGAAACCCGTCGTCTTCCACTTTGTCCAGGCTCTTGTTGTAGTGCCCTCTCACGTCAGAAGTGCTTGGCTTTGAGAATCGCTCGTGGATGTTCTTCCGCTCTTCTCCCTTGTACGTCTTGTAATGCGCAGATCTGTCAACAACAAACAACATGTAAGGAGGAGTGTTCTGCCAACAATCTAACTTACGAATAACAATGAGAATCATCACTGACCTGAAAAGACCTCGATCGACAGAAGCCTGGTTCATGACTATTGAGTCTTCCTGGTTGTAACCGTATGAGAGAACAGCTACAATTGCCGTTTGGCCGCTGTAAAGCTCTGGCTTGTTCAACAGGCTGGTGGCACGAGTTGTCACCAGCGGCTTCTGCGGATAAAACAAGTGACTGGCCGATGCGTCGGCTCTTGCAAGGAAGTTGGTGGTGTACAAGCCAATCGCCTGCTTGCAGTGCTTGTCAGATTGGAATAGGTTCCTGGAGGCCTGGTTGTGTTCCAGAAACGGAATTGTGGAGGCGCCGAGTCCCATCAAGTACGACGCATCGATTTCGCAGTGTGAGTACAGTGGAGCGTTTTGAAGAGCACGGGCCTTGACTAAGTCGTCAGTTCCGAACGCAACCATTGCCTTTTCCTCTTCCTCCACTCCAAGGTACTCAACAACACCATCCTCTAGCAGCATCTGCCAGCACTGGCATGAATCCTTGGGAGTCTTGGCGGATCTCAGCTTCTTCAGATGCCGCCTCGACAGCACCAGTTGCTGATTGTGCACCACGAGCAGTGGTCTCAAGACCCGACCAGCATCCGTGTAGATACGGACCTCCTTTTGCTGATCATCCTTCACAATCTCAGTCTGCACACATCTTTAGTCAGTTATCTCAGAGCCTGGGACAACATGCAACGCTAATCACGAGATGGCTACTCCTTACCTCTTCAAAGATGGCCCTCTTACGCCTGAGAGCTCTGAGGAGCCCCACAACCTCTTGGGACTGGTCCAAAGTGCCAACCCACTTCCCGTTGACAAAAACCTTGTCCACCCGGTCCAAAGAAGACGGCATGATCTCCTCCAAGCGTTGCAAGTCATGTTCCTCAAGAATAGCCATCACCGGTTCCTCATCTGTGCTTGAACTCAAGATCCCAGTGAGAGAAATATTCTTCACCAGTCCACAATCATCTCCATCAGTTGTCTGTACAGGGCACACTCGTGCCCAATACGAGAAGTTCCTGCATACATACACCATCATATCCAACAGCATGTCAGATTGAGACAACCAACGACATGAGAACATAAAACATGTAGAAGTAGAGAGGAAACATACGGATGGCGAGCAGACTCGGTAGGCCTGGTCTTGGGGGGCATGTTGAGGCGGAGCTGCCGCAGATGGGAGATCATGGCAATGGTGTTGGTTCGCTTAATATCACCAACAACGCCCGAGCTCCGTATACCAGTAGCGGTGTTCCAGTTTCCCAGAGTAAAAGCGGACTGCAGATTCCTGGAAACGATCGACTCCTGGACGAAGCTTTTGATGACGAACAGGCAGTCCTCTTTGCCCAGCTGCTTCTGCACCTGTTTGGAGAAGTCCCGCTGCAGGTGTGACATCGCACCTCGGAACTGGTGGCGCAAGAGTTGCCCAGCAAGGTCGAGGCGTATGTTTTTGTAGTGGTCCTTGTCATCTGGAGCACGTCGTCCCAACCTCGCCAAACAGATCTGACGGATGATGTAGCCCAGAAAGTACGCCTTGGACCTGTATCCCTCGCCGACATGCTGGAACAGATACTTGAGCACGTCTCTGCCAGAATCCGCATCATTCGCTTTGTTGGTGTTTCTCTTCTTAGCCCCGATGTACGCCAACGCCTCCTCCTGTTCCCGGGCCGCTTGCATTGTTGCTGTGATCGACTTTCTGTCCTTTTTCTTCAAGAACTTGATCATCAATTCGTCCGCCGCCAGAACAGAGGGTCGAAGAAGCTCCAGGAACTGCAAATCGGACAAGTCGTAGCACGCCATCGCCATGAAGTCCTTGTCCGTGGAGAAGCCCAATGCCCTCATGACAATCACCACAGGAATGGGGTCGGTCACCCCGGACAAGGACATGTTGAGTGTTGGCACGTTCTTCTCCACCACCAGCCTCACCGGTGCCCTGCTGCGGTAGTCCATGAATCCCTTGTGCGGCGCAGCACATGTGGCCATCCAAGAGTTGGACTTCTTCACATATTGTACATAGATACGCTGATCGCATCTCTCCTCTTGCGCAATCAGCACCTGCACTCACTCCGATATGAATCCGAATTCCATTGATTTCAAGAGAACAACAAATGCAGACTATCTGAGGTTAAGAATATTTCCGGACCTTTTCGGAGCCTTTGATGATGAAATAGCCTCCGACGTCGAAAGCACAGTCTTCTCTGCTCTTCAGTTTCTCATCAGACAGCTCCGAAAGATGGCAGAACTGGCTCTTGACCATGATTGGCATCTTCCCGATGCAAAGAGTGTCAGACGTTTTCTGAACTACCTCCTTCTCCGCTAGTGTGCCCTTCCCCGCTGTTTTGGTAATATAAACCTGCCATGTAGATCAATCAAACTTTCAGCTGATCTCCTATCAACCTCGATGTTCATAGCCACACCCTTAGACATGTGACATACCTCTAAGTGGATTTCAAGGTTGATTGGCGCTGCGTATGTCATGTTCCGGAGACGCGCCTCTCTCGGAAACAGAACTCGAGTTTCTTTCTTCTCATCGTCTACATACGCGACCGGTTTGCCAACAGTGACTGCACCAAACCAGAAGCGAGCCTGTCTGGGCCTGTCTGCGATCCTGGAAGAAGCCGGATTATGATCTGCAGCAACCTCCACCGGCGTACTTTCTCGACACATCTTCTGCATTCCCGTCTCCAGAAACTCGTTGAAGCTGTGCAGCTGATTCTCCACAAGGCTCCTGTGCTCAAAGAACGCCTTGGCCACAGCCCACCGCGCCTCGTCCTCCTCCTGAGCCGTCATTCTCCGCCCTCCCCGGTTGTTCACTGGCTCCTCCATAGTCGGAACCACCTCAAGCGGAATGTAGGGTGCGTCGATCTGCATCATCTCGGTTGGCTCCGCATCCAGCAGGGATGTTATTGCAACATCGTCAATCCCAGCAGCCTCCATAGCAGCCTCCACCACCATCTCCTCAAACTCATCGGAGTCTATCATTGGGGATGTTGGCTCGTCCTCTAAGATCTCAAAGTCTTCCATTGGCACCAGTAACCCATCCTCCAAACCCTCCACCCCTTCCATTTGCCGCAATCAATGATACCTGCCAGAAAATATCATGACAAAGGCATAACAATGCTAGTCCTTGAAAACAAGGTAAAAATGGAGAGAGTACATTCATATCCCACATCATGATCAGTGCATGCAAGTCACAAGAACATCCTTCTAACTATCACCTCTTGATTAAAACACGAACATCAACACAAGACGACGCACCCCAAAGTGTCTTGTGAAAACCCACAAGTAATCAGCCGACGACAATCAGCCCATACACACACAAAGAACACAATGGAGAGCGTGTCTGTCTTCTATCCCACATGATAACAACCGCGAGCTCCCTTTTATCCAAGCAACCAATAGGTCAAAGCCACAAGAAGAAGTCACACAAAAACCAAAAACTCTCAAGGATCACTACCAAAGTCCACCGCAAAAAACACACTTCTTAGAGAATCATGCACAGAAACGCAAAGAACACCAATTTTCCCAGACCATCTCCTGAAAGAAAATTCCTCACACCACCCATGGCAACAAAGAATTCCCAATGACCTCATGCAAGCAGGAGATTACTCACGATGTGTGTCCTCAGCTGCTGCGAGGATCGTGGTGGCGTGAGGAAGGAGGAGAAGAGAGGGAAGTGGTGGAGGCCATAGCTGGGGGGAGATGAAGAGACTAAAGTGATTGTGAAGGTGGTGGAGCGCCCATTGATTGATGTGAGTTTCTGGAATGTGTAAGTGAGTGAGTGAATGTGTGTGTGACGTTACGAGCGTGACGATGGGAGTGCGCTGCGCTTCGCTATCATGGCAGGCATCACGACGACGGTGTCCGACCCGGTGATCTGGAGGCCTGGCGTTGCTGTTGTTGTTGTTCTCCCTCCCGCTTCCAGATTCCGCCTCGGTTGCTGCTCCTGCTTCTTTGTGGATGGATGTTTGCTGCTCCTTCTTTCTCTTGCCTTGTTTGCTGCTCCTTCTTTCTCTTGCCTTGTTTGCTGCTCCTTCTTTCTCTTGCCTTGTTTGCTGCTCCTTCTTTCTCTTGCCTTGTTTGCTGCTCCTTCTTTCTCTTGCCTTGTTTGCTGCTCCTTCTTTGTGGATGCTCCTTCTTTCTCTTGCCTCGTTTGCTGCTCCCACTTTCTTTGCAAATGCTCCTTTCTCTTGCCTTTTCTTTCCTCCGGCTAACTTTTCTTTGTTGTCCGGCTAGCTTTTCTCTACTTTTCTCTTCGCCTTTCTTTTGCATATTGGGAGTAGGTAACACTATAATACATTAAAATGGCTCATCTAGTTTGTAGATAACTCTTTGAATGTTGGGAATTTGTTAACATTCTTTGGCGTATATTGGTTCCAATATTAAATAGGGTTGACAATACCTGTCTAATTCCTCTATCGATTAGTCGGTACCTTTCCTTCAACTTCAGGAATCTAGAAGTACCAGTAGTAGATAGGATTGTCAATACCTGTCTAATTCCTCCATCAATTAGTCGGTATCTTTCCTCCCACTTTTTGAACCTAAGATCCCAGTACCACATAAGACTGATAGTACCTTTCTAATTCCTCCATCAATCAGTCGTATGTGTGGGTACCTCTCCTCCCACTTTTCGAACCTAAGATCCCAGTACCAGATAAGACTGATAGTACCTTTCTAATTCCTCTATTAATCAGCCAGTGCATTTCCTTTCACCTTTTCAAACGTGTGAGACTTAAACCTTTGAACATCAATGATCTAATCAAAACAAGGATCCCAATACCATATAGGATTGACTGTACCATATAGGATTGACAGTACCATATAGGATTGACAGTACCTTTCTAATTCTCTAATTCCGATATATGTTAGTCGGTACCTTTCCTTCTACCTTACCAAACGTGTGAGATCCAAATTTTTGAACAATAATAACCTGACCAAAACAACGCCAAATTTGTCTTACATGACAAACCTTGTGATATCCAGCTCCATAACCTCTTAGTTGGTTTCTAACAAAATAACCAATTCTTACAAACCCTACAACGCCCCCAACCTAACCATGTATTCAAAATGCAACATATTTCAGGATATTTAATTTCAAAGGAGTTTAGGATGTATAAGAGGATTTTATTAATTTGGACTTAACCAAACTTTAGTGTGACTAAAATGTACTTGAAGATGTGATAAGGGATTCTTAACAATTTGGACTTGAAAAAAATTTAGAATGTAAACTTAGATATTGTAAACTAAGATTATTACTTCTTTGACTATAAATTTTAAATCTTAATTATAAATGCAATTTTAGATATTATTTAGGAATGTCAAAGGTACTACATATTCAAAGTACATTTGTTATTGAGATGAATTATGGATGGAATATAAGATATAGACTTTAGTAAAATTGGCTAAAATAGACTTAAATCTAATGGAAGACTAGATTGGGACGAAATGTGAAACATGATATGAATGCAACTTAAAATGTGGTTTTACAATATTGATGTTAAAGAAATTATGAAATGCATTTAGAATAGGATTAGAATATAAAATTGCTGATGTAATCATGAAATTTAAATCCTAAACATGCTTGTTCTATGTTTTACTATTCTAAATATTAAAAAAATGGACACATTTGAGGAAAATTGGTGGATAAATCAAATGGACATTCTCATTTGAATCCTTTCTTTTAATGAATTCAAGAATTTGAAATATTGATGTAACTTTGTGCAAGCTTAATTTAGAAACAAATATTCATTTCTTTTGAGAGATTGAAAAGAAATAGAGAATTCAAAAGAAAAAGTTGAAAGACATAGAAAAATAAAAGAGAAGATATTTTATGGAGTAAATAAGATGTGCAAAAGACGTCATATTGCCATGATGCTTGTTGAATGTTATAATGAGCATGGAAATTGTGATTGTCATAAAACAGTCCATTGATATCACTTCATCATCTATTTCAAAACATAATTTGTAGCATTGATTGTAGTCTCTTCTACTTTAGAAAGGAAAAAGTCGGAAGAAAGGTATTATTTTTGGAAGAAAATATGATACAAAGTAAACAAAAAGGAGTCAGAGTAAATAAAAGGAAAGAGAAAGAAAGCCAGCTCAAGAAGAGGAAAGCGAGGGGAAGGAATCGAAGCGCCTAAAGAAAGGGAACCCAGGGAAAAGAAAGGAAAGAGAAAGACAGGGCAACACTTTGAAGCAGCGGTAATCCAATGCTAAAGATGCCTGTGACATCATGATGCAGCTTTGTAGAGAAGTTAAGTTTGCAGCAAAGGCAAAGGGGCAAAAAGTGGCCAACGAAGAGAACATGGATATTAGAAAAGGAAAAGCAACAAAAGTGAAAGAAAAGGCATGAAAAGGTTGAGAAGTAAAGCAAAATTGGAGGAAAGAAAAGGTAAGATAAGATAATATGACCAATCAGGAGAAGTGAATCGCGAACAGAAAAGCAAGCTCAAGAAAAGAAAACCGAAGAGGAAAGCTAGCAGCAGGAAAGAAAAGACTTGAAGAGCGAAAGTTAGCCTGGAAGAAAGAAAAGGCTTGAAACCTTAAGGCGTCACCCCTAAAGGACAGTTTAGAGTGTCCTATGACAAATAGTGTAGCAGAACTTTTATCAATTCTAAATTCAATAGAAATTAGAGTTTTGGTTTGATTTTAATTGAAAAGTTCCTCTTGGAAACAAAATAGAAATCTTTGCATCTACTATAGGGATTGTGAGTTTCAAAGTTATGAGAATGATATGATATATGCAAAACTTATTAGTGTAATGTTGATTCTCAATACATAGTTGTATTCTAGGATTTTTAACCCTTCAAGGCCAAGAGAGTCCAAACAAGGTCGATCTTGGGTGTATTTGGAGCAGGTTTGCCTTAAAAGGTTAAGGACATCTTCTACCCTTCCTCTACTTCTAAATTCTGGTGCACATGTGCCTAACATGATATTATTTTAGTTAAAATTTGAAAATAACGGCCCGTGGTGCAAAAACTTGCCATAGAAGGGAGTCAAAGTTTGTTGAAGGTATTTAGTATGACCTTAAAAAAAGTTTATGTCTTATGTCAAAGTAAAATATGAGTTTATTTGCATTTTGAGTTCAATGCATTCAAATTGGTGGCTTTCAATGAGTTTGGGTGCTAAAATGTCAAACAACTTTAGGGATTATTGTCCAATTTTGGGTTATTTGGGCATGAAATCCTTAGTAGCAAGCGCTACAAGCCACCTTCAAGGAGAATTTGAGAAAAATTTAGAGGCAGAGCAAGGTGAACATCCACGGGGACCAACACGACCAAAATTGATGCAAACATTGGTGAACTACAATGATTTCCGTGAATTGGGGTCACGATGAAACGTACCCATCGTTTATATGATGTTCAACAAAGGAAAGCCAAGAAACTAGTGAAGGTAGTGGAGATTAACATCGCAACAAAACAAACGTGCAATTCTTGGTATTAGGGTTTGAGGTTTAGGGTACATTTTTTTTAGGGTTTATCTACGTTGTAGGATACCGGTTCGAGCTTTACTGTCTTTGTCTTCACTTACCCCAACACGAGCATGAGATGATAGATCCTAGATGATCTAACTATTACTCTTCAAATCATGTGGCAGAAATCTTATGAGCATCCAGATTGATAAATATCTTTAATATTAGTGCACTAGTAAAACCCTAAACCATATGTCACTTCCCAACTTGATTGCAGTGAAGTTCTCTCAAATTTGCAAGCAAATGCAACAAAGCAAAAACTTAATCCTTAACCCTTCAACGCCTAAGCGACCACGAGGCCCTCAGAGAATCTATGAGCATGATAAATTATGCAAAACATCATCTACACAATGGATACATTTCATTGCAACCCCACCTCAATGAAATCACTGTAGTTTGTCAATGGCTACATCAATTTTAGTGGCATCCATCCCCAGTAGATGCTCATCTTGTTCCGTCTCTAAATTTTTGTCAGAAGTGGCTTGCTACAAAGATTAACATGCCCAAACGACCCAAAAAAGGACGTTAGGCCTCACATGGTTCAATTTCAAGGCTTTCTTTCTTCTAGGCTTACTTCACTTTTCAAGTCTTTTCTTTCCTGCTGCTAGCGCTTTTCTTTCCTCGAGCTTGCTTCTCATTTCTTCTGGTTGCACTTATCTTACCTTTTCTTTCCTCCAATTGTGCTTTACTTCTCAAGCCTTTTCATTCTTCCGGGCTTCCTTCGCTTTTCAAGACTTTTCCTTCTTTCAGCTTGCTTTTTCTCTGCACTATTTCATGTCTTTTCTTTCACCTATGTTGCTTTTTCTTTCCTAATACCCATGTTTTTCTTTCGCCGGTCACTTTTTGCCCCTTTGGCCTTTGCTGCAAACTTCTCTGCATCATGACGTCACAGGCATCTTACCGCTGCTTCAAAGTATTGCCCTCTCTTTCTCTTACCTTTTTTTTTCCCTGGTTTCCCTTTCTTTGGGCGCTTCGACTCCTCACCCTGGTTTTCCTCTTCTTGAGCTACCTTTCTTTTCCTTTACTTTTCTTTACTCTGGATCCTTTTTCCTTATCATTCTCCTGTGCCCTTAATCATTTCGCTTTTCCTAGACCTTTTCCCATTGCTGATCTTCTTTTCCATTTTTCAAGTGGGTGGGGTGAATGCTCCTATCTTTTTCCTTTCAATTTATTCTCCTCTTCACACTGCTTTCTTTACCCTTGAATTCATGAGTTCAGGCCATTTTTTTCCCTAAAAGTTTTTAAAATAATAGAGAGTTTCCAAAAGTGAAGGTGGGTCACCATGCATGTCACCTCGTACTTTATGGTCCTATGTTAGTCACCTCGTATTTTATGCTCTTATCATTGTTGGTAATAGGGTTTCATGGACAAGTGAAATTGGGCCACCATGCATGTCACCTTGTACTTCATGATCCTATCTTATTACCCATGATAACATGGACATGGTGACTGGCTTAGAAAAGGTGTGGGGAAACTACCAATCAACTCTTTGAGAACTTAGGATATTACATGGGAGCTTTAGATTGCATTTCATAGGCCTCAAGAGCATTGACTGCAATGCATTTCATCGTTGCAAAAAAAGGCCTCATGAAATTCCTCATGCTCTCTTGCTTTCCGTATTTAAATCTTGTCTTGCCTTTTTCATTTTTTTCCTCTTCAGCAAGGACTTTTAAGAAAATTCCAATGATACAAATTGTTGTAGGGGTGCTACAAATTTTCTTCAATTGTGCATCTTATAGATAGAAAAGATTGAATGTAACTATTTTTTTCTTAATTACATAAAAATAAGAAGAAATATTTAATTATCTTTAAAACTCAAAGCCATACATGCAAATTCTTTTACAGATTTTTCAAATCATTGAAAGTATTTGTTTTTAAATGTGATGTATGCAATTTTTTCCCAAATAAGTTCTATTACAATTAAGAGAGAAAGAGAACAAATCATGTTATATGGTAATCTCAAACTAGCCTTTGTAGGACACAATCCCTTACACTCTACATTGATATACTCCATTTGTTTATTGATTACATCATTTAAAAAGTTTAAAACGAAGGTTTCTGGAGGAGAGAATTGATGGTTCAATGAGCTCCAATTTTTTTGGTTAGGAGAGGTAGGACATAATCTCAGAAAGAAGATTGTAGGCACCAAGAGGTGGCTGGCCTTGGTGAGAGCTTCCCACACATCTTAGATCTGAGAGGAAGGAGAGGTTGGGGAAGCAGACCATGTTGGAAGAGGCTCACAAGCATCAGATTTGGGGATAGAAGAGTGAACGTAAGATTTGTGATAGATCTATGATGTGTCTTTACTGAAAAGTTTGGGAGCAAGTGTTGGCACATAGATTTAGCTAAGTCTCACGCCACAAGATCTACCCCAGATCTGAAGGCTGGATACCAGATCTGCAGGCTGGATACCAGATCTGCAGGCTTTTTTGTTAGCCACTGCACTTCCATGATCCAAATATTTATCTTATATTATTGCAGGAAAGTCAAGACCAAGACAACTCCAAAACAACAACTCTCCATAGATTAAGATCCACAACACTGGCAACAAGTCACTACGGAATCTGAGGGAGCAGGAGTACATGCCCCAACACTGAAACACGGAGCTCAAGTAGTCGCATCCACATCCCTAGAGAGCACCACACTGAAAAGCAGCAAGCGAGCGTGCCCCATATCTCGATAACAAGAAACACATTATACCCCCACGAGTACTATCAGAGGAATCTACTCTGCTTCACCCTCTCTGTTACTGTAGTAGATGTGTAGCTCATACTTCATAAACCAACACTCATTGTCTTACAATTTTCTTCTTGATATAATTCGACAAGTTACATATATCACTAGAAGCGACAACAATAACCTAACCCTAGCTCACAATAATCATGTGCACATACATGGAAATCTCCACATCCGTAGTAGAGCGTGGAAACGCTGTAGATTTTTTCCTAGAAGTTTTGCACGCCTACGGGAGACGCCACGTTAAGCATCCGCTACTCCAAAACCTGCCAAGCCCAAACCAACATCAGTGCCTACAAACGTCCATCGTTCTGCAATCAACACAACAAACTGCAATGGCGTAGCAGCACTCAACCAAGACTAACCAGCAGTAGCTACTTGACACTCAACTTCAAAACTGACCCTACTATACCAAGGCATCACCAATGACCTCCCCTTGAGATACCAAGGCATCACTAGCAATCCATTATCCATCAACTCCAATTAAGCACTTCACGACAGCCAACCGAACAACCGCATCAACACCCAAACTGCATCAACATCAAGATCCAACAACATTATCAACTCCAAGTGTACAAGACCGCACCTGAACTACAAGCCGACGCCTTCCAACCAACGGCTGCGAGAGGAGCAAAAACCCTACCCAAACTTCAAAGACGAGCACTGCCGACACTTTTGCACAACAACTTTGAGAAGAACAGCGACCCCCAAGAACTCAATATGAGCAGTGCGCAAGTGCGAGAACCTAGAGTGCAAGTGTGATCTTTGATTCTGGTCTATTTTGCTCAAGAGCTTCACTTGACAAAAATGACAACAAGAAGAGCTTCTCTCTCAAAGAAGATGACAAGAAGAGCTTCACTTGACGAGGACGACAACGAGACTTGGATGTGAATCTTCTGGTTCAAAAGACAAGCAGTGTACAAATGCCAGAACCCAAAGCGCAAGTGCAAGAATCCAATCTGTTGCAAAACCCCAGTGCTAGAATCAAAGACTTCGAGCCAACAACCTACAAGTTCAAGTCGACTCAAGTGAACCCCCTCAAGCAACCCTCCAACAACCGAGCGACCCCCCCCCTTGCCCAAAGACCTACTCCACCCTTAGCAACCCCCTAGTTTAGCGACCCTCCACTTCTCTCAAGGACCTGCCTCCCCAACTCATCAACCTACCCCAACTCAGGGACCCCCCTAATCATCAACAACAAATCCGACTATAGCATTTCCACCTCGAGCATAGGAGAAAGCGAGAATGGATAATAGTGGTAGTGGGACAATACGTGATTGCGAGGAGACCATTTTTTGTGGCAGCTATCCCCCTCGAGCCACCTCAAGATACAAAGCAAAACATTAAACAAAGCAAAGACATGCCCCAGCCCCGATCCACAACCAAGATGGATGTCATGGACATTGAAAACTCCCTTGTAGGCTAAACAAAGACCATAGAGATTGAAGAGTTAGTCTCAGTGGCAAGTGAAGGTCCAATCCTCCAAAAAAGCCAAATTTAATTTTCCCACCCCATCCAAGTTATTGTCTCTTACCTCTCTTCATTTTGATTTTGGTTGGATTTCTCCACTATCAAAAAGCTTACCATGGATGTGGGACATGAGCCCCTATTCACTGGGGAGAATGTTAGAGATATGATTACTCGTCGAGTATCCAAAAAAGAAGCAAAGGAGGCCCTTGGCGTTGTTGTGGCCTGTACCAAGATTTCACAACTTCTATATTCCTCGGTGCGCAGCGACAACATCGAGGGCCAACATTACAAACTTATCTAGGTACCCTTTGATATTCCTACAAACCCTGTCACTGGACTTTCCTATGACTTCCATGTAGCAATTCATATTGAACTGCCACAACATCCTATGTATCATGAAGATGTAAAAAACTTGCTCTAGCTAGGCTCGAACACATGAAAATGCCATTAGGCACTAATCTAATGGACCCCATTGCAGTTTTATGCAAAGGGGTCAAAGAAGAGGGACAAAAGGGTGTTTGGTTAGATATCATCAAATTACATCTTCTCAGGCTGGAGGTAGAGGCTATTGCTCTCCTTTGAGGCACCCGCTACTTCATCCTACACTTGGATCCTATATGACAGGCTTCCTTAAGAAAAGTGTGCAAAAGTTTCTACGCAATGACACAAAGAAATTTATAAGTGTGAATCAAGAGTGAGACTCTCCACGGTGTTGCTCCTCACACCGTCTTCCAGGATGTGGTAGCAAACAATTTCTCAAGAAACTTGGAATTTGACATTACTGATATGTAGAAGGTACAAGAGGAGCCACATGCCTTTTTAGTCGCCCCAACCCCCAATAGGCCAAAAAATTTGACCTCCACCACATTATCCCACACCATTAGGTGATACTAGCGCGTGCCAGCAGCTCTGGAAGCCTTTCCTCTACTGATAGAGCCAAGAAGGATTCACTAACGATTATCCTTTCCCAACTTCCCATCCTTATAAGCGTGGCAAATACCATGGCTGCTATTCATCAAATCTTTGATGCCAAGAATGTAATCTCTCTATGGTTCTACAGGCAGCAGAGAAGAAAGCACAATGGTTGTGCCAATGTGCAATTCTCAAACTCCATCATCTACACATTTCTACACAAGACCTTCACTATAGGGCAACATTAAGTAGAGATTTCTCTCCACCATTGCAACCTAGACAATGATGACTCACCCTCCAACGTCTTGTTGGAGAAATGAAATTTTAATGACTTCAACAAAGCACATGTAAACACTATGGCATCCCTGTGAGCTACCCCCACCCTTGCAGACATTACGAGGTCTAAATGACCTCTATTATAGATGTAGGCAACAAGAGACTGAGCCAAAATCTCTCCACCTTTAGAGAGGAAGAAGAAGATCGCCAGTCCCCGAAGGGACCGGCGTGAATAAAGTGTCTGTTCGTTCCACCACTAAGACCATGCTTACCAGACAAGGAATAAGTAGTAGGGAACTACTTCGCCCTCTCGGGGGTAGACACTATGTACCAAGTAATCAAAGACATAAGTAACCAAAATACACAAGTAACCATCAATATCCAAAAAATAACAGAAGAAGAAGAACGTCAGTTTCCGAAGGAGGCCGACGTGAATAAAGTGTCTGTTTGTTCCACTACTAAGACCATGTCCACCGGACATGGAATTAGTAATCTGGAACTACTTCCCCCTTTCGAGGGTAGACACTATGAAACAAGTAGCCATGAACCACAGAACCCACCAACTACAAGAGTAACAAGGGGGGGTGCAGGGGGGATGTGAGAGAGAGAGAGAGAAGAGAGAAAAGTAAAGGGGGAGGGAAAGATGGAGAGGAGGGTGTGTTTTGCAATAGTAGATATTAGAATAAAGTAAAGAAGTAGTTTTATGGGGGGTCTTGTGTATCGGGAAGGGCTTGGTTGTATTCAATTTTGCGTTTATGTAGAAGGATGGACATAGCGTGTTGTATGGCAATGACATTAATATTCTTGAAGGTGTTTGTAATTGTATTAATAGAAATTTTGAAGGTATCTTCTAGGATTTTTACAGATGGGATAAAGGTGGTGGCGCGAGCGCCGGCTGTGATTACCATAAGGGGGTCCACTTTCCATCCGAGGGCAGTGATGTCATCTATGAGGGGTTGGTATTTATTGATTTTGTTTTTGATTGTTTCAGGGGAAAATCTGTCATTACACTATGTAAATTCGATGAATTGAATGGTATAGTTTTGGTTTATGTGGTCGGGTAGGATGTCATTGTATGGTAGGCCTCTAACGCATAGTATGTCCGGTTTGAGTCTAGCATTGCAGTGACATTGTTGGATTTCACATATACATGGGAGTAGCCATGGTGGGACCGTGTTTTCTTGTGGGTAGTTGTTAAAGGTGCCGGCATTCATGAGGATAAAACATCTTGATTTGTTATGGGAGGTGATTAATTTACGGAGTTCCCATACGGCTTTGTTATGTCTTTTGACAATTAGGGAGTGTATGTGGTGGTTATGACATTTCAGTAAAACATGTAGCCATGTGTCGGGATCCGTGGACGTGCATATTGGGCATGTTGTGGATGAGAACCTTTCTATTCCAAAGAAGAGTTGTTTTCAGGCGTTTTCCATGTATTGACCGTTACGGAATTTGATAAGGCATGTTATTTGTGAGTCGGTGACGATGGGGTTCTTCTAGAAATTTGTAGAGAGTTCATTGTCTATGTCTATCTATGTAGAGAGTTCCACTTTTCTATGTTAGGGAAGTTATATGAGATTGTGTCGAGGTTATTATATAGGTCTTGTTTTTGGAGGTATTTGCTCAAGAATCTAATCGGGCCTTTATCAGGGTGTCTTCTTTGGAGGGCCAATCTTCTTTTTGGAAGTAGTATGGAGTAGCGTGGGCATGTTCGTGTGGATCTTTGGCATTTTTGTGTGATATTTCTTGGCCCTCATTTTCTAGTTTATCTACTTGTTTGTTACCATGAATATCAGCGTGGGCTCGAACTTTGTGAATGGTTGTGATTTGTCTTCGTCTTAGTATCATTTGGACCATAGATTTTAGTATGATTTGGTCGGGGTGGCTATTGTGGAGGGTAGGGTGTGTTATTTGCATGTTTAATAAATATAGTGCGTTAATGCAGTCTGTGAATATGTGGGCTAGTTCATTATTGTATTTTGTTGTAACAATTTCCAGTGTTTTGTGGATGGCCATGAGTTCTGCTCTAAGGATATTTTGTAGTCCATGCAGTCTTTTAGCTAATTTGATTTCTTTCGTAGAATCGCAAATTCCATAACCGGCTTTTTCTCTACACCAATTACCCGGACAAATCTGTTCTGGTGGTTTGAAGGAACCATCGGTATAGTAACTATATGCGGGGTCAAATTTAGGTGAGGTGGTAGTTTGGTAGTCCGGGAGGGGTGGAAGTGATAAAATGTAATCTAGTGTATTGTTGTTGTAATTTAGTTTTGACCATTTTTTGTTTCTATTGACTGGTGTTTGTATAGATGTTGGTGGGGCCATCTTTGTATATAGCCAGTTTATGTTAAGAGTTTTTGCTATGGAGGTGAGTTTGGCAAGCTGTTCTAAGGTGCCAAGGGTTTGGTTTTGGTGGTGGACGCATATTATTCGTAGTGTAGATGGTTAAATTCTGGGCTTTTTTAGCTCAGGTGGGATAGTAGGTTCTTCATAAGGAATTGGGTCTGGTTCAAATTTTGCAATGATGTGGGAGTCTGTAAATGGGCTTGACAGTGGATTAAAGTTTTGGTACCAATTTTTGTCTGGTGTGATAATGAGTGTAGATGTGTGTTGTGGGTCATTTTTAGCAGCAAGGCGGGCCCAATGTAGTGCTTGTTGAATTTCCTCCTCATTGTGGGGGTGAGCTATACCATAACCGACCCATTTATAGTCAAAGGCCTTTTCCAAAGAGCCAAATATTTTATCTCTTTCAAAGGGGGAGTTGAATTTTTTTTAATTTGGTGGAGCATGTGACCGGGAAAGAGAGGTATGATTGTTTGATGTTAAAGGATGAGATTAATGAGTTTAGAATAGATGTGGGTATCGTGTATTGTGCATTTTTTAGGGGATTATTTTTTGGAATGCGATATTTATATCTTTGGTATAGCCAAATTAATTCGGATTCAAATGGTTGGGTTGTTGGTTCAATGTTTGTAGGAGTTTGTAGTTTCATGTTGTATTGATTCCATAGCCATTGGAGTCTAGTAGTGGGAATAGTGTGTACATGTCGGCCATTTTCTTCATATAGATGGGCTTGACTGTTCTCTATTTGAATTGTGTTTGAGATTGTGATAATATCGTTTTCGGGATTACATTCCGTTGTATAGATATTTAGGAGTCGAATGATTATAGATGGAGTTACTGATCTTGAGTCTTGTAATTGTTCTTGAGGGTGATGGGCTTGAATGATTTCCGAGTAGAATTTATCTTTAATTTTTTGATGCAACACATGCAACACATCACTCCATGTCTCACACATAACACACTCTTTCTCTCTGCTCTCGCCATTACTCCAACATTCAATGATGACAAATCACACACAACATTCCCTTAAATTTACACAATAGTGCTGAATTGATATTTAGAGGGGGAAACTTCGTCATGCATGTATGATGCAAGTGGTTTCTTCTTGATGTGAACTCCACACTTCTACATTTGAATGTTATTGATTTTTTTAGATGCATTTATGATTAGTTGTTGTGTCAAATGGATAAGTTCAATGAGGAAGCATGAGGTGTCAAAGATATTTCAATATTTTCACCATGTCCTTAAATTGGTTGTTATAATTACACACATTGGTAGATTTTGAATAACTATGTTTGTATGTATCTTTTGGCCTTGAAAATTTTCGTGCATGTTATCAATATAACAATGATCTTGTGACAAAAATTTCATGTTGAAACAACAAATTCTGAGCCCTAGGGAGGCAATAACGATTTTCCCCTTAGTTTCTCACAACTACACTAATTGGTAGATTTGGAATATCTTTTTCTTTGTGAGTCTTTTGGACTAGAATTTTTTCACACGTGTAATTAACATAAAGGTGTTTCCACTCCCAAAATTCTATGGGAAAAAATTCTTTGGGAGGGTGTCAAAGTTGGCAGCTGTGAAGCTTTTCTTACAGCTACCCCTTGTTGGTAAATATTGTATATCTTTTTTTGTATAGATATCCTGGCCTTGAAATTTGATACACATGTTCTCAACATAAAGATGATTTTGTGACAAAAATTTCATGGTAAAATAACAATTTTTAGCGCTCGGGAATATGTTAAAGTTGGCAACAATGTGGACACCCCGCTCACTAGGTTCAATCCGTGTTCGGGCTGTCAGGCCCTGTTTTGGTCTTCTTTCCGTCTCCCGCGGCCGTCCCCCAAAAGCATCTTTCCGCCCCCTTGTCCGCGTCTTTTCCTTCCAGCGCCTCTCGCCCTTTCCGAGATCCCTGCCCGATCCATCCCGATAAGCGCCTGCCCGCCCCTGCTATCGGCGCAGACCCCGAGACCCGATAAAACCATATCGGCTATCGGCCTAGGAACGGATCCACGCCCACGTGTACCGGTGGGACCCATCCACCCGCCCTCCGCCGCCGATAAGCCAGTATCATCCGGGGATGGTCACAATCATCCATCGCAGGAGGGTTGCAATCAACCGGAATCCAAATCGATTGAATCTGAAAGCAATCATTTTTTGCATAGGGTTTCGATGGAGCTATCGCGGATTGAATGACAGGGCGGTCTCTTGATTTGGTCGAGGCGATGTGCTTTCATGGTAAAGCGTGAGATGGTTTTGATAGCTATAGTTCTGTGGTTGGCGGCTGGTAGTCTCGACAGGAGAATTAGAGTCTCATCATTGTCGCCATCAATTTCAAATGTTCCGGCGGCGTTGTTCAAATGGCGAAGGCTGCTGTTGGCTCGTTTTCTCTCTCATTTGTAAACCCGTTTGTTTGTACTCGCTATTATCGTTTGCGCTGTTCTTTTGCGAGCTCGATCTCAGAGAATTCCTTGACATCTTCCATCTCCGACGACGCCTTCTGGTAAGCATGCAAACCCTCCCGCTCTCATTCAGTTTGTAAACCTATAGGCTCATATCGAGTTGTGAAGTGGACGCAGGAAGTTGATAGTTAGGGTTTCTGGAACTCGATATTCTCAGTACTAGTTTTTCTGGAATCATACTGAAGTTTATCTTCGATTGGAGTACGAAAGGAGATAACGATTGGAATTCCAAGTGCCGCGCTGATAGGAGTACCAAGGGAGATACCGTTTGGAATACTAAAAGGCTTTAACTTCTCGGTTTAGGGTTAGGGATTATAGCTTCTCATGTACCACGTTTCATAATAAGTTTCATGACTGATTTGCGCTGTATGCTGTAGGTCTGCAAAAATGCCGAGATGCAACTGCGTCAGTGAGTTACCGAGAGGGGTGGAGGCTGTTCCCACCCACCCGAAGTACAACGATAGGCTGAAGAGGATAGAACAAGTTTTCAAGGTGGAGGGGCATTACTGGCAAGACAGCTGGTCTCCTCTCACGGCCAGGAGAATGATTCTGGCGATGCACGGGCCAGACTCGCAGATTTACAAGACCAGTGAACTGTCTCCGGAGAAGAAAGCTTTTCACTATCCGTATTGCAAGGAGGTCGGGCAGAAACATAGGATCAATCTGCACCTGAATCACGCGAAGTGCCCTGGGCGACCTAACAGGAAAATGCCTGCTTATCCAAACCTCGACATCAAGAATCAACCTCAATTCATACAGAAGATGGTGGATTCTACAACAGTGGACGAAGTCATTGCTGCTTTCCAGCATATCGTCCCACTCGATAGGGCTAGCAGGAAGCCGAGAGGCGGCGGGAAGAGAGCGGCCGGGACTGGATCTCGGGACACGCGCGCAAGAAAGCGAGGTGCGTCGTCCTCTCGGGCATCGAGAGAAGTCCGATTGGAAGCCGATGACGAGGAGTCGTCATCGGATGACGACGATCAGTACGAGGCGGGCGAGGATGGCGATAGGTCTGAGGACCGCGAAGATGTCGATGCTAGGCCCATGGACATCGTCGCCTACAGCGTTCCAGCGACATCGGAAAGTGGGCACTTCGTTTCCGGGAATGTCGCTTCCAGAGCCCCGATAAGCCAGGCGATTGTTACATCAAGTGCTCGTGGTCGGGACATGCACTCGATAAAGCGAGGTGCATCGTCCTCTCGGGCATCGAGAGCAGTGCATGCACAGGCCCTGTCCGATACGACCACATCGGATGAGCAGGACCAGGACGGGTCGCGAGAGGATAGCGAATCCTCTGAGGCGCGCGAAGATACCGATGCGCGTCCCAATGAAGCGATCCCGGTCAGGCATCCAGCGACGGCAAAGGGTGGGCAATGCAGCTCCGGGAACGTCGAGAAGAGGCCTACGATAGGCCAGGATGTTGCAACATCCTCTCGGCGTGCGAGGAGCCCCAAACCGAACTTTATTGCGCGTGCGATGTGTCCCTTTGACAGCATCACTGCCCCGAATTTCCATGGAGAAGACGATCCATATTCCGTAGGGAATGCACCGGAAGTGCGCGAACAGTACAAGGTGGTGCGGAGGGACGATGGACCTAGCGCGACTCTCGCCGATATCTCCGACGAGAGGTTAAGTATCAGACCATACCTCGCGGGGGGCGCTAGGCCGAGGTACAATAACCCGGACAGAGAAGCCAGGGCGCGGGAATTGGAGGAAATGCGCATTCGCGAAATAGAGCGCATTCGTCTCGACGTGGACGAAAAGTACGCGGCGTCCATCCAAACCGACATACCTCCAGTGAGGCGAACCCGAACCCCTTTGTGGATTCTCATGAAGAATGGTTTGCTGTCTGAAGAGGAGCGTCGCAGCATATCGTCCGAGGATCATCTACTTCAGATGATGCAGGACGTTGTGGCGCAAGGGCAGTGGCGTTTTACGTCTGCTATCGGGCAAGCGTTCTGCACGCAAGCCATCTCCACCGACGAGCTAAATGAGTGCAAGCCTATCGTGGAGCTGACGCAGTTTCCGTGGAGCGAGAAGCTGAGAATTCGGTGGGTTGCTACTGTGAGGGAGACGTGGCTATTTCTTCAACGAGAGAAGGAGGCGCAAGAATGGGAGGTCTCGGGAAGAGCTAGGGCCGCCAGGATCCAACAAGACCGCGAGGCGGAACTGGTCTCCCGAATTGCCTCCTACGACAAGGAGCGGTCTGTGGAATGGGAGGCCTTGGTGTGGGACTACAATCTCCTGTTCCACTTCTGCGCCGATAACCCCTTCATTCGCGAGCTCTTGCCGCCCATGCCATGGAAACACAACTCCGAAGAGGCGAGAGTGGTGTTATCGATCTTGAAGGCAGCAAGTATCGATCCCATGCGTCCTCCCCGAGAAGCGAGGCTCCTGAAGTGCTGGTTTATCGCCAACGGTTTCAGTAACCGGTTTGTCCCCCCTCTATTATCGTCATCTATTTTACCAGCTATTTTAGGGCTTCAATGCTATCGGATTCTCGTTCCAGTTCAGAGTTTTTTGTCGTTTTAACAACTACTGGATTGGAGGTATCGCTTATGAGTTATCGGCTGACTGTTGTTTGAATTGCAGTGGAACAAATATGTGCCATCCCCACGCGCGAATGACGCCGCTGATGGTTGATAGGAACTCCGATAACGCACATTCGCCTTGGGATGGCGCATTATTTCTGTACGAGAAGCTAGGGAGGTTTCTCTTCGGGCATGTGGAGTACGCGGATGAAGATCCGGAGGTGGTAGAACTCCATCAGATGCTCGTTAACGAAGCGCGTGAATGCGGCAGAGCTGTAATACAGTTCACCCATCACGTAAGAGCGCGGACAGTCATCGACATGGCCTGTAGACACGAGGTCCAGTTTGAGCAGAGGTGGTGTCAAACCGATCTGGCGTCGTACATGCCATGGGAGCTTCTCGAAGAGCAATGCCTGTTTCGGGAAGACATCGACTTACTATATGTCGGCAGTGGATCGAGTAAGCCGTCCGCCACATCGTTTACGATCTTCACTTACAATTTTATGCAATACGTGTGTGAGTACTTATGTTTATCCACTGTCACGTGTGTACAGATATGGTAGGTGGTCACCTTATCGGAGTCCATGACGGGCCCGAGATGCAGGCTTGTCTCACGGCGATAACAAGTTTCTGCCGGAAGCAATGCGCAGCATCGGTGTCACGTATTCGATCCGAAGACGTCACGGAGGATTCTTCTCGGAATACTCGAGACATCGAGGGTGCCCAGGCTCTTATCGCCGTCCACGACGGAACTCCGATTGGGCTCGGAGAGCGACGAGAACCTGCTCAAAGAATGGAGCACGTAGAGAAGGTCTCTCTCCCGCCGCATATCGTGGTGGAGGACGTCGGCGATACGAAAGATGAGAGTCCTTCAGAAGCTGCATCTCGGGAGGGGGAGGAGACGATGGACGTCGACTCCGAGAGGGAGGAGATATCGGGTAACGAAGGAGATGCCAGTATCCCCGACCCCGGGTTCGATGACGTCCCGAATTTAAGCCGTGGGAGCGAGGAGCAAGAAGCCGATGTCACACCTGACAACGCCGAGGTCAGCCAGGAAGCTGAGAACCTAGCGGACCGGCGCACTACATCTGCAGGCGGTGCTACTGCCGAAGGCGATATGTCAGGCGTCGCTTCTTACATGGTCCCGGTTCCTATCGAAGCCGAGAAGGAATGTCGGGCTAAAGAAAACAACGATCCGCCTATCGTTGAGAGGGATTCGCAGCCATCGGAGCCTAGGCTGTCTGAAGAAGAAGCGGCAATGCCTTCGGAGCCTACCGTACCTGAAGAAGGAGCGGCAACGCCATCGGAGCCTGTTGTAGCGGACGACGGGGACGAAACGCCTCTCGGATGGACCCAGGTAATGGCTGACCTCACGCTTGGAGATGGGTTGCTAAACCTACACGGGAACCGAACCCCCGAGGACTTACGATTATTACACGGGGTAAGAACACAACGTAGTCGTGAAGGTTGCCGAGGGAATTAATAGACAAAACCGTCCTTTTAACCTATCGCGATATCCGCCTATGTATGCTATGTTGTTTGCTTCCCCTCGAATCCGTGTCATAGAGACTATGCCCCTAACGACTATAGATTCTGTGTTTTTCTAGGACGGGTTATCGGAACAATGGAGAGAGCGAACTCTAGCGCAAGTCATCGAGGGCGTGATGGAGAAGAGGGAGTCCATTGTGTATCATCCAGGACTTCTGGAATCGCTCGCGAAACGCGTCCCTGATAACCCACCCCCGTATGAGTGTATGTTGCCCGAGAACCGCCACATCTGCACGTCTCGGATGCCCGACTGGAATAGAGAGCCCACTCTATGCTTCGAGGCTGCAAGTCACTCTCCGGAGCTGGTCGAGCAAAGTTTGGGTCTTATCGTCGAGCTTCTGAAGCACAGGTTTAGTTTTTTTACTCTTATCGTCCGATACTTTCCGATTTGCTTCCTCAAGTATAGTTCATGTTTGATATCTTGTGAACGATAACCCCTTAATACGATATGACTTGTACTGTACAAATGCACGTATCGTTTGCTATCTCACAGTGTCATTTCTGTCCCGCAGACCCCCTGGCAAGAAACTCGATGACATTGTAGACGATATGCTCGTCTTCAGCCCGGACAAGAGGAAAGCTGTGACCATATCGCTCAATCGTGCCGACTGGGGCTGCATTCTCCAGGACCGGCGAGAGCTCGACGGCTCTCTTATGGACTTCCTACTCCGGCATATCGTATACCGCGCTGACCCGGAGGTACGACGGCACTACGCGTTGACTCACAACTGGATGTCCAATTGCATGCAGTCGAAAATCGATGACGCAAGCACATGGGACGAAGTCGTGTATTACATCTATCGTACCGTGCGTACCGTATCTCGACTCGAGGACACACTAGTGGTGCCCTACCAGAACATGGGTCACTGGAGTATATTTGTCGTGGAGGACTCCCAGACGATACAATTCGACACGTTGAATATGCACCGGGACGAGCGAGCGGGCAACTTCGCGTTTGTGTTGCACATGGCGTGGGCGATGGCGAGGGGTGTTTCGCCTAAGTCGGCCATGTGGAGGAAGTGGCAAGGACGGAAGGTGAAGAGGTTGCCGATTCCAAAGCAAGCGTTGTCGTGGGAGTGCGGTTACGTGTCGTGCTTAGCATTCTGGCAGTACCTCGTCATACGTGGGAGTAGTCCAGTGTCCGATCCGGATTTGCTGAAGAACCACAAATGGCAGGACTGGGCGGGGTCAAAAGCGCGACTGTGGTTAGTTCAGGCGTTCTATCTCGAGCTTATTTCTCCGCCCAATGGGTTTTCTAAGCCTACAGTTGATGTCTGGAGTCTTGTACAGGCATATGTTCTCGCCAGCGAGAACATGGAGGGCGATGATGAAACCATGGAGATGAGCCCGGAAACAGGAAGGAGGAATACGACGAGGGCTGCTATCGACTTGGGTATCGAGAAGACGATAGCATTGCAGCTCAAGGGATGTCGTGTGAGGCAGCCTCTCGGCGAAGCACCTAGGGAAGGGGTGAAGAAGCCGGGCACGAAGAGAAAGCCGAAGAAGAAGTAGGCTCAGAGCTTCTTCTTCTTGTATTTTATATGTACGATAGGTTAGGCTCAGACATATCGTCCGACGATAGGTGTGTATACATTCATTTTCCGATCAAATACCGGACGATTCTGTACTGTACATTCCATAATGTACAAGAATGTGTTGGTAATGAAATGATCGCGAAGATGTCTTTCTATCCTGGCTATCGTTTATCTATGCATTATAATGAGTATTTGTCCTACCAATCCTGTTTGTATCCTGTCGAGGACTATACCTCCCGCGATAAGAACTATAGGAGCGAGAGCAGTATACCTCTTCCGATAAGATGAACATATGTAGGAGAGGACGATGGACCGCAATATGGCAACCCGATAACGCGGTGGCGTTATCGGATCTCTAAATTAAGAATATAGCCTATTGGCTATGCTTACTGCGTAAGGTTCTCGGGAGCACGAGCCGAGGAATGTCGGTAACCTCGCGAATCTAAGAAATCGCGCAGTCTTTGAAGCCTCATTCCGAGCCCGTCTCGGTTACAAGGGAGGGAATGAGCAATCTGCTGCAGTGGATGAAGCATGCCGGCATCAATATCTGCCTCGACTCTGGACAATGTTGCATCCATACTTCGTAACCCGGCGTCCAAGTGCCGCGCCAGTATCGGTTGCCGATACGCCTTATCGAGGAGCTTCAAAATGAGTTGGTGCATGCGGTCGAAGTCATCTGACCACACACTTCCCAGTTCTCGTGTTGGCGATGTCTCGAAACATACATCTCGGTCACATGATCTTGAAGGCAAGATATCGTTGGCGTCGATATCGAGAACAGGCCGTAGGATTTCCGATCTCTGGTCGTTGGAGAGCAGGAGATTTGTCATACCTCCTTGGGCCGTGCCGCGTAGAGAGCCGAGGTATCGGGCAATCTTGCCTGAGGCGAGGTCGGGTCTCGTTAACTCGAGTACTTTAACTTGATGCTTGCAGATGTTCCCTTTCTGGGAATACACACACTCGCAGACGGCCCACTCTGTGCAGGGATTGTATACAGCGTACGCAATGTGACCTCGTTTCGAAGACCTAACCAAAGCCGGTCCTCCAATATACATTGGCAATACGACGTTCTCGTTTGGGATCGAATTGGCTTGAATAATGGAGTTTACCATAATCTGCCTCAACTTCTTGTTCTTCACGAACCCGTGCTGTTTACTCCAGTCGATGTAGTCATATTTCTCAATGACATTCCCAGTGAGCTCATAGATAAGCCAGTCCATCCGTTGGCCGATGAGCTTCCTTTTCGACTGTCGCAAGACGGATTTCATGTTCGAATGGAATGACTCTATCGCAGCTGT
Organism: Bryoerythrophyllum caledonicum; assembly: GCA_963971425.1. Classification (NCBI taxonomy): domain Eukaryota; kingdom Viridiplantae; phylum Streptophyta; class Bryopsida; order Pottiales; family Pottiaceae; genus Bryoerythrophyllum; species Bryoerythrophyllum caledonicum. Next base: position 17,981,999 of record OZ020524.1, on the reverse strand, counting down.
GGTATCCTGGCCCGCATGAGGGATCTTTCTGTCTCCCACTACCCACATATGGATTTTCGGCATCCATTCCTTGTCAAAATACTTCCAGTACTCCTTTGCATCTGGAATGCGTGCCTTTGCCTCCATATAGACGTGTTGAACCCACTCTAACAACGTCCAGATCCTCGTAGGAGGTCCTCTCGTAGCAGGGTCATCGCAATCACTTGGTGTCTCCGACATGTACATAAGATCCCCTACAGTACGCAATGCAGCAGCTCTCGTCTCCATGTCTTTCAACTTCGCACAAGCGTTCTTTTGCCAGGCTCGACGCACGTGCCACAAGCATAGGAACAGAAACGACCGAGGCCAAACTTCCCTGCGATAAGTAAAAACACGATAACCCATCAGATAACCCGGCACGATACGAGAAAGCCGGAACGCCGATATGTCGGATCATCCCGACCTGAACCTGACGTACAAAAGGCAAGATATGAAACCAGAGGGGGTATTCTGTGAGTCTCTATAGTTTCTTACCGGAGTGAGTTGATCTCGTTATCGGCGTCGTCGAGTACGAATGCTGTAGGTCTCCATCTTGGGTTGATTTGCTCTAGCTTCTCTTTTAGAGCGTGCATCCAAGGCACTAGATCACTTTGTTTTGATCTCGCGGTGATTATAAAGGCGACGGGCACGCCATTCCTCCAGTCGTCGAACACCATCATCGTGAATAGAGGGTACTGTAAACAATAGGAAATATTAGTACTAGAAGATACGAATCGATGTAGCAGAAGTTCGTAGATAGGATGAGTAGACACATTCAGAGCGAATCGTAAAGGCGCATACCTTCTTGTTGTTTGTAGCGAAGGTCCCGTCTATCGCAATAATGCTATCGTGCCCATAGTTGAGCATCATCCGCAGCTGAAAGGGGGTCTGAATCCCTATCACGAAGGGCACGTTGTCAGAGTTCAAGACCCCTTCTATCTTAGTCCCCGGATCCTGGTAGTAGAATACCATCTCTCGATTCTCTCGTACCCACATTCTAACACTCTCGGCATCATTATGGTGCTTCTGGTAGAGTTCTTGCGCACGGACGCCACAAATGTTCCGAATATCCTCCATGCTCAGGAAACAATCCCGAGAAGGTGTGAGCGTGCCCTCATCGCGTCCTTTGAGTACCAACCTCTGATGCTTTAGTTTAATCGATTCCATAGGAACGAGCTCGTCGTACTGCCGTAGAACCCAATCTCTAACCTCCTCCGATATGCACTTTCGGAATCTGAGTCTCCCCCTAGTGATGTTTACCTTATCGTGAACGATAATGCCCTCTCTATCAACGTGATCTTTGCAGAAATACCCTATCTCGGCGATAGATGGTAGAAAGTAGTACCTCTTTACATAGAATCTACATTGGCAGCCCACCTTCATAGACCCTCCCTCCTTCGCGTCAGTAGCACGAGGGCCTTTCTGACCACGTCCTGAGTATATCTGTTTTCCTTTCCGATTTTATCGTCGTGCTGTGGGTGCCATATCGGGAGTGATATCGTCGATCTTGTCTCTATTGTCTTGGGGACCGTATTGACAACGCCATCTGCAACGACAGCCGAGAACTTTTAGTGATGGATACAGTGCGCAGTAGACGATATGACAGTAACCCTCGTAACAGCAATGACCATCTTACCGTTGAAGCTCGATGGGGCAGTTCCAGCGATAGTGGGTCTTATCTTCCACGTTCGTGGGGTCGAATTTATCCCGCACGAATGTGGTCTCAACGTCCTTTCGGCCTGATTGCTCACCGTTCACGAAATCCATTACTCTATCCCATGGAATGTAGGCGATAAGCTTCGATTGCTTTCCCTCACCGGGGTCATGATCAGGAAGACCATGGAGGTCATCAACAGCGGACTTCGTCTCCCTCTCGGCCTCAATATTCCACCTCAGATCTTTCCAAGTTAGCAAACCAGGTGGAGGCTTATGTAATGCATCACGCATCCTAAGAACCTTGTGACCATGCTTCATGAGGTACCGAGCGTGCGGGCCTTCTCGGATAGCTGTATCTAGATCTTGCACACCCTCCTCACGCACACCAGCAGGCTTCTTTCGACCCTGCCGCCTCCATCCTCTCGCTGCCACCCCGTTATCGGCTCCACTCCGAACTGGTACCTCACTTGCATCCACACCTGGGAAGACCGGCGGCAGGAGATTCAGATCCAGGAACTCCATTCCCGCTGCCTATCGGTGACACTCTACTCTCCCGCGAGCACAACAAATGGCGCCGCAATGAACACGGGCTGGGGAGACGTTGCAAGCCGAGTCCAACATAAATCATCTACATCATATCCGCTCCTCGGATTGCCCGGATGATACTGGCTTATCGACGGCGGAGGGCGGGTGGATGGGTCCCACCGGTACACGTGGGCGTGGATCCGTTCCTAGGCCGATAGCCGATATGGTTTTATCGGGTCTCGGGGTCTGCGCCGATAGCAGGGGCGGGCAGGCGCTTATCGGGATGGATCGGGCAGGGATCTCGGAAAGGGCGAGAGGCGCTGGAAGGAAAAGACGCGGACAAGGGGGCGGAAAGATGCTTTTGGGGGACGGCCGCGGGAGACGGAAAGAAGACCAAAACAGGGCCTGACAGCCCGAACACGGATTGAACCTAGTGAGCGGGGTGTGGACACTATCCATGGAATTGCACAAGGCGCCAATTTGGGTGTCTCCCCACTGTACAGTAGGGTGACATTCAAATTGGCGTTTGGGCAATTCCAGGGACGGTGTCCCACACTGCTGCCAACTTTGACGCCCTCCACAGGGCTAAAAAATTGTTCTTTTACCCTGAAATTTTGGGAACACCATCACCTCTATGTTAAAAACATGCATACCAAATTTCAAGTCCAGAGGACTTATAAAACAAAAGATATTAAAAATTAACCACCATGGGGTAGCTGTGAGAAAAGTTTCTCAACCGCCAACTTTGACACCATCCCAAGGATTGAGGAAATTTTTTTTGCCCATGGAATTTTTGGAGTGAAAACACCTTTATGTTGATTACATGTGTGGAAATTTTCAAGTCCAAAAAATGCACCAAAAAAATCACATCCCAAATCTACCAACATGTGTAATTATGAGAAAAAAAGGGAAAAACCATTTTACTACTTCCAACTTTGACACCCTCCCTAGGATTGAGGGTTTGTTATTTCAACATGAAATTTTTGACACATGGTAACCTTTATGTTGATAACATGTGGGAAAATTTTCAAGGCCAAAAAATGTATTCAAAAGAAGATATTCAAAATCTACTAACATGGGGGTTAGTTGTGAGAAAAGTTTCACAGCTGCTCACTTTGACACCCTCCCAAGAATTCAAAAAAATTGATTTGTCCATGAAATTTTGGGTATGAAGTCACCTTCACGTCAAATACAAGTGTGGAAAATTTCAAAATCCAAAAGATTTACACAAAAAACATATACCAAGTCTACCAACATGTATTGTTGTGACAAACAAAGGGGAAAGTTTACCACTACTTCCAACTTCAACACCCTTCCTAGGATTGAGGTTTCGTTGATACATAATGAAATTTTGGCCACAAGATCATCTCTATATTGGTAACATATGAGATAGATTTCAAAGCTAAAAGATGTATATACAAAAAAAAATTATTCCATATCTACCAACGTGTATGTCCTCCATTAGCATCAATCACCGCTTGTAACCTTGAGGGCATAGAATGACATAGTTGAAGGAGCTTTGTACCACTAACCAAATTCCACTCTTTTTCAAGAACTACCTTCATCACTTCTAAGTTTCTAGGGCATTCCTTGCCATGTTGCACAACATCTTTTAGCATCCTCCAGACATTCTCGATTGGATTGAGATCGGGAGAGTTTGCAGGCCAATTGAGCTTTTCGAGTTGGTGGGTTTGTCTCCATTCTTCACATGTTTTGCTACGATGAACAGGTGCACCATCTTCCATTAGCACTCCTTCCGGAAGTCTACTCAAGAAATGAATCAATTCGCCATCGTAGACCACTTCAACAAAATCTTTAGCAGAACGTTGAGTTTTTGGCATAAAGACAAGTTGTGACTTTTGTCCTCCAGCAAATGCACGCCAAATCATCAAAGATGTCCGTCCACTTTTAAAAGTAGGAACTATACAACTTGATGAATAACGCTCATATGCACTTCTCCAAACATGAATTTGCCGAGAACTTTTCCCAATCTCAAAAGTAGATTCATGTGTCCAAACAATACGCTCCCACTCTTTTGAACTCCATCCATGGTACTTCTGAGCAAAAGCTAACCATTGAGACATGTGATGGGATGTCAAGAAAGGTTTTTTGACTGCAATTCGACTAAAAATACCACTTTTATGTAATACCCTTTGAATAGTACGTCTACACACTTGAGTACGGCACATATTAGTAATCTCTGAGACCGAGGAACGACGATGAGTTTTTGCATAACGAACAATATTATTCACATCTCTCTCACTAAGTTTTTTAGCGTGACTTCCACCGCAAGGTTTGCGCTTATAAGTACCATCTTCTTTAAACGTTTTTACTAACCTCTGAACTGTTCTAACAGAAACTCCAGTAATGGCTGCAATTTGAACTCCTGTATTTCCTCCCTCACTTAAACCTATAATGCGAGCACGGATTTCATCTGAAATTGCCATTATAGACTATTTTTTATGTTGTTGATACAATACTAAATGCTCTTCAATAAGTAATCAATATCACACTCAACCTATGGCAATTGGATTATATAATTCACTAAACACAAAGGACTCAGCTTATGGCATGTGCACTAAATAAATCAATCAACAACATAACACTCACATTGGCATGTGCATTAGGTGATAACCATGGCATGTGCATTAGATGATAACCATGGCATGTGCATCAATTGAGTGAACCAAAAAATACTCTTGGACATACTCATGCCACATGTGATTCGTCAACACTCAGTAAACTAGTCAACAACACCCAACAAAAAAAATATATATCCACTCAATAAATCAGCCCATATGTGATATGCCCACTCAATGGATCAGCCCATATGTGATTTGTCTACTCAATCAGTCAACAACACTCAGCCCATATCTAATATGTCCACTCAATACCATCTCAACATTCACTCTCAATACCATCTCAACATTCACTCTATTACAAATCACATGACAAAATACACACAACATTTCCTTTACATAGTGCTCAACAGATATTTGGAGGAGAAAACTCGTCATACGTGCATAATGCACACCAAACCTTATGACAAGTGGATTCTTCTACACAAAACAACTCTGCAATTCTACATGTAGATTTCATTGATCTTTTCAAGATGCATTTATGTTTGGTAGCTTAGTCACATGAATAAAATCAATGAAGAGTACAAGGTGTCAAAGATAATTTGACATTCTCAATATGCCCCTTCAATATAGTTTCTCATTGTTACAAACATTGGTAGATATGGAATAATTTTTTTTTGTATATACATCTTTTAGCTTTGAAATCTATCTCATATGTTACCAATATAGAGATGATCTTGTGGCCAAAATTTCATTATGTATCAACAAAAACTCAATCCTAGGAAGGGTGTTGAAGTTGGAAGTAGTGGTAAACTTTCCCCTTTGTTTGTCACAACAATACATGTTGGTAGACTTGGTATATGTTTTTTTGTGTAAATCTTTTGGATTTTGAAATTTTCCACACTTGTATTTGACGTGAAGGTGACTTCATACCCAAAATTTCATGGACAAATAAATTTTTTTGA
>OZ020524.1:17395491-17976056 GCA_963971425.1 Bryoerythrophyllum caledonicum | reverse complement strand
AACAAGATTGGTACAAGGTCATTTGGACAGATGAATCGTCATTTGAACTTGGAAAGAATTCTCGTCAAATTCGAGTATGGCGCAAACCTTACGAAAAGTATATGACAGAATGTTTGGGGCCTACCTTCAAATCTGGAAGGACATCTGTGATGACGTGGGGTGCGTTTACTGGTTTTGACAAATGCCCATTAGTCATTATGCCTCAAGGAGAAAGAACTGCTGCACATTTTGTGAAAAATGTGTATGAAAGCACTTTGAGCGGGTTTTATTTGATGCACGATAATCCTCATGACCTCACTCTCATGGAAGATGGAGCTCATGTTCATCGAAGTAAGTTGGCAGAGAATTGGAGACTAGCTTATGGCATGAAGAAGTTGAAGTGGCCTTCAAACTCACCTGATCTAAATCCAATTGAGAACATTTGGAAGATACTCAAAGATTGGCTTCGTTACCATAGCATGCCACAAAATAAGCAAGAATTGATAGAATGCATTCAGAAAGTATGGGATGAGGTTCCTTTAGAGCAATTGAAATGCCTCATTTCAACTATGCCCAATCGTATTAAAGCAGTGATCTTAGCTAGAGGTGGAAGCACTAGGTGGTAGATAGTGTATAAGGAAAATACAAATTCTTATTCATTTTTCAAGTTTTTATGTATATACTTTTTGTAATATTGAAGTAGACTTCACTAGCATTCCAACGCAATTTGAAATTCCAAAATCCGTCAATTTTTGAGCAAGTTATTGCATTCCAAAGTTTCCCAGTTTTTTCACTGTCCTGCACTGCGGCCAGAATTCGTAAGCAAACTGTACCCCACTGTACATTGTGTGCAATTGGTATGGAATTTGTTAGTTCACTGACGTCTGCAAGTTTTGATGACGTGGTATGAAGTCTACCGTATTGAGTTGTATGTCTAGCATCACGAGGGTGAGTGCTGCAGCAGGAGCAGGATTCGTTCCAAGCTTTCCATGTGCTCAGAGAGAAAGATCATCTTGGAAAGCATGAGACGTGAGGTGCATTGACCAGGTGAGTTACCATAAACTTACAGACAGGGATGACGTTGTAGCATGTAACCAGTTAATAGAATTTTAATTCATCAAAAGCATTTACACTTGTGTCAGCAATCTCTGCCAAAAACTTTGATAGAGCCCTGCCTTGATACATCCTGTACAGAATTTATCTTCATGATCCAGGCCAACTTCATGGTTCTGGACAAATCCTCTCAGGGCTCGCATCACCCCGCGTTGCTTTTTTCTCGAGTGTGAACCCTACGAAGAGTCTCTAACCTTGAGAGTATGGGAGCTTTGGAGTGGGTCCATGAATTATCAGCGATATGTCCATGTGCAGTAGTATCCTTATTAAATGTCATGCTGCTCCACCATGATGGGGCCTTCCATGTTCTCCCAAGAGCTGCTGTTCCATGAGCCTGGTGTGTTGCAAGAAACGCCACTTCTCATGCGCTTGTGCAGATGCTCAAGGCTGGCCACTCGTTGCATAGATGCCGTCCTGCCCATCGGCTTGCCAGCTTCATCGCCAGCCTTGACCTGTGAGCTGGGCTCATCAGCACCATACAATGACATCAGATACCTCAAACTCGGGTCCACAATGAAATGCTCTCCAGGTATGGTTCCGTGCCTTAATTGCCATTAAATCTCTTGCAGCCATATTGACCTGGATTCACAGTCAAAATATTGGTTGAGGATAGTGGACAGTTGAATGTACTACTCTTTATTGCATGAAGTGACGCAATAGGAGTTACAGCATTTTCTAGACGAATACTTGTTTTCTGGAGTGGTGTTTTATGACAGAAATTGGGAGAGGAATGGGGACAACGTACCTTGGCACGTAAAGCCTCGCAATCTGCCTGAAGCACACGATTGTGAACCGCGGCTTCTTGGAACTTGTGGCTCATTTCCTGGAACCTTTTTCCCAGCGTGTTGTTTTCCGGTCTCAATTGCGCTACGTGCATTTCCAGCTCACTCAAACGAGCCTGCTTCCTCCTGCGTGATCGCCTTGCTGATTCGCGGTTGGAAAGCATCCTCAGCCACCACATGAAGTACTCATACATATCAGCAAAGGAAGTCTCTTAATAAGTCATTGGGTCAGGCTGGCTAGCTGTGTAAACTTGTGTTGCTTACCGCTGTATGCGTTTGATGTCACCCGGTGCTGCGTCATGCCATTGATCTTCATCCTCGGACACTTCGTGATGGGTCGCGACTTCCCCACCTCGGCGTCAGAAGTGTCCGGCCGGTGCTGTTGTTTTCCCTTTCGGAAGTATTAATTTTGATGTTCCTGCATGAGAACATCAAAATTATGAACTTAGTTAAAGTAAGACATGATGCTGGAGATACGACTTTCATGACGTTGGTGTTGTCCTTTTGTGACATCAAAGTTTTTCACTTTGAAGGCGGAGGTTTCGCTGGAGTTAAGTACTACAAGCATCTAGTTGAAAGGGTCGGGTGAAAGAGCATCTTGAAAGGATTATTGATCTTCCAGTTAATTTACAAAATGTCCTGTAAATACGGTTTAGAGCCGCCTTTCTAATGACTGATCTCGTGTGGTGCTTTCATGATTGAGCCGGAAGGAAAATTAATTTCTCTCAAAGATGTTTATGTCACTGAAGAGATTGCAGAACTGTAAATAGCTTGAACCCACTTGTCGCCACATCAATGACTTTACTTGCGTAATTCGAACATCCTTCCAAGGTGGTAAGCGTCTCCTCCCATCTCAGCTTGGTCAGGTGTAGAATCACATTTGCGTATAGATCAGTGTTAATTGTTATATTATGAAGACGAAAAGTTCACTACCACCGCTGAGCTCCATTCCAAATGTTGTAACGGAGGCATATAAAATGTACCAAAGTCTTAAACGGGATTCTGCATCCGAGACACTGCATCAGATTCCACCCAATCTCAAAACTCTTCCACAGTTTAGGTGAGGAAAAGCCTCCTAACTATATAACGTTTCGGATGAAGCTGAAAAAGCTCGGTCAAATTCTCAGCGGTGGCTATACTAACAAGCATACAGAAAGGTTTAGAGATTACTAACGAATCCAGGATATTGCATTACAACTTGGAAATTGCCGTTCTTCGCAGTTGAAGATCCGTAGCGCCAGTACGCAGCACTTGTTGTCTTTTCATACCACCGCTTGGGATCCACAAACGCTTCTCAGTGATTCGGAAGTTGGAAAGAATACCGAAGCCTTGATGGCAGGAGTCGCCTCTTGATCATCCAACAGCCACAGGTGCTATTGTCGGTGAGACTGTGGCAGAACTTTGTAGCGTACTCCAAAGGCTGCTGCAAATCGATCTAGAAAAGCGTCGCCACAGGAGAACGATGTCATTGCTTGATCAGGCACCAGAGGTCTTCAACTTAGTATTCGACGACTGACTTGCACTCCGTTGCCACCGATCACAGCTTCAAAGCAGGAAAAGCCATTGGCTTCCAAGTCTACTTTCACCAGTTCCACCGATGCGGGGGACAATTCTGACGAACTTCGTCAAGGATCCAGCACACAATCAGGAACAGCAATACTAAGATCAGAGAATTTGATAACATAAATGACAAGAAACACTACAACGCTTCAAGAAGAATTTTCACTTTCGAGTTGAAGAGAATAATGTGAGGATACTGTGCGGTAAAAGAGTTAAGACGCAGCCACCTCCACCGGCTCCCGTAAGTTTCGACTGTAATCTGTAGGATGCAGTAACCTGACAGATCGACTCAATGGATAGATGACTTACACCAATGCCTTGCAAGAGGCCCTGATTCATCTCCACTAGCTCCTGGAGCCTGACTTCCTGCTCTGTTTTGAAGACGGGGTGTGGTCCACATTCCTCGGTTAAAACAATCACCTCACCCTCCTTCTGTTCACCTCCACTGTTCTCAGGTGGTGTTAGCAGTATAGCCACAACTTCTTCTGCAATCTCATCGATGGCTTTGAACATTGCACCCATGGCTGCTGGATGACGAAGGGCACGCTCTCCAACTCCTGCTACCAAGGCTTTGGTGTTCCTTCCAACTTGAGTGTTAGTCAGGAGCATTCGTAGTGGCATCTGCGTATGCAAGCGCGTGATCTGGCCCTTCTTGAACTTCACCACATAACCTGAATGATAGCCATGTCAATTCAACTAAACACTGGAGGGGAAAAACACACACTTAATCTACAAAACAAATCAACAACTTCTCGAGCGGGATAGATAGTTAAGATCTTACCATAGCTGCTCACTGTATTGTCTATGCCAGAAGGACGTCCGTGGATGATCCGCTCCCCTTCAAACGCCCATCTGTTCACCAAGTCCCCCTTCTTTTCGTCTACATCAAGCCATGTTTTCCCGCCTGCGACATTCGCTTGTGGCAAATCAATCTCTCCAGCATAGGCCAAAAGAGCAGCTGACAAAGCGACACAGTAGGCAGCCGAGGACCCCAAGCCAGCTCCCACTGGAAGCTCAGACGTTACTCGCACAGTTACCGGCTGCAAACTGAGGTTTAAGCTCTGTTAGCCTACCCCCGATTCAGACCACCACATGTGTTCAACGTACAAAATGGAGGTAACCGTCCACATGAGTCGAGAAAAACATTGCACAGAAAAAGAAAACAACTTCTACAGGCATGTATAAATATGTCACCATATGTTCCCAAAAATCGAAACTCAAAACTCAAAACCTCCTTAAGACCCTGTTTCACAACGATTTTAGAACTCATACCACCTCCTTACCCAACGATTGATGTATAGAGGAACAGAAACGCAGTCACAGCTGCATCAGCTCCCTTCGCAGCGTCCAATCCAAGCTGCTTCTCAACGAACGCTCCCAATTCCGGCCACCCCGACTCAGAATACGAAGAAACCTGCGCGGGCTTGGGCTCCAACAATCGCCCTTGCGTAACAATCTCCTCTATCATCTTAAGAGGCCATTTCAAGTCCAATCCAAGCTGCGGCAGATCAAGCACACAGCTATCATCCACCCCTGCAAACAACGCATCGCCATTCACACCCGCATTCCAAACCATCACAATCCCAAACTTCTCAAAACACCGAATTTTTTTTTTAGAATAATGCAACCGGACAACACAACGATCTAACTCTCATCAGGATTCACGAAAAAAAAAGCGCACATCACCACGCATTGCCAAACAACAGAGTGCTATATCATTCTCAAATATCAAACTAGAAAAGAGTTCACAGCGGCATTTCGATCGCAGAATGCGCGAGCGGATGAAACCCTAGGAGGCGAGATTGTACCCGGGCGGATGGTGGCCGTGGTGTAGAGGCCGAGCGCGGCGGCGACAGCGGAGGTGCCGTGCACGACAGCGTGCTCGCCCGTGAGAATGACCTTGCCTGGCGCCCTAGCGTCCACTCCAGGGAGCACCTCTGGATCCAGAGGCGAGGAGCCCTTCGCCATCGCCATCGCTGAAGAAACGAAGGAGACGAAGGAAATCGAGAGAGAAATTGAAAGGGGAATGTTACCACCCCGGCATTCCTCGTGGCGAATGCAGGTGAGGGCGTCACTTACAGCGGAGAGTGCGTGTACAGTGCGTCCGGTGGGATACAGAATCCCGGTACAAATTCCCGGTATTCGTCGTGGTGAGGGGCGTCACTTCTAGCGGAGAGTGCGTGTACAGTGCGAACGGTGGGACACGAACGCCCGGTATATCTCCCCTGTATTGCTCGTGGTGAATGCAGGTGCGGGTATCAATTGAAGAGGGGAGTAGTGAGCGTTTTGATAGGATATCCCCATGCTCGGACTTTTACTGCCCGTCCAACATGCACAATAAAGACTACATTTTATGCGCATCCAAAAAGTTGTTGGTTTTGTAATACACGGCGCACATATATTTGTCACAGATGAATTTTCTTAGGTATAGGACCCTAATGTTCCTTGTGAGGTCTTTGATTCCATATCCTAAAGGTACAATCTCTAGTTTCGTTGAGTCTTAAATTATGGGATAAAATCTACAAATAGAGAAATTCTTATTTCTTTTTTGGACATACTTTACAACTTATTTCCTTTTTTGATAGGATATCCAAAAATCTAGATGAAATGCCTGACTAACTAAATAAGTAAATAAATAAATGGATGAAATGAGCAGTCGAGGTGACACTAAAGGTAACAATGGAGTGTTGGTGTCATCGTGTGGTTGCCGTCTAAGAGAGCCTACAACAGATAAGCATTAATTGTATCATCTAGTCCACCTCTATGTTCGGCATCTTACTATCACCGCATCTTTCACTCCCACTGTTGGACCAGAAGAAGAACTTTGGTCCTAGATGAAGGCCGGAGTGAATAAAGTGTCTGTTTGTTCCACCACTAAATCAATGTCCACTGGACATAGGTTTAGTAGTATGGAACTACTCCCCCCTCTCGAGGGTAGACACTATGTAACCAGGGACAAGTAGCTAGTAACCAGTAATACGGGACCAAGGATAGAGTAGAGCCATCGGGTTCCATTCCAAGGAGTGATCTGTAAAGTTTATTTGTGTGTATTGAGGGGTACTAAGGTGTTTCTTGTGAATCTGGGAGCGGTTGGTTATTTTCTAGTTTGCGTTTATGTAAAAGGATGGACATTGCATGTTGAATAGCGATGGTGTTCATTTTTTGTGATGTTTTTTGATTGGGTCAATGGGGACATTGAATGTTTTTTCGAGATTTTTCATAGAAGGGATAAAAGTAGTAGCTCTAGCTCCAGCGGTAATGAGAATGAGTGGGTCAACATTCCATCCTAGGGTTGTAATGTCATTGATAAGTGGTTGGTATTTATTGATTTTGTTTTCAATTGCTTCTGGGGAAAATCTATCATTGCAATATCTGAATTCGATAAATTGGATGGTAAGGTTTGAGTTAATGTGGTCCGGTGGGGGGTCTTTATATGGTAGTCCTTTGACGCATAGTATGTCTGGTTTGAATCTGGCATTACAGTGACATCTTTGGGTTCCACATGTGCATGGAAGTAGCCACGGCGGGACCGTATTTTCTTGTGGTTTGTTGATGAAGGTACCGGCGTTCATAAGTATAAAGCATCGTGATTTATTGGAGGATGTTATTAGCTTTCGGATTTCCTATACCACTTTGTTGTGTCTTTTGACGATTAGGGAGTGTATGTGGTGGTTTTGGCATTTGAGAAGTACATGTAGCCATGTGTTGGGGTCTATGGATGTGCATATTAGGCATGTTATGGATGGAAATCTTTCTGTACCAAAGAAGAGTTGTTTGCGGGCATTTTCCATGTATTGTCCAGTACAGAATTTGATAACACATGTTTTTTGTGAGTTTGTAATTATGGGATTTTTCCAAAAGTTAGTAGAGAGCTCATTGTCAATGTCGTCATTTCCGCTACATTTATCTATGACAGGGAATTTTATTGAGATTAGGTCGAGGTTATTAATTAGATCTTTTTTTGAGGTATTTATCTAAAAAACTGATGGGGCCTTTATCTGGGGTGTCCTCCATAGAGGACCAACTTTCTCTTTGGAGGTAGTATGGGGTAGCATGGGCGTGTTTGTGGGGGTGCTTAGCATGTCTATGGGATTTGTTTAGTCCTTTAGCTAGTTTCTCCGCTTGTTCATTTCCTTCTATGTTAATGTGTGCTCCAATTTTGTGGAGAGTTGTGATTTGTATTCGATTTTGTAACATTTGGACCATGGATAATAGGATGGCTTGGTCTGGGTGGCTATTGTGGAGGGTAGGGTGTGCTATTTGTGTGTTTACGAGATATAAGACGTTTATACAGTGTGTAAAGATATGTGCGGGTTCGTTAGCGTATTGTGTAGTGAATTCTTGTGAATCCATCTACACTCCATCTCCAAACATTTGCTTCACATTTCCAGGGAGTAGCGTTCTACTCTGTGCAAAAATCATCACCACATTTCACAAGCAATTCGTTTGCATAAAAATGGAACAGTAACCCGTGGGTTGGCGGTTTCAATCCCGGACATATAATCCCTACTTTCTTCATGGGTTGTAAAATGCAACAAATATGAATAAAAAATATATAGAAAAAAGAAAAAAGAACAAAGAAATAGTAGCATGTTCACAAATAAAAACCTCAAAATTATCCAACATACAAAATATTTTAAAATGGTTTTAAATTATCATAATTCATTGGATCACAATGTAGAGAGGTATGCAACCCAAATGAAATGGTTGGCACTTTGGTTATTAGCTATGAAATTCTCTCATGGGTTATAGCTGCAATCATAACTGCAAATTGCCAATACATCAACTACACTAGCTATGGTAGTAGGTGTGGCTAGACATTTATTATTAAAGCATTCCTACCGGACTGCAAACCCGACGGATGGCTTCGGAAGTGGGCCGCACGAGAGGCATACTAGGCAACTGCGGGCACGGCCAGAGATGTTGAGCAACCTCTAGCCGAGCTCCCGCCTCTTTAACTGTTGGGGCGTAGTCGCCCAGGGTTAGCCGCCCAAGATATCGTCATTGGTTGTATTTTGCAAAAAATTAATTAATTTTAATAAATTAAAAAATTTAATTTTTTTTTAAAAATTTAAAATATTTCTTCAGATGTTGCTGACGAGATCATGATATCGCAAAAAATTGTGACAATGTCACTAACAAGACACCCAGTAGTGTCGCTAACAAGAAAGCGCCGCAGGATATATGACCATGTTGTTGACGAGATGGCGGTGGGGTCCTTACCAAGAACAACCTTTGTTTGGCTCAAAATTCCTCTCCTTGCCTGAAACCCCCCGTTCGGATTGAAATCCCCTTACCTTGACCTCTCATCGTGACCGGGGCCATGGAGCGGATGTGGATCCTCTTTGTTGCCTCTCAATGTAACTCAAATTAATTGTAAACAAGTTGAATTATAGAGTATGTTATACATCAAGGCATATAGTAGTAAATGTCAAGCTAAGTTAACGAGGTGGAGAAACCTTCTTCTAAATGAACACTATAACTTAATCCTTAAAGGATGAGCCTATGATTGTAGAATCAACCCCAATATATATTCTATTGTGTGCTCTGATTTTTCATCAAATATATGGGGCAGTTTTCACTATGGACCACAGAGATTGACCACGGCCCTCTAAAATCTATGAATAGTCGAGGAAGTTGTCCCGGTTCGAGTTCGCTTTAGACTACCTTGGAAAAAGGAGATTGACCACAAAGCTTGAGGTTACCTAAGGATGTTATTTTGTCGTTTGCATGACCGCGTCCGGATAGCCATCCATATGTTATGAGAGTGTTGGTTCAGTAGCAACAATCATCCACCGGTTAGCGAAGTAGGAAGAGTGGATGTCGAGCCACTTTAAGTTACGGGGTAGTGGGGAATTCAGCCACTTATACAAACAGGATAAGTGGCCTTCCGGTCACTTGTTTAAACCGTCCAAAAAACTCTCTGAGGAAGAACAGAGATAAATAACACTCCCTTTCAGTTGTCCGGAAATTAGTTTCGGAAAATATTGTAAGACATCCGGAATCCGGTAAGATCCGGATTTTGAGTAAAAGAATGAATTAAAAAAGCTCACATGTGGAGTGGCGTTTGGTGGTTTTAGTTTTTGTAGTATACTCAGAAAGGAACAATAGATCTCCGTGGGAACAACACTCGAGCGGTTTACTTTGGAAGCATTTAATGACAATTGAGTGCCTTCCGGAGGAATATTGACCCAACAATTTGCAACAGGGGCTCTAGATTGACAATTGCTTGGTAATCATCATGATGACTTTGCGGTCACGGTCCTCAAGAGGTTGGCATCGTCCACAAACATAAGATGGAAGCAGCTGGAGCCATCAAGTAGGTGAAAGCCTTGAATCCCTCTATTTGAGTCATCTAACATGCTTGCAAATACTTTTGCTACGAGTAGAAAGAGGTAAGGAGCAAGGGGACATCCCTTCTCACTAACCGTTCTGATTGGAATGTTTCCTCAGCTACGCCATTTAGGATGACAAATGTGTATGTGTTGGTGTAGAGCATGTTGACACGCATTATCTAGGTCTCAAAAAAGCCCATGGCAGCCATGGTCTCCTCCAAAAAGGACCTGCTGACCTTGTCGTAAGCCTTCTGGAAGTCCACAAGGATCATGAGTAAGTCCCTACTCACTTTCCACTGTGTAGTCCATTGCCTCTATTGCTAGAAAGACATTGTCAAAGATGTTGTGGCCCTTCACAAAGGCTAATTGTGAAGGCTGGATCCAATCCAAGAGGTAAAGCATCATTCTCGTGGCAAAGATTTTGGCCACAATTTTATAGACCATTCCTATAGAAAAATGGGGCCGTAGTTGGTCAATTGCGTGGTCACTAGTGTCACCTTGTTTAGAGTATATAGGTCTACGGAGAGAAACTGCTAATCCAAAGTCTATGTGACAAACTACAAGAAGACCAGCTCAATATTATCTAATTTAAAAGAACTCCAAAGGGACTCCATCAATGCCAAGGGCTTTATTCAAGGGCAAGGCAAGGACTGGGTCCCAAAGCTCTGAAAGGTGTATTGGAGCTGAGAAGTGTTGGTTTGCATCATTGGTGACCACTTTCTCCACACTGGTGAGGCAATTAGCACTAGGCCTCTAGTTTGGCGTATGGCCGGTATCATGGGTTCAGCTGTATACAGTTGTTTATAGTATTGATTTACATATTAGTGCATGTTGCCTTGTTGAGAAAGGACCTTGAGGCCCTCGGTGAGCTCTTGGATAACCACGGGTTTCCGTCAGCCATCTTGATAATCAAATAACTTTTTATTGCATTTGTAACCAATTCGTGCCCATAGTGTTGTGTGGTGGTTGTATTTCTTTTCCATCATTGCTGACAAATGTTGTGTAGTCGTGCTTGTGCATAGTCTAATCTGTGTCTAGCTTTAATGTCGGACCAGTCGTTGTGAAGCTCTAATTCACTTGCATACACATCCTAGAATTGGGACTCAAAGTCTACTTTTTGCTTGTGGCCGAGACGTCAAGTTTCATTGTTGTTGCATTGCTTGACTGCTACAGCAGCTGCCACACATGAATTGAGGAACAATGTAGGGCTAGCATTCATCCCATCCTTCCATGCCTTAAGTAGTAATTCATGACCGGTGTATGTTTTCAGGAGGGATTTGTTGAAAGCTTTTGTCATTTTCAAGCGGATTCTGATGCGGCGCAGCTTGAGGAAGACATGGGAATGGTCTGACAAGTGGAGAGTGGAGCGCCGTACGCCAAATTGTCTGCCAATTGTGCGGAGACGGTGGCTCATGTAGCAGCGGTCTAGCCGGGAGAATATTGCCTCTGTTCCCTTCCTTTGGTTATCCCAATTAAAGTGTTTCTAGGTGAGTTTCCTAATTTCATCTAAATAATACACATTCTGGAGTTGGAGGTGTAGCAGAAGAGAGTTCCACGCAAGGGTTTCCATGTGTCCTTGACAGGATGTGACTTTGCCTCCTATCTTATCATCTAGATCCTCTATCATGTTAAAATCTCTTGCTAAAATCCATTCGGGGGCGGGTAAGGAAAATTCTTTGATTGCATTTCATAGGTGCACCCAACAGCTTGTGGAATTGTAGGCCTAAGACATTGGTTAGGCCTATTACTAAGTCTAGAGCTACTTGTAGTGTTATATATTGAGCACGGCCGGGAACAATTACGACGTGGTTCTTCACTATTGGTGAGAGCTGGGATGAGAGGGCGATGCAAGTGCCGCCTCTAAGGCTATCCTTGGCAACTGAATACTCCGCCTCGTTTCAAAGAACACCGCCGCAAAGGAAAGCCATTTGTTTCAGACGGGGGTGACATTTTTATAATGTAAACTTGTGCTCTTGAATGAACATAATGTTGGGTTTGGGGTTTAAGTGACTAAAGAAGTCCTTCATTTTGCGTCGTTTTCTAACACCGGACATGTCATGGCCAAAGCTTTTGACGTTAAACGTTGCTAAGGTTAGTTGTTCTATCATGGGAGTTGGATTGGTCTGAGGGGGGTCTCAATGACTCATCGTCAAATAACAAGATGTCGTTGCCGGTGGGCTCCTAAGAGGTCTTTGGCGCATCTACATTGGGTATGGTGATAGGGGCTTTGGTGCCGAGAATTTTTTGTTGTTCTTCCACCGATAGTGGCCACTTACAAAGTGCATCTTGTGGTGCTTGTGGCCAGAGTTTGAGCAGGGGTGGTGGAAGGGGCTACCACTTTCCAGCAATGGAGGGTTTGAGCGTAAAGATACCGTTATCGTACGGGATTGCTACTAAATAGGTCAAAAGGTCGGTGCAGGGGGGGGCACTCAATGGTAAATTGCGACATCACGTGCGATCAAGCCCTCATTAAAGGGGGGCTATGTAGGTAAATTCTGTGAATTAATATAGCCCTATCTTTACCTAAATTTCAAAATTTGGTTAATTTCATATACCCTATCTTTCATTATACATTTTTTTTTGCACTAATTAAATGTAGGCTATCTTCATTTAAAATACAACTTACAAAATTTACGAAATTAGTGTTACACATACACTTGAAGTTGGGACATGTGCACATACATGAAATTGCTTGCAGTGAAGTATACATGGGTGTGTGTTTGCAAAACAGTGACAAGTGAAGCGGTTTAGGTGTTTATAAACACTGTGAAACAAAGTACAAATATTGAAAATTGCTGCCATGTATTAGGCAGCGAAGTATAGAAACTGAAATCCATGCATGGGAAACACTTGTGTGTGCAAAAAAATCCTTTGAGTTTCTGCAAACTGCTGCAAACTGCTGCTAAACATGAACCTGCAAACACAGAAAAACAAGCATCAGAAAAACAGCGTGAACCAAGGATGCAAAACAAAAAAAAACAACGAAGCAAAAGCAAACTGTAAGCCAAAAAGGATCAGGAAAACTTACCTTCATCGAGTTGCGGGTGTAACCCAGATGCAAGGATCGCCCATGGATCCATCGCCTCGTTGTAGGGTAGCCCCCAAGCAGTAGCTGCGTCGAAGCATGCTACGAAGGAGGTCGAGATCCTTCACATGCAACTCTTCAAGGGGTTTAGAACGAAACTCCAACGGAAAACTGCGCTCGAAAGTCCAGGATTTGCGGAAGAGCGAGACGGCCTCATCGATATGTCCAAGAACAAATTTGTTATTCCTTCGCCTGCTCCAGCAAGGACCTCCAGGGAAGCCTGCAAAATCATGAAGCGCCAGTCGCAATGCAGCCGCTGGAATCGGACCTGCCGTCTCCAGCAGCTCTTTCGTTCCCTTCGACAACGTCGCCACTGTCGAGAAAACCTGCAAAAAAGCAGCACGATCCTCGTGCATTCGGCCCACCCACTCCCAACCATCCTCAGGGATGGCGGAATGATCCGCCACCCACGCGCCAAAAACCTGCACCAATTCCCATGCTCCTGCAGGGTTCTCCATGTCGATAGGCCGCCAAGCACGAGCGAGAGCAGATGAAGGCGAGAGTAGACCGAGAGCAAATGAAAAGCGAGCGTAGGAACAAGCGAGACCGACAGCAGATGACTTGCGGTTTAAGGAACAAGCGAGACCGACAGCTGATGACAAGCGAGAGCAGGAACAAACGAGAGCGAGAGCAAATGGGAAGCGAGCGCAGGAAGAAACGAGACCGACAGGAAATGGGAAGCGAGCGCAGGAACAAGCGAGACCGACAGGAAATGAGAAGCGAGACCCACAGCGACTGACAAGCGAGAGCAAAGGATCGACAAGCGAGAGCAGGAACAAGCGAGACCGAGAGCAAATGGGAAGCGAGCGCAGGAACAAGCGAGACCGACAACAATTCAAGGCGAGAGCAACAACGAGCGAGAGAGTGCGATCTCTACGACAAACAAGCGGTTTTATGCGCAACAGCCCTCCCAAGCACAGCCATCCCTTAAGTAGGTATTAGGGTTTAGGATTTAGGCCCTCCCAAGCCAAAGCTTGTTATCACCACAACCATCTCATAATCAGGTAAAGGAATAACAAGCAGGTAAGAGGTTAAGGAGTAAGGGGTTAGCACCGGGAGAAGAAATTAGCACCACAACCAGTCAACCATCCCTTAAACAAGCAAGGGGTTTAGCACAAGGGTTTAGACTAGGTAAGGGGGATTAGGACTAGTTCTGTTGGGCCATTTAGGCAAGGGTTCCAACCAGATTTGGCATTTTGACCACCACCAAAATCATACATGCATCGGCCTCAATAAATACTGAAACTTCTACGGATCAGACCTATTGTTTGACACATAATCATTCAGGTTTTCTGCATCACCCCTGTCCAGGCTATACACTTGACTTCCACAGTTGTAAGTGAGAGTAACATTTGTGATTATTGACTCAAGGCTAATCCATTTAGAATCAGTTACATTGTACTTAAACTTATATGAACCAGGTGCTCGTGCGTAGTAATGTAGGATAACTTCAATACTAGAAACGGGGTTAGACTTCTTCCCTCTACTCACCTCACGGTTTGCTAGGTCTACGGGCTGCTTCAACGACCCCCACAAGGTGCCGCCAACTCGCTTTCGCATTTTCTGTATGCGACCAACCCACCAAGTGCCCTCGTCCACGCCTTGGATGGTTGAAGCAGGGTAACCCCTCTTCCCAGCTCGCCCACCTCTCCTCTTTGCTGTTGTCACTGTGGACGGCCTACTAATCGTAGTGCGTTGTACAAAATACGTACCAACGTCGGATCCAATTCCCACAAAACACGTATTGGCACAACGAGCAGCACCAAGATAATCATCGCTATTGTTAAAATACAAAGAGTTCTTAACACGAGTCAACCTGTCTTTGGAAAGAAATGGGTTACCGTTAAGTTGCCCCACCAAAGTTGACTTGAATATTATGTTACCACTGAATTCCACGAAAGCTTCCACTTTTGCAGGAACAGGTATTGCCTGAACATGGTCCTCGTGGTTGCTCAACATCTCTGATATGCAATGCCGTGTTTCACTCTCCGCAACTGAGAGTGCTGGAACTCCGTCATCGACCAGCTCCTCCTCCACATGCTCTCCTGCCGTGGTGTTCGTCAGGTGGTTCTGTTGCTCTTCAGCAGCTAAATCCTCACGCAGCACCTCCATGTCGCCATCTTCCCCACGTACAGGCTTGGACGACGCTGCCCAAGCAAATGACGACTTGTCTGCAAGCTCCACTACCCATGGTTTATCAAACCAGGTCCTAATATGCTTCGCAGTTGCTTGTGGATTTGGGGCCATATTCAAGGAATTGATCATCCTTTGTGCATCTCTCAAACCCTCCTTCAATGCCTGCACAACACACTCATTGCTAGACACGGCCGTATAGTCACCTAGATCTGGCACCGTCTCATCTTCTTGCAGTTTGTGCAACTTCGCCCAAATGTTCTTCATCTTGTTGTGTGCCCTCCCAAATTTGATCTCGTTCCCTCCATACTCAATCTGGGACAGATGGTTAACGGTGTTGGCACAGCTCACTAATTCTTGAAAATCATACGCCCTCTCCATACCTACCATGCCCCCTACCTTGGAAAAAAAATCTCGCACGAATCACTTCCAGTTAAGTGGAATGGCACAGTAAGATGCGGATATTTGTCACGGAAGTGGCAGATTAAGAGCACAACAAAATGACATGACAACTGAATGTCAAGAAAACACTGTTGACTAACAAAGTTAAGTTTGGGATCAGAGTGTTCTGTATTCCCTAATACCCCGTGGTTGCCGTGCTTCATCCATAATTTCCAGATTCTGAAAAAAAAAGAAACCTTAGCAGCCTTCACAATCCGAGCGCGCAGGTCGTGACGTGGAGACAAAAAGATATCGATGTAGTCAGCACATATCTCTAAATACATCTCAGTCCCTAGAGTGCGTTCACGGTGCAAATCAGTGGACAGACGGAGCGCCCTCAGACAATCTCTCACCTTCTGAGAACACAATCTCTGAGCGCTAGCCCAATTCTGACGATCCTTTCTATCATAATCTTCTTGGAGCAACCCGTGCTCATCCACTGTAAACCGGTTTAACACTTGACAAATCTGCTGGTGAAGAGCAAAATCACCTCCTAATCTCAAGGTACGGACATTGCTATCAATGGGATTCAACAATTTCTTACCATTATGTATGTAGTCCTGATCATGCAAGCCGGTTGCTTCTCCCTCTAAGTTCAGGTTAGCAGAAAATACCCAGCCCTCCCAATCCACAGATAACCTTGACCCCCCTAAACCTCTATAATCAGCCAGCATTAACTGCCTTCTCCGAGAGTCCCCATCACTAGCATGTCCTATAATAGGACCCACATCAGCATAACAGTGAGTATTCCACAACTCATCAATCCTATTCCATTGACTTCGAACCCAACTTGCATCAAAACAACAGCAAGTGCATGAAGCAACTAAAACTAAACGAGGGAGTGCATCATGCATAGGGTTGACAACAATTACTCTTGCAAAACCGCCAATCTTGTTAGTCCTAAACGCATCGACCATATTATTGTATCCTTCCTCACCAACTCCAACACTAGGCTTATAGTGTGGTGAGCAAGTGTGACATTCTTTTGGGCCACAGAATCCCACCAGCGTATCCCACCTGGCGTCCCAGGAAACTCGACCCCTCACCTTCGTTTCGTCTTCGGCAAGTAAAACAGGGACGGGGCCAGTAATCCCAACAGCAGCCTTAGCATCGGTGTAGATGCTAGCAATGGACTGGAATATTTCAGCATGTTCCCCTGAAATGAACTGAACTCCTTTTCTAGACTCCCTGCGAATAGTGTCATAACTAGGACCAGCAAAATTCAATGAAAACAAATCAGTTAGACGCCGACCTCCATAGATCTTCATCGCTTGTGAAAAACATTTTGTGTTTTCACTGAAGCGATGCCCCTCATCCTTTCTATTGAGATTTTGAGCTACGTCTTTCATGAAATTCCATAATCCAGGTTTCCCACCAAATGCCCCTATTCTATGTGCACTAATTATGTTGTTACAGAACTTCATGAGATTATTGTCTGATGATGCATTAATGGCACTCTCACGCAAGGTTGGTCTTTTGGCTTTTAATTGAACAATCCTTGTCTTAGCATGCCAATAATGCAGCTTCTCTAATCGATATTTTCTGGACAACTCCCTCGCATGTTTTGACACTTCCAACACAGACAAATACCCTAACCGTATCCCTCTTGCTGTGGTTCTGTGGCCCCTCTTTACGGATGCCTGGTCCTCTCTTCTGACTCTCATTCTGAAATCATTTTGACGTGGTATCTGGGCACACATGGAGCAAGTTAGATCTGGGAAAGGCTGTAGAGATACTGACAACTGGTTACACTGTCTATGGCGGAAAGACCCACTCACATGGACTACTTCATTCTGCATTTCTATGGCTGCAATGAGATGAGGTTCGGGGTACCAATCAGCACCTGAGTGGGGATCATTCACCAAGGCATTCACAGCATACACATTCCCACCATACTCAACAGTTGGACCACGGTATCCATAACACATGAGGGTAGCAAGGCAATTTCTATCAACGGGATGACTCGTACCTCCCGTGGTGTTTGATGAAGCCGTTCTAAACCAACTGTGCAAGTCAACCTGATTGGAGTGCGAGCTCGAGGTGCTTGACCTAGATGGCCGCCCCGGTCGACCTGACCTTGTTGGCTCGCTAGCAATCTGTACAGCATTCTGAACTGCCTTCAGATGTTTGGGACCTGCAATGTGACTTCGAAGATTCACCTCCAATGTCTTCTTTGGTGGGCACAGGACCATCATCTCCCTACAATACGGGCATTTAACCTTAAACCAGTAACATCTGGTATCATCTGCTGTCAAATTCCCCAATATGGTGAATTTCTTGTGATCATCAGGGAGGCTGCTGTTCACATCTTCCACTATCTGAACACCTTCATCGATCATCCTCTTATAGTCATGTGGAGTGAGAGTCAGTGACCTCCCATTCTTAGCCTCAGATTGCGGGTGGTCATCGAAGTTCACATTCTTCGCAGCACAAAAATTACGCACATGGGCTATGCTCATGATGTGTGATCTCTTGAAGTTATTGAACAAGTTATCAATCTGCGCTTTCGTGTGGTCTTTGCTGCCACCACCGCAGTCCTTCTTGCACTCGCCACACCAAAGCTTCACAACTCCAGCGCCATTCAAATCAAACGACTTCAACCACCACTCGTGATCAGACATGGCCACCTTCTGTAACTCCGCTCGTAACTTCTTCGCCCTCTCCAAGTATCGATCCATGACGTCCAATGGTAAGAGGGTTGATTTCAGTGGAGTATCTGTGACCTCGGCGGAGTCTGCGATTGCACTCACTCTCGATGACCCAGCGGGCAAGGAGGCTGCAGTCGCAACGTCCTCTTGAACGTCAAGGCTATTGTCTGAGAGAGGGGGGATCTCCACGGCGGTGACGGTGAAAGATCCATCTCGAAGCCGCCTCCGTTTGTTGCCCTCATTCAGGTCCTCCTTCGCCTAAATCACGTACACATCCTTGGAGAACGCGTTGAGGCACTCCAATTTCTTCCTCACACGCCGCTTATCCTCCATGTCCCAAAACTCAAATGGCCATTCCAGAACGTCATTGCTCTCCAACGTAACGCGCAATGCTCCCAACGTCGACGCGCCTCCAATGTCCACTTTCCCGAAGTATTCTGGATCAACAAAATCCCCCTCCAAGGTCCACAACGTGATCCTATCCAGCGCCACTCCCATTTTCCACTAAACCCTAGGCAGCACAAGAAATGAAAACTGCAGAGTGACCCTAAACCCTGCAGAGAATCCAGCGCATCAAACCCTAAACCAAGCAACAAGGAAAATAAGAGAAACAAGAAACAAGAGCTGGAAACAGGAGCAGGAAACAAGAGCAGGAAACAGGAGCAGAAAATAGGAGCAGCAAACAGGAGCAAGAAAGAGGAGCAGGAAACAGGAGCAGGAAACCGACCGCAGGAAACAGGAGCAGAAAAGAGGAGCAGGAAACCGACCGCAGGAAACCTAAACCCTAAACAGGAGCAGGAAACGAGAGCAGGAAACGAGAGCAAGAAACAGGAGCAGGAAACAGGAGCAGGAAACCGACCGCAGGAAACAGGAGTAGGAAACAGGAGCAGGAAACCGACCGCAGGAAACACGAGCAAGAAACACAAGCAAGAACACGAGCGAAAACACGAGCAAAAAGCGACCAAGCAAGGAGGCGAAACACATTCACCAGAATATTAGCAGGGTACGCAGTCTCTCCGTACTCCCAGTCCACGCCTACCGGATACGCGCGCTGCTCTCAGAAACCCACGGCAGTCTCGCATCAACAATGCACGCAAAATATCAGGAAACACTCAACGGACACAGAAGCATTGGCGGGAGCATTGGTGAGGGTTGCGTCGAAAGAAAGTGAGCGCCAAACCCTATGCAGCCTCGACCTGCGTCAACAGTTCTCCACTTTCGCGCGCTGCCAAATGAAGATGTCCCATTCGTTATACTCCTTTTCATCCACCAGTACTTGTCATGATGGCACGGCATGATGGAGCATTGGATCCAATCCTTTATAGACATGGCATTTACATTTGCATTCTACCTACCCTATTTTAGAACTAAAATTTTCCTAAATTTTAGTATTTTCACCTACCCTTCGTTATTTATAAAGGTCAAACGCCCTATTATGATGACCCTATTTTACTTCGAACCCTTTTCTAAGTTTCTGGACACATGCAATTATAATACCCCTTCATTTGATCGCACATAAAACTAAATAAACGCGCAGTGCTCTCCCCAGAGGTCGGTGGACTCTGATGGCTGAAGATAGTCATACATACAGTGTGCGTCCTACCATTTCTATAGTGGGTTCTGATTTCTAAAGTAAGGTAATCCTTCATTGAAGTTGCAACAATGTTGCATTGGTTAGATGCTCTTTAGCTTCTTCTGGTTTCCATTTGTCCTAGGATATATTGTGGCTCAGAAAGAATGACATGATCAATTGGTCATGTTTTGACGAGAAATCCTCGAGGATGTCTTTGGATCGGTGGCGGTCCTGGTAGATGAGTACAGCTATGTACATACTCTAGGAGTTCAGTGGGAAAGCTTAGTCATACCCTAAACCGCAATGAATTTTCCATGCAGGTGAATGGTTTGATACCCTCCATCTAGGTCTAAAGTCCTAGAGAGGGGGGTGTTTGCTTGTGCTATGTGTTGGCGCATTGTTGTTCCTTCCAGTTTCCAGATGAAAGGCTGATTGTTTGGATCTTGAAGGTTTGTTGGGGTTTCTTGGATGATTGCCGATCTGAGTGTATTAGGGAGGGGAGTAGGTTGTTGTGCATCTCTCTCTTACTCGTCGGAGGAAGGTTTGTCTACTCGCGTATTGAACAGGATGGAACCTTTAGATGCGCTCCATGGTTGGGTGGATTTTGGGATCCAGCGCGGCGTCCCCTTCACCTTGCGTGAGCGTCGGGTTGGTCAAAATTTATGTGTTCTATGATTACTGTTCTTGGCAGCGTCAGTTTGGCTTGATTTTGGTCGTTGATTGCTCCTGCTTGAAGTCGATGTCTCAGGTGATGGTTCTTGACGTTTGTGACTGGCGGCCTTTGTGCATTGCTGACAGAGAAGGGGATAGCGGCTCACCACGTGATCATAGCTGCAGCAGCGTTTGCATTGAAAAGGTAGGCCACTGTATTCTACTTGGTGCTCCGCGCTTTGCGGTCCGCCAATGCATAGGAGGGTGATTAGTTTGGGAAGCTTGTCTACAACGTCGTGAGTATCCTAGCCCTTGGTCTAAACAACTTTCCATGATAGCTCTCTAAATTGTTGACAAAGAGGACTTCTGCAAAGTTGTTGAAGATGGCTGCAAGTCGAGGCTTCTTTCAGTACCACGGTGGAAGGTGAGCAATTTGCGCCCACATTGTTGAGTGCCTCCGGCTTGTAAAGCTATTGGTGTTGAAATATGGCATCCAAGGTAAAATCAACACCTCTTGATCTTTGAGTTCTTAGAGTTTCTTCCGTAGGATTGCTTCTTTCCCCACGGGATCGCTGAAAACAAGCTCAAAGAAGTTGTTTGCTTGCAAGGTGAGGGACAAGAAGGATGTACGAAGGCAGGTTTTGGCCCATGTGAGGAGCTATCTAATTCATGGATGTCTACTGGTGATCTGGCCGATCACCGTGTGGTCTTTCATGTGTATCAGCTCTTTCAAAATAGAGTCTATGATTTCTTAAGAAAGCTCGATTTGAAAAGGTTGATTGACCATCCTTCCATATTTCAAAGCTAGGGTGTTCCAGGTCCAAGGATGGAGCTGCCGTGGTTGAGAAGGCCCCTGGATAGGACATGGAGAGAAACAGTGTTAGGTTTGGAGCTACTTGGAAGTCGGTTAACCAACCTGGCCACCTCTTCATGTTCAGGGAGCTAGTGTGGATGCGCTTGAAGAACTTCGTCAACAGCCGCACAATCCCTAAGCACCTACTGGTGCAACATCTCGTAAAACTCTGCGTCAAATGCTTTGGAGTAGGGAGGCGACAATGGCGTCGCTTCCTAGGAAGGGCTTGGAAGAGTTGAGACCTCCATTTTGGCTTCAGCTTCAGGTCGTGCATCAGCAGAGGTGCAGGAAGTGGTGGCAGCTACCTCCGCACTATGAATTGGGTCACTTGTGACTGAAATAGGAGTTTAAGGCTTAGGTACACTTACCTTTGTTGCTGATTGGAGAGCGTACTTAGTTCGTGCGGGGTCACGGAATGTCGTTGTTGTTCTAGCATTGCGTGGTGGTGGGTTTGGTGCACGCCCTCCTAGTCCTTTCTTATTGCCGAGATAGGCCACAACCATCTTCTCAAGGGTTTCATTACTAGTTTCTAGTTTTTGTCTTGTGTTATATCTATAACTATTGCTACCTATTTTTTCCCCACTACCACTCGCATCATGTATTCTAGCTGCTGAGGAAGGAGGCAAGTTCCTTGTTTGCTAAGCGCTGAAACGACCAACTGCCTCACTTCTCTCCATATTGCCTCAAACGGAGTGAATAAAGGTGCAATCTCTTCCCTTGGATATGGAGATTGCAAGACTGATACAGTGCAAGTCAAAGGATCCTAAGAAAATTGCTCAAAAAATGCTAAAAATGTCGTTCGAAGAAAACGAATCTAAGATCAGGCTCTCGGTTTTACAGAGCCCCCCAACGTCCTGGAATTTTCCCTCCCCCTCCAATACTATCCACTCCACGACAAGCTTGTTTGTGTCCAAGCTCTTTAGGGAGTGGTCCTTGTTCAAAACTATCCCAATTTCTTTGCTGGAATAGTAATAGAAGTTGCAATTTCACCCCTTTTGAGCTTGTTTTGGCCATAATTCTCTTATTTTTTTACATATACTGTAGGAGTGAATGTGTGGGTGAAGTTACAAGTCCAAATGGTTGCGAGAATTTGAGGATTCAAGCGGAAATGGCTATCTTGTAAGAAAAGGTACAAAACTATCTTGACTAAATACCAAAATGACAAGAGGGCGAATGAGATTTCACAAACGGATAAAGAACTAGAGTGTCGTTGGTTTGAAGAGATGGACATATGGAGCAGTAAACGTCCAAGTGTCCACAACAAAATCCCGGCAAGTACTATGGAAGGAGACAACACATTCAATACAAATTCTTCACCACCTACAACTCATGAGCTGACACAAATCAATCCCTCTACAACACCAAGTACACAAGAGAAGAATTAAAAATCAAGACAAAATCGAAGGGTTTCTGCAGCAAGTGATAGGAACTTCTACCATTTTGATTTCCACCTTCTAACAATCTACAGATTTGTTTAAATATGGATTGTAATTTTGCAGCACTTCTAGAGAAGTTTTAGCTATTTTTCCATAGAATTAGAACTAGTATCAGAAAAGACTAGATTTGATTCCTTCCAAATTTTGTAATGCCATAGACTTTTGGCCAGAACTTTGTGCATTGTTGTAGCTTCACAAAACAAGTCTTCAGCCCTTTCATTCTCTTTCAATAAAAACGCTTCTACCTCTTCATCGTTTACTTCATTTTTTGCCATAAAATCATCTCTACTTAGAATTCTATTCTTCACTTCCAAAATCGATGCCCTTTCACAACGCAATTCTTGACCTTCTCTTAAATCACCACTATCTATTTTTTTGTAGTTGTTCCTCGGCTTCTGTAATCCAGTCCGGGTTGAATCCATCCTTCACTTTGATGCACAAATTGTGCATCACAATGCATGTTGAGACAATATCCGGTACCATCTTCAATGGTACATCACACCTCTTGATGATAATTCTCCATCTCCCTTTTAAGATTTCGAATGCCCTCTCCACACACATTTCGGTTGAAGATTGAATGAAATTCCAATTTGCATGGATTTGTGATAGTTCAATTTTTCCTTCCTTGAAGGACACTACATCGACGGTCTAACAAGACATGTTGCATCCCCTCTCAATTTGTACCGATGCAATTATTCCTCCATACAAGCTCTTCCAAATTTTTTGACATAGAAAACAACCCAATGATGAAGACTACCAGCCCAACCAAACTCGTAATTCCAAAATTTGCATTTTACATCGACGATCTCTTGAAAAATTATTGGTGCTAACACTGCAATATGCAACCCGTCTGTTGCGCCTACAGTGTATGAAATGCCATGTAGTGCTTCAAACTCTCTAGCTAAAACCCTGAACTGCAATTCACTAGGCATTTGAACAAATATTTGTTGCAAATCTTGTCAAACAGCTTTACAATATTCTCTCACAATTATTGATATTGTACATTTAGCAACTCCATACAAATCTCCTACAAGCAATTTTCTATTGCCAAATCCTAGCTTTGCCAACAAAATTGCAATTCTAGTTTTCACGGAAACGGAATTTTTGAAAGGTGTTTTTTTTATTTTAGAAATGGCCCTAATTTCTCACAAATAAATCTGAAAGTAGCAAATTCAACTCGTGTTCTTACCTTAAACTGCCCTTGAATGTATGATCCCAACAACAATTAATCCATAAATCCACCTTGTCTTGCAAAACTCCAAATGCTCCGTGTTCCTCGTCCCATCTCTCCAAAAACATGCTGAAAATTGCCAATGTTTCCTTCTCCTTGTAAAATCAGTGCTTGTATGCTCACAACATGTGAAACAAGTATGTGCAAGCACCTACACAACCCTAGCATCAACACAAGGTCCCTCTTCCTCGCCTCCATTGCAACCCTAGTTGCTGAAATTTCAAGAAAAGAGAAGAAAAGAGAGAAAAGAAGAGAGGGAAGGTGAAAACAAGCCTAGGAAGAAGGAGAGGTTGAGAGAGTGATTGACAAGGTAAACTCCAAATTTGCCCTTTTCATATATACATTAAAAAATCAGCCCATACTTATCTCGGTCCAAATCTACTTTACACTACGAGAAGTGACCAAGACACTCAAAAAATTATTTTTGACTTTTCATGGTCACGGCTCTAGACCAAGAGTCGTGACCATGAAAATAAATGATTTCTCGTGGTCAATCCTTGTGGTCCATAGTGTAAACCACCCCCAAGCAGAACTTACTTTTTTCAGTTTTCAGAGATGAGATCACATGTTTTGTTCACGTCTCAAGAATCATAAAAAAAAATAGGGGAAATTTGAATTTATTGTGATTTTTGAAGAAAAAGTGAAGAAAAAGTGAAGATTTGGCTGCTCCGGCGTTTAAGGCTTAATCGCTGTTGAAGATTCAGTGCGTGGAGTACTAGTTGGGGCTATGACGTTTCTTATCCATCGTCAGCAGCATCCAATACTTTATCCATTCGCCCCCGAACATGCATCACAACTGGCACTGCCCAAGGGGCACCGCGCTTGTAGTGTCCGGCACCGGTCCCAACTCGTGCCCCCTCGTGCACCACTATATTTTGCACGCCCAAACACGTCAACTTCGCAGCTCGTCCGGAGCGAGCTTCCCTCACTCAACTTCCAACACCACATCTTGAAAGAGTCAGAGCTTAAGAGTTCAAATCCGACGATCGTGTCCAGTCCAATCTTGAAATAACAACTAGGGATGTTTCCGTGCATATATACTGCTTCGAGGTGCATCGAGATGTCTAGAGCGAGATTCGAGTTACAGTGTGATTTTGAGTCGAGCTAGTGTTTTACTGATAGGAGCTGTTGCAGGTCTGGAGTGAGACTAGTGAGATTGGAGTTGTGTAACTAGAGGTCGGTGGTTTACAGATAGACTTGCATAGAGCTATGATGCAGCCATCAGCTCGAGATACGAACGACATACTATCTTATGGCGAGTGCTGGCACGTCTCGATGATCGATTCCAGTTGTTGGAAGTTTGCGTATTTGGGCTTCGACAGAGACCGATAATTGATTAATTCTAGGGGATTTGATTGATCGTTGCACGAGATGGGGAGGATTCTGATACCAGCGAACTTCACCGCGCCGGCGCCGACGTCGGCTTATCCGATCAACCTGACGAGGGCGGAGGCGCTGCGAAAGAGTGAGAAATTCAGCCCGACGCTGGTGGTAGTGGTGTCCATCGTCATCGTCTCGTTGTTCGTGGCGGGGTTTGCGTCGGGGTACCTGCGGCGGTGGCTCTGGGGGCACGAGCTGGCCGAGGAGACGCGCCACAGCGAGCTGATACGGCGGCGGCGCCGCCAGCTGCGGATGAACTACAGTACCTGCGGCCCGAGCGCGCCGCGCGGCCTCGACCCCGACCTCATTGCCGCCATGCCGATCGTCCGCTTTAAGGACTTGGAGGCCGGGGACGACGAGAAGTACTTTGACTGCCCCGTGTGCCTGGCGCTGTTTGAGGGGCCCGACACCTTGAAGCTGCTGCCGCACTGCGCGCACGCGTTCCACTCCGACTGCATCGACCAGTGGTTCCGCTCCCACTCCACCTGCCCCCTCTGCCGCGTCTCGATGACGTCGCGTTCTCCTCCCCCCCGTATCCCCCCAGACTTCGACATCGCGGATTCAGCAGACGCCGTTCCAGAACCTGGTATGTAATTTCCACATTCTCATGTCTGAACTGGTTTCCTGCGAATGTTTCGCTAAACTTTTGATCATTCCCTATTCTGCAGTGGCGATGGCGAGTGCAGAGCCGGATGCGAATCCGCGATTTGATGTTCACGTTTCATGTAGCAACGGGCTCGGACCACCAGCTATATTTGTG
Organism: Bryoerythrophyllum caledonicum; assembly: GCA_963971425.1. Classification (NCBI taxonomy): domain Eukaryota; kingdom Viridiplantae; phylum Streptophyta; class Bryopsida; order Pottiales; family Pottiaceae; genus Bryoerythrophyllum; species Bryoerythrophyllum caledonicum. The sequence continues at coordinate 17,950,096 of OZ020524.1, read as the reverse complement.
CCTGGGATTCGAGGTGACACTGCGCCTGCGCGGGCGGCGACTTTAGCCTCCATCCGGCGTTCGAGGTCTGTGGGCACCGACCTGATCCAGCATGGCTATGTCGTGGACAGCGAGGGCACGCAGCACCACCGGAATTCCCAAGTGCATGTCATCGCTCTGGACGGCGTCTTGAGTAGAACTGTGGTGTGCTCGTGGTGTGCGAGACGGAGTTTTTCTAACTTGAGGCAACTTGCACCAGATTGAATCTCATGTCTTGCGTGTATTATTCGCAATAAACCCTTTGGGGACAACGGGTGGCTATGGCCGGCCATGAAAACGGCTGAATTGTTCATTTCAGCCAAAACCAAATCGGGAGAGCCGAATGTGGGCACACAAGGATCGCAGGGTTGATTCAGACAACTCTGCGGCAGCAAGGCATCTGTTGATACTCTCCGAAAAAAGCTATGACTGCGTAGTTTGAGTTTGCACTTAAATTTTAATTGCCGCTTGTACACTTCATTAGATTGACTTCTCCTGTCCCTGACAATCGTTTTTTCTTTTTGTATATTATTCGTTGAGCATCAGTGGGATTTTTTTTGGTATATTTTTGGTTGCGTTACTGTGGTAACTCCAAGGTAATGTCTACTTTTGGTGGATGATTTTTGTGCTAGATTGAACCCTTTTTCTAGATTTAAATTTTGTCTTGGACAGGGTCCACTACATGTCATCAACTTGAAATCACCACTAAATTACAGGGTTGTCACAGTACATTCTGCTTATGTGTATATATCTTCAGAATATAAATAACATGGCAACTATTTTGGAACAAGAAGGAACACCATCCTATGTAGATTGGAAATGGACACTCCTCCACCAAAGATGAAGAATAAACTTGGGGAATCCATTTCCACCTCTGAAACAGACAGACCATTCTCCATTTTCATAGTCATATGGCATCTTACGCGGTGAAGACTGGAGATAAGCTCCCATTGGGCCCTACAGACCCTACCGCCCTTTCTCAATCTTCACATAACTTCCTCTTAAGAATGGCGTGACGCCCCTAATGGTCATTCCGTCTTAAACACTCAATTCAATCCTGCCAAGAAAGCTGAAATAACAGATCCAAGCAACCATATCACTCCCAAAGAAGTCACGTACAGAGGAAACAGCCAAGAAAGGTCAAAAAGCTTGCTTCCAAAGCTGAGAGAAACTCGTGATTAAACATCACCATCACCCTCTGTACACATCTTCTTCCAAACGGGAATCCAATTTAGCTAAATTCATCCAACCCAGACGAATTCACCCGGCTCGTACACCTACACTACCCTCATCTTCAACTTCTTCCTGAGCCTCATTGCAATATGTTACACTCCTAACCAAGGCATGATGATGCCAGTGCACCCATCATCAGAAAGTAGCGGCCATTTAAGGCATTTAAGCATGATCACGGTACTAAGTTGTATGTCGTTCAGCCATCCATGGGAGCGCCTAATTCTAGATTTGTGTTGTTGTGGTTATTGATATGCTTGGCGGCGTCAGCTTGGAGCTGCGACACCGTCTCAGTGAGCTCCTGCACTTTACGCTGCAATGATTTCACGTACTCCACCGTCTCATCCAGCATGTCGGACGTATTGGTTTGCTTGTCCATGTCCGGGACGAGGTCCTGGAGGCGCTTCATGCGCTCGCTGATCTTGGTCCTGCGCACACGCTCGGCGATGCTGCGCGGGTGCGTGGCGCACCCTCGCTTCGCACGCGTCCGCATCTGGACCGCGCTGAAGGAGTTCCCTTCCACTCCCGGGCTGCTCGTCGGAGACGGCAGGCTCATGTGACGCACCAGGCCGTTCCGGTACGTTGACCCGTCCACGGACCCACTTGACGTCTCGCTCTCGCCAGGCTCCAACGCCCGTTGCCTCTTGGCTGAAACAAAGCAGGAACAATCAGAAAAGAACTTCATCCGAAGTTTCTCGCACCAGATCGATGTCAGAAGAATTCCACGACTACAGGTGCATGTGTAGGATGTGTCCTAACCTGGGCTGGTGGGCGATTTCCACAGGAAGTCTTCTTGGGAGTACATGGACGCGGTGTACCCGTTGATGAGATGGTTGTTGTCGTTGTCCGAGTTGCGCGAGCTGCTCTTGTCGGAGACGTTCTCGAGGCCGACGGACGGGACGCTGGACTGGCGCAGGAGGGTGGCGGTGGTGGCCTCCTCCTTGCAGACCGCCGAAGCGGGGAAGCTGGCGAGGCGGCGCGCGAAGTCGTTCTCGGGCGCCATGTAGTGCTCGTATTCAGCGCTGATGTTGGTGCCGCCGCTGTCCATGTTCTCGCTGATGGACGTGAGCCCGCCGTCGCCGTAGAGCCCCAAGAGCTGTTGCTGTTGCGGCCCCGGCTCGTTCATCTCCGCCAGGAACGCGGTGGCGGGCGCGGAGTGGTAGCGGTGCAAGCCCGCGCTATCGTACACGGGGTTGTAGTTGTGCACCACCTCGCTCTTGGCCTCCAGAATGTATTTCTCTTCCAGGTTGAACCCGGGCCCGACGCGCGGGCGGCTCTGCGGGGACGACCCGCGGTGCGCAGGCCTCAAGTGCGCACCAGGCCTTTGCATCAAGCCTGGCGGGTACATGGCGTACGCCTGCTGGTAGGCCGCGAGATGGTCCAGCGGCGCTGACGCCGCGGGCGCCATCATTCCCGTCATGTTCGCGTGGTTGCTCTGTAACATGATGGCCGATATCTCCTCATCCACTGCCCCCATCCCTGCTATCCCTGCTATGCACACCAAACGAAAAATATTCTCAACCATGTCCATAATTTTCAAAATGTAAGAAGAATCTTCCACCAATTTGGGATGCCCACTAGGCAGGGTTGACCATGCCGAAAGAGTCACGCAACCTTGAAAAGTCGACTATGGTGGAGGAATGAAGTTGATTTCAGCTACTCTACTCTACTGGGAATCGAACGAGTATGTACCGGAAGAATAAGACGATTGCAAGATGCCCCGGTGGCTCGACTGCTTCATGGTGCTCACTGGTCCATCCATTCCTTCAGCGCACATGCTTGCACAGCCGCGCTTATGACGATCCTTCACTCGCTTCTAAGATGTCTACCCTGCCATGGATGCACCTGCAGTTTCCCAACTCCAGTTAGGAACTGTTCTCTCGATTGCCCTGAACTTGTTGTCGATGCTGAATTCATGCCACTTTTTCACCGGCCTCTTCTCAATTGAAATTCCGTAGGAACCCTTCAGAAAAACTCTACAACTCAAAAATCGACTCAACATAACACCAAGGCTTCTCCCAGGTTGCACTGTTGTTTCACTCGAGTAACGAGGTGTTTGATCCTCAAAGACTCAAACCTTATCCCAATTATAAATCCATACAAAACCAGTTCGGTAAAACGACGCTGTGGACTGCATAAGAAACGCTTCGCCCCGTGCATTACATACTGTAATCGCTTCTAATGTTCACTGTCCTAAACCAAAATGCCTATCGACGTCGCATAATAACTAGAGCCACAACAGTTTCTAGACACTCGGCAAACAACACTAGGGAGCCAAGAAGAAAAAAAATCCACCGACCCAAATTCCGATCGTCTCTGAAACAACCCAAAGCTCTTACCAACTCCCGAACGGTCTTCCAGAAAAATAAAAAAACCCATCCCTCGCCCTGATCCCATTCTTCCCTCAACAAAACGACCAGTCAAATGCAAACACCGGGAAAATAATTAAAACAGACATAACACCCTCACCGCCCACCCACACACACACACACCAAAACTCAAACCAATACCTCGAAGCTCCCTAGGCGCCGGATCGAAGCAACAAAACGTGAGATCACGCTAGTAGTTGACAGTAGGTGACAGTAGGTGACAGTTCAAGAGTGATCAATGGAGCGCGTGCAAGGTGGATGATCTAAGCAAGGAAGTCGGTGTAGCATGAGCTATAGCGGGGAGGGGAGGATCCGATAGAATATCAGCAGCGGGAGTGCCGTGGGGGTGTATCACACTAGCAAGCATATGATAGTATCCGGAGATTGCGATCATATGCGGGACCGGGCGCGTCGATGAAGTGGAAGCGGTGGACGCTCAAAATAACTCGGGCGGGCGGGGGGGCGATGGGGCAGGGCGGGCAGGCGGCGTGGAAAGTTCCCTCAAGCGGTCGCTGTTCATGCGGCCTTTTCGGCCCCATTTCCGGGCTCCTTCGTCGACGCAGCATCTAATGCCCGCCGCTCGGTGCCAGCGTGGCGGTCGGAGTGCTGTGACGTGGACTCTGCGGGTAAGGTGGTGTGTCTGCCCAACTTAAGGTGTAACCCCCATGACCGACAGATTAAGCATACGAGGAGAATCCAAATAATAATACATTTATTTTTGAGTGATAGCCAGTTGAGTCACCATCTCAACCCAAGTGATTTCGTATTTTTCCGATGAGGTGTGAATTAGTTATGGATTTTCAAAGTGGCTAGCCATGTTTAATCACTAGCCGCCGATAGGTACCGACCATAAGTAAAGGGTCTTGATTGATAGCCGATTTTTGTTTGGATGTGTGGTCATGGGATGGAAGTGGGTTGGATATATGCCAATTTTTATTGGTGCCGGTTAGAGATTTTGGTTGCTATCAAGGGTATCACCTTACGTAAAGTCGTAAAGAGATGTGCAATAAATTGAAAACTAGATAAATATGCTACAATCTAAAATCAGGAACTATATGTAAGTACTCAGTAATGTTTAAATTACTTCTCTGAGCTTCAACAATACGTCTCCTAGCCAATACAAGAGTAATTCTTCATGGCATGTTGTTATATAGTATTTTGTAATCCTCCTCATTGAAAGTGGAAGAAACACTTCATACAAACTTGCATAATTCTTCAACGTTTCTTTGAATATGCTACACCCCTTCTCTACCTCTAAAAATTGGTGTACAAGGAACTAACATCATGCTTAACAGAATGGTAATGGATTCACACCTTGTATAGTCCAAAGATTTTGACACCAATCAAAGTCAGAGTCTCTTGATCCACTCAACACACGGAAGAAAATGAACCATTTGCTTAAACTCATACACAGTAATCATTCAATCCAAGCGGTCAAAGTTTGTAAAATTCTGTGGGTATGTTATTTAATTGAAATCCTACGGTAAAAACTAGAAATAAAAGTTTTTGTTTCCCCCTTTCTTCATTGCACATGTAATGTCAAAGTGCTACCCCTGTAATGCATAGGTGATACCCACTGTGTCAAAGAAAAATAATTCTTTGGACACATGGGTGTTGAAAGCAACCACTAGGTACGGAAGTCCCACCACCACCACCACCCCAGTCCCAATTGAAATCCAATGGAATCACAAAAGATTTGAAGCAGCTCCGAAGTTTCTTTAATGGAGGCAAAGGAAAGTAGTCCAAAACCTGAACCGGAAAAGACAAAGAGCGGCATTAAGTATTCGATTTGGCTGTCCTATTCGGAAGGGGTAAAAAGGACAACGGTAAAACCACAGGTTCAGTGAATATGGAACGAGGGGCGAAGGTGGGTGGCTCTTGGGTCGGTGATGAGAACTGCACCTCCCAAATGTGGGTAAAGGTGACCAGGTGCTTCCTTTTCATATGAAGCTTCTTTTCCAAAAGAAAACATAAAGGGGACCAGGTGCAATTCCACCCCACATGTGGACAAACCCCTACCACTGTTCCGTGTCATGGCTTGTCTGACTAGGCGTTGAAGCCATGATGCCACGGAGAAAAAATTGATGAACCTGTGGCTATCATTGGGGCCAACTGGGCCCCATCTGCATCTGCCCGGGTGGAGAATTTTCCCTCCTGTTCCTGCCCAGCTATCAGTTTCAGGGCTCTGATTGGGCTTTCAGTTTTGAAGAACCCGCAAATCTTAGAGCGGAAATCCACTCCTTCTTTGGTTGAAAAATCCGCTTTTCCACTAAGGGCCCCTGGGAGTTTCGTGGGGGTGCGGGATATTCTATGTGGAATGAGTCCCATGTGATTGTGTGTGGAGCCATGTCGCAACTCTTGCACATGGTTTTGTTGCTCTTTTGTGTTACCTGTCCTACATCAAAGATGTGTATGAGAGTTATCCATATTGGTTGGGAGTTGTTTTCGTGAGATATTGTAGCCTGCCGGCTTTTTCGGGTGGGACACTACACATTTAGTGTATCCGCACTAATTGATTTATGAAGGCTTATAAGTTTTTACCTTTTTTTTTTTAACACACTTTGTGTACAATGATCTGTCTTTTTGAGTAGTGTAGATAGTAGTGCTCTTGGCAAAACAATCTTCAGTGAAAGTAAAAAAAACTATAGCACTTCAAATCATATAGTGTGGATACACTAAACATCATTTTGAGTGTAGTGAAGGAAATTTTTAAGTTTTGACATGAAGATGCATAGAAATTGAGGATTTTTTTCTTCCAAGCAAAAGAAAGACATTTATTATTATCTACCGTTTGGAATTTAGATTTAATTATTATTTTTCTAAGCAAAAAAATACAATTGTTGTGGTAAGGAAATTGAACAATTTTACTTTGTCCTATTTCCCTCAATTGCTTATAAATTTGGCCGTGCGATGACCGAGGACAAGGTTAGACATAATTTTATAAGATTTATACAATGTGTAGTGGGAAATTATGCCGGTATTTTGAACCAAAGTATTGTACACTCACCATGTCCGTGCAGGGTAGAAAAAATTATATTGCATTCTTCAAATGCTTCTATCTTACAACAAAGTTTACAAAAGTTTATGAGTGTCTTCTTGAAGTACAAAAAACCAAGTTCCTATGGTTTGAAGAGGCAATTTTTGAGTGGATTTGGTGAAACATAGTTACAATCCTTCAAGGGTAAAAATTACTTGATGAATGTCTAGGATTCTTGCATTAAAATATGTATTCTAATCTTCTAAGTTGGTAGACCTTAATGGCTAAGTTTAGTTTAGTTTTTTTTTTTTTTGACACAAGCAAAGGTAATGGCTAAGTTTTTGGAATGTAATTTTCTTTGCCCATGGATTTTGTGATTAATACAAGGATAAAACTTCTGAATCAAAAGAATGAGAGAAAATCATCGAAATTGGTGAATAGTGAAGAATATCCTTAAAAGAATTCATGTTGCATTGTACTATAATATTGATAATCCATTCCAGTGGCTTGTCTTTTAGTCACCTTTGAACCTTAAAACCAAAATTTATTATTGTTTAATCGCGGGCTTTTTCTTCTAATAAAATGTTACAGAAAATGTTAATGTATCTCACAGTAAATTTGCAAGATAAAGAATAAGTAGAAAAACACTGGTCGTATTGACCACAGTGAATAAAGCCTCTGTTGGGGGTGGCCTGTCATGGAAAGACCAATTGTTGTGAGTACCTATATCATTATTGAAAAGTTGGTTGGAGGTGTACCAACTTAGGAGCTGCATGCCAGTGGATGTGGTAGTAGATCCTCAACTAAAACACAATGGTACTGCACGAAAAGCAACAGAACCATATGAAATCAGGTGCATGTTAGATATGGGCATGGTCAGACCTCTTCCAAGGACACCTTGGTAAGTAATCATTCATGTTGCGTCCTGAGATTCCCTTCTTGGGAGTGGCTTTCGTACAAATTCATTCAAAATGGAGAATGTTGGGAACATTTCGCAATCCAAATTTTTTGGGAAATTTCAAGAGATATGTCTAGGTGGTACCATGTAATGCCAAGGCGATACAATTGTAATACATAGGTGATACACATGTAATGCCTATGTGATACCCAATGTGCCGAACTCACTCTTGAAGAAGAAATTGTTATTTTGGCCCATGGTTGCAAAATATGACCTGCATGTACAGCGGGGTGACACCCAAATTGGCGCCTTGTGCAATTCCAAGGATAGTGTTCACACTGCTACCAACTTTGACATCCTTGTGAGGGCTGCAAATTTGTTATTTTACCATGAAAGCTTAGGCACAAAATCATCTTCGTGTTGAGAACATGTGTACCAAATTTCAAGGCCAAGAGATTTGTACAAAAAAAATTTAAAAATCAAGATTTACCAACAAGGGATAGCTGTAAGAAAAGTTTTAGAGCTGCCAACTTTGACACCCTCCCAAAAAATGAAGAATTTTTTTCCCATGGAATTTTGGGAGTGGAAACATCTTTATGTTAATTACACGTGTAAGAAAATTCAAGTCCAAAAGACCCACCAAAAAAATGATATTCTAAATCTACCAACACGTGTAGTTATGAGAAACAAAGGGGAAAATCGTTATTGCCTCCCTAGAGCTGAGAATTTGTTATTTCAACATGAAATTTTTGGCTTAAGATCATTGTTATGTTGATAACATGTGTGAAAATTTTCAAGGCCAAAAGATATACACAAAAATAGTTATTTGAAATCTACCAATGTGTATGTCCTCCATTAGCGTCAATCATTGCTTGTAACCTAAAGGGCATAGAATGACATAATTGAAGGAGCTTTGTATCACTACCTGACTTCCACTCTCTTTCAAGGACTACCTTTAACGCATCTATGTTTCTAGGACATGCTTTGTCACTTTGTATTGCATCTTTTAGAATCTTCCAGAGGTTTTCAATTGAATTGAGATAGGGAGAGTTTGCAAGCCAATTGAGTTTCTCAAGAAGGTGCATTTGTCTCCATTCTTCACATATTTTGCTGCGATGGACGGGTGCACCATCCTCCATGAGCACTGATGTTGAACTTTATCCATGAAATGAGATAATTCTCCTTCGTAAACCACTTCCACAAAATTGTAGAATGTCAATTTTTAAGCAAAAAACAAGTTTTGACTATTGCCCTCCAGCAAATGCTCCCCAAATCATCAAGGAAGTTTGTCCACTTTTGAAAGTATGAACTATAAAATTTGATGAATAACGTTCATATGCAGTTCTCCAAATATGAACTTGTCTCGAATTTTCCCCAATTTCAAAGGTAAATTCAACTGTCCAAACAATACGCTCCCAATCTTTTGTGCTTTATCTACGGTACTTTTGAGCAGAAGCCAACCTTTGATACATGTGACAAGGTGTCAAATTCTTTTTCTGACTACAATTCAATTGAAAATGTCACTTCTACGTAAAAGCCTTTGAATGGAACGTCTACACATTAAAGTAGGGCATATACTGGCAATCTGTAATACTGACGTGCGACGATTATTTTTGAGTAATGCAAAAAACTATGCACATCTCTATCACTAAGTTTTGTGGTGTGACTTCCACCACAAGGTTTGCATTTGTAAGTTCTATCTTGTCTAAAAAAATTCACCAACCTCTGAACTGTTCTAACGGAAACACCAATAGTGGCTGCAATTTGAACTTGAGTACTCCCTCCCTCATTCATATCTATAGTACGACCACAAATTTCATTTGAAATCGCCATCTAAAATATGTTGGACTTTTCTTTTACTAGGCTAACAAAACCTTGAACTCTCATTAACAACATTAACAATTTCATACAGAATCAGTCACTCAACAACACTCACTCAATCACATCACTCAGTCCATTAGGCATAACCACATAGATATCACTCAGCCTAGTAGGAATAACCGTATATACATCACTCAGCAAACATAAAGATGCATTACTAAATTATTTATGTTAGCATGCATAAGCAGCATGCATAACCACATACACATCACCAAATAGGCATAAGCAAGCATGACTAAATTACTCATGCAACACATCACTCCATGTCTAACATAAAACACACTCTTTCTCTCTGCTCTCACCATTTCTCCAACATTCAATGATCACAAATCACACACAACATTCCCTTAAGTTTACACAATAGTGCTCAATTGATAATTAGAATAGAAAACTAGTCAGGCGTGTATGATACAAGTGGTTTCTTCTTGATGGGACAACTCCACACTTCTATATTTGGATGTTATTAATTTTTTTAGATGCATTTATGATAAGACGTTGAGTCACATGGACAAGTTCAATGAGGAAGCATGAGGTCTCAAAGATATTTCAACATTTCCTTGAATTGGTTGTTGTAGTTACACACGTTGGTAGATTTTGAATAACTATTTATGTGTGTATCTTTTGGCCTTGAAATTTTTTACACATGTTATCAACATAACAATGATCTTGTGCCAAAAATTTCATGTTGATATAACAAATTCTCAGCCCTAGGGAGACAATAACGACTTTCCCCTTTGTTTCTCGCAACTACACGTGTTGGTAGATTTAGAATATCATTTTTTTGGTGGGTCTTTTGGACTTGAATTTTCTTACACGTGTAATTAACATAAAGATGTTTCCACTCCCAAAATTCCATGGGAAAAAAATTCTTCAATTCTTGGGAGGGTGTCAAAGTTGGTAGCTGTAAAACTTTTCTTACAGCTACCCTTTGTTGGTATATCTTTTTTTTTGTATAAATCTCTTGGCCTTGAAATTTGGTACACATTTTTTCAGCAAGAAAGATGATTTTGTGTCTAAACTTTCATGGTAAAATAACAAATTTTCAGTCCTTGGGAGGGTGTCAAAGTTGACAGTAGTGTGGACACTATCCTTGGGATTGCACAAGGCGCCAATTTGGGTGTCACCCCAGTCTATAGTATCATGCAAAGAAAGTTTTTATCTCCGTCTCCATCCTAATGATCTTAATCCCAACTAATTCAAGCACAACTAATTCAAGCATTAGGCATGTAGGGCTGATGACTTTCAAAAAACTTGGAAGAATCCACGAGTGTAATAGATCTGTACAACATCATTTACAATTAGGGTACATTTTATTGTTGATTCCACTTCACATAAATCATTGTAGCTCGTCAATGCTTGAAAATGCGCTCGGGAACTATTCCATTTGAACCGTACGAACACTTTAGGACCAAAGTAAGTGCATTTATATATACACAAGGAGCTATAATAAAAAATACATCTAAATCAACCCAAGAACAACCGGCTAGGCGCAAAAGGGTTAAGAGCAGTAGCGGACTATGACTTCACTTCATGCCAAATATTACTTTGAAGTGTTTCTAAGTTTATACCTATGACATGGAAAGAATGTTAGTTCGTTGTACAGTAGGGGGACAAAAAGTTTGGGGTTTTTGCATTCTAACATAAGAAGAAATCAAGTCTACAATCTTTTAAAATGCACCAAAGGCACAAAAAATTTCCCCTACCCACCAAATTTGGAACTTCGGTTCTTTTATAAGTTGATTACATGTTTGCAAAGTTTTGTGGTCTAATAATTTACCAAAGTGGTTTTACATCTAATTAGTACATCCAACTAGTACCCTTTTCAACATGAATTAGAAGGTACATTCTAAATGTTGAAGAGAATTAGACACCTCATCCTTTTGAAATGAAAATATTGTCATAGATGCTTTGTTTAACATAGATATTACACAAAAGCATCATCCACTTGTCAATTTGAAGGTTTCCACTTGTCCTACAAACATTTGATGTGTAGGTTTGAAAACAACAATAATTTGGTTATGTAAGCAACACTACCTTTGCAGTTTAGACCACATTACTTGTTAAAGATGACGTGAATTGAGTCGCAAATATGAGACAAGAGTGTAGTGGAGAGTTGATGAAGGTAATGAAGATTTGCAAGATCAAAATTGGTGGGTGAAAAAGGTTTGTTTGGCTTTCTGTTAGTGAGTGACTGGTGGGTGACTAGTGATGTTGAGCACTATGCCCCCCTGTTGAGGAATGAGAAGCCACTTAATTGATTTGGGATTTGGCTTGGTGATTTGTTCTATTGCTTCAATAAGCTAGATTCTTTGCTTACCTGCAATCAGTTTGATTGAAGACAATCATGACAATTCTAGATGAAATTTGTGCCCGCATAGTGGAAATGAGTGAGGAGGGAATGAGTTGTGCTAGTATTGCAAGAATTGTAGGAGAGTCAAGTAGGACAGTGCAAAAAATCATCAAGCAATTTAGATAGCATGAAATTTACCAAGCAAATTCAAGCAGTGGAAGACCCAAGAAACTTAGTAAGAGGGATGTTTGTCAATTTTTATTATTCTCCAAAACTCATCGTCGATCATCACTTCAAGATATCACCAATGCTTTCCCTGTGGATGTGAGTACTAGGACTGTTTGCCGTGTTTTGCATGACCACAACATTTTTAGTAGAATTGCAGTGAAGAAGTCTTTCTTGACACCTCTTCATATGTAGCGGCGGCTACATTTTGCAAGACAATATTGTGGATGGAGTGTCAAAGAGTGGGAGCATGTTTGTTGGACAGATGAATCTACTTTTGAAATTGGAGAATTTTCAAGGCAAGTTCATGTTTGGAGAACATCATGTGAGCGATATTCATTAAGTTGTGTAGTTTCCACTTTCAAGAGTGGGAGGACATCTCTCGTGATTTGGGGACTCAGGGTTTGGAGGAGACAAAAAATTAGAGCTTGGGTTTATGCCAAAGGATCATTGCAAAGCTATTGATTTTGTGGAGTTGGTCTATGATGGCCATTTGCTTCAATTTATGGGCCAAGTCTCTCGTGCTATACTTATGGAAGATGGAGCTTGAGTGCATCGAAATAAAACCCTTGAAGAATGGAGAAAATCATGCCTTCAAATAGTCCTGATCTCAATCCATTAGAGAATGTCTAGAAGGTCTTAAAAAATGCAGTCCAACATGACCAATCAAAGTTCCAATGAGTTGAAGGCAACTTTACAAAGAGAGTGGACATTAGTTAGTAGTAGTCAATTTCTTACTTTATGTCATGCAATGTCATACAATCTGTTATTGAGGCTAGGGGAGGGCATATGCGTTGGTAAATTTGCAAACAAATCCTATTTTACATGTTTTTAGGCTACAAAAATTTGTGCTTACATAATTAACTTACAGATGAACATGTACTTCTATTCATAGGATTAGAACACAATTTATGTGCCTTTGAAAGACTTTCAAATGTCAAGCATTATTTTTGCAATTGACAACATTTTTAGTGTTTTCTAAATTGTCATTTAGGCAATGATTGATGCTTCATGATGTCAACCAAGTCAAAGATAGTATCAGAATGTAAATGAAGTTCACTAATTGGTGTTTAACTTGTTTATTCTCCTCATTGTATGGAGTTCAGGCTAATATTAGTGACTAAAGGTACTCAAATGGGTACTAGTTGGTAAATTAGCTATAAATCCATTCTGGTAAATTATCAGGCCATGAAACTTTGGAGACATGTAATCAGCTTATAAAAAAATCCAAGTTCCAAATTTGGTAGGTAGGGGACAATTTTTGTGCCTTTGGTGCATTTTAAAAGATTGCAAACATGATTTTTTCTTCTACTAGAATGCAGAAACGCCAAAAATTTTGTCTCCCTACTAGACATTGATTTTTTATTTTTAGAGGTTGACAAAAAGTGAAGCATATTCAAGAGCATTGTGCATTAAATGATAACGTTTTTTGAATTCATTTAATGCAGTTGTTCATTTTTAATCCATTTTTAGCAAAATGTTATGCTCTCATTTTTCTATTAATTGAAATCCAAATGGTAAAAACATAAATTAAATGTTTCTTGTAGAAGTTAAAAAATTTGAGAAAAAAACAAGTTGTATATTTTTAATGTAGAAATGAAAAAACATAAGTATCACCGTGAGGAAGCATTGACTTCACAGCGAGCCAATCTTCCACGTCTAGAAATTATACTTTTGAAATTTGTAAAAAATAAATCATGTTACCTAATTATATACTTAAAGACCTCACTCCTCATAAAGAGACATAGCAAGATTTTGGAGTTGCCTGACTTCAATGAATTTACTTGAAACGGTTTGCTTTTCCTTTTTCTCTACATAAGCTTTTTTCTTTCTTTCTATAGAGACTATGAACGTTTAAAAAGTCATATCTCCACATAGCTTTATCAACATGATTGCATCTCCATACAAAAATTAAGAATTGACAACATAAATTGCAACCATGGGAACCTGCCTAGGATTTGCAAAAATCCACTACATGTCTTTAGGAGTCAAAAACATCTATATCTTCATTTGTTGTAAAAATACACAATTTGTATTTAAAGTTACAACATAATCTAAGTACTTGCTCTAGATGGTAATATTAGTGAAAAATAGCAGAGCATTGTATTTACTTTTTTTAGAACCCTCAACCTTAGTTCAAGTGAATGGAATTTTCATGTTTACCTTGGAATGAAGAGGGTCACAAACGTTCTGCATCATATTTAACTCCTAATGTTCCTTGAAAATTTCACACCAAAAGCACTTGAAAATTGTTAATTCTTGTGTAGTGAGTTAGGAAAGAAAAAGAAAGGTTGTTCTTCTAGTTTTAATCGTGGGATCTCAATGTTTTACACTTAATAAATTACATACTCACAAACTTTCATCAACTTCATCCCATGGATTGAAAGATTATAGTATTTGAAGTAGGAAAAATGGTTTATTTTCACGCTGAGTGGATCAACAGACTTTGACTTTACTTGATCCCATGGATTGAAAGATTATAGTGTTTGAAGTAGGAAAATGGATCATTTTCACGTTGTCAACATACTTTTCACGTTGTCAATGAGTGGATCAACAGACTTTGACATTACTTGGTGTCAAATTTTTGCGCTATACAAGGTCTAAATTTTACATGATCACACTGATCATGATATTAACTCCTTGTACACCTTTTTTTTAGAGGTAGAGAAAGGGTGTATCATATTAAAAAAAATGTGCAAGGAGTGGAGGTTCCAAAAGTGCCAATTTGCGTTATAACATTTTGGGAACAAAATATGTTTACAAATGATAATCCGAGGCTTCAATAAGTGAAAATTAGTGCAACATCTCTATTAAGTCACCAAGAAAAAATTTAAAAGTGAAAATTATGAAGATCTCAAAATTTTATGTCGAAAAGAAGAAGTTCTGTTGGTTCCTTGCCCGACAATGTGTGGCAATGTGTGAAAATCTTTGACTTGGGATAAAATGTTCGCTAAAGACAAGAAATGTTTATTGACAATATGAATGGAAATAACATTATTTGATAGTATTGAAAATCTCAAATTTACTAGAGTGTTCTAACAAAAGTTTTTGGAATTGAGTGACATGCCCGCCTTTGACAATTTTTTCTTTGAAATGGCATAACTTTTTTTTCTTTAAGTCTGATGAGAATATAAATTGTACTCCCACGTACCTCTTGTCTTCTTGCATCTCTATATCAAATTTCAATATATTGCAAATATAAACGGCAACCATGGAAATGTGCCTAAGATTTGCAAAACCTTGGCTAGGGACTTTTTCACTGAGGGGTTCAACTGGTCCTCCATTGTAACATCTTCTTATAAAAACATGTGAGAGTGTAATTCTATGGTTACCACCTACACCAAAATTGATATTTAGTGTTAACCACAGTGATTGGTTCATAAATGCTATAAGCTTTTACTCTCAATGATTATTTTTACTGGGAGCATTATTCTATACTACCCTACGCTATGGTCACTTTTGTACATAACTAATTCAAAATGGAGAGTCTCCAATAAATTTGGAAAATTCAAGATATATGTCTAGGTGATACCCATGCAATACCTAGGTGATACCCATTGTGTCCGAAACCACTGTGTCCAAGAAAAATAATTCGTCCAGCAAGGAGGTACCAAGTAACCACTTTGTACGGAGTTCAAAATGAGAGATCTTTGTAAACAGGGTCGCTAATAAAAATCATCAAAAGTAAAAACTTATTGCATACATAGTGTGGTGAACATCCAATATCAATTTTAGTATAGTGATAATAAAGAAGTCCTTTATTTTGCACACAGGCTTAACTTCATCACGCAAGAGCTCTCCCGCAACGAGTGCAATGTGGCAAGGGAGGAATGACCCCCAAGGAGATGGATGGGGATAAATCTCCCTCCCCGTTCACCCAAGGCCAAGGAGAATTGACCCCTCGCTCGTCGTTACCCGAGGTGGGCCCCCATCTTAATTGCATGGGGTCGTTTTTCTGGCCCTCTCATTTTGGGGGGTCCAGAGGCTTTTTTTGGAATTCTTTTCGACAAATTTGGGGCCTACGGCTATTGCTGATCCTAGAGGACTCTTCCTTGCTGAAAATAGGGCCCCATCCATAAACAAAATAGGGGCCAAGTTTGGCCCCACCACCTCGTGGCCCCCACGGGTAAGGACGAGCGAGGGGTCAATTCTCCCTGGCCTTCACCCAACGACCAAGTTTTAGGGTTGAGAAATATTAGTGAATTTAGGGTTAGGATTGAATGGGATTATGAGAAAACGGCCTCATCCATCCTGGCCGTGCAATGTACGGTAAGCCAGAGGTACGAGTCTTCTAAAAGAGGAAGTTACTTGGATGAGGACGGGTCAAAGATTTGTGGAAGCGGCCCCGGTATGTGCGCGGTGAAACGGGGCCGGGGTAAAAGTCGGATGCAGTGAATCTGGGAAGAAAACCCGCGCACATACCGGGGCCGCTTCAGTCCTGTCGGGATTTCTCCACCAACCCCCCCAATCTCGCTTCATCTAACAGAATTCATCCACTAGTTCATCCACCCGGGCCGACCACGCCTGCTTTTTCTGCCCGGAGTTTTTCTGCCCGTGTGAGTTTTGCTGCCCCTCCTTGAACTGGTCACGGAAAGAGCACAGACAAATCGGGGAAAATAAAATGGTATTCAAGGTGTGAGCGGAGAATGTTTTGTTGGGTTTTATTGGACGCCTGTATTTTGGTCCTATGAGCGTTTTTTTTCCGAGGGTGGACCCTCGTTGTGATGGTGAAGAGAGCCTATGGACCTCATATTTTTCTACTCTCCTTATTTTGAGGGGTCTAGAGGTTTTTGTTTTTGTTTTTGGCAAATTTTATGTCAAATATGGTGCTGGTGGCTCCATTTTGAACAAAGAGGGCCACTCTATGGTGATTTAACCCCTAACTTTCCAAGAGTACTCTCAAGGATTTCTTGAAGGTTTGGGCAAGTTCCTATGGTGTCAATTTATAACAATAATATTTTATTCTAGATGGATATTATCATAAGTTTTTGGTAATACAATTTTTTCCTACTTTGGAAATTTAATGCAAAAGTTATGCCATCTTAAAGCAATACTTCACAAGAGCGGGCACGTTGGGCAACTCCAATTTTTTTTTACTAGACACTCTATTGAATGTGATATTTTTGATACTAGCAACCAATATTATTTCCTTTGGCATCGTGAAAAAATCTTGTCTTTAGTGAAAGATAGCATGTTAATCCAAGTAAAAAAAATCAAACATTGTCACACATGTTGGGCAATGTACCCAAAAATCGCTTCTTTTCTACACAAGAACAAGAGATCTCAACATTTTTGCCTTTTATTTTTCCTACTACAAGATGTGGTGTACACCCTCTTATTGTCCATTTGGATTCTCATTCTAAAACATATTTAGTTCACAAAAGAATATAACGTGAATTGGCAATATAACCTCTACTCCTCGCACAATTGTTTTGAATATGCTACACCCCTTCTTTAACTCTAAAAATTGGTGTACAAGGGTCTAATATCATGCTTAACATGATGGTATAAAATTTAGACCTTGTGTAGTACAAAATTTTGTTACCAAGTGAAGTCAAAGTCTCGTGATCCATTCAACACAAGGGAAAAAATGAATTGTTTTCTTCACTTTAAACACTAAATCTTTCAATTTGTTCTGTCAAAGTGTATGAAATTTTGTGAGTACCGTACGCTACGGGTAGTTTCGGCAGGCAAGTGCCGAAGCATTTATTTTTTTCGGTCACATTGATTCGACACAATGGATATCACATAGGTATTGCATGAGTATCACCTAGATCTTGCACGGGTGTCACCTTGGTATTACATAGGTATCGCCTAGCCAAATCTCTTGAAATTTCCAAAATTTTGGACAAGTCCCCATTTTGAATTAATTATGTACGAAACTGACCATAGCGTAGGGTATGTTACTCAATAAGTCTTGATTTAGATCCTACGGTTAAAAGTGAAAGTAAAAGTTTTTGTTTTGTTCTTCACTCATTGGATTAGAATCAACAATTTTGATGTGTTTTTGGTGGGAAATTGTCACAAAAATTGAGGGGTTAAACAACAATGGGAACTTTTATTTATAAGGGGCACCATACAAAAGATAAAAATAGGGGTAGGTTTTGTCCACAAGCCCCCTTCAAAAATGCTCCTGCTACTCATTTATGGACCTCCAAATTCCCACCCCCTGCTTCTTTACAATACATGTGTAAGAGCAACCCCACCATGACAATGCAAACCGTAAAAAAAATCTCAGCATGACACGCACTGCCGGAGGAGGGGTGGGTTTTGACACACCCACTGACCCAGAGTTGCCATGCGCATTGGTCAGGCAAGGAGGTCAGGCGGGCAACCGCGAACAGAAACATTCCTGAACGCAAATGGGGCTACTATATACACCTTATAGTTAGTGAACAAAGTTCCCATGTTAACACCCATACGAATGTAGCCGGGATTCTCCCCGGCCAAATGGCATGGTAGAAGCTGGAAAAGAACATGGCCTTGAGGCACAGAAAATCTGTTCAAGTTGGGTTCTGCGCTCAAGTGATCTACAGTTGTGCCTCCTTCAAACCACCCAATGGATTCATAGGAAGGGATTTTGCATACCCACCTTCGCAAACCACGGTGGATTTTGCCTGTAGCACGGTCCATTCTAAGCTTTGGAGGCAAGCCTACGTGGCATGGGTGAGGGCCATCTAACATACCACGACACCAGCTGATGAGCATAATCATCTACCCTACGCGTTGGTCAGTTTGGTACATAATTTAGAATTTTTAAAGAAAATTTAGAAAATTTTAAGAAATTTGTTTAGGTGATACCTATGTAATACCTAGGAAATTCACATTGTGTCCAATCCATTGTGGTTTGGACACAATAATTTATTCGGCTAGGAGGTGCCAAAACTGACGGATGCATATGGTAGCAATGTGAATTTTCATGACAAAAGTGGGGCCCAGCCTGGGCAATGATAACCACAAGCTATAAGAAAACTCCTCCATGTGACTATGTAGCATCATGTCCAGTCAGACTGTCAGAGTAACTACTGCCCTGTAAGTTGGGTCTGCCCATCTCTATCCTACTGACGATTCAGGGTTAAACTTAGCAGGACTTTAGTTAGAAGCACTAAAATTTTGATCACCTTCTTCAATTTCTTCTTGTCACAAAACACAACTTTTGCATCCTAGGCAAACTCTAGTGGCGGCTACAAGCAAGGGTGGCGGCTATTGCAGCAATAACAGGCACGTGCCAAGAGCAATGGGACATCCTCCAATTGCCCCAAGTTTCAACCTTTGCCCTGTCATAGCCCCTTTTCGGTTAAGACACAAAAGAGCCCATGGACACCATTGAATGATTTGAATCCAAGGACATCCAGCTCTTCCATACCTTGTCATGTCATCTTGCCTTTTCGCTGGGTGTTGGTCCACAACATCAAATGCAGGCCAATTTTCAACTGTCCAGTGTTGTGTAGTACCTTGTGCCCATGATGATCAATAATATTCTTGTTGATACTGTGCATAGTGTGCTGACCCTTATCCACTTTCATGACATGGCTACTGCACTCCCTGTGCCATGATCTGGGTAACTTTTTGGAATGCCCCCATCTAGGAATCTGGGAGTAGAATAATTCCTGTACGGGACTTTTATTATAAATTAAAAAAGATCTCATTCATCAGGTTTGATTGAAAAAATCAAATTCCACTGCCAAAAATATCAAATCAAGTAGCAGATGGTTAGTGATGATTTTTCCATTTCCAGAACAAGGACATGAGAAGAATAATCTGGAGTTGCCAATCTTGAGTTGCCTATGAGTCCATAAAAGGTAGAAGACACTATTTCAGTTTGTGTGAGCCATGCAATTATCTTTCAATCTAGCCATGCAATTATCTTTCAATCTAGCCATGCAATTATCTTTCAATCTAGCCATGCAATTATCTTTCAATCCATATGGTCTTTCAATATCTTGCATAATATAGTCACTGCCAAAACTAAGTACAAACACAACATATTGAAATTCAACAAACAATGTAATGAAATTGGATGCACCAAAAATGAAACCATAAATTGCATAGGATTACCATTGCAATCAGTCATACTTCCATGGGGATTGAGGTTTATTACACACAAATATGCATGTGCAAAAAAAAAGTAAAGCGAAGTTTAGTCCAAAACTCACTTTGGCTCACACTAGCTGGAACAAAGTTAAAAATTTGTCCACCTACCTTTAGCAGCTATAACAAGTGCAATGTGCTTAGGCATGCTTCTATACAAGTTCTTACACTCATTGGGAGTAATTGAAGCCCAACAATCCTCAACACGCTTCCACAATTCTTACATTCATTTGGGAGGTCTCTCATATTGGTTCAATCGACGTTTTAAAGTTGCCCACAAGTGTTTGATCGGATTCAAGTCTGGATATTGTGCCGGCCACTTCAAAAGAGTAAATTCTTGCAAATTCAGTCAACGGCGCACACTCTTGGATGTATGTTTCGTGTCATTATCTTGTTGAAAAATCAAATTGGGAGGATCTAAATTGTATGCATGCAGTGTATGAATCAATTCTTGCTCTAAAATTTCTCTATACATGTACTAATCCATTCTTCCCTCAATCGTACACATCATACTAGGGCTACTCGGAGTCATGCAACCCACATCATCACTCCCCCACCTCCAAATTTGATAGTTTGTTGCACCATTCCAACATTTCTACTTTGTCCATCACGAAACCAACACCAGCTGCGACCATCAGAGCAAAATCGATTGATTTTTGTTTCATCAAAGAATACTACACAATTCCAGTCATCATTAGTCCAATGGCAATGACGTCTAGCAAATTCTAATTGTCCTCTTAATACAAAGAAGTGTGAGCTTTGATTTCTTTTGCTTCACTTTACATTTCAAACTTGCTTTTCATAACACTCTCCTCACAGTACTATCACTCATACCAACATGAAGTTGTTCTCTCAAGTAATTTCCAACTTTGGATGCAGTTTCTAAGCTACCTTCAGTGATTCCTCTTACACAAGCCCTACGATCAACTGCATTGTACACCTGTGGCCTTCCACCAAAACTGCGATTCACAACACTCAACTCACTCAAATATTGCCTATGAAATTTTGCAACCCAACTTTGAAATACTTGTAAGTCTCTAGCAACATTTCTAGTTCTTTCACCCCTCTTCAACTTCTCTAATGTAGCTTCTTCTATTTGCTTTCTATCAGCAATAGAGAGACCTCAATGAAACCATTTTTCTCAATTTGCATACATGATGTGCACTAAATAGAGACACAATTATAAATGTGAAGGCCAAGAACATGCCCATCCAAAAAAACAGACCCAGAAAACCACTTCTGCATGTCAGGTTTGTAGCATTCATTGCGTAATCCAAGTGTGAGAATAACTGAGTTTTAAAGCTAATTTACTTTGATCTATATCTTTCTCAGATTATTTTGCATTGCTGGACTTGTAATTTGGTAGCCATATCATATACTTGCATTTATACTTGAGCCGCCAATTGATTTGGCATTAAATGCAGTAAATTATAAAATATGAATGGCAAAAGGTAGACTAAGCTATTTTGTACTCTGTTTTGACAATTACTATATCTCTTTCAAACAATAATATCCGCACTTAGAACTTTGTGTGAGAAGCTCAAATCCATTTTTTAATTTAGAGAATGACTTACACTCATCCCTCGTACAATTAGATGAGTTACTAGGGTTTCTACCCATCGTCCCGACGGGGAGAGCGGAGGGTGGTGAGTTAAATTTACGTTTGTATGTTTTGTATTTTAAAACCTAAGCTCGAATCTTGTGTAAGTTCGAATCAAATCTAAATGGAAAAGCACTCATATTTTTTGAGCGCATGTAAACGTTACCCTAGTTTAAATCCACTCCAAAAATAAAGTACTTTTGCTTTACATTTGCATTATGATCGACCCTTTGTGCACATAAGTATCACTTGCCTAATATAGGAGGAGAAAACCCTTCACATCAAGAGGTCAAAATCAAGAAAGAGAGGTCACCTGGCTAGGAGCGGCACAGACAGACTGACGCCTTTTATATAGGTAGATATTTGCCACTAACTTAGAACCTCTCTTGACTTAATCCCTAAAAGACTAGGTCATTTCAGAAGAATCTCTACTCCATTGAATTAAAATTGCCAAAGTGAGCTTTTAAGAATGTAATTGTAGGATCTTCTTCTAAACTTGTACGAGATGACATGGTAATTTTTTTGTGAATTCTGACCATATGGATTGAAAGATAATTGCACGCTTAGTGAAAATTTGTGTCCCCTAAACAAACACTTGGTCCTTTAGGGATTCAACCTCTAGTATCGTGCTGATGTGTATCCTTTGCTAAGTTCCAATCTTTATTGAGTTTTTATTACCTCCATCCACCGGCATCATATATAACTACAACTTATTTAACGGATGAGTTTATTGCAATTTTCTTATGAACTAATGAAGTAGATCATTGAAGGGCTAGATAATCCGTGGTAGAGTACTTGATTCTTGTACTCATATCATCCACCAATCATTTACCACCATTTTATTAATGTTTCAATTCATAATCAAGTTCAAGATAATTGGATAAGGAATAAGGAGTTAAACATAGGTGGATTTATAGGAGACTGTTGTAGGTCTTAGGTAAAATATTTTTGCACCAATTCTTTTATATTGTCAATAAAACTTCTTTTCTTTGTGAAGTGAAACTTTTTCCTGTACAAGGTTGGAATTTTCACCATCAAAATTAGTACAAGGTCTTTGGCATGGAAGAATATATATTTTTGCAATGTGCGTAATAGAGCGCAGACTCTTTTCCTCTTCTTATTGTTGATTTTATTTGCTACAAATGTGACTTTCCAGAAGATAACCTCAACGAATATCATAACAACCCCTAAGGACATTTTTCTCTTCGGTAACTTTTTTCATTTTGAGCATGTTCCTATGATATCAATTTTGATATCAAATTTCTTATTTTATTATGAAAATGTGCATAGTAGTAGATTCACAATTCTTGTTTCTGTCAGGGTGACATGCAAAGTGGTTGGGGGCGAGAGGCCTTGGCACCTCACGCATGGAACATGTGGGATACTGCGAACCTTTTTGGGACGCCCAAGACTGAGGATCCTCACCATGGAGTGGAGAAGTGGAGCCGAAGTAGGGGATTGACCGACCAAAATAAAGATGAGGAGGAACTGTGAAGAAGATGTTCATGGAAGAACACATAGCTCTCCAAAAGGAGGATATTGGTAGGCTTAGCCAATTGGAAGGACTTGGAAGCATGATGGGGATGAGGGAAGTAGAGCTTCCTCCATCCGGCATTCAATAGCAACCAAAGAGGGAAAATCCTGCTTAAAAAGAAACGAAGGAGGCGGTGACCAAGGATATTTGGAAACCAATAGTAGGCCTGACAGATGGAGCAGTTGAGGCAGAAGAACATGAGTCCCTCAAGGATTACATGGATTGTTTTACCTTTAGTCTAGAAGATCTTGGAGTGTTGAAGGGACAAGAAGTACATATGAACTTGACGGACAAAACATCAATATACCGGAAATCGTAGAAGTATAGCAACGTTGAACGGAGGATGATACGTGCTCGTACTGAAGAGTTGGTGGCTGCAGGGCTAGTGGAGTTGGCTCCACCGGATTGTGAGTATGCATCGGAGACGATTATGCCGTCCAAGAAAGATATCTACGGTAATTAGACCGAGAAAAGGATGTGCGGGGACTACAAGAAGATTAATAAATTCACCAAGTCAGATTGTTGTGCTATGCCAACATCGGAGGAGAACTTTGAGGCCATTGATCACAACAAAGTGTTCAGTACGTTTGACTTGGGCTCTGGATACCACTAGATTGGACTGGGAGAAGAAGACAAGGAGAAGACGGCGTTTTGGGCATTGACAAAGATGGGAAGGACCACTTGTTCCAATGGAAGTCCTTTCCATTCGGATTGAAAAATGCGCCTGCCAAATTCCACAGGGTCATGGACCAAGTATTCTTGGACTTGGATTTTGTGAGATGCTACATGATAACATTGTTGTCTTTAGCAAGAATTGAAGGCATCATAGGCTACAGTTGATGGAAGTGTTTGCTAGATTGAGGCTCCATGGTTTGAAATTGCACCCCAGTAAGTGCAAATTCTATTTTGATCGCATCAAGTACTTAGGCCATATGATATATCTAAGTGGATTGGGTGTCGTAGCTAGCAAAATTGAAGTAGTGATGTCAATTCCTAGACCAAGGGATGTTAGTAGGCTGTTTGTATTTTTGGAATTGTGTAACTACTATAGAAAGTTTATAAAGACTTTCAGTGCTATTGCCAAGCCATTGACCATGTTGACAAGGAATGATCAACCTTGGATATGAAGAAATAAGCAAGAGGCGGCCTTTCAAGGGTTGAAGGATCGCTTGGCATCCGCACTTATACTTCCAAGGCCGATAGCAGGAAGGACATACGAGCTACATACAGGCTGCAGCGCATTGGAAATCGGCACGGTGTTGGCGTAGATGGAAAACGATGGAAATGATTTTGTGATTGCGTACGTATGTCCAACAACAATGCGGAGGCTCAGTATAAATTGTATGAAGGAAAATGCTTGGCTGCGATATAGGCAATTGCTCATTTTTGGTGTTACATGCATGGAAAGAGTTTCTGTTAATTACAGATCATCAACCTTTAAAGTGGTTGATGGAGTTTGACAAACTAATATGAAAACTAGCGTGGTGGGCCTTGATGTTGATGGAATACGACTTCAACGTGGTGCATAGAGCGGGATTGGTGAACAACGATGCTGACGGCCTTAGCCGCAATCCAATTCCAAACCTAGCGGATGCTATGGACGATGGGTGGCACGGCGAGGATGAGGCCGATCCGTTACGAGGTTGGCATTGTTTGGCTTTTTTAAGTGTGTTGGCGATGCGTGGAGATGACACCGGAGAAGCTACTGTGGCCGTAGTAGATGAGGATGGCGGTGAAGAATCTAGGGGCGCCAAAGACATCTTTAAAGACACGAACGTGATGCAGTTTCTGCAAAATAGAGAAGTGGTGCCTCCGTGGTCCGCTAAAGAGAGAGATCGGGTCTTGCAACGAGCCAAACAATTCGTGTGGGAGAGGACTCACCTATTGAGGGTGTGGCTGGATGGCACGCAAAAGGTTGTATCGACTCCATTAGAGAGAGTGAAGCTTATAAAGGCCAAACATGAAGCCCTTGGGCACTTTGGAGTGCGGAGGATTTATAGCTTGCTCCAACTTCACTATTGGTGGCGTGGAATGCAATCACAAGTTCAAGCTTTGGTGGCCCGGTGCATGGTGTGTGATCGTGTGCAAGCGTAGTTTAACGCTCCAATGCCACAATTGCAACCATTATCAATTATGGGCTTGGGATATAGGTGGAGCTTGGATTTGGAGGTCCATTGCTAGTGATACCTCGACACAACAAGTATGTGTTAGTGATGATTGAACACTTTTCAAAGTGGATTGAGTTGGTAGCCTTACCTTACAAGTTTAGTGAAAAGGCAGCTTGCTCTTTTCATAATCGTGTTCTGAGTCGTTTGAAGATCGAGCGGAAGTGCTTACAGACCAAGGACGTGAGTTCTTTGGTGAATTTCAAACGCTATGTGAGCAAGCAATGATAAATCACTACACTACTTTGAGAGATCACCTCGAAACAGATGGATTGGCGGAGCGCATGGTGCAAACCGTCAAGATGGGGCTTCAAAAGTACAGTTTGAAGAAGGGGCATCATCAAGATTGAGACTTGCAATTACCGTGGATAGCCATGGGCTACCAGTTTAGCAAGCAAGCATCTCTGTCGTCATTTTCTCCTTACTTCTTGTTGTTTGGAAGGCAACCGATATTACCAAAGGCCATTCAAGCAGATGCTGACACCGTATTGGCCAACCTGGACAATCCAGACACATGGGCTCAAATGTGTAAGCAACGTGCAGATTTGTTTCGAAGGGTGATGCCTATAGCATTGGAGAATCTCTCCATTGCTCAACA
The DNA here is from genome assembly GCA_963971425.1 of Bryoerythrophyllum caledonicum. Lineage (NCBI taxonomy): Eukaryota > Viridiplantae > Streptophyta > Bryopsida > Pottiales > Pottiaceae > Bryoerythrophyllum > Bryoerythrophyllum caledonicum. The sequence goes on along the minus strand of OZ020524.1, from coordinate 17,924,220 downwards.
TCGGGATACGTTGCACTATGCTACGATATGGTGAGGAGGCTATTAATCGCAAGTGCGGCGGTTTATTCCTGGAGACTATGTGTATTTGCAGCAAGTAGCGCCCACCACCTTGGATGTGAAGCTAGGACGGCTGATTTTGCGAGTTTGTGAAGTACAAACTTAGAAATGTTAATGTTGGATGGTCATGATGGCAAGGTGTGGAAGGATCACACGCCCAATTGCGGGCCTTGCCATTTGCCACACATTGATGGCACGATACATCCTCATCTTTCCCACATCTCTGCTGGATTGCGATGTCGGTTGTGTGGTAGTGCCAAACGAGCAGCCACCATGGTCATTTGTGACTTATGGTCTATGGGATGGCATCTAGAATGTCTAACCCCACCTCTTCTAGAGGTACCAGTGGGTCAATGGTTGTGTCCACATTGTTTAGCACATTGAGAGTCTATGTAGACAAGGTCTAGCCATTAAGAGTGTTGGAGGCGGTTAACGATGGGGCTCTCATCGCACCTAATCTATTGTTTGTCTACACAGTATGTTAGTGTCTTTACGGTAGGTCGACTTGATTTCTCTAGACTTAAGAGGTTTTTCTAATCGATCGTTTCTCCAATTTACGTTAATTGTGTGGTTCGCCGATGTGAAAGGGGCTTCAACATGGGCAAAGGGGGCGAGTAAAGGGGTCCATGTAGTCCAGTTACTAAATGTTATAGTCTGGATATTTATTTATTTTTCCCTAGCCTAGATTGCTGAGTAGTTGATAGTTTCTTGTGAACTATAATTTTTGTTGTTTACGGAGGCAACAATGATAGTTTAGTCACCATTGCTCCGAGTTTGTCTCTAACTATGCGCTCTCACATGTTGGCACAATGTTATCTTTGCACGGTGTGTTTGTGCACGACACACTCGTCTGTCCAGCGAGAAGCTTGGTTAGTGCCACCATCGTCTCCTATGCTTTGAGCTTCGTGACTAAGTGCACCTTCTGAAATGTTCGGAGATCCCTCTCCACTTTGGTTAATTATCTCCGGACCTCCCAGGCTGCACTCAATATGTCTCTAGTGTCTTCTACTCCCAACACCTTCCGAAGAGCCCTCTGAAGACTCCTTGCCTTTAGAAGCTCCATCTCCATTTGGTGGACATCATAAGTCACATCCCGGGAGAACTTGATTATTTTCTCGACCAATGTGAGATTCTTGGATGGCCAAAGTAGTGGTGGGTTTTCCCGGTGAGACCGGGATGACTTGCCATTGTTCCAGAGTGACCGGGATGATGAAAACTCCTGCTGGTTTGCCAGTAGCGCCAAACTTCCTTCAGTAAATTGGGGAAAGGCCTAGGGAGAATGGTCCTGGAGAACCATCGCTTTCTTCAAAATCCTCCTTTCTTCCGGCTCCAGACAACCACAATGGTCATACAGATGCATGAGGTATGGAGTTTAGAAAGTCTTGGAACACCCACCTTGTTGGAGTGGTGATAAAACCGGGTCTTCAAATCTCTAGTTTAAGTCCCGGAAAACAATTTCAAAAGAGTCCCGGAAGAGATCCCGGGATGTAAGTCTAAAATCACCACTTAACCTAAATTAACTAGTTAAGTTTAGGAGGTAGTTAGAAGTAGTTTAGACCTTCTAGACCTAATTCTTGTTTGAAAGAATTAGAAATTAGTTATATGAAAAAGAAAAGAAAAAGAAAAAAAGAAAAGAAAAAAGAAAAACCCGGGTATGGGCTGATATCCGGGTACCCGGGTATTACCCCGGCAGCAGCCACGAACGCCAGTACTCCGTCTCCACCGACCTCGCCTTCCCGAATTTGACCCCCCTCCAGACTTCTTTCTTCTCCTCCAGGGACTCTCCTCTCTCCCTCCCTCTCTAAAATCTTCCTCCCCCTCAAGTTTTCTCCTCTATCTCCCTCTCTAGTTCTCTGTCTCTCTCATAGTTTCTCCCTCTCTCTCTATTTGTTTTTTTGGAGTTGGAATTTTGAAGAAAAAGAAGAGGAGGTGCAATAAGATTTTCAAGAAAAAGAAGAGGTGGTTTTGAAGATGAGGTGGTGCAACTAGGGTTTTAAAGAGGAGGTGGTGCGCGCAACCTAGGGTTTGGTGGTGGTAGAAATTCCTAGGGTTTTTGGAGGAGGAGGAGATTCGTGGCCAAGGCGAGAAGATAAAAGAGACAAAGAAAGGAGGCTGGAGGTGCAACAAGGAGTTGGAAAACAAAGGGGATTCTTGTCCATGTTGGGTTTATTTTGTTTGTGCAAATTTCTAGTTTGTAAGTCTTTTTCTCTCTTTTCTACCGGGTGACCCCTGGTAACATCCTCCCTGGTCTGGAGAAAAAGTCCCCCGGTGGACTCTATCTAGACCATATTGTGACCTAGTATATATGTGAGTACATTAGCGTCATATTAACTGTTGTCTATTGTCCTAGCCTTGTGGCAAGTCATTCTTTTAAGTTATTCTCCATCCTCCTATCATTTTTAGGTCTAGCCTCCATTTTTTTTTCCCGGTCTCCCATGTCAACCGGGAAAAACTCTTTCTAAGTCTTTGTCTCCCAAGTTCTCTCATTGTAATGATTTTATGTGACCTTGTGTTGTTAGTATGTTGCTAGATATGTGAGACACCTATATTCACATATTCTAGCAAAGTGTTCCGGAGTTGTCCACCACTTGACCGGTAGATTTGTGTTTCCGGGCCGGACTGGAGTTTGTGATAATTTGTGATTGTTGTAAATACAAAGCACATCTGGGAGTAAGTCCATCCCGGACAACATGATTCCACTGGTAACACGTATGTTTTTAAATATTGACCCGAATAAGTGGAAAATGATTGCAAAAGGAGAATACTTTCTGGAAGATGATTGAATTTTTAAATTCAATCTTCCGGTTGATCCTTCCCGGGATCTACTAGGAGATAACTCCACTCTTTCGGATGGGTCTTCCGGTTAGGCCTTTGTTATATGTTATGTTGATTTATCCCACCGGTTGATGAGATGTTGTAAAAGTTGCTAGATTTAAATAGTGGGATGAGAGTACTGATGTTGATGGGGCCCCATTGCGCACCCGGTCGCTACCACTTCAGTGATTTCTCCAGCTACTTACTTTTGTTAGGGAATATTTTACTGGTTCCGGGACCAGGAGTCTTCCGGTTTACCGATCTACCGGTAATCCGCCGGTGACTAGGCTACCCTTGATTTTAGGAACTAGATGCCGTTTTCTTCTTTAGTGGATCTAGTTGTGGAGGGTAGCTATTGACTTAAGTGCACGCTCTAGATACTATTTCGACCTTTTGGGGATCTAATTTTGGAGGGTAGCTAGTAGCCTTTGTGTACTTAAAAAACTTTGGGCTCTTGTGTTAAGTATTCTTCTCTTTGTTGATGTGCTCGTATTTTGCCTTCATTGCTTGTGTTTAGAGTCTTTGTTGAGCTTGTATGAGTAGATCGGGAGAGAGTTGAGTCCTCCTAGTGTGTCTTTGCTAGGTGTGCAAGGTTGTGACTTGTTGTGTATTATGTGATTGAGTGTGAGTAGAGACATTCCCGAGGGGCTAGGATATTCGGGTTAGATAGGTAGAGTGGGGTCCGGGACTTATGCTCTAGACCCTTCACCGGTGGGACCGGGAAGAGTTTCTTTATCGGATGGGATCCGGGAAGCCCACGGCTATTTATGATAGCCTCCCTTAAGTAGAAAGTGTTCGGATTGGTAGGGAGTAGGGGGTGACATCCCCCTTCTCTCGGTACACCAGGAGACATCCCGGCTAAGTCTGAGTCCGGAGAATTACGAGATTATTACCCTTGCAGTGGACGAGTTCCGACGATCCCCGTGGAAGGTTGTCTTGCTCATATGATTTGCTTAGTACTAACTTGTTGTGAGTCTTATATCTTCTTGGTTTGATTCATTGGGTGTGGTTGTAGTTGGAACCTTGGCTTGGGTGACCGGTTTACCAGGATAAGTTCCCGGTAGATCGTGAAGACCTGTAAATCGGCTGCGACCTTTTTAAAATTTTTGAAGGTGTAGGGTTAGATTGTGGATATTGTGGCCTCTGGACTGTCAGAACAAAGGGTAGTGACTTTTCGGGGACTGTAAAACTTACCGGAAAACTACTCTGACGCTCAACAGAGTTTAACTGAAATACTTGTAGTTATGTGTTACCGGTTACTAAGGTACCAGGGAAGCCATCCTTCGGGATGGGCTGAGGTATTAAGTGTGAAGTGTTGTTAAGATTTAAAGAGTTTGATGCACAATAAAAATCCCTGGAAACGATCTGGTGAGGTGGACTCGCGTAAGATTAATTTCGGTTAACTTTAAGATTTACGAACCACTAGACTACGACAAAAATAATAGACGCATAAGTAATAAGAATTCAAGACTCTAAGACGCGCAAGATCTAAGTAGAGTCTACCGGAAGACTTTCTCTAGACCGGAAAGAAGACAATCGGAATTCTTCCCGGGGAAAGGAAAATGAGAGAAAAAAGTGAAATAAGAGAACTCACAAACAAGGATATTCTACAAATAAGAAAAACCCATTAATTGGCAAGAAACACCTTGTTTACAATTCTTGCCACCTCATGTTGCACCCGCAACCTCCTCGCAATTGTAGTTTAGTCTGTGAATCTTGCCGCCGCGGTCTTGAACCTCATTGCATTGCTTCTACGTTTAGTAATCGCCACCTCCGTTGTGTCTAAAATCCCTCTACCACGATCTTTCACAAACCCTAGTTTGCAACTTCAAATCCTAATTTGCAACTTCGAATACTACAAATAGTCTACCTACTTCATGAAAATTTGACTAGCTAATTTAGCCCTAAGTGGTCATTTGGACCTTTGTCCCGGAGATTTTCCCGGATACTCTCTTTTAGTTTTTTCCGGGCATAAAAATTGGTCGATTTAAGATCCGATTTTATCACCACCATAACACTAAATAACTAATCAAGCATTTCCTACTTTCACTATTTGCTATACAATCTAATCCTATGCAACACTAACTACTTTGCCGGTTATCTAAACTAAAAATTACGATTTAACTAATTTTTTTGGTAGGGGCAATCAAGTGGGAGTCTCATACTCCCATATAACCTCTTTTTTGTCTGTGAGCGTCCTCGCAAACATGAGTCAACATCCGCCGGGTTCTAAAGTTTTACCCGAGATCCATTTGTTTGGGTGTTCAAATTTCAAAGGAGTCCCGTCCAATTGTTCCAACTACAAACTTCCATTTTCAAAGATTTGAATGGCTCTATATGGACCTATCCACCGGGTTTGAAGCTTACCCTGAAAGTCTTTGTGCCTGTTGTCGAACAGAAGCACTAACTTGCCTTCCGAGATTCCGATTTCTTGGGGCAGCTTCCGGTCAAAATCCTCCTTTCTTCGGTTCTAAGTGAAGATTGTCCAGTCCAAAGAGTCTCTTTGGTGCTCCTCCAATTGGTCAATCTGTGATAGCCGATCTTCCAAGTCTTCTGTCCGGTCTCCAAATTCTTGGGCTATCACCCGGTACGTCTCCACATCCATCTCAATTTCCTGCAATACATCCATTCCATAAACTAAGAAGTAGGGAGTCCTTCCAGTAGCCTTTTTCCAAGTTGTGTTGTAGGCAAAAACCGTCGAATGGAGCTTTTTGTCTCAATCAATTTTGTGCATGACACCACCTTGTTCAAGATATTCCCTACAATTCCGTTGGCTCTCTCCGTCAATACGTTTGTTTTTGGGTTCTACGGTGTTGTTTTCCGGTGCTTGATGTGGTAACGCTCGGTAATCTGCTCAATGGTATCGTTCAAGAAGTGGGTACCCCAGTCATTAACCAACTCTAGAGGGTATCCAAACCTCATCAAAATCTGCTCAAATAGGAAAGTGGCAGCGGTGGTAGCATCATTCTTCTTGGTGGCTCTAGCTTCCACCCACTTGGTAGCATAGTCCGTGGTTAGGACAATGTATCAGTGTCTACCGGAACCTACTGGTAAAATGGGACCTATAAAATCTATACCCCACTTGGCAAAAGGCGCTAATGGAATTATGGGTGTAAGAAGCCAATGATGCCGGAATGATTGAATTCCGGTTCTTTGGCATGGATCCCTTAACATCTCTATTCAAATGAGGCCAATAATATCGAGCCTCCCCAATACGCGCCATGGTGCCCACCGCCACAAAATGTCCTCTACCCGGTCCTTCGTGCAATGCTCGAATTACCAGTTTCTGGTACTCCGGTTCTAAACACCGGTGAAGCTTGTCGTCTGCTCTAATTCTAAAGAAAATCCCTCTAATCAAACAATATGGAGCCACCTGGTGTTGAAAAACACTCTTCTCCTCCCGGTTGAGGTGGGCCAAGTATCTTCCAGTCTGAAGGTATTCTATAATTTCTTGGAAGTCACATCAACTAGTCTCTACAAGTAGGTATACCGGAATATCTCTCTTGGGCTCCAAGAGATTGGCCTCTGGGACCTCCGAGAACTCATCCGGAAACTCTGTAGGCAAATTAGTAGAACTCTCTAGGCTTCTTTGCCTAGATAGATAATTGGCATTGCAATTAGACTTCCTAGATTTTAACACAACAACAGAAGTGAACTTTTGCAATAATAAACTCCACCTAGCAAGTCTTCCAGACAAATCGGGTTTGTTTACTAGATATTTCAAGGCATCATGATCCGTGTGGAAAATTACCTCATACCCTTGTAGATAGTGCCAGAACTTCTTGTAAGCGTAGATCTCCGCTAGAGCTTCTCTCTCTGTTGCCGTGTAGTTCTTCTCTGCCGAGCTCATTTGCCGCCTAGCATAGTAAATTGAATGCTCCCGGCCTTTGTTGTCTGCTTGCCAAAGTATGGCTTCCAAACACCACCTAGAGGCATCCAAAGTTACATGAAACGACTTACTCCAATCCGGAGGAGCTAGAATGGGGGCGGTTGCAAACTTCTTCTTGAGATCCTCAAAAGCTTGTTGTTTAGGCTCTGTCCACACATACCCCACTTCTTTCTTTAGTAGTTCAATTAGTCGAGAAGCTAGCCGGGCATAGTTGACAATAAATCTGCGATAATACCCCACACATCTTAGAAATTCTTTAATATCCCGGACATTCTTAGGAGGAAGCAAGGCTAATATTACCTTGACTTTGACGAGGTTCACTTCCAAGCCACATTTACTAACAATATAACCTAATAGCAAACCACTCATCATTCCAAAGAAACACTTACCGGGATGAAGTTTCAAGTTGATTTCCCGGCATCTCTTAAATATCTTCTGGAGATAGGTCAGGTGATCTATCCACTGGCAGAAAACTGCAAAGTCATCTGTAAAGACTTGTAGAAAATGCTTCAAGAAGTCCGGGAAAATGTCAGTCATGAGCCGCTCGAACGTACCCGGATCATTGCAGAGGCCGAATGGCATTCTATTGAGTTCAAAGGTACCCCAATCTGTAGTGAAAGTGGTTTTCAATTGATCGGCTTTCCGGATAAATACTTGGTTGTATCCGGAAAATCCATCAAGAAAATTGAAACATTCTTGACCGGCAACATGATCAAAAACCATACCAATGAAAGGTAAAGGGAAGTGATCCTTCCGGGTTGCAGCATTTAGTTTCCTGAAATCTTGACAAACCTGGATTTTTACTTTATCATTAGCACCAACTTTCTTATGCACTACCACGATCGATGATACCCACTTGGAGGTATTTACCGGAAATAATACCGGCCTCCAACAACTTGTCCAACTCCTCTTTAACCATCAAGGAGTATTTCGGGTTCAATTGGTATTGCCATTGCCGGACCAGAGTGCAGTCCTCTTTCAAATAAATGGCATGCTCTCCCAACTCCGGAGGGATTCGTCTCAAGTCCGTCGGAGACCAAGCAAAAACATCTGTGAATTCTTTCAACAAAGCCATATAGTCCTTACGTTTTCTCTTAGATAATCTTTTCCCAAAGTAGAAGGTCTTACCTGCTCTACCTCCACAGGACCACAACTTCATAGTCATCCGGAGCAACCACCGTTTTGATCTTCTCGCCTTCTTGCACGTCCGCAATGGTGTACAAATTGGCCCAAGTTACCGATCTACCAGTGGAACAACATGGGACCGGTGGAATGGTTTGGTCTTTCATCTGTTGTCTAATCCAATCCGAAGATAATAAAATATTAGATTCTCCTAAAGATCCGTCTTCCGATTTGCTTTCTCGCATATCTTTCGGGTCAAATTCTGGGCTAAACACTCCTATTTCTAGGACAGGTTCTCGAAAATCAAAGTCCGACTCCATATCTTAGTCGTACTGCTCTATTCTATAGGATAGAACAAAATCCATTTCATTCAAATTTGTCTAATCTGAGGTATACTCATCAGATTCCAAAGTTTCACCTTGGTGTTTTTCCGGAAGCCATGGAATGCTTACGAGAGGATTGCCAAAGACAAAAGCCTTCCTCTCCCAATTTACATTGACACCTGCTAAGTAGAACCAAGGTCTCCCAAACAAAAGAGGAAATGGTTCATCCAAACTTATTCGGATAACTATATAGTTCAAAGGATAAGTAGTGCCACAAATCAAGGTTGGAATTCCAAGCAACTTACCGGCAGAAACTACTCTCGATTAGTCCGCCATCCGGAGAATTTGCTTGGTGGATTTGAGGTTAGTGTATCCTAAGTCAGAAGCCCTAGATTCCAACATAAGATTAATTCCGGATCCACTATCTACTAGGACATTCCCGATTAGACATCCATCTATCTCTACTGAGATCTTCGAAGTGCCAAAGTCTTCAACTTCTGCAAAATTAACCGCCAGCAAAGGCAGCTTGATCTTACGCGTGTGAGGCCGGATCAACAAGTCCTCGAGTTGCATCTGGTAATTTGTATTGTCATGTAGAAGTTGCCCTATCGTCACATTGGCCTTCTGTGCCTGGAGATCCTGCAAGATATCATACTCATCTACTCGGGTGCCTATGTTCGGGTGGATGATTACTGGACTACCGGAAAATGTCACTTTTCTAGTACTGGGCTCTACTCTATCCTTATAAATCTGATCTCTAACTTCCTCGCTAATGTCTAGAGGAGGGTTGGCTAGTCCTGACTCCTACTCCATTTTTGTATTAAGCTACCGGTGGAGGAATCACTATAGGTGGTTCAGGGGTTGGCTCCTCCTCCCATTCTCTAGCTACATCGGATGTTTCTAGGGTCGGAATTCTATGACTCCGGTCTTGCCGGACCGGTCTCCGGCGAGAGTGTCTTCCTACTCTATCAGTAACAAAGTTGTGGGTGCTTACGCGGTTTATCCCAATATCCGGTTGCAGCTCCACCGGTGGTTGTCTCTTAATAGGCCGTTCCACGCCTCCTATATGACCATAGTTCAAGGCTGCCTGTTCCCGGGGAGGGTTGTCAACCTTCTTGTAAATGATCTTCGGCTTGGAAGGCTCTTGACATTCACCTGTCGCATGGCCATTCTCACCACAATTCTGGCATGGTAGCTCCAAAGGAGCTATTTGGTTATATCCCACACCAAATTGAGCTTTTGCCAAGCAATCCCGGGTAAAATGTCCGGACTCCCCATACAAAAACACACACCATACTGCTTCACAAGTGGCACCGGTTGCCTGTGACGTGGAAGTGTAGACCTAGGCTGAGAAGTATTACCCTAGAAGTTTGCAGTGGCCGGTTGTCCGGGCTGGTAGAAATGATAGGGACCTTTCCCTTGGCTGTATGATGGAACAACATTGTAGACCTCTATTTCTTCTGGTTCTTTCTCTTCAGATTCCGCTTGATAGTACCTCGTTCCATCACCATCCACAAAGTGAACAGGACGTGCCCGTGTGCACTCACCATTGTTGTAGCCGTTCTCTTCACAGTTGCTGCATCAGACATTCTTCCAGTTGGTTGGAATGACTCTCCGGGTCTTCTGTGGTGCCCCCAACTGCACAGTGAACTCGGTCATGGCCTTGGTGAGATCTTTCATTATCTACTTACCGGTGTCCGGAGCTTCCACCTTCACTTTGACTCTAGATCCATCGCTGCCTCTCCAGTGACTCTGGGAGCTAGAAGCTCTCCGGAGTGGTAGACTAACAACGCTAGATTGGGCACTCTCTGTGCCAAAATTGGACTTACTCTTGGAAGCCCTCTTATAATTCCTTCGACGAGCCCTTCGGAGCTTGGGATTACGCCAACGCTTGTTCCGGTTTGAATTCTTCACCGCACGCTCCGATTCTTCACATGCTATTGCCAATGTCATTGCCTCCCAGAGAGTCTCATGTTCAATCGCTGGACGTAGCGTGCCGTGTCCTCATCAATTCTTGACACATACCACTCTACTTGCATGGTGTCTGGTGCTTTATAGGAAAGTTTGGACATAAGAGTTCTCATCCTATGTCCGTATGACCGGATAGACTCACCTTCTTTTTGAACTGGTTTGTTCAGTCTTCCGGTGATTTTGTTGTCTCCTCCCAGATCCTGAAAGGTGCGCTTCAACACAATAGACAATGCCGGCCAATCATTCCTCACATCGGGGTCTGCATCATCAAACCAAAGCAGAGCCTCACCTCTTAGCAAATCGGGAAAAATCCTCAACCAGGTTGCCGGATGCTACTGGTTGGCATTTGTGGTGACCTCGAACTCTTTGATCCACTGAAATGGCCCACATGTCAGTACCCACACTTGCAACTTAGTGAACATGAATCAAAGAGAAGCAACACAAACACAACAAAGCCAACCGGATTGGTTCAAAGAGATACAAATTGATTCAATGATATGAACGAATAATTATCTAAATGTCAAAAAACAAAAGTCCAGAGTATGTTATCAGCAATCTTCTGAAGAGCACAACTTACTCATATACTATCCGAATAGGGCATATGAGGTATTTTTGACATCTACAAAAATGTAGTTAAAAACACCTCATTTGTTTGATTTGGACAATTTTTGAGTGTGTTATGGCCATTTGAAAATTGCAAATGAGGAAAAGCATTAGCTGACCATTGATAAGAATTCATGGTTTAAGTTTTCTAATTTGCCCACAAATGATCATTTTCTCCAGATTTTGTTAAATATTCGATTATGTATACTTATCGCTAATAAGTTTTTTATTATATTTCTATATACTGTACCGGAGGGTTGGATTTGACACTCTTGCGCCAAGTCATAATTTATTTCTAAAAATAGAATATTGGTAAAGTTCTAAAAATATAATATTTGTCAAAATCTTTATATTGATTAGAAGCACATGCATACACGTGCAAATGAATTACATAAAGACTTTTGGAAACATTGAAAATGTATGTGCTTGTATATAAATTTAGACCATAAAGTCATCCATTACTAATAAATATATGTAGAAATGACTTTATGTTTCAACAACTTTCTATATGATTTTCCCCATTTTTTAACAAATACCTCTTGTTTCTTTTCATAGTGAAATAACTTCGACAACTTTACATGTTTTCCACATGAAGTCAAATTGAGTTGGCCTCCTAAAAAAACATTACATGTGCACATTATGACTTTTTCACAAATATTGTGTTATGTGTCATTTCAGTTCTGTCCGCAATTGCTAACATGGAACAACATGATATGACGTGTACTTTATTGAAGTCATTTTTTAGTTACATTAAATTACTGCTTACAGAATTGAACAGAAGAATGGTGGAACTAAATAAAGAATTAAAAACTACTGAAGTAATATTGCTTCCATGGTAGCCATGTATCCCATGATTCAGGTGAGATGGACGGTTGAGATTTTGTCAATGCATTAATGGGCAATGTTTCATATTCTTGACCTCTGATGAATCGAGACCAATGATGACAATCAAGGTACATGTATGGAAATTGAGTTGGGTTTTTGAAGGTTGTGAATTGCGTTGGGTTCTTGAGGTTTCTGATATGTTATTAAGCACAAGTTTGTTTCTGTATCATTTTGCCCACTAGGAAAAAAGAGTTTTCTCCACAATATATCGTTGTCAACATAACATTGACTTTGATCTCCATGCATATTCTGGCGAGTTGTACATGTCCAGGTAGTTGTTTGCTTTCTATTGTATGAGTAATGTTGAATGAAAATGAGATCAGATTGTGAGTTTGAGTTGTTTGACTTGGATGCAAATCAAACTGTGGAGATATGTTAGACCGACAAATTGATTTGGAAAATAGCAAAACATATTAATTCTGGAACTTAACTGTCTACTTGTATCCATATGAAACGTTTTTCTTATTTTTCCTCTTTCCACGTGCAGGAATACACTTCAATTTATTTCCCAGTTGTTGCTAAGTTCAATTTATATATGCATGTATGGTGGTGTATATCTCTACAGGACGATTAGTCAGGAGTGTGACTCAAAAAACCATCCTTTCCTTCAGCAAAGCAGTCAATGCATGGGACGCAGATTTTCGTGTGAAGATGGATGACAACGTTGGATTGAATTTATGTAAGGCAAGTTTTCAGTTGTGTCGCTTCTCCTTCATGAATGCATTCACGTCGTAGTCCAAACATGAGTTGTGTCCTCCATTCAGTTGTAGGTTTCTAATTGCATGCTTTAGAAGTTGATGACACTTCAAAGAACATATGATGTGGATATGGAGCAGATATGGTAGCCACCATGCTGTCAAGCCACCTAGACAAGCTCAGAGTGTTCTTGTGGTGCACACCAGAACCCTTATATTTGTAAGCTTTTTTGTTAACTTCGGTTTTCTCACTTCTAATATGTATCATGTTAGCATGTTCCTCAAATGTATCATTGTGCAGGCTGGTGGATAAGTCTATGGTCTTTCAAGAGCATAAAGTGAGTGCATTTCTCTTAACAGGAGGGTATTAATATGTTTGATTTGGGACACTGCTATTGAAATCTCTTACTTCTGCCAACTTCTGTGATTTCCTTGCCCTTCTCAAGGATAACAAAAATGAGGAAGTCGAAGTTGGAGCTTGGATGCTTGGCTTAGATGTAGAGCCTGTCAATGGCCAGAACCTCTGCTCTGCTTTTAATACATGTGTTTTTAAGACTCAAAGTACATGAAGCTTTATAAGTGGTGCATAATTTTGCTTAAACATAGGTATTGTTGACATGTTACATTATTTAGAACTTGAAAGTTACTGTTCTACTATTGTAATGACATACTTGATAAAAAAACCGCATTTGCTAGGTAAATCATTGAGTCCCTCAAATATGGGGTACTGATGTTTGGATCATTGTTGTATTATAATCAAGATACCTTTGAAATGCACAATTTTAGTATAACATAAATTTACAATCACTGTGAATTATTGTACTTTCTGTAAAAAAAGTATTCATAATCCATGCCAATGAAGGACTGCCACATCAATGTATGTATATGGCTTAAATATATTAAATGTTCAAATATATAGAGTGCTCAGTGAGTCAGTGCTACATATGCAAACCAACGTGAAATCCACGTAAACATTCCTCCCACATACAACAGAATTCCACGTTTGCAGATGGATGATCCCAGATGGCAAGTTGCAACAACGATAACAGCTAAAAATCTTTCATGATCACTATGGCCACTAGTATTTTTCATAGTAATTGTTTAGTCATATGGGTCACAACAAAGTATAGAAAGAAGCAAATCCTTAGTAATGGAAGCCCTTGATGTCAGTAGTGGAAGTGATTTGATGATAAGAAGGTCTTATAACTTTGGTACTTTGGATACACATAGATTTTTTCTAATTTTATCCATGTAAATCTGAATTGTCATTTTTATTTTAATTTCCAAAGTATTTGGCCTAGGTTTTGTGGGAAAGAGGGTTCATAGATAAGAGAGAGCTAACAAAATCACCATTGCTAGCTCATTTGCAATAACCCTAAACTCTAGACCCTAAACCTAAACCTAAGCCCTAAAACTGAACCTTGCATCCTTGAAAGGCCAGGTTAATAACATGTATGACGTTTGTGCACTTAAATTGATATCCAAACCTTGAAGACTATACACTATTAACAATATAATGAGCTACTTTGAATATTACTATGCACATGAAGTTATTCACCATATTGGCAGTTCAAGACGAGTTCAAAGCCTCTAAAACTGCCAAAAGAATGATTCATCTCTCCATGACACATGAGTCTGAAACTCTCAACTGAAAGACGTTCTCAGAATTTAAGACGATTCAAATGCCTGACATAAGGAATGTGACAAGAAGAGACCAAACAACAAATATGTGTTGATATGTCCATGTTCATACCATTAGCTGAATCAAATCAGAGAAAACTACCTTCTCTTCCGAGCTGGTGCGGTAGTCTACGTGATGCATCGAACCAATTGACGAGGTAAAACGTTAGATACTGTACAAGTAATTTGCATTCACATGATCAAAGTGTGGACTGTACCTCAAGGAATCATCTCCTCTCGGTATACTATCTAGACTCAATCAAGTGACCACACCAATCAGTGCAAGGAAACATTCTCAAAAAGAGGTACTGTACATGTAAGCTCTCGCCTCTCGGTATTCTATCTAGACTCTTAGTTATGATCGCGCGCTACGTAGTGAGAGACTCCTTCGTATCCGCCAAAGTGCACCGGCCCCATGACCACGCCCATGGAGAAGCAGCTGGCCGCGGTGGAAGCTCTGGTGCCCCCATTCCACACCATCAGCAGCTCCACAAACGTAGTCTTCAGCTTCACCAGCGGCCTCAAGAGTACTCCCCCTAGTCTTGATCGACTGGACCCCGGCGACCTGAACAAGGATCCAGCAGCCACCCCAGGTCCCCAGCTGATCCCGCATCCTTGAAGCCGGAACTACTAACGTCACACACCTGCTCTTCAATTGGCCGCAACGTCGATGTCAACCTCTTACTGGCACCCATGTCAACTCAAATTATATCATGTAAAGACCTGATCGAAAACGTCACAACTGGTCACCTCATGTGTACTGAAACGACCTTCAAATTCAGGCTCCCATGACAGCAGAAAAAATCAGATGGACACATGCTTTGACGATTTCATGCATGATCTAGACACAAGTTCATTCACGGCTCTGGAACTTGGCCCACTCCCTGGAACCGCTCCTCACATGAGTGAAGTCCTATACCCGATATCACCGCAGTATCACACAGTTATCGCCTCGATATGACCTAGGTATCCTCCATGTGCTTGGCGTGTTCACTATATCGTATGTTGACATGGGACAAAAGCTGGGCACATATTTTTGTAGAATACAAAAAAATTGTACCATAGTTGAGCAAAACATACGCCTTTGGATTGAAGATTCTTCAACTAGCATCTTTCATTTGGAGGTCATTTTTATCAAACTGGATTGTATCATGTTCAAATATGACACCATACATGTAGAATATTGTGGCCACCAATGACACCTTCTGGTGTTTGAGGGTCAAGCGAATATATTTTGTTGCCCAAATTCATTTTAAGATTTAATGACATTGAATTTTACCCTCAAGTATGGTACAATAGTACTTTAAGCAAAGTTATGAGTATAGTTAATTTTAAATGGTTTAAATATTCTTGAGCTATATGGAACTTGAATTGACGAGGGCGGTAGCAGTGCCAATGGTTAGAGTTATACACCATTAAAAAAACACATCATTATTGTCCATTTAGTGCAAAGAGTGGGAAAATGCCATATTTCACTAAATCTGGACTATGCAAAGTCGAGAAATAAAGAGTGTTGCAAAAATCTTCCAATGATTTAAGAAATCTCTTGATGAGTTTCAATTCATTTTAGTGAAATTCATTTAAAGATGTCTAGATGATACGTACAGTCCAAAATCCAAATTTAACGTGAAAGTCCAGATTTAGTTAAATATGGCATAAAAGGAAAAGGAAAATCTAATCTCTATTCCCAACCATAAGATGTTAATTCATAATACTAATAGAATATACTATAACAATTTTACAACAATTGACCGCACGGATTTAAGAGCTCAAAGTGAGGAAAAAGGTTTTTTTCTTCCTTGCATAAAAGGATTAATAAGAGTTGTTGAAATATTGCAAGAAGAAGTAGAACTCCGATCCTTGTGAGGGAGCTAGAGTGAATAAAGTGTCTGTTCGTTCCACCACTAAACCAATGCCCACTAGACAAAGGTTTAGTTGTATGGAACTTCTCCCCCCTCTCGAGGATAGACACTATATAATCAATAACCATTAGCCAGAAACTAGTAACGAGTAATCAAGGACCACGGACCAATCAGAGCCATATAGCTCAATTTGAAGTGATGAAATGTATAAGTTAAGTGTGTGCTTTTTGGGAGGTTCTTAAGGGGTATCATTTAATTCACAAAGAGGTTGGTTGTTTTCAATTTTTCATTTATGTAGGAGAATGGAAATTGCATGTTGGATAGCAATGGCGTTAATTTTAGTGAATGTCTTTTTATTGGATTAATTGGAATGTTGAATTTTTTTTCAAAACTTCTCATAGAGGGGATAAAGGTAGTAGCTCTAGCTTCAGTGGCGATGACAATAAGGGGATCAACTTTCCATCCAAGAGCTGCAATGTATTAATAAGTGGTTGGTATTTTTTAATTTTGTTTTCAATTGCTTATGGAAAAAATCTATCATTATAATATTTGAATTTGATATATTAGATGGTAAGGTTTGTGTTTATGTGGTCTGGTGGGGGGTCTTTGTATGGTAGACCTTTGACACATAGTATGTCTGGTTTAAATTTGGCATTGCAATGACATCTTTGGATTCCACATGTGCATGGAAGTAGCCCTGGAGGGACTATGTTTTCTTGTGGGTTGTTGTTGAAGGCTTCAGCGTTCATAAGTATGAGACATCCAACTTTGTTTGAGGATATAATTAGTTTTTGGATTTTCCATACCGCTTTATTGTGTCTTTTGACGATTAGGGAGTATATGTGATGGTTTTGGCATTTGGAGAGTACGTGTAGCCATGTGTCCGGGTCTATGAAGGTGCATGTAGGGCATGTTATGGATGGAAATCGTTCTATTCCGAATAAGAGTTGTTTGCGGGCATTTTCCATGTGTTGTCATGTGCGGAATTTGATGAGGCATGTTTTTTGTGAGTTTGTAATTGTGGGGTTTTTCCAAAAATTTGTAGAAAGTTCATTGTCAATGTTGTTGTTACCGGTTCAATTATCTATGTCTAAGAAACATTCCGAGATTAAATTGAGGTTGTTACTTATTTCTAATTTTTTGAAATATTTGTCCTGAAGTCTAATGAGGCCTTTGTCCGGGTTGTCCTCCGTACAGGACCAACTATCTCTTTGGAAGTAGTATGGAGTTGTGCCGGCATGTTCATGCCGGTGTTTGGCATTTCTATGGTTTTCATCTAATCCTTCCTTAGCTATTTTATCCACTTGATTGTTTCCCTTTATATTGACATGTGCCCTAACTTTATGGAAGGTTGTGATTTGTGTGCAATTTTTAAGCACTTGAACCATAGATGTTAACATAGCTTGGTCGGGTGTCTTATTTGTGTGTTTAATAAAACCAAGACATTTATACAGTCTATAAAGATGTCTGCAAGTTCATTCATGTATTTTGTAGTGATAATTTGGAGGATTTTATGTAGGGCCATCATTTTTTCTCTGAGCATATTTTGAATTCCATGAAGTCTTTTAGATATTTTTATTTCTTTGGTTGAGTTGTATATGCATATCCAACAAACCATACAAGTCAATACCTTAAGCCTATATCTATTCATTATTTTCTTGGAACCACTACTTAGATAGATGCATAGAGGAAATAACGATTACACATTTGGAACACCACAACTTACAAGTCACCATCAACTTGGCAGTGTACGCCAACGACCTTGTTGTTGTAGCCGGTAAACTTAAATCACCACAAATCCAACTCAATAAAATTGACAAATTCTGCGATTGGTCAGGTATGGATGTTGGCACCCAAAAATGTGTTGCCACGGGATGTCCAAACAAATCCAAAATGAACCCCACCGCATTTAAAGCACTTATGCAAGCCGCCAACATCAAATACCGTAACCAACCCATTACTATATTATATCAAAATGAACCATATGTATATCTAGGCACAAACCTTGTTCCCTCACTAAAGGGGAAGATACAAATTCACATCACTACCACAAAACTTACTAAACAATGCAAAGAATTAATAACATGCTCGGCCACTATGACGCAAAAAATTAAAATGGTAGATACAATACTCACACCTAGAGTAGCATACAGTTTCTACACAGTCCCATACTCTGTGCGTGCTATCAAAAAATTAGACAAAAAAATCATAGCCATACAAAAATTCATTTGTGGCCTCTCCATATGTATGTCAAATGTTATAATCCAACTCCCATAAAACTTATATGGATTAGAAGCCTTTTCCTTTAAAAATGCTTACTTCTGATGTATAGGGAACAACTTCTAAACGCACTCAACAACAAAGGTAGACTTGGAAAGATCTTCAAAGGACTCAACTACTCTATTCTTGCCAAATATGGTGGGGCAAAAAACATTTCTAGAATAAACAAAACCGTTTGCATTAAATCACCAATCACACAAACATTCTTTCTCCTAAAGAATGTAGCAAAAGTCTACCTAAGAAGCACATTCACGGATTTCCTTTCAAAACCGTCACCTTTAGGAAAAATTTGGCTACAAGAAACCCAAAATGGCACATGAAATAATCCACACCTCCCAAAAACTTTTACAAAAACTTTTTTTACTAAACGTTATGAAATCAACTACCAAACGGAACAAACATATGAACCACAATGACTTTAAAACATCTCATGCCACACCATCCAAATTAGTAAAAAGCGCTCTCAATATTGCCTAAGAACTATTTTGCTTACCCCCATGCCCTAATACATGCGCCTCACCATGCCCTACACATCCAAGCCCCCACACACACTTAAAGACGCATATGTCACCACGAACAATATCATCCATCCCAGACACAACGTCCTACCAACTCACCCCCTCTACCCGCCACATCCTTTCTTTCTACCCCCCCTCCAACACGCATCCTTAAAACCCCATCCACATTCCATAAACCTCATTCTTGACCATAAACATAGAAAACATATTGACTCGAACAAAATTATAAAGAATGATATCAAATATCAATGCCAATTGCAATACAAAAACAATATCTACAACAAATGGTTACCTCGACGGAACCTCTTCCCATGGCATGACCAAAACACCTCCAGTCATAGCTCCATACAATTATCACAATATTAGCAATACACCCAAAATAAATTCTACTTAGAAATCATTCCAGCACACCACTCCTAAGAACAATCTCGTGACTCAAGATCCGATACCCAACCCATCATCATTCCGCTCCTCAATATACACTCAACTCAATGCAACCCTGAAAAAGACATTCTTATATCATACAATACAATTAAAATTAATGAAGAAGACGCACACATATATAAAGATAATGGAAGACATCTAATCACCATTCCCGCCACTAGACTCCAATAGCTATGTATTTGATACCATAACAAACTACAAACTTCCACAAACATAGAACCAACAATCCAACCATTCGATACGGAAATAGTATGGTTATGCTAAAGATATAAATATCGCATCCCAAAAAATGACCCCCTTGAACTCGTACAATACATACTATCTACACCTATTCTAAACTTGTCTCATCCTTCAACATCCAACATTGTACTTCTCATCCTCCGTCACATGCCCCATCCAAAGGTAGATCTACCTCCAGAATTAGCGGTTAACTACTAAAATCATAAGCCTTGCCAGAATTGCGCATCAATTGCGCGTCAATTGCGCGAAAATTTTGCAGTAAGTGCAGGGTTTACTATGCGATAATTGCACTATTTACCGCGCAATTGATTGCACCGTTTCTAACCGCGCAATTCTCAAATTTGAACTTAGAGTTTGTGGATTTGTGAAATTTCAATTTGTGTGTTGCAATTTGTGCTTATCCCAAACAAATTTGAAACTCCTAATTACAAATTTGACATTCAATACATTTTTTGAGTTGTGCACTTAAGGATTGAGTTGTAAATTGTGAGTTGTAAATTGTGTTGTAAACTTGGAATGCAAAAGTTTTGGAGTTGGAAGTAGAGTTGGTTGATGTGATTTTGAAGTTGAAGTTGGAGTTGAAGTTGAAGTAAAAGTTGGAGTTGGTTGGAATACAAAATTGAACTTGTGGAGATTGAAATTGCAAGTTTTGAGGTGAGATTGCAAGTTTTGAGTTTGAGAGTGAATGTGACAAAATTTTGGAAAATGAAGTCATAAAACATTTTTTCAACATCATCATGCATGAGAGAGGTTTTTGGAAGCTCAAAATGAATAGCCACATGGTAACTAAGAGACAAACCGGAGCTCTCCTTGGTTTAATGTCACAAGGGATTTGGGTTAGATTAAAGTGTTGTCCCTCAACTTCCTTCCTTGACATAGGGTAGAGAATTTGTGGGACTCTAGGAAATACGACTCTTGCATTACGTACCTCTTCCCCCTCTTCCTTCTGCATGCCTTTAGTCATCATATCCATCGTCGTTTCTCCACTATAAAGCTCCTTATCACCTTCCTCCACCGCCAAGGCCTCCATAGCTTGGAAAGCCATCCAAAATTTGAATTTGGTTAATTCTGGCACTTGATTTGACTTACCTTTTTCCACGGGAGACGCCATGCTCTTCTTACTGGTGCTTGTTGTTTCCTCTTCCTTTCTTGTTGTTTTTGAGCTATGAGCCTCAAAGGGGCTTCTTTCTGGAAATTCCACCTCCACTTTCATGTCAAGGCTCCTCCTGGTGTTTTCTGTAATACTAGCTAAGCAAAGGCGATTAGTACGGTGTGGGTAGGGAGTGCCAATTCATCACAGACACAAAGGATTATTTGCTAAATATTGATGGTGGAGAAGTAGGGACGGAATGAATGAGAGGGAGTAGGGAAAGGGGAGGCAAACCTTTCTCGGAAGACTTACCCGACCATTGGAGAGGCTTGGATTGCGAATGTTATTAGGGTTGAGGTGGTTGCCAAATTGGCGAAGGTGGGTGTTGAAAAAGTTCTTCTCTTTCTGGGGCCGAGGTGCACCGTCTAGGGTTGGATTGGGGTCTCTAGTTTCGGGTCTTGTTCTTAAAGTTTGGATTAGCAATGTCTGTTGGAATTTGTGTGTATGGCATCTGTGTTTGGAGATGACTGTGGCTTGGGGGTGTCGGGAGTCGAAGGCAGGGTGGCGTCGGGGTCGGGGTTGATATTGTTGGGATGGATTGGAGTTGACTAAGGTCAGGGCGCTGCCTTCCAGGTGCTACACTCGGAGTATATTTGGGGATTTTACTGGCTCCTGCCGCTTGTTGGTTCCGGCTCCTTCTTCTTGGGCAACAATCTTCTTTTATCTTTGTTGGTTCTTGAATCTGGGTGTGGAAGCAGGGTGGTGTGCTTACGGGGGTTGTTGCAGAGGGTGTCAAGGTTTTCTTGAATGCACTTCTGCTCTGTATCTCCGCGTAGTATGTTTGGGGCTGCTCTGTTGGTCTTGGGCTGCGTGTATTGACGAGGGTTGTTTATGGTCGGGTTGGTTGTAGGTAGGACACTGGAGCTCCACAGAAGATTAGTGCATGGGCGATTGTTCCTGAGGCTTTCTTGGTTGTTTAGGCCAAGCGTCGACGCCCTGTAACTGCTAGCGTTTGCTTGATTTCTTTGGTGCAAGTAATTGCTCATGGCTAGTCTTTGCCAAGCTTCGATGTTGAAGCAATTTTCTTGACGTAGTGACGTGACTTGTTTATTAGGGTTGCAAATCTAGTAACATTTCTGTTAGACCTAGGATAATCAGGACATTGTTTCTGTATGTAATTGGAATGACTAGACTTATGATAGCCTATGATAGGTTCAATGTGAGTGAGGGTCTCATTGATATGTGTCTTTTAAGGTTTTTGTGTGATGACGGTGCTTAATTGTGATACAAGAACAAAAATGTAGGAGGGAAAAATGGAGAGATAAAACAAAAGCGGAGAGAAGTGTATAGATAGTGGAGTTTTCCTGAAAGTACTAGGCATGGAGATCCACACTTAGATCATGTATCCTGAATTTTACTAGTTGTCGTGAATGTGGAGTGCCGAAATTGAGGAACCAAAAAGATTGAGTGGATCAGGGGATGTCCGGTTGAATTTAGAGTGCAATAGTGAATGGTGAATAGTGAATAGTGAATAGCAAATCATGCACATGTGCATGTGGGGCCTAGGCTTGACGATAGGTGTAGTACTATTGAAGGAGCAAGGTGGAAGTTGAGGAGACTGTAGAACTATTCAAGGAATGCTAGCCAATGGTCCGGGAAATATGCAAGGTGAAAGTTTTCATCTTGCAAAAATTGCAGTATATAGATGGCATCCCGAGTTTGTGTTTAAAAAAAGACACAAGGCCCGCACATTGTGCTGCACCCTCTCTTTTTGCCTGACACAGGGCAGCCACCTTGGGAAATTTCGACTTTCAGGAAAACTCTAGTATCTTGTTTGTGTTTGGTGATGCACATTGATGTTGTGTGTCGTGGTTGTCACGTGAGCTTGGATCGTTGGGGGTGAACTGCGACGTCGAAGTTACTACTCTAGAGACGTCCTTGTTTGATTTAGGAGGCAATGGCCATCGATTCTACACAATACAAGTAAATATAGATCTTGTGGCAAGTTTGTTGCATTGATGAGTGTTGTTAGTGTTTAAACTTTATATGTGTGTTTAGGTTTTATGTATAGTGATGATGCTTAGCTGGTTTACAAGATTGTAAAATAGAAAAGAATGAAAAGAAAAGAAAAACAAATAGAAGTGAGAGAAGTGTAGCCTGTGGAGTGTTGATCGTCGGTCTTGGTTGTTATTGCTTTTGTGTGGGTCAGGCACGTTGGATCTAGTTGTGGAAAGCACAACACAACTACTGATCCACTGATATAGACTCGTGCATTGATTGGGGCTAGAGTGATGGTCAAGACTGGTGTATTATTGCAGGTATTACTTCTCTACATTAGGTTGTGGCTCTTGGGTTGCTTCAGGCCGCGGCTACAGAGCTGCTTGATGTTGCTACTGCGTCGGTTCTTCTATAGGCTAGCTCGGCAGCGATTGATGACTCTACGACTATGTTTTGCACTCTTCAAATCTAGATCAAGAAAGTAGCAACAACACTTGAGCACTATGTCGATGGCTAAGTCCAGTTTCACTATGTGCAGATTGGGAGCTACGAGGAGAAAAGTGGACTAGTGCACGGTAACCCCTTATACAGCAGTAGATCTGCTTACGGTGGGATTGATTTGGGTGCTATAGAATATGGATCTGGCATCCAACACTAAGGATCTCCGCTCTTGAAACTGATTCCTACCAGATCATATTCAAATCACACCAAATCACACACATAAATAGATCTAATTCCATATGCCCTCTTCAACACTTTGAGTACACTAGCGTCACTAGCCGTTTTGCAATGCTCCTAGGTGGGCGTGTTACTAAGTTCTAGTTGCCCTTAGCAATCCTAGGGTATGCTCAAAAATGGCTTACTCCTTGTTGCCCCCTCACCTACAAACTTGGAGCTCACTCTCTAGCCATTCTCAATCCTTCCATCAAAAGGCACCTACTATAAGTCTAAAATATTGCAAAAAATATTGAAAAAAAAATCCATCTACTTTTACCATGTTAGATCTCTTTTATATTTTTCATCGACAAAGTAAAACATAAACTCCAACCCAATTTTTTCTTGATATAAATCCAAAAGCAAGGTACCAAGATCATCCATGAACAACAATCCTCCAAAAAAAATTTGTGTGAGGTAGAGGATACAATTTATTTGTGGGAATGGTGGACGTCTTCTATAAATGCACCTATATATAACTCCTTAGTTCTTGATCCAATCACCTTATGCTTGTTTGATTGTTAAGGACAACGGTGGCCTCTACAATGAATCTGTGAGTTAGAAAAGGCTTAGAGGTCAAAATTTAAAAATTAGCAAGACTGCAAAACATCACTACTGTGAGGAATTAAAGTGTCACATTTGCCCTTATAGGATTAACCCTTTAGTGCCCAGGTCATGTTTCTTCAAAACCAACATATGTGCTAACTTTTTTTTAACTATGATGGAAATGTAATGCCTAATTTTAGTATCTAACCTTACAAAATTGAACTCAACCCATGGCCTAAACTTTGGAAAAACTTGCACAACATCCAACAGTTAATGGAATAGATTATTGTGTTTAAAGATACCATATATTGGTAATGAAAATTGTGGACTTTGGAGGGTATACTACTTTATTCATCAAAAGATTCTTGCAAGAATTTTTATACTTTGAATTAAAGAGGCTCACATGTGCACTAGGTCGATAGCTTTGCATTGACATATTATACATGAAGAAAACATGTATACATGATTATTGATGGTTTTTAATTTTTGTCTACTTGATTACGAACAAAAATGTTCCAGACTTATACAAATTAAAACATGGGATGCAAAAGATCAACAATCTCAAAACAATGAAGAATCTCTTGAAGACAAATTTCAATCAAAATTTAAGACCAAAATGGTTTGCATGTATATGAAATATAACATAGTATGTGGCATGGTATTCATTGTATTTCAGTGTATTTGATGTCTTTTGTGTTGTATTCCGAGCTTTTCTAGGAGTTCTATTATTCCAAAACATGATCTAATTTTTGCGGAGTGTTCATGTAATGTGTGCTCAAATCTAAAACTAATCACAACCTAATTCCTCAAGGATTTCATGTAAATTGAGTTTTAACACCTCTAGAGTCCCATTTTGGGTCTCATGGGCACTAACGGGTTAAAGAATAAAACATGACCAAATTGGTTAAATGTCGATATTTTTGTTTGGAAGAGATCAGTATTACAAACATGTCTCTTGCCTTATATTAATCCTTTAATGACCACGATGGACTTTAAGGCGATTCATTATGGCAATTATACGGTTCCAAAAATATGGATACAATACAATCTAACTAGCCAAACCTATTCGCGAAAGCGCAATCAACGCAAATGTGGACAAGCCTTGATCGTTGCATTTCAGGTGATCAAAGCACCTTGCTACATCCAATTTGGCACCTCTTGTTGTTGATCCTTAACCCTTAAACATCAGTTGGAAACCATATATATAGGATTGTATTTTACTCTATAGAATACATAAAATATATTAAAATTTAGCAAGACTTACACCTATAGATTGAAGAATCTTCAACTAAAATCTTTCATTTGGAAGTCATTTCAATATCTGAACCTTATCATGTTCAAATACGACACCGTACATGTAGAATACGGTGGCCACCAGCAGCACCTTCTAGCATTTTAGGGTTAAACGTCAGTCAAGAACGGTATTTACAGCCACATATCTTGTTGTATAAAATATATAAAATGTATTAAAGTTTAGCAATACCTACATCTTTGGATTTACAATTCTTCAACTAACATCTTTCATTTTGAAGGTGTTTCAATATCTGAACCTTATCATGTTCAAATACAACATTTTACATGTAGAATAGTACGGCTCCTACGGGCTTGTTATAATATTTAACCCTTAAAAGTCAGAACGGCCCTTTGGTGGCTACAATATTCTACATCTATGGTGTCATATTTGAACATGATAAGCTTAAGAAATTGAAACAACCTCAAAATGAAAGATGATGTTAGTTGAAGAATCTTCAATCCACTGGTGTAAGTCTTGCTAAACCTGAACAAATGTTTTGTATTCTATAGAGTTAAATACCTACCTAAGTCGGAAATATATGGCTCCCTACTAATGTTTAACCCTTTAAAGACAAGTGACCCTTTTGGGTCAGTTTAATCTCTGTAGCAAGTGCTATAAGCCACTTCTAGGGGAAATTTGAGGAAAATTTAGAAGGGGCGCAAGATGAGCATCTACTAGGACCAGTGCCACCAAAATCAATGCACGCATTGGCAAACTACAGTGATTTCCGTGAAGTGAAGTGAAGTTGCGATAAAATGTACTGGTTGTGTAGATGATGTTTTGCATAGTCTATTACGCATGTAGAATCTCTTAGGCAAAAATCTCGCATAGGCCATAAAGGGTTAAAGGGTTAAGGATTAAAGAGTTAGTGTCCTCTACCTGAACCAAGGCCTTTCTTTCATAATCAAGCTGTAACGCCAGTTTAACCACTGGTACAGATTCACATATGTGCAGTTTGCACCCACTGAGTAGACTTGTACCATGTGACAATGTTGTGTCCATAATTTTCAAGTGCATTGGAAAGAGTGGTAATGAGGTACAAACTCATGTAAAATTATGGCCTCCCACCTTGCCAGTCTAGGAAGGTACTACAACCTGGAAATTTGTCAAATTATCTGAGACTGAGCCTGTGACTCTGTCCATATCAGAATCAGCAGCGGTGGTGGTGGTGGTGGTCTGTTCAAAAGCGCTTTCTCAAATCTCTACTGTTGACCAACTGTACCCCCAAATTATGAGTTGCTACAAATAACATAATATCTACTTTTTCCATGTCTGCCTCAGGTGGGTGATTTCTACGTAATACACTTGTGCAAGGTGTGAGAATGTTGAAAGCAACCCCATTTGTACTAGTTGATAATAATACACAGAGACTACTTTCAACTTCAGCATGTGTGGCTGTGCCGCTGTGGTGTCAACTTTGGTTGGTCAAGAGTCCTCATTGCAATGAACATGGTGGCTCATTTCACACTTCATACAATTTACATCTACTAGGGCTGTCTTCAACACTCTCAGGTACACCGTCCACTGTAGATAGTGTGGATGCATTAGTAATGGGACTGAAAAACGATGTAGAATAGAATAAGTGTGGACACATTTCAACATGTGGCATGCCGCTCGATGCCATATATCTTCCACTCCTCATCGCTTACTGCCACCTCGCCACCACACACTCCTCCATCACTTCACATTAATTCTGTGTCAACAATTTTGAAACATCCCACACTATTTTCCTGAGGTACATGATTTGAGAAACAAAATCTATAAACACGTCAGACTAGTAATAAACATGGCGGTTTTTGACACTCACAACATGACACCTTGTATGTTATTCACAAGTTTTTGACACCTCACCAGAAAGTGTGTCAACTTTAGAGTGCCGAAAACAACCCCACCGGTACTTAGTGTAGCAAACCAAATCACACATTGTGTGCCAACTAATCTAAGCTAGTCCACACTACTCTTGCACTAAAATCTACTTCACACGCGTGAGGGTTGCGACGTTGGAAGCACATGAAGCTGTAATACGGTGAAGTTAAGGTGAAGCTCACTCACAGCATGACGAGTAAGCGTCGCTGATCATCCCATTTAATGCCGCCGCTTCTGGGGCAGCGGGTGGCAAATCTCCATCTCCTGCTGCTGCACTGCTGCTGCAGGCTCGCCTCTGACACCCAAACCGTGTGTTGTAGACTTCCTGTCCCCAACCTCCTCACCTCGCGCAGCTCACACATCTCACACCACCGCCCAAAAACCAACCGGTAATATTATCACCACATCATGGAGTAAGTACTTCACCAAGCTAGTCAGACTACTTCTGCTGCCATGGTTGAGTTCTAGATCATAGATTATGTGTGTTCCGAGGTTCCGGGCCCAGGAGGTTCTACTTACTACTTTCCGGGAGATCCATTGATCAAGTTCTGTGGTGACTTGGTTTGGTGTTCCCCAGACTGAAGCGAGTTTTTGGAAGTCCACAAGCTTCGTCGAGGCGGTTTTTGGGGTGAGTGAAGGTGTCTGCTTGATATGGTGAATGAAGGCATTTAATGCCAAGTTTGTCGGATTTAGATTACATTCGGCTATTGCCTGACCTGTAGTAGTATGCAGTAATATGCTTTTGCGTTCTGTCTCATGGAAGCTGCAGCGTTGTCTGCTGTGTTTTTTCTCGCAATGTTTACATCTGTAGAGTATTTGTGAGCCATTTTGACCTTAGTCTGTGATGCATGTAGATTTTGAGAGTAGTGTCCGGTTTTCTGACCTGGGATGGAGAAGAACAGATGCTGAAGCAGGTTGTTAAGATGGAAGCTCTGGGTGGATTGGTATTCCTTCTCATGTTCCAAGGCGCAGTACAAGTGAGCCTGGCTCAGTTGCCATCCTCGCCATCGTCCCGGAAGAGCACAGGGTTTTGTGAGGCTTTTGTCAGCCCAACCAGTTACAAGTGCACTGAAGAACTGGTAATTATTATTACTAGAGAATAATCTTACACCTACATTGTGCTTTCAATTTTCAAA
Organism: Bryoerythrophyllum caledonicum; assembly: GCA_963971425.1. NCBI lineage: Eukaryota > Viridiplantae > Streptophyta > Bryopsida > Pottiales > Pottiaceae > Bryoerythrophyllum > Bryoerythrophyllum caledonicum. Next base: position 17,896,193 of record OZ020524.1, on the reverse strand, counting down.
CCTTTCTGCTCTCCAATCTTTCAGGTTGTACTGTTCTTTTTGTATCAATTTTTTCCAGGTCCAAACTGAGGACGGATATTTGCTCGCTGTTCAAAGAATATCGACCACTAATCCTCTCGCGGTATCCAAAGGCCCTGCTTTTCTGTATCACGGCATCATGGAGGTGAACACATTATTTGCTATGGATTCCTCACTCTCGTAAGTATGCAACTCTTAGAAGATTTTCACATGTGACGTGACAAGGGTTTTCATGATCACTGAATTTCGATGGATTGGTGGGCATGCTATATAAAAAGGGAGGAGAAACATGGGTCCTGAATCCAGGAAATGGTTCTTTGGCGCTCATGATGGCCAACTCTGGGTACGAGGTGTGGATTGGAAACACTCGCTCTTCGAATTATACTTTTGGCCACATCAAATACACCAGAAATGACAAGGTGAACACTACTCTTACTCATGTGAAGGTCAGTTTCATGAGCTGGTACTGATTACATCAATGTTGAGTATGACCCAGGAATTTTGGGACTGGACGTGGGACAATCTTGTGAAAACAGACTTGCCTGCGATGTTACAGCACGTTTATAACAGCTCCAACAACAAAATCTACTACGTGGGCTATTCTCAGGTCTATTCCCAGATCTTTAATTTTTTTCTATCAAGTACCTTCCATCAGCAAACTTTCTAGTCAAAACGCTAGCGCTTTCAATTTTTGTGAAATGGTTGCAGGGAACAATGACGGCACTTGCGACATTCTCTGAAGGACCGACTGTGAACCTCGTTTCTAAAGCGGCTCTGTTGAGTCCCATTGCCTCTTTAGGACACATTTCCTCCCCAATCGCGTCAGCTGCTTCATTTCTATTTGTTGATGAGGTAATCGGTCTTGCATCTGTCTTCTAGAATCTCTAGCTTTATCCAGCAATGAAAACCTCAATCAACAATCAGTTGAGTTTCTCAATTAACTTGCTGCTTTTATCTGGTTTCTTGTGATTTACACTGAACTTCTCCTTTGGTATCCATGTGATACTAGTCTCATACCTTGATATGGAGGCCAACATTGTGAGAGCTGCCTGTGTGTGTGTGTGTGTGTGCAGATTCTCTTACTTTCGGGTGTGGCAGAATTCAATGCTTACAGGTAGAGTTTGCCTATCATTTTATGTTTCTTTTTCTCAACCACATGGACTCCGGATTTTAGGACCACTACTAAATTCTGTTGGGAACTGAGCAGCGATGCAGGAAAAAAATTTATGGACGTCACATGCACATCCTCACAAGTTGATTGCAGGCATGAATTTATGAGCCAAATAACAGGTGACTACTTACTTCACAGTACTTAATGCATTTACATGTCAGATACGGAATATGTATGGATTCTGTGGTGGTTTTTCTCATCCAGGTGCAAATTGCTGCTTCAACTCGACACGGAAAAACTTCTACGACAGATATTCAGTTCAATCCACTTCAATGCGGAATCTGGCACATATGGCTCAATGTGAGTACCATCTCATCTATTCGTTGTATAAACTCACTCATTCTTCAGTCATCATTTTTGTAAAAGTCTTCAGGTATAAAAGTACTCACCTCAGTTTTGGAAAAGAAAAAAATGTAGAGTTCTTTGAAAAAGTCAGGCAAAGGTATCAAGACATCTCTTCTCATTAGTAGAGTTGACCCGAAAGAGCTCTAGATTCATGGTAAAATACGACCTCTCCTTTCTTCTCAAAGGTAGTTCTCACCTGAGTTTTACGACCACCAAACTCTTCTATTCTTGATAAGTATAAACCACCAAGCTCCTCCATTGATCTAACACCTATTAAGAGTGAAGAACGAATAGTAACAAAATGAAAAGAAGGGATATCTTTAGGTGATTATAAAAACAACAAGACGATGAAACAACCATTGTCCAAACAGTGTTGTGATGTGGGTCATTTGCGTTTAAAATTCGTTTGAGTTGTGGTTAATGTTTAGTTCACGTTGGTGTTGTTGAAAGTAGTGGTTCGGTCGGGGAGATTCAGCATGTACGACCACGGGTTCTGGAACAACCTGAAGAAGTACAAGTCGTTGTTTCCGCCGGAGTACGATGTCTCCGCCATTCCACCCACGGTGCCCATTCTGCTGGCGCACGGTGGCAACGACGCGCTTGCGGATCCGGACGACGTCGCGGACTTGATCAAGAGCCTGCGAGGAGCGCCGCAAGTCATTTTCCTGCCGCACTACGCTCACGCCGACTTCGTCATGGGGACCAACGCCAGCGCCGATGTGTACGCCCCCCTCATTTCTTTCTTCCAAGGATGATGATGATACGCAATAATACGTTAGCGCTTGTGATGAGCGACCTCCTTTCTAGTGCTTGGCTTCCCAAAATCCATCATGTGTTTGTTGGTGATGTGTAAGAACTCGTCGTAGTCAACATCATCCTTGTTGTGCTAGTCTTTGTAAGCATGGATGAAAGAAGGGAAGAAAATATCGGTGACATTTTGAACTTCACCCTTTAAGGCCGATGAGTTTTTTTGGCTTGTGAGGATCTACGAGTGTTATAGATCATGCTAAATGACATTTACGTACGGGATACACTTCAGCGTGGAAATCTACAAACTCATTTCATGGAAATCATTGGAGTTCGTTGATGTTTGCATTGAAGCCGTGGTGACAGATGCCTATCTTCCTCCACTCCTAAGTTATGGTCTATTTTTTGTTTTCAGGTGGCTTGTAGTACTTCAGGTTAAGGTTTTTGTGCCAAAACGACACATGTATGATGGATTGGCCTTAAAGGGTTAAGTGACCCAAAATGGGGCTTTGGAGGTGTAAAAACTCAATTTATGTGTAAAATCCTTGAGGGTTTAGGTTGTGCGGTTTGCAGTTCAGATTTGCACACATTTCATGAACACTTTGCAAAGATCATGATTTGGAGTTGTAGAACTCATGGAAAAGCTAGGAATATGATATTAAATACATTAGATACACTAAAATACAATGGATACCTTGGTACATACTATGTTGTATTTCATACACATGCAAAATGATTTTGGTCTTAAATTTTGATTGAAGTTTGTCTTCATTGTTTTGAGATTGTTGATCATCCTCATTACATAAAAAGCTTCTTTTTTTATTCGTATAAGTTTTTAACATTTTTGTACACAATCAAGTAGACAAAAGGAAAAAAACCATCAATAATCATGTATAAATGTTTTCTTCATGTATGATATGTCAATTCGAAGCTATCAACCTAGTGCACATGTGAACCTCTTTTATTCAAAGTGCAAAAATTCTTACAAGAATCTATTGATGGATAAAGTAGTACACCATCCAAAGTCCACAATTTTCATTATCAATATACAATATCTTTAAACACTATATTCTATTCCAACAACCATTGGATGTTGTGCAAATTTTCTCTAAAGTTTGGATCATGGTTTAAGTTTAATTTCGTAAAGTTAGATACTAAAATTAGGCATTATATTTCCATCCAAGTTATTTCAGAAAAAAAATCAACACATATTTTGGTTTTGCAACATCATGAACTGGCCTGGTGCCAGAGGGTTCAAGCCTAACAACCATTTATTGGTCATTTGGGCACATTTACTCCGTCCCACCTCTGTGAAAACTTTGAATTGTGACTTAATAGCAACGCAAGATGAGCATCTTCTACAACCAACACCACCATAATCGATGGAGGCATTGGTGAACTACAGTGATTTCCAAGAAGTGGGGTTGCAATATAATACATCCAATGTGTAGATGATGTTCTTGCATAATCTATTACACTCACAGATTCTCCCAAAGTGAGCTCGTCCTTAGGATTAACAGAATACATTTACTCGAATGGTATCTTCTGGGTCAAATGTGGTGTTATATTCTAGAGCCAATGTCATGGCAATCGCAATACCAGTTAAGCCAATGTAATTCCCAGTTGTCCAAAACACATCAGAAGGGCTCTACCATAAACTACAATAAATTGTAAAATTCATGGAATATTCCAACTTTAGCTAAAGATGACCTAGATATTGATTAGTGGGAATAACTCAATGATATTGAATAGTGGGAATAACTCAATTATACCTTAGATTTGCTACCATCAGAAAGGAGAAAATTTATCCACGATACACGGAAGCAATGGTGCTGCCAAACTCTATGGCAAGTCTAGAGTTTCTCCCATAGACATTACTGCTACTGCATCAACACACAACTTGTCAGAGAGATATCACAACTTGGTCATTCTCATGGATATCAAGGCAGTGGAAAAATCACCAACCCAGATCATACAACGCAAATGGAAGGTTAAAATCGTTAATGGAATTGTAACAAGATCATACAAGTTCAAAATCGCCTTCGATTAGACAAAACGTGCCAACTCAAATTTGGCCCGCGTACCTGAAGGTTATGAGCATTGAATGCTCAGGGAACTTTAGAGCTGGTCTCATTGCATGACTGAGTCCTATAAAATATGCACATGTCATGTACACAAAGCCATGTACACACAAAGGGAGGGGGATCACGATCGGTTGTTCATGATAAAGAATTTACTGCTTCTTTCAAGTGCGGTGGAGATGGTGGGGATGCCGTCGTCACCCTGTACATGTGGTCGATATCCCAGGCAACACAAGGTTTACCACCTACGGTTTCCGCTTCGTCAAAGGAAGTACCTGCCATTGACGACGGAAATGGGAGTTTCGTGGTCTTCTCTACCTTAAGGTCTGACACCTCCACTACGCACAACTTCTCCTCCTCTAGGGAATATTTCTGCCAGGAACCTTCTACTTGGGTCACCGCTCCTACGGCCATTTCTTCATCACCCTGACCACGCAAGCTCACGACGTCGCCTACTGCCCATTTCTTTACCAAATTACTATCAGATTTGTCTTGGTCACCTTCACTACCAGCATTCGAGGGTGTAGCGGGAGTTCGAAGAGATAACTTTAGAGGACCCACCTCCCCATGATCCATGTCGTCCTCGTTCAGCCGAGGAGAGGCCTCCGCTGGGCTATCCATGTCATCTGATGCCACAGATCGGCGGGACTTCTCCGATCGGGTTGTCAGGAAATCCCCCTCCACTTGACGCTGCTTGTCACGCTCTTGTCTAGCGATACGGGCTTTTCGGTTGTTAAGCCTGCCGCACACCAAGCTCACTAACTTCCATCAATACAATGATACACTTTCAGAGTTATGCAGATATGCAGGATGAAACAAATCCACTCGTGACGGGATCATGAGGAAGTCCGAAACAGTAACCCATACAAAACGATGTTTACACCACTTGGAGGCTAACTTGAGACTCGAATGTGTTATTAGACATACCAGTTCTTTAGCTGATGGTATGCTACCTCCGGACCCTGAAATAAATTAGACGATCATCAGCACTAAAATCAAAAGTTTTTTATGCATAGCATCCTGATTTTATGCTCGTATATGTAGGAAGTGTTACAGCCACACAAATACTAGGAAATCGCAGTATATCTTTGACGGAAAGGACTTACAATTTTATTAAGATGGTTTGTCCATTGTTGGATGGCCAGTGGAGAACGTTGCATTTCTGGCATTGACTGAAGAGCCGCTTCCATCACATTCACTTGCTTGTCATTCATAATATTCCTCTTCCGTTTCTTAGGTTGAGACTCGTCCCCGTGTTCGCTGCTATGAGGCTCTTGATCGCGACTGGCCCTTCTCGTTGATGGAGTCACCATTCCGCCAAAATTCACCCCTCCACTTTCGTGTTCTCCTCGTCCTTCGTCTTCTCGTTCTGTGACATTGGCGCTGCCAGATGCTACCTCTTCTTTCACCATCACACGTCGAGTCCCAACCTCATCTTCCTGGTTCTCCAACTTTGTCACAACGAAATGGGAAGTAGTTCCGTCATCCTGAACGGACTGACCTCCCACATCTTTCATCTTTGGCGCCATTGTTGGAGTTGGCGTAGATTCTAGAGTATGGCCAGTACCCTCTCCTGAAGTGCGCGGCACGTCCTCCCGCTGCGCAATGATCCACAAGGTCGAACTTCAGTAGGCATACTCAGCATGGTTTTCGACTCGAACTTAACGTGACAAACTTCGTTCACTTTAGCAACCAACTTTCAGGAATTCTTAGAGGAGTGATAGGGTCAAGATATATGTTGCAAGTCAGTATTGAAGACTTACTCAACCGCACCATTGCCTGAAGTACGCTTAATGAACGAACGTCCCTTTAGATAATACTAGAACAAGATGCTATTGCTTGCTTGTTCTGGGCACTAAGCTGCTATTCTGATATCTATAATGTTAGTAAAATGTGAGAATAACATGTCATTCAAAAGATACCTTGAGACGGTGATCCAATTCAGTCTTGTCAGACTCATTTGATGCCTCCACAGCAACTTCGATTGCAGCCATTTCATCATGACCAGATTGTCGTGATTGCTCCAACCGCTGCCAACGCTCTAACTGCTCCCGCTCATTCTTCCATTGCAACAACTTTTGATCATGTCCGTCACGGATATAGCTCAACAGTGGAGCATCCTGTTATCACAGACCAGAACTTAAATGTCAGTGGCCACCCCAGAAAAACTCCAAAACCTTGTTATCTTAAAGCTGCTTTACTGAATATGCTGGCTTGGGTTTCGAAAAACTCATATTAAAAATTAGGTGCTCCTTAGTGAAATTCTTCTTGGTTCTAGCCTCCTTACATGCGTCAATATAAACTTCTGCGTTGCTGACGAAGGTGGAACACTGTAGATAATCATCTGACTGCGTCTTCTGAGGCAGAGATCCACAGCCCTACAATTTACTCAGAACATAGCTACCCGAAGCAATCAACTACAAGAACCATCTTCATAATTTTTTATGTAATTTAGGATTTATCACGAGAAGGATAGTGGAGTTAGAACACCCAATTAGAAAGAACCAATTATTAATTCGATTTAAAAACCTGTGAGCTTATGGACAGTAAAATTGTTGTGAACTAATTTTGCACTTAAGAATGTGTTAAGCCTAGCCTCATTTCTGAAGGAGATCCTATATGTAAAATAAGACATACCGCAACAGTACTAGAAGAAGGACATATCCGATGATGCAGAGCCTCCGCAAAATCACTGCATTATCACATCAAAAAGCCATATTGAATGAGATATAACTGAGACAAGCAAGACGTGCACAACAGTTGGATCAAAGGTTTCTTCTATTGGAAGCTTGTAATTGAAATAATATCTCTATTTCTGCTTTTGCTTCCTTTTGCCCCTAATGTTGAAGTGGCTGTTCGTCAGACAAATTTGCCAATCATGCAAATGAAATAGCATTGTGGAAAAGGAAATTTGCCAGTAACTAGAAGCAGGAGGTAGAAGCATGAACAAAGAATGGCTGCTTCCACTTATACATATCCCCGCTTAAACCACCCTTTTGTTCAATGGCATTACAAAAAACAAACATACCTCACAAGAACGAGATCATCGTCCACTACAGTATCCGATGTCAAAGTCAGCACATAGTCGTAAAGCGTATCTGCCATTCGACACAAAAATAATAAGTAACAGTTTCGAGATGTTATGTAAGCAGATGACGAAATGAAAACAGTGCAACAGGTTTACAAGTCACATCCTTCGTGTCTGCGTTGCAGTCAAACAAGAAACAAAGTAACATAAATATCCATAAAGTTCAATGCTAGTATCAAGAATTAACTCTAAATGCACAAGTTCCACAACCAACCACCAAATATAAATTGAAATCGATCCAGTGGCTTATACGAAATCTTTCTGGAATCAGAACGCGGTACAAGAATTTGTAACAAAATCATGGATAGGAATTTACGAAGATTTTCACAGATTCGCACAGCTGTTCGCTCCACGCTTAGGAAGAACAACGTATGAACAGGATTTAAAGGCCCTTCCTGAAGGCATCGCAAGAATACATCCATAAACCGATCCTTTTCATCAGCTGCAAAAAAGAGAATTCAATTTAGTTATGACTAACAACATAACAACAGTCTGCGTACCTCAGAAAAAAGCGTGGTCATATCAGCAAGCTAACAAGGAACGGATATAAATCAACGTACAAGCATGATATAAGCCTTTAGAACGATTAGTACGATCAGAATAAGAATCCTGTGGACCTGCCCCTTTAAATCTCCAGCTATGCATTCAAATTAAAACATTGACAAATTTTCACAAGGGACTACGCATGCGTCCATAATATAGGCGAACCATTGTTTCAATTTACGCTAAAGGAGCGAATCGATCTGAATATACAATAAATAGCACCATAGGGAAAAAAAAAATGGGTGAGTAGCATACCTGGGCAGACCTCCGCATTAAAACAATAAAAGTTCGCAAATAACTTCACCAACAGGGCTGCCCGAGTCTGGTGAGCCGTAGCTGCCAAAGGAATAACTTGGAAGTCTGGAGGATTGCAAGGATCCTCCTGGACAAAAACACCTGGACCATTCACCTTTGCAGCAGCTGCCATAGCTTCACCTGCGGCTTCAAATGGATCAAATATCAATGACGCATCCTGCTCTCCCACAGCCAACTCTCGGGCTATAGGGCCTCCACACCAACGTTCTTGAAACTTTGTTGGAACAACTGCTAATACAGCAGCCAAATCAGGAGCCTGCAAAAAAACCAACTCTAATCATCATATGCTTCTTCCACGCATCCATGTGACTAAGAAATTCCAGCACGACCAGGCGGGATTAACCTCACAACTCCTTTAGTCTGCAACTCATGTAGAGAATAAACAACCACGCAGAAGACCATATCTCAAACCGACTGACAATTTGCTGATACTCCAGCTAAAGTATATGACCGAGCTACAGACTGTAACGAAACATACGGGTAGAATTTTCACGCACAATCTGGTCCATCACCAAGTTGCGAAAATTTGAGTCATCGGAGAATATGTCAGCCAGGCGCAAAGCAGTAATATGCATCAATCCCATTGGATTCTTTTTCTCTTCTTCTTCGTCTTCAATAACTCTTGGATCTTCTAGCAAAGCACCCTTCACTAACAACAGTACCTGCCAATGAAAAGGTGTCAATTTACTTGACCTACATACAATTAGACCCATCTCAGAAAACATGCTCATTTATGCATTCTTATACAGCTAAAAAATACAAGCACTTTAAGCTTCATCTAGAATATTTTAGATAGTAAACCAAATTACAATTCTTAAATAGAAATATAAGAACCGATTAGGATTATGAGAAAAACTTCGCTCGTCATACACGTCTACAGTAAAAACAAAACAGACTGCTCAGAGATTTGAAGATCTGTTCACCTCATGTGCAACTTGCTCCGCAAGCTGCATCGCATGTGGTTCAGCAGCTACTTCATCTAAGAATGAGCACGCCTCCGATTCGCAGAATTTGAGCATCTGACATGGCAAAAACAAATCTTCAGATATGCATCTTTAAGAGTAGGACACAAGGTCGAACTGATTGAGAAAATATTTAATATACGTCTAGTGCTAAGCAAGAGGTAACTACAGCAAACTAAGGGTTATCAAATAGCTGCAGACATCTGGACAGGTGAAGCAGCTTCTCCAAGAAATGGTCTTCTTTAAGCTACTTTGCCACGCACCATTACCAAAGCTTTTGCTTTAGAGCGAGAGAAAGTTGCGTTTAAGGGTTTGGAATTTGAAAATACAGGAGGCAGTTGTAGCCTCAACACTGCTAGAACTAATTTCAATATGCCACCATTTTTGCAGAGCTCCTGGAATTGTTGGCAAACAATAACAAGTAATCAGTGCCCCTCGTGCAAAGCTTCCGAGAACAATAAAACGATACAAAAAATAGACACCAAGTTTATCTGCTAATAAGATTAAAAAGTACAGAATTAAGAAAAGAACAATACAGTATGCCTAACAAACATAATCATGCCTAGCCAGCAGAATGATATGGAGAGCATCAGAAATACTATGTAGACTGAAGACAAGAGGGACGAAGAAGCATAAGAACGTAAACTATGTTGATATGAACCTTCATACAAACTTCTTACACTCACTAGGCAATACTTAGCTGCGATGTTCGAAAAGAAACTGACCTTGTGACCAAGAACTTGATCTCTAAAAGTAGGTGTAACACACAGATGCTGGAGCACTTGAAGTGATGCCTCGCACTGTAATGCAGTTACTTGAGCAACACGTTCTGCAGATTCAAACGTGGTCTTCTTTGCAGAGAGTTTGGTACTCAGAGAACGCAACTTCACTTGAAGTAGCACAATGTCTCGTTTGACAACATCGAAGGCTGCATCCATGAAGACGTCCACCTGATCACAGTTGGAAAATACATTATAAGTGAGTGTTACTGAACAAAAATCCACAAACAATACTATGAAAGCGATGATTTCCTCGGCAAAGATGCTAGGTATTCATATTCCTTAAACGACAAACCACGCTTAAAACGCCCACTAAATCCAAAATTTTGTAAACTCATACCTTCTACGGACAGAATGAGGTGGAAACCTCAATTCCTTGAAAAAAAAGTATATTTACAGAAAGCAACGACATTCAAAACTACTTTGTCTAAAGGAAAACAGAATCCAGACCTTGAACGTGCAAGAAAATCGTTTAAGTATCTGCTTTTCAATCATTACTCTCGGGAAAGGCTCAGCAGACTATTCTCAAATAAAAGGAAACTACATCAAATATTAAAAACAACTATGAAGGTACCTTTGGATGGGCAAGAAGAACATGGGCAATGTCCAACCAATCGTGACTGATAAAGGCCATTAGCAGGTAAAGACTGCATGCCACTGATGCAGTGTGAAGCACTGCTATGAAGCCTCCCCCTCGACCCTCCTGTACATATGTCAAGTCAGGAAAAAATGACATCGGAGCTGGAACATAACCATAAAGTACGTGCGTAGAAATAGCATGACCAACTGTTTTCTATGCTATGAGAGCATTGTGACCAACTCTATGCATCACTAGAATAGTCAGTCAAGCTCTGCCAGAGTATGTGGGAAATGATAAAATTCAACAATATCATAGAGATGCCAAAGTCGTATGTTCAGACCAGAAGAAGAATCACACCACAAAATATGAAGAGATAGAACATTACCGGCACCAAAACTTCCAAGAGACGAGAAATAAGATAAGAAACGAACCTGCTCCATATTAGCTAAAACGACAAGCATGTAGGTAACAAGATCAAGAATCTGCATCCTTGTCTTCACGTCCTGCAGTAATACCTGCAATATCACCAAAAGTGTCTAGTTTGTGCCCTCAAATTTCATGATTTATCTAGATGTGCGATCGACCTGACACACTGCAGTTAACTTGTTATTTCTCACATTCAGAGAACAAGTGATAAGTATGGACGACCCCGTAGGCAATATTCATCCTCAGAATTTGCATTGACATAGGTAGCGACCAGAAATCTTTCAAACAGAAAGGCCCTATTTTGAGAAATGTTTATACCAAACAACAATATCAGCATTCAACTATGTGCAATTGAACTCATGGAGCATACCAGTGAAAGTTTAGGGTAACCATGAGCTAAGGAACTCAAAGTGTGAAGCAATCGCACAGAACGTAGCCAGTATCGCAACCGGGGCTCGTTGCCGCTAGAAGCAACATATGCCATAAGATGCAAAGGTAGGCTGCCAGCAAGTTTCTCCACGTCCACCTGCAATTTTAATAACCGATATAGCACGTCATGAAAACTGCAGAAATAAAAATTTAACTAACTCATCAATTGTTAAACATCGTCAATCTCGTGATAGATGACGTCCGCTACACTCGGGTGAATGTCTTCAAAACATCAAGTTCCAAAAATAAAAATATAACGAAAAATGCTGAAGAAGAAGCTGTTCACCTCCAGCCCAAGCAAAATAAGTCAGTAGAAAATATTTATTGATATATTTGAAGAGCTGAAATTTCCAACACACACAGTAAGCATTCCTCTCATCTACTCACTTTGAGAGAACTGCCATCCAAAAGTAAACATCAGCCTAGACGAAACCTCTATACGAAGTCAACATTGACGCTGCTCGAGACTCTTGGTATCGTTGAGAAAGTAAAAGTTAGGTACTTACTGTGAAAATGACACCTTTAGCAGAGCTTAGTTTCAGTATAAGCGACTCGTCATCAACTAGAAGTGCGCTCATGTCTTTGGGACTTAAGGCATGAAGTTCTTCAACGGCTACAAACTCGTCAACGATCTGCAGTAAGATAATCTCAGAGAGGTATTACTTATAGCACAGGAACTTTCGAGGATGAAACGAGCTGATCGGAATTTACATTCTCTTAAGATCATTTACTTATTCGACTTCGTAAAGTCTCTTGTTTGTATGGTATACAGGCAAGAAGAGGGGCAATTTTCTTACGTTGGAACCACGCCGCGCCATCTCGTCTGCTAAAGTACTTGCCTGCATGTGGCAACACTATCCTCACGTTAAGCGACCAGCCAGAGACGTTAAGTCAAGCCACCTTATGGTCCTAATTTCGTAAATGCCATGCATGCAAAATATGATTGTAAATTACCGCTCCTACTCCTTGGAATTTTCTCAAATCAAAACCTGACAGACTTAAAAGAGAATCCCTACAAATGACAAACTCTATTAAGCATCCCAAGTCGATAGTAAATGTGAAAGGACCGACACGTTGTCGAGCATTTTAACGATATGCATGATGCTAACACCCAAAAATCAACTTATGATTGCGATTAGAACAAAAATTGATTCTAGATACTTAATTCCACCAATGCCTACTGATATGAGATTCAAAACCTCCACATATATGCATGACTTCACAGTCATAGAACAAAAGCAACTAACTCTACTAGTTAACCCTATCATTAGAGAAAAGTCCCATTCATACGGAAAACATGAAGCTGATAGTTCAATGGAGAAAGCAACATCCGGCGGTAATTCTCCAACTCTTGTAAGCCATTCATGATAGCAGAGCAAGAAAAAACGCCTTCGAGTAACCTTGAAACCTCATCTACTTCAGAATAGACGCGTTAAATTACATTTGTTCACTTCCAGAAGCAAAATTCAGTTCAAACGCGCAAAGGAGAATTCTCAACAAGCTGCAGCAGAACTATAATCACAAAAATAATCTTCCCCTAACATTATCAACACGTCAGGAATATTAATACAAAAATAAGTTTTTTCTTAAATGTCATTTTCGAAACAGACACCAGAACGCAAAATTCATTTCACAGCTTGAACGAAGCGCTACAAAGCCCCGCCCCTTCCTCTTCCTCCATTCTCCAACTCAGACAGGTCATTAAATTTATCATGAACAAGAGGATCAGCAGCACCTGTCTTCGCTTCTCCCTTTCTCCGGATTGCTCCAACGGCAAATAACGGAGCTGCTGATCAACTCCCGAACGCGTTAGCAATAATTCCCTCGCAGTAGGCGCTTCAAGAACCTGATGATCAGCCTCCACGGCGTCGTAAGGGCTCTCCTCTCCAGCACCAAGCATTCTCTCCCTAAACCTCAAACCAGAAAAAAAAATATATATACAAAACCGAAACAACCAATCCGATCCTATTCCTAGTAACACAAACCTGACCAAACCGATTTCACGCCTCAAGACAGCCCAAATGATGAGGCATTATTTAAGAGCAACCGCGGCAAGAAATTAACGAAAAAACGGTTACGGAGAGGAGGGAAGCCGGAGAGCGGGAGACGGCGAGAAAAAAGACGAGCCAGGAGAGGAGAACAAATGTGGCAAGGCGATAGGGCGGACGCGGGAAGGCGCACGGCCGCGAGGAGGACCGGAAGGCGGACCCTAACAGCTGCAGGTTTTCGCCATCGCCACAACCAAAAAAATACCGCAACTCTGTTTGTGTTGTTCGTCGGCCAAACTTGCCTCCTCTCCCTCTCTCTCTCTCTCTCTCTCTCTCTCGCCTTCTCTTCTTGGGAGAGCGACCACGTCCTCAAACCACATCCTCGCCCCTCGCTCGGGACGCCACTAGGCCTATCACGGGACCTGACCACGTCCTCGGATTACCGCTTCGCCCCTCGCTCGGGAGGTGGAAATGGGACGCCGGTACCTGAACCCGTCATTGCTCCCAAAACCCACCACGTAGATTTCAACGACGTGTTTCGGTAGATTCTGGTGATTTCGGATGGAGTCGCGGTTTTCCAGTATGCATTCCTGTTTTCGTAACCACGATTAACCATCCGAGGAGTAGGTTGATGTCTGTGGAATCTATGTACGTTGTAGATGCTGGGTTGGGTTTTGGGTGCAGTGACGGTTTTTGAGAATTGACGTCCTGTGTTCCATGTCCTGAGGTGCGCCCACCTCAGGACACTTAAACTGTGGAGCTACCCAAAACCGTCACATGTCACATTGGACGTCAACCTACTACTATTACCGCTAGAATAAGCATACTTGGAGGGGAGGATAATAATTAAATGATTTTTCGATGGTTGTGGTTAATATTGTGATTTCAACTCAAGCGATCTCATATTTTTCCGATGAAATGTGAATTTGTTATGGATTTGTAAAGTGGTCTACCTTGTTTCGTCCGTTACTGGTACCCATCGTAAACGCTAGCCGAAAGTTAAGGGCCTTGACCAATTAAAAAATTGATTTGGAATTGTGAAAGAGTTGATGGGAGGTAATGGGACCATTTATGAAGTGTTGGTAATGAGAAGATTGTGGTACAAGCTGGGTTACATTATGTCAAAAGAGACAATGCATAAAGATGAAGAATTAGTAAGCCAGGGTAACAAACATTTATTTAAACATAAAGGTGCCAAATTGATGTAGGGTAAAAAAGCTCAACAACCACCTCGGCGTTAAATTGTGTTGTACCGTACGTCGTACTTGTCATGAGTTGGGTTGAATTTTGTACATCCCCTTCATGTGCTGGAAATTGACCATCAATGTAAGAGATAAGACATGCCATGCATGAGCGACATATGGGTAATCCAGAGTTGCACCAGCCTGTCAACAAGGTCATCAATGACGAGCTCACGTAAGGTGGAACTGCACACCTTAATCCTTAATGATCTGAAAAGCCACCTTCAGATTGCAACATGATGTTTTCTGTTCATTTGACGATACATGAGCTAATGAGAATTGATGTTTATAATATTACAAAAGCTACAAAAATTTGTATTTGAGTTGAGCCCAATCCAACCACACATGACATTTCAAATCTAGATCTTTATTGCACCTACAACATGTTTGAGAAGTTGCAAAACGGTCATGTATTCTACATGTATGGTGTCGTCTTTGAACATAATAGGGTTCAGATATTGAAATGACCTCCAAATGAAAGATGTTAGTTGAAGAATCTCCAACTCAAGTGTGTAGGTCTTGCTAATTTCAATTCGTTTATTTGTACTCAAAGTGTAAAATACATTACCATATATATGGTCCCCACAAACCTTTCAGGGTTCACCCCTAAAGACCAAAAGTCTCAAGGTAGGCTTTTGCAAACCATTGGACAAATTTCTAGGGTTGCAATTTACATTTTCAATTCTTGTAATTTTCTACAAAGATACAGTAGACAAGCGTTGTGCAAAGTTGAGCAATTTCAAAAGAAGTTTGTTTAAGGCGGGCACTTTGGCAAGTTCAAAAACATTTGCTATAATCCTCTATTGAATACAATTTTTTTTAAACAAGTGAGTTATATTAATTTAATTTGAGATTGTCAAAACATATAACCTTCTGATAGTGTAAAACATTTATTCTAAGACAAGTAAAAAAAATTACCTTTTTCAAGAAAGATTCTTTAACAATTTTATTTCCTCATTAAAATTAGACTATTCTTCATTTTATGTTCAATTGATTTTATTCAACTGAAATAAATTAAGTTTGACCATGTGGATTTATAGTTTACACCAAAATGAATTAACTAAATCAAATCAAAATGTGGTTTGAAAATGCTTCACTTCTCCAATGCACTAAAAAAAATTGGTGTACAAGGTACTAACATTATACAGATTGTAATGACATAAAATCTATAGCTTTTTGCAATTCAAAACTTCTACATCAAGTGAAGTCAAAGTCTACTAATCTTTTAATTCCACGGAAGAAGATTTTTTCTTCACTTCAACTTCTAAAATCATTCAATATGTGTAGCCAAGGACTTGTTAGCATGTTCTAAATTAGAATTATAGATTAAGATCTAACGGTTGGAGATGGATTCCTTGCTTTTGGTTTTCTACTTTTTGTTTTCTTTTTGGTTTTAAGGTTACAATTGTTTCTTTTCTTTTCGTAACCAAACTCATTCATCTCTCTTTTATAATTGTATTTCGTAAACTTTACAAATTTTGAACAACTCTATTTTAAATCATACATTTCAAGAAAATTTCTCAAAAACAAAGCAAGATAGTATATACACATTTTATTATCTTTGCATCATGAATACACATTTCTAGTATAATTATGGTAGTGGAGCAATTCCTTTTTGTTGACAATACTTATCCCAAAATGTCCTATCTTCCGATTATGGAAGTACATATGGTTCAAGTAGTGACAAGTATACTACGCATACCAACTTAAAAAAAGATAGTGACTAAGTACAAAAAGAAAGAACAAATAGAAATATAAATGGTCGAAGTGTATATGGTCCAAGTATACTAATAATGATATTTGGTATCTCCAACATTGATAACAAACTCAAATGTTAACCCCTAAGGTACCAAGTGTCAAAAATGGGCTTTTTGAAAGTTTGGTCAGGTTCCTATGGTGTCAATTTCCAACATTCTTCTTTGAAATTTTTACTCTAGAAAGACATTACCAAGAACTTAGTGGGAAAACAATTTTTTCCTAGATTGGACATTTGATGAAAAAGTTATAGGGTTTTGAATTTTAAATGGGGAGGGCAGACACCTCGGGCACCTCCAAAAACTTTTGATAGGACACTCTATTGAAAGTGAGATTTTCAATACTCGCAAGTAATATTATTTCCCTTCATATTGTCAAAAAAAAGTTTTTGTCTTTAGTGAAAAATAGCATACCAATCCAAGTCAAACATTTTCACACATTGTCACTCATTGTCGGACAAGGTACCAAAAAAAACTTCTTCTTTTCCACATAAAACCTAGGTATCTTTATATTTTTCACTTTTTAATTTTCCCACAACAATATGTAATGTAAACCTTTGCACAAACATAGAAAGTACATTGACTCCAACAACATAAGCAAACAATATACGTCATACCTATGCCACTGGCCCCACAATAACACCACCTACACCAAATGGCTCCCGCAAAGAAATCTTTTCCCTTGGCACAACCCAAACGCCTCCCTACATAACACCGATATCCTCACACAATACTACCTTAGAACTCAAAACAGTTATTACTTGAATATCATACAACTTCACCACCCTCAAATACGACCTCGAGATAGAAGATTTGTCACGCCACCTATTATTATCCCCCTCCTTAACATCTTTACAACCGAATGCAACCCCGAAACTAACATTCTTGCACAAACAAATACAATCAAAATACAACAAGATAATGCCTACATATACGAAGGTAATGGTAGGCATCTAATAACCATACCACTCGCTAGACTACAATGGTTGTGGAACCAATATCACAACGCACTACAAACCCCCATTAGCATTGAACCAATACCCCAACATTTGAAACCGAAATTGTTTGGCTATACCAAAGATATAAATACTGAATACCCAAAAATGACCCCCTTAAAAATGCACACTACACATTACCCGATCCTATCTTAGACTACCTTATTACATCTCTGAATATCACACATTCATACTTCTCATCCCCCGTCACATGCTCCACAAAAATCTCAAAATTCTACTCTCCATTCGAACGTGATAAGATATTCGGTTCTCTTGGTAAAGCTTTTGATTATAGGTGGAGTGGAATAGGCCTTGCACACCCTCACAACAAAGAAGAAACACAACAAGCAACACATTGGGCACGCCTAGCGGCAAACAATGATCCCAACCACAACATCACCGTTATTATTACTCCCGACACTCATTGGTACCACAACTCTAACCGACACTTAGGCCCATTCCCGGACTCTCACATCATAGTACTATTTGAAGCGGACTCTATGACTTACTAAGAACCCACCATACCACCGCAAATACAAACACCCCGCCTTGAACCAGAAACCCTACGTATCCTATGTATACATCATCAAACTCGAGAGATAGGTACTCTAGAAAACCTCAATCATCTCACTTTGACAGCAAAAAATCTAAACATTAACAAGGTATACACCGCAATTGCCCCTCCCACACCTATTTCAATCCGGGTAAACCGTAACAAAAAATGGTCTAAAGCCCCCCACACAAACATCTCCGCACTACCAGCTACCGAATTGAGCCTCCCACTCCCCAACTACCAAACTAATACCGTCCTTAAATTTGATCCCAACTTTAGCTACTATTCTGACGGCTCCTTTAAAAAACCAACCGAAGTAAGCCCGGGACATTGGCACCGAGAAAAAGCCGGTTATGGGGTATATAATTCAACCAAACAAATTAAATTAGGCAAAAGACTACATGGGCTCCAAAATATTCTAAGAGCCAAAATAATGGCTATACACAAAACCCTTAGGATAGTCACCACTCAATACCCAAACCAACCGGCTCACATTTTTACCGATTGCATAAATGTATTACATCTCCTGAATACACACATTAAACACCCCACTTTACACAACAGTCACCCGGACAAAACTATCCTTACATCTATGGTTGCAATGCTCCAAAATCGCACACAAATTACTACACTCCACAAAGTCCGAGCTCACGCTAACATTGCCGGCAATGAACAAGCCGACAAACTAGCAAAGGAAGGAAGAGAAAAATTCCACAAGGATGCCGAACATCCATACGAACACGCCCATGCCACCCCATACTACTTTCATAGAAATGAATGGCCCTCTATGGGCGAAACTCCCGATAAAGGCCTCATAAGATTCTTAGACAAATACCTCAAAAAACATGATCTTGTAAATAACCTAGAAAAACTTACAGAAAATTTCCCCAATATTGATAAATGGACCGGCAACCCAAACATTCACAACGTACTGTCCAACAATTTTTGGAAAAATCCCATAATTAGGGACTCACAGATCACATGTCTAATTAAATTCCGCACAAGACAATACATGGGAAATGCCCACAAACAACTCTTCTTCGGAATTGAAAGATTTCCTACAATAACATGTCCAATTTGCAACACCATGGACCCGGACACATGGCTACATGTCTTACTCAAGTGCCAAAACCCCCACATACACTCACTAATTGTCAAAAGACACAACAAAGCCGTATGGGCTATTCATAAACTACTTATATCATCAACCAAATCTCGGTGCTTCATTCTCATGAATGCCGGAACCTTTAATGACAACCCACAAGAAAATACGGTCCCTCCTTGGCTACTACCATGCATATGTTGCACTCAAAGATGCCACTGTAATGCAAGATTTAAACCAGACCTACTATGTGTTAGAGGACTATCATATAAAGACCCCCCACCAAACCACATAGACCCTCGTCTCACTATTCAGTTTATTGAATTCACATATTGCAATGATAGATTCTCTCCGGACACTATTGCAAACAAAACAAACAAATACCAACCACTACTTGACAATATTCAAGCACTAGGATGAAAAGTCGACCCCCTTATTGTCATCACTGCGGGTGCTAGAGCCACCACATTCATCCCCTCAATGACTACCCTTGAAGAAACATTTAAAATCCCCATTACTTCAATCAAAACTGTTTTTTCAAATATTAACATTATTGCAATTCAACATGCTATGTCGATACTCCTACATAAACGTAAACTTGAAAACAACCAACCCCTTCCTGACGCTTCAAACCCCCCTCCATAGACCAACATTTGCATTTCACTTTACACGCCCTCCCTCTTTTGGTGACTTATGGGACCCTGGTCCTTTGTTCTTAGCTACTTGTTACTGGGTACATAGTGCCTACCCTCGAAAGGGGGAAGTAGTTCCATACTACTAACCCATGTCCGGTGGGCATGGACTTAGTGGTGGAATGAACAGACATTTTATTCACGTCGGCCCCCTTTGGAGACCGGCATTCTTCTTCTTCTTCGTCTTCTGTAAACCTTCTTATTAACCATTCGGATTATCAATCAAAAACATATTAAGTTCAAAAAAAATTAAAGTGTGAATTAACAAATTTTGAACCTCCACTCCTTGCACACTTGTTTTGAATATGCTACACCCCGTCTCTACCTCTAAAAATTGGTGTGTAAGGAGCTAACATCATGCTTAACAAGACGGTAATAGATTTAGACCTTGTGTAGTGAAAGTTTTTGACACCAACTAAAGTTAAAGTCTGCTGATCCACTAAACGCAGGGAAGAAAATGAACCATTTGCTTGACTTCAAACACTATAATCTTTCAATCCGTGCGGTCACAGTTTATGAAATTTTGTACATGTATTACTTAATAAGCCTTTATTGAGATCCTACGGTCAGAACTAAAAATCAAAGTTTTTGTTACCTTCTTTTTCATTGCACTAGAATCCATTCATTTTGAACTGTTTTTGGTGTAAAACTGTCACGGTACCTTAGGGTTAAATGACTAATGTAAGAACAATAGATGTCAATTTTAACACTAATTGTTGATAGTTGTAATATTTGGCCATTGTTGAATATTATCATGTTTATATTTAGTGTTGATTAAGTAACTTTTTATTTATTACAAAAAAACAATAGTCTTTAAAAGAGGTTGAAGAATCAAGCATTGTATTTCAAAATGAAATATTCCATCTTTAACCCCTAAAGGACAAGTGTCAAAAATGGGCTTTTTGAAAGTTTGGTCAGGTTCCTATGGTGTCAATTTCCAACATTCTTCTTTGAAGTTTGTTAAAGGCATTACCAAGACCTTAGTGGGAAAACACTTTTTTTCCTAAATTGGACATTTGATGAAAAAGTTATAGGGTTTTGAATTTTAAATTGGGAGAGCGGGCACCTCGGGCACCTCGGGCACCTCAAAAAACTTTTGTTAGGACACTCTATTGAATGTGAGATTTTCAATACTCACAAGTAGTATATTTTTCCTTCATATTGTCAAAAAAAAATTCTTGTCTTAAGTGGAAAATAGGAGACCAACCCAAGTCAAACATTTTCACACACTGTCACTCATTGTCGGGCAAGGTACCAAAAAAACTTCTTCTTTTCCACAAAAATCTAAATATCTTTATATTTTTCACTTTTTATTTTTTCCAAAACAATATGTGGTGTAAACCTTCTTATTGACCATTCAATTTATCAATCTAAAACATATCAAATTCACAAAAAATTAAAGTGTGAATTAACAAATTTCAAACCTCCACTCCTTGCAGAGTTATTTTGAATATGCTACACCTATCCTGTACCTCTAAAAATTGGTGTACAAGGAACTGACATCATGCTTAACAAGATTGTAATGGATTTAGACCTTGTGTAGTGCAAAGATTTGACACAAAGTGAAGTCAAAGACTGCTGATCCACTTAACCGAGGGAAGAAAATGAACCATTTGCTTGACTTGAAACACTATAATCTTTCAATCCGTGCGATCAAAGGTTTATAAAATTTTATTTGCATATTTCTTAACAAGTTTTGATTGAGATCCTACGGTTAGTACTAGAAATCGAAGTTTTTGTTTCCTTCTTTGTTCATTGCACTAGAATCCAACAATTTTGAAGTGTTTTTGGTGTAAAACTATCACGGTACCTTAGGGGTTAAAAAATGTTTCCAACTGAAATTTAGAAAATGTATGAGGATTTAAAATTTAAAATTTAAAATTAAATATTTCAGATATTTAAATATGTTAACGCATCAATATTAATATTTCAAATATTGAGTTTTTAATCGATTTTTTAAAAACTTAAAAACTTAAATATTTATATTAAATCATACAATAAATTCAATGAAATGTTTATTATTTTGAAATATCAATTATATATTAAAAATAATAATTTATATATTTTTTTTAGTCTAAACACTAATTGTCAACAAATTGACATTTTGTGAAATTCAAGTGATAGGGGTAACTACACTATTTGTCCCATTACACTAAATATTAGTATCAGTGTAATGATAAATATAGTATGCATACGACTTAAAAGATGATAGTGATTGAGTATAAATAGTAGAATGAATAGAAATAACTCAACAATTATTTAAAGTGGATACTATGAATTAAAAAAAATCATCTTTCCCAAACACCTATTCCTAATCCACCACAATTTGTTCTTTCTTCATGTACAAGGTGGTACTAAATGTTCATGTCTACCGAATTCCTTTAGCAACGCCATTTAGCTTATTAATTGCCTCCATTTCTTGTCACTCTACATCAAGCTTTTCTGCCACTATGGCAAGTAGCTACTGTCTAACCTCATTAATACACTGATTGTTCCCTTGAGTTTATTCAAAAGGGCTTGAAATTGTTGTGACAACCTTCTTTAACATGCTTGTCAATGTACGATTTCCATCCAATTGAAAAAATATGGTTCAATATGTAAAGAGGGGACGTGGTAATGAGGGTGGTCCGTGTGCGTTTACTGGGAGCTTCTGAATTTTGCGCTCGGTTAAAATCCGACTCCTCCGCTCCACCACTTGAAACCAATATCTGGTAAACTCATTTGTTACATGGTGCAACTTGTCCGGACAACCTTCCCACCAAATACCGGTAACATCTTTTCTTTGAATCAATGTCCCATTCACTTTTCAAATCCACTAGATTACCAACACCACGTGATAATGCACAAACAACATTGAATGACTTCTTTAACCCCTAAATTTCCAAGAGTTCCTTTGATGGACTCTAGAAGGTTCGGACAGATTCCTATGGTATAAAATTATAACAATTTTCTTTGATATGTTTAATGTAGATGGACAATACTAAAAGCTTTGTGTGAGTCCAATTTTTTTCCTAAATCTGACATTTAATGAAAAAGTTATAGGGTTTTTGAAGCTCACATGGGGAGAGCCGGCACGTCGAGCAACTCCAAAGACTTTGGCTGAGATTTTCAATACTAGCAAGTAATATTTTTTCCTTTCAAATTGTCAAAAAAAAAATCTCTTGTCCTTAGTGAAAAAAAAACATATAAATCCAAGTCAAACAATTTCACACATTATCGCACGTTGTCGGGCAAGGTACCAAAAAAACTTCTTCTTTTTCACATAAAACTTTGAAATCATCATATTTTTTACTTTTTATTTTTTTGGCACCATTATATGGTGTAAATTTCTTATTGAACATTTGGATTGTCATTCTAAAACATACTAAGTTCACAAATAAATATAACGCAAATTGACAATTTTTGAACCTCCACTCCTTGGACAATTTTTTTGAATATGCTACACCCCTTTTCTACCTCTTAAAATTGGAGTCCAAGGAACTTATATCATGCCTAACATGATGGAAATGAATTTAGACCTTGTGTAGTGCAAAAATTTGTCACCAAGTGAAGCAATAGTTTGTTGATCCATGAAACGCAGGGAAGAAAATGGACCCTTCTCTCTACTTCAAACACTTTAATATTACAATCCGTGTGGTCAAACTTTATGAAATATTTTAAGTAAGTTACTTAATAAGTCTTAATCGAGATCCTAGAATTGAACCTAGAAGTAAAAGTTTTGTCCTTACTCATTGCACTATTACAAGCAATTTTGAAGAGTTTTTGGTGTGAAATTGTCAAAGAAATTTAGGGGATAAAGATCTCATTTACACTGGACAATGGATGGATCTCCTAGTATTTTTAAGAGCACAAAGTTTATTATTATTATTTTTACAAATTTATTTTTTTAATTATTTTAATAGGCAAAGACATCAAAATATATTTTATATACTTGATATCTTAGATATAATGGGAAACCTTCATATTTATTATATAAGTTAAATCCGCTATTATTTGATAAATGAATATATTTTCAGAATACAATTTCTTACAATATTTACAATATGAAATCAAATCTAAACTACTTTATGATATTATATTTTTCTTAGAAAACAAACAATAATAATAAAAAAATAATCACCCATTACATATTTATAAAAAAAATACTCATTTATCCATAATAAAGCTCAATATCTTTATAAAAACACTATACAATAATTATTGTTTCTTTAATATTCAGATACCATTCTACTTATTACCCAAATTAGATTCATAGGATTTATCATACTTGATTTTAATTTTGGATTATACTAAATTAAATGTTTTTGACTTCTGAAACTAATTGATTACTAATGTAAACATAATTACCAAAATGAGTATAATCAGAGTCTCTAGTAAAACAACATGTTTTATGTTCATCTTTACTAATCCTTCAATTTATTTATGTAACATCGTCACAAAAGTTTACACAGACTTTAAAAGGAATTACAACAAATTTTCCCTTCTTGAGTTTCAAATTATGCTTCTAAAGAAGCAAATCTTCATAAACTTTTTAATATAAGTATACATAATTCCAAACTATACGTCATATATTCTCTATGTCAATGTAGTTTATTATCAATATCATCAAACAAAAAGGTTAAATTACCAACAAACACCTTTTTCAAAAATATTCAAAAATTCCAATAGATTTTGGAATTTGAGCCTTCCTTGTTTCTTTAGTAGTTTGTTACATCAATTGGTGTAATAAATCTTCAAATTGGTTTTTATATAAATAGACTATCTAATTGATATCCTTCTAATTGCATACTCATTATGAAATTCCATCCTCTCTTCATTGCAAATAACATTTTAACCCCTAAAAATCCTTGTGTTCTTGGGAGCTCGAAAACCAAAAATTGCGAATTTCTACCACCTTGTTGGAATTGAGGTATGGTCAATGTATTTACTGTTTTTTAGTACTTTCAACCGTAGGATCTTGAACCTAGCTACTATGGAATATACTATGTCAAATTTGAGCCGTTGGATGTGCACCATTTGTGAGATTATAATGTTCAAAGTTGATGCAAAACTTTTTTTGGGCATTGTTTAAAAGACATAGTCTACTTTGTGCAAAGGAAAACTTGATGATTGCTACACCAATCATTTTGCTCATATTTTTTTCCATGTGGAGAATCATGTTCTGAATGCCTATGCAAAATTTTAGAGACTCATTTGGCTTTTTGGACCTTCATGCAAATTATTTTCCAACAGAAGGTATAAAAACGGTGATTTGGAAAAACATGCATCACGTTTATTGTATTTAATTTAGGAAAAAAATGAACGGTGAGTAGGTACCTCTTTAAGTTTGTGAATTTTGGGAAAATTTATTTTTGAAAAATTATTAAATCTCAAATTTTGACGAATTTTGAAAGAAAAAAATGTAATATTGTGGAAAACTTTGAAACTTGTTGTTGTAATTTTTAAAGGCTGCCCTTGTAGAATTGGTAAAAGGTTCAACATGGGTCACTTGAAAATTTGAATAGAAACTTAGTTACGAACATATTAGCAAAAAAACATTTCAAAAAAATGTTGAAAATAAAAAGTTTTTTTCTGCCCGCCCAGAGGTTGAAAACTAAAATTTGAGTAAATAAGCTCAAAAATTGGAATTCGACTTTGCAAATTGTTGCACATACACCTTGTAGTATAGGGAACACCCCGTAAAAATCTTTTGCAAAAATATTAAATTTAACCCCTTGAACTAGGCTGCCCGAAATAGCAAAAAGCCATTTTGGCTTTCAAGGATCTTTAGGGGTTAATATGTTAAAATTTTAATATTTGTTGCACTAAGACTTTTTTATTAAAAAGACTTGTACTCTATTCAAACTATTGAAATATATAACTTTAACAAGACTATTACAAAGTTTTCTTACTTTCAAGTGTAAATTCCATGATACAGTGGAGGTAACGTGGTCATTGTAGTACTTCCACACTGCCTCTATAACTATTCTATTCTTGTCTTAAACATTTAGTATACATCACTTTATTACATGTTAAATTTGTAAAGATTTTGTAAGCATTTTAGGATAGAAATTATGTAAATTTTCATAGATTCAATTGGTATAGTCCTTTATTGGCTTGTGAAACATGTTGGTAACGTATACTTAGTGGCTCTTAAATTTTTATAAAGGTGGTTTGATTGTGAATGATCTTCAACTTATCAATCAAGTTTTGTATCACAAACAACTTATATTTTCTTCAATATGTCTGCCAATATAAACTTTGTAACTTTTAGTCAAGAATTTCTATCCATATGTAAAGTATAATTTATGTTAATTCTTTCATCTTGTAAATTTTTGTATAAAATCTCAACATGCAATTCTTGTCACAAGGCAATTTTGTTGTACTCTACGCGTTGGTCGGGTTCGTACATAAATAATCCAAAATGGAGGGTGTCCAATTTTTCGGAAAACATAAAATATTTGTCTAAGGTGATACCCCATGTAATGCCAAGGTCATACCCTAGTTATATCTAGGAAATACTCATGCAATACCTAGGCAATACCCATTGTGGCCAAACCACTGTGTTAAAAAAAAATGGTTCATATAGGGGATGTCCGAACCAGACCAATGCGTATGATGTCATATCTATCACTACACTTTATTTAAATTAAAACTAGTGTCACTTGCATTAAATTAACTCAAAATTCACGTGGTTTTCCCCTTCTGATGAATATTTCTACAAAATGTTTTTTTAAGATATTCTCTTATATATGCACTATCAATATGTTTTTAGTTAGTAAAAATATTCACCATGGATAAAATTTATAGCCTTTAATAAATACTTGTTATGATTGATATCATTTTTGGTTTAAGTGTGATCCATTACTTTAATCATGCAATACTTGTTATGTTTTTAGAAGAAAAAAAACTTCTGTTTTGAAAGGAGATTGACATAAATGAATAGTGTTTGTATTAGTATTTGTATTGACATAAATAAATTGTGTTTGTATTGACATAAATGAATAATGTTTGTATTGACATTAATGAATATTTATTTAGAGTTGTATTTATTAGAGTTGTTGGTATATATTACAAAATAAATTGAGTTGTATTTATTTAGAGTTGTTTGTATTGACATAAATGAATATTATTGACATAAAATGAATATGTTTGTATATTGAAATAAATGAATATGCCAACTCTAATCATACTACTAAAATCATAATCCGTGCAGTGAACCACGCTGCGATCCACCATGCAATCAACCGCGCAGTGAATCATGTTACCTTTTTTATTTATAGTTTGTAATATAAATACTACATTAAAATGGTTGGACTACTGCGTTGCAAAGCAAGCGCCAATTGCTAGTATTTTTATTAAAAAATTGTCGTTTAGTGTAGAGATCTAATATTTTACTACATGGAGAAAAAAGTCCAAAAAAATTGTTGGTTATCCGCCGAGAGCTCTGAAAATATCAACAATATTTTGAAGATCATAACTCACTAACCTTTAAGGCTAATGGGCTCAGAAGGCCTAGAAGAATCAATGCTTGCAATAGATTATGCATAACATCATCTACACGTCAAATACATTTTATTGCGATCCCATTTCACAAAAATCACTGTAATAGCTCGCCAATGCGTGCATCAATTTTGGTGGCGCCCATCCCGGTAGATGCTCATCTTGCTCCACCCATAAGACACACGGAGGAGGCCGTAGTGCTTACTTCAAAGGTTAACACGCCGAAACCACCCAAAAATGGATGATAGGTCATAAAGGAGTTGAATTTGTCTGAAGTTGGACACATGAGGCATATTTCGACATCTATGAAAAATGTAAATGTAAAAAAACACCTCATATATCCAATTTGGACAAGATTTTGAGTGAGATATGGGCAATTGAAAGTCCACATTTGGTTAAATAATTTATCCGAGTGTTGAAGGTGGCAATAGCGTGTACTAGCGATTTCCACCAAGCCAAAGAGTTCCTCGTCAACGAGATGAAAGCTGGACACAATTTTGGGTTGTACCATTCTCATGTCACAAACAAATAGAGAAGGAGGAAAATAAAGAGACCTCATCCATCTCGGCCGAGGATATGGGAAGACAACGCGTTCAATTGAGGATGAGGTGCGGAGGAGGATGATGCAAATTATTGATCAATAGGTAGCAGACTAGCATAGTCCTTCAACTGGCTGAAAAGGAGTTGAATTCGCTCTCAGGCACTTGATTCTAAGGTGTTTCTTCAGCAACTAACTTGGTAAGAAAGCTACATGGCACAACGCAAATCTTCAAGTGCAAGGAGTGACACAATTGTGACCCCTTCACACTACAAGGAACCGTGTCGTTTTTCATTCAAAAGTGTTGCTCTTCACTCACTAAATGTTGCTCTTCACTCACTGAAAATTGGAAAAGCGTTTACGTTTTAGTCCTTTGTGACCTAACTGACTCCCCCATTAGAAAATCCTCATAATAGTCATTGGAAAATGATAGGGTTTGTAGTAGTGTCAAAAAACGCAATCTCATCGCGCACATCAAATGTGCTAACGCTCTGTTCCTTTCACTGAGAAGAAGATAACAAAAACCTTGGCGACATGAGATCATCCAAGAGATCAAAATCCACCATCACAAGGGGCCCATGAGGCATTCACATATGCAAGAGTTGCGACTTTGCATACGTGAAAAGCGTTCACTTATATCCGAAAGCAATAGAATTTAACACATGGAACTTGTGAAAGTCGGTTGTTTTCACATATGCAAACGCTTTTCACATGTGTGAAAGTTGCAACTTTCGCATATGTGAATGCCTCCTGGGCCTCTTGTGATATGCCGCAACTCACGACCTACAACATTGCATGATGATTTGCACTGCTTTTGCGTGCAACCGCATTCCTAATTCACAATATGTACTTTGACGACGAGTAGAAAGGAGGAAGAGAATTCATTGCCGCGTAGATAAATAGGGAGGAGGAAGGGAAGGCAGGGTCGAAGAGGAAGAGAATGTACAATGCACCTGCAAAATTGTAGAAAACTAGAGGTAAGGGTTGGAGTTGGTGGCTGCATTAAGGTAAGCCCCCCCATAACCAAGAAAAACCCATAGCCAACGCCTATAAAATTGGGGTATATCCAACCCTCTTCCATCCCATTACCACCAACTCAGCTCCAAATGGAGGTTTGCTATTAGTCAAGACCCTTACTTTTGGTCTTTGGTTATGGGGGATACCTACTACTGGCCACCCACTAAACATGGCTACACGGTTTGAAAATTCATAACTAATTCAGCTTTCATCGAAAAGATATGAAATCACTTG
Source organism: Bryoerythrophyllum caledonicum (assembly GCA_963971425.1). Taxonomy (NCBI): domain Eukaryota; kingdom Viridiplantae; phylum Streptophyta; class Bryopsida; order Pottiales; family Pottiaceae; genus Bryoerythrophyllum; species Bryoerythrophyllum caledonicum. Next base: position 17,867,113 of record OZ020524.1, on the reverse strand, counting down.
GGTTGGAATTGTAATTCTATCGGCTATCACTGAAAAATATTAGTATAATTATCTCCTCTCTCCATATATGCACATTCCTTAACTTGTTGGGATTTAGAGGGCTTACCTTAATGAAGTTGGCGGCCCATTGAGGACATGGTAGATTGAACACCCATCGTCAACAATGCAATGCAACGATTCGTTTTCAGCCACATGACAGAACCAGAAATCCAACAATACTGACAAACAAGATCGCACTAACTTAGACGTTTCCTGTTTGTAATTGAGTTCTTTCAGCAAGAAAGGAACTTGACAGTGTGTAGACAAATACGGACCACTGGCTTCTAATCCGTTGAATACAATCCACATCACTCAAGAGTTCAAACTCAACTCGCACAATCTGGGTCATTTTGGCTCTAAAATCATGAAGTTCTAACGTGAATGTGCGAATTTGAGGAATGATGGCCGGTCGCTCAAAATGCACAGATCATACGAATAAGTCAAAAATGGAAGAGAGAGATTTCAAAGATTCTTATTAAAAAAGATCAAGTGCCTATCAAAGTGAAGGAAGTGGGTTTGTCATATACTACTTCAAATGTTTGTACACTCTAACCTCGACACATTTTGGTGAAGTACAAAATTGTTTTTTCTAAATAAAAAATTGATGTATACGGAAGTATAAAAGTGTTGAATTGAAAGTGTCAAAAACAACTCCATTTGTACCAATGATAGTAAAGGATTGGACATGGCATTTAGAAAAAGGAATCAAGAGGTGTTGAATGGGGATTTGGTATGTGCATTTATTTGCATGAAGTAAGGCCACAAGTCATACATGTGAGACTGCACATGATACATATTTACAGCGGACTGAAGCTAACTGGAATCAAGCAGTTCTGATTTTTGTTGGTTTTGTATCAGATATTGATGAGCCACGTTAGCGGTTGTTCACTCTTGAACACGACACGCTTGGTCATCATGATCCGAAGGTGCAAGATGTGAGTTGGAGAGAGAAGGTAATGGGTTGGAATTTGTCATGGAGATGGTGATAAGTGGCCAATGATAAGTGGTATTGGCATTGAAATTGTGGAATATATGCAAACCTAATTTGTCTCGAATCCAAAAAAACTGTCCTTTAAAATGCGTACTTGCTACAAGCGTGAGAGACATGAAAGAGTTATTTGTAAAAGCAACCAAAGTTTCAATGAGATCTAGGTTTTAAATTTTTTTGATACTACTAGTGTTGACAACTGTTCTATATGGAAGTCGAGATTGGTGGTGAATCTCTATTAAGTATGGTAGAGCAAGTTGATCTATAAACTCAAATTAGATTTAATTTTTGGCTGCCTTTGAAAAGGAAGAAGGAGAGGTTATGAACTTTCACCATCATGATGAATCTAAGCCGCTCTTTATAAAAATTTAGAATTCATTTTAATGATGTGAAATGAGAGAAAAATTCTTGGTATTTTTGCTTGACTTTACAAATAAATAAGGACATGAACACTTCCAGACCACAAATTCAAATCGAGAGATTCAAATATATTCATGAACATAATAATTAATGAGCGCTACTACTAGCAACCGTGTCGCCCTTCACTTACTATTTCAAGTATTTTAGGAGTTGGTGAGTCAGTCGGGTCACAAAAAGCAAGAAAAAGCACCCTTTTCTACATTCTACGGATGTGAAATGCGACTCTTTTGAGTGAGGAGCGACAAGGTTGCTGGTAGTGCGTAGAAGAAAACAAGCTACAACGTTAGATGACTTGTCACCTCCGCTTCAAATGCAGGTTCCACCTCAAACCCTAATTTATCTCACATTTAGCTAAATCCTCCACAATATGCAAATACTAGAAAGAGGTGAGGTTTGATGCGCATAGAACCAAGATCATCATTAGAAGTGAGAATCTCACTTCTAAAGGACCATGAGTATTTTTCTTATTGACATACTTTTTATAGTGTTAATACAAAACATTCACAAAATAATTATCTTTTTTCACTTCCAGCCACAAGGCCTTGTTTGATACTACTAGATGGAGATTTCCTAAAAATCAAAGAATTTATGACCACACAATTGAAATTTTATAGAATATGAGGTGAGTGAAATAGTTTTTTTGCATTGTGATTTTATAGGGTAATTGATACACTTTATTTTGTTGATGAAGTTGTTGCACTTTGCAAAATTGCAACTCTTCATCATGACTATCTATATGATGTAACTTCAAGGCACTTGATGACCAAATTTCACATGTAGTAAAAATGTCTTGCACAGTAAAACCAAGATTGCAACAAGAAGAGATACAAAAACAAAAAAAAATTACATTTTTTTTGCAACTTCAATTCCTTGTAGCATATTAATGGTGAGCATAAAGATAATTGTTCTTTATTGAGGTTGGAACAAAGAAAAAACAAAAAGTGAAGAAAGGAAGATTTCTTTAGCATAGGCCGCAAAAGCTGAGTCTTCTTGGAATGAAGTCTTTGCACTATGAAAAGGTTTCATTTTTCTTAAACAAAGAAGGTTATGTAGGTTATTTGTGTATATGATCATGCTAAACTTCTCCATTGAACAATCATGCTAATCTTCTCCATTGTCTTTGATAAGAGCTTCGTGGAGATATTATTATTATTATTATTATTATTATTATTATTATTTTTGGATTAATGGTTTGAAAGTTAGTACCACTCAAAGTTTGAAGTGGGGGATTTAGGCAACTCCACAATTTTTCTAGAAGTTTCTATTAAGATTAATCTTTTTCATACATGTAGAGAATATTCCTTCTTTGAAGATTTTTTTTTTGTCTGTAGTGTAAAAGAACATTTTATCTCAAGTCAAACAATTTTTCACATTTCCGGCAACGGGGGAAAAAAACTTCATCTTTTCTACATAAAACCTAGAAATCTTCATATTTTTCACTTTTTATTTTTACCGCAGCAATATGTAGTGAAAATCTTCTTATTGACCGTTGGGATCATCATTCTAAAGCATATTAAATTCATAAAAAAATAAAACGTGAATTGACAATTTTTGAACCTCAACTCCTAGCACACTTGTTTTGAATATGCTACACCCCTTCTTTACCTCTAAAAATTGGTGTAAAGTTGACTAACATCATGCTTAACACAATGGTAAAGGATTTAGACCTTGCGTAGTGCAAAAATTGATACCAAGTGAAGTCAAAGTCTGTCAATCCACTCAATGCAGGGAAGAAAATGAACCATTGGTTTGACTTTAAACACTATAGTCTTTCAGATTGTGCGCTCAAGGTTTTGAAATTTTGTGAGTATGTTACTTAGTAAGTCTTAATTGAGATCCTACGGTCAAAACTATAAATATAAGGTTTTATTTCCTTTCTTACTCATTGCACTGAAATCAACAATTTTGAAGTGTTTTTGGTGTGAAATTGTCACTGTTCTGTAGGGGTTAAAAACAATATTAAAAATCACACCATATGAATATGCTCTACTGTCAAAAAGGGCACTTTTTAGACACTTAGTCCGTAAGAGGCTAATATTGCGTTTTAAAAATGTGCGTCAAAGAAACAAGTAGGACATGTACTACGGAGCTACATATCTGTCCAAAATTGAAGGAAAGAGGTACATGTTAGTATTTTAATCCCTAAACATTCATACTGAAAATGGAAAATCGTACTTTAAACTCCATCTCAATTGCTAATCTTGAATGCTCGTGAACGAGCAAAAATAAATTATGTTTTCCAATGTGAAAACATGTCTATTTATCTCATTTCCTTGGATATACCCTACACCGTGGTTAATTTTGTACATAATTAATTCCATATGGAGAGATGTCAAATTTTTTGGAAAATATCAAATTTTTTGTCTAGGCAATTACCCATGTGATATCAAGGTGCTACTTGTATAATGCATAGATGATACCCATGTAATACTTAGGCGATACCCTTAATGTCCAAATCACTGCGTCAAAGAGGTACGGTAAGGATTTTACATGGATGTGTAAACCTACATGTGTGAAACAAATCATTTAGTGTGATTCACCAGCATCCTGGAATACAGTGATGACTCTAAAGTGTAGAGCATATTGCAAGTGAGATTGTGGGCATCAAATCCCTCATTTCCAATCTCATTTTTACATTATTTTACACAATATTCCCTACTTCATAAACAAGGAGGGGCAGCTGTTCATGTGAAGGTGAATTATTTGTGATTCAAATTCTATACATGTCACCTCTTTATATACCACGACTATGTTTTGGAAAATAATAACTCTCAAGCCGCGATGGATCAATATCATGCTTAACATGATGGTAATGAATTTAGACCTTGTGTAGTGCAATTTTTTTTACCACTAGTGAAGTTAAAGTCTGTTGATCCACTCAGTGCAGGGAAGAAAATGAATTGTTTTCTCTACTTCAAATACTATAGTCTTTCAATCCGTGTGTAGTCAAAGTTTGTAAATTTTTTGAAGCATGTTATCTTTATGTTCTTAATCAAGATCCTACGATTAAATCTAGAAACAAAAGTTTTTGTTCTCTTCTCCACTTGTTTCACTAGAATCAACAGTTTTGAAGTGTTTTTGGTGTGAAACTATCAAACTTAAACGTCGTTAAGAAACCATATGTACATGCACGTATTTCACTCTTTAGAATACAAAAAATGTCATAAAGTTTAACAAGACTTACACCTTTGGATTGACGATTAATTAACTAGCATCTTTCATACGGAGGTCATTTCAATATCTCAACCTAACTATGTTCAAATACAACACCCTACATGTACAATATTGTGGCCACGAGCTGCACCTTCTAACGTTTGAGGATTAGCCCTTTAACGCCGGAGGTCTCCACAAGACTTGAGAGAATCCACAAGTGTAATAGATCATGCACACCAACATCTACACAAGGATTACATTTCACGTTGACCCCACTTCATAGAAATCATTGTAGCTCTCCAATGCTCGCACCAATGTGCCCGGGAATGGTTCCATTTGAAGGATACTCACTATTGCTAAACACGTTCCAAACAAAGTCATCCAAAAAGTGCATCCAACTTACACACAAGGAGATCTCACTAGAAATATTCCCAAGTTGACCCAAAAATGACCATCTCGGCGTGAAAGGGTCAAAGAAACTTTGTCCGCCCTCCCAAATTTTGAGGAAGAAAATGTAGGCTGCTCTTCAAACACTTACGCACTGACCAATGAACTGACAAGTGATGCAATGGTGGTCTAGGAAATGCATAGAAGTGGGTGGGTTTAGGTCAATTGTGGACTGATTCCGAGGAACTTTTTCAGCTCACTTGAAAGGAAGGCCGGAGAATGATAGTAGCGATCACCAAATCCTCTACAGCTCCCACTCATGCAAACCTTGCAGTTGTAAGAACTGGTTCACACAAAGTATCACAAAAGAAAGGCCTGTTTGGTGTAAACATTCACGTGAAGAGTGCAGTGACAGGAATCAGATTTTGCAACTGTAGTACCTGAATCCCGGATAAATATGTACCGGTGTCGAAAACAAAGCGAAGGGTTGGTGGGGTTTGCCTTTGTATCATCTTTTCTCTACAGTAAAGGTTCCCTTTGCTTGTGTCAAAAAAAACAAAGCGAAGGTCTACACGAAGTTCCATTCTGTTGTAGTAACGGTGAGGAAGGAATTTGGTCATGTTTGCACTAAGTGTGGGCCAGCCCCCATATATATATTTTGACACAAACAAAGGAAAAACTTCAAACAAGGCAAGCCCCGCCAGGTCTAGCGAGGCACGACAAGAGTCCCGGCCAGGTTAGATGTCAGTGGCAGTGTTAATAGTGGTGTTAGTGTTAACGTGAAACTAGAATTACCAAGCCTACCGCGCAAACACCTCGTTGCAACACCAAAGGTTTTTAAAGCGTTTGGTATGCTTTTCCGACTTATTAGGAGCTTGGTTGCACCTCACCAAGGCCTTGTTCCACGCCGCGCACCCATGATTGATAAGTCCTTGATCAGAGTTTGGCCTAGATTTTCTAGCAAGACCATCTGCTGCCATTAAGAGCATCTCCACCCCTGGAGGGGAAATTCCCATGCTAGGGCGGAAAAGCTCCTCCAAGAGCGGAGACGGCAGTGAAGTTGCCGAGAAGTATGTGCACCGGGATGGTGGGCCAAAAATAGGCCAAATAGGCAAGACGCAAATCAAGGAAGGTTCATGAGTACAACTAGTCTAATACACTCCCATGCTGCTACATTGCAGTAGATGAGTGGCTGGGAAAAACGGGGAATATTGAGGAGGGGACGGCATACTCAGTGGTTTTCCCGTTCGGAAGGCTGGATGGACCGGGCCCGGCGGAGCGGGACCTCATTTTCCTATACGCGGTGGAATCCAATTTGAAAGATTCAACAGTATCTGAGTACGGCGCCGTGCCCCGGTGGAGATGCTCTAAAGGCGGCATCATTCCTCAAATTTGACCCCCCATATTTGAGAAAATCACTCCTCAATATATGCATTCCAAAGTCAAAGCCGAATTCATTTTTTACCATTTATTTCTGATCACAAAGTCCCAGAGTTGAATTTTTTTAAAACACATTCAAATGTAAAAATTAAGTATCTGACGAATTTTGATTCCAAGATTTTTATTTGATTAAAAAGGATGAATATTTTTGTAAAATATGAAGAGTGAACTCACCTTTGGGTGTACAGTAATGTAATGAATCTCCGTAGTGGATAGACTCTATTGGTGACTTAAACGTCACAAGGTGCCATTGGTGGCTACTACGGTTCTAGTTGGGCTATAAGGTAAGCCTCCGCATAACCAACAAAAACCCATAGCTAACACCTATAAAATTGGGATATATCCAACCCTCTTCCATCCCATTACCACCAACTGAGTTCCAAATGGAGGTTTGTTATTAGCCAAGACCCTTACTTTTGGTCGTTGGTTATAGGGGGTACCTACTGCCGGCCACCCATTAAACATGGCTGCACAATTTGAAAATTCATAACTAATTCAATTTTCATCAAAAAGATATGAAATCACTTGGGTTGGAATTGTAATTCTATTGGCTACCACTGAAAAATAATAGTATAATGATCTCCTCTTTCCATGTATGCACATTCCTTAACTTGTCGGTTTTAGGGGGGCTTATCAAAGTTATTGTTTCCTCCCTTAGAGCATCTCCACCCGGAGATAGAGAACCACCAAATTGGAGTTTTGTGAGGTCAAAAAGTTGCACCCAACACCAAAATCTCCTTGGATGGGGGGAGTGCGCCATTTTTTGATGTTGGCGACACACCCATACCCTTGCGACACGTGGCGCCATGTCCTTGATGGCAACACGTGGCGCTGTGTCATTGGTGGCGGGAGGTGAAAGGTGAAAGTGTTTTTTTGGGCTGAAAAATTTGGAGCTTGCGGTGGAGCTCTTATAACGCCAAACCCTAAATCACTCCTGGCGTGGAGTAGATTTTCCGACCTAGCGTGGAAAATTCCACGCCAGGAGTGGAGATGCTCTTACTCATGCCACTAGAATCAATAGTTTTGAAGTGCTTTTGGTGTGAAATTGTCACGGTCCTGTACAGGTTAATTCTTATTTTTTGCACTGTATTCTACAAAGTAATATACGTGCCTGAACGGGTTAATGATACAGAAATGAGGCAGTGGAGAGAGTATATTATAGTAAGATGGTGGCCGAACGTCTGGCACATGGGCAAGTAGCAGCCTGTGGCAGCCCAGCACGTCAAAGTGGATAAGAGCACTATCCAAATGGCCGCCTGCGCTTCGCATGCCAAAGGCTGCGCTCCTCGGACTGTGCAAGGCCGTCGCTCGCCACAAGGACCTGCACCTTTGCACCCAGAACCTTGCACTGCACAAATTGCACTCCAAGCTCAATATAATCTCAGTAAATACCCTACGCATTGGTCGGGTTCTTACATTATTAATTCCAATTGGAGGCTCTCTGATTTTATCGTGGAAACTAGAAGGGATTTGTCTAAGGTGATACCCATGTGATATCTAGGCAATACTCATGTGACACCTAGGTGATGACCAAACCACCGTGGATTGGAAAAAACAATCAATCTCCGGCCGCTTAGGAGGACTGTGTGGGAAAAAGTGTCTAATTACCTGGTTTTTATTCACGAAAGAAGAAGATCGACGTGAATATATGAAAGAAGAAGACCGACGTGAATATAGTGATTGTTCATTCTCTTTAACTAAGCCAATGGCCATGGGACATAGGGATAAACACTAAGTGCTTCCCTACACTAAGTGCCTTAGAGACAAATGACATGTCACCCCCCCCCCAAGGGCTTTTTTGAGTACCCATACAACCAGGTCTTAAGATCCCCGGCATAGTTGGGTGGACTATGGTGGTAGGCACTCCGCCGGCGTGGGGACTTGAACTCACAATCACCTCACCAGTGTGCCATGACCCAAACTACCACACCAAGGCCCTGGTGCCTTATCCACGGAATGAACACATAGAGCGAGATTGCTATCTTACAGAGGATGGTAGACACTATTTTACATCAACTACCAATATAATATATTAAACACTACCTAGAAGATTAGTGCTAGAAGACTGTGCAAAGTGTATTTAATTGAAGATTACTCAATAAATCAAAAACTGAAAGTGCATTCTATTCAAAATCATTCCAAAGATTAGAACGTAGGATAATTTTGTGTAGAAACGTCGTAGTTATCATATATCTACACTCTATCCTTCTTAATATGACACTCCATCATACGTTGATACTATTGTTTCAAGAAATACATAAAGTAACCTCCATGGTAACCAACAAAGACCCATCAGTCGAGCGCTTATGGCGGCATCTATTGGCAACCACTAACCAACATGGCATCACACTTTAAAAATTCACAACTAATTCATTTCTTTTCCAAAAAAAACTAATGAAATCACTTGGATTGAAATCGTACTTCTACAGGCTACGACTAAAATGTAAATGTTTTACAATTAGTGTAGGGAAGCACTTAATGTAGAAAAGTGTTCACCCTTGAGAAGGGGGGAGTAGTTCTATCACACTAGCCAATATCCCGTGGCCATACGCTTAGCAAAGAGAATGAACAAACACTATATCCTCCGGAAACCAAAATTCTTCTTTCATTTGTAAATGACTTACTATTTGTTCCCTTGACCAATCTCGTCCCAAACACGAGAGGGACATCATGAAATCAAAAGTAAAAGCTTCTTCCACATTCTTCACAGTGGTCTCAGGGCATGTGATGGTTCAAGAGTGAGGTGACGGCTTTGGATACCCCCTCCCGCCAGCCTTCCACGTCCTCCTCAAAAGCCCGTCACTCCACGCATCATCTAACCCCTCCGTACATTCAACGCCGCGAAATCTACACGACCATCGCATTTGGGTCCGGTTCATTCTCTAACGCACCCGCGCTCGCCACGCCTCCGCCGCGAGCAGGGACCTCGGTCCAAGGCGCGTATCGGCGGCGATCGGATCAACCGAATAGTCGGCAGCAGCGGGCACCTCGTATGGCGTGACCGCCGCGGCCATCGTGTTTACAGTCCTAGTAACACGAGTAACTGGGTGCTAGTATTACTGTAGCTGCTTATCTGTGCCGGTGCATGCGAATCCATTCCACACCTGCTCATATTGTGCTCGTGAATTGTCACTTTGTGAGCTATATTTTTCTGGAACTTGTGTATACTACTTCTGAGCAGTTGAGGGAGCTGGGTAGCAGGAGTTTCGTTTTCTTGTCGAGTGGGAGAGAGGCGTTTGTGTTTGGTGTTGTTGAGTAGAAGAGGTGATTGCAGGGGCAGTAATCGATGGAGCATTCGTCTTCGATGGACGACCTTGTGGGGGCCTTCTGGGACGAGTCGACGGCGCAACAGCTCGGAGAGAGGACGATCCATCGGAGCGCCTCGGAGTGGTCGTTTCAGGAGTTTCTCGACAAGGAGTCGCTTGGCGCTCATGCGAGCCCTGGAGCTCAAGCGCCGGGTGAGGCAGCTCAGAAGCTGCGCAAGAGACGGTTCCTGCTGACGGACGTGAAGGAGGATCCCAGTGACGAGGACGAGAGGGCGCCTGAGCTTCAGTTGTATCCCAATTCAGGTAGCAGCTCCTCAGATTCACCGGTGGGAGCTCCTGCCGAAAGTGTTCCAGTGGATCTGTGTACTGTCCGTGGATTCTCCGAGCCGGACTATGAACGTCTGTTGAAGCAGAAGCTTGAGATGGCGTGTGCAGCAGTCGCAATGACTCGGGTACGCCTCGTTTCTTTCACACTAAAACCTGCGAATTTCATTCTTTGCAGAAGTTTTATCGTGTCAGAAGTGACTGTGACGTGTTTCAAAGTAAACCGGATTCAATCCGAGGGCTGGAACTTCCTGACGAGACGAGAATTCTCTTGATTCTGGCAGCAGGTAGACACAAGAGGAGCAGATGAAGCTATCGGTGGAAGCGCGACAACAGTGAAGTCGAAAAGCAGTCAGCGACATGGTAAAGTTCCGGGAGACAAATGAAAAATCTTGTCCTTTGATGCGTTCCATGTCCTGGATGAACTCGATACTCGTAAATTTTGATTGCTTGAACGGATCTGCGGAGATGAAACTATTGAAACTCAGGCTCTAATCAACCTCTCACAATTGTGCAGGAACATCAAAAGTAAAAACAGCACCGGCTGTTGACCTTGGCACAAGGTCCGACGCTGAGGTGGGGAAGTCGCGACCCATCACTAGCGGTTCAGAAGTCTCCGAGGACGAAGATCAAGAGCATGACGCAGCACCGGGTGACATCAAACGCAAAAAGAGGTAAGCAATACAAAGTAACACAGCTAGCCTGAGCTAAATTTCTAATCAAGAGACTTCCTTTGCTGATACGTATGAGTGTCACAGGATGCTTTCCAACCGCGAATCAGCAAGGCGATCACGCAGGAGGAAGCAGGTTCATTTGAGTGAGCTGGAAATGCAGGTAGCGCAATTGAGAGCGGAAAACATCACGCTGGTCCAAAGGTTCCAGGAAATGAACCACAAGTTCCAAGAGGCCGCGGTTGACAATCGTGTGCTCAAGGCAGATTGCGAGGCTTTACGTGCCAAGGTGCGTTCCTCTCCCAAATCTGTCATCAAACCCCTCCAGAAAACACTCCTCTTCATGGAGCTCTAGTCATTGAAGAGTAGTACAGAGAACTACTGTCCATATCCTCATCCAACTCTTTGTCTGTGAATCCAGGTCAACATGGCTGCAAGAGATTTGATGGCGAGGCACGGAACCGTACCTGGAGGGCAGTTCATTGTGGACCCGAGTTTGAGGTACCTGATGCCATTGTATGGTGGCGGTGATGAGCCCAGCTCACAGTTCAAGGCTGGCGATGAGCCGATGGGCAGGACGGCATCCATGCAACGAGTGGCCAGCCTTGAGCATCTGCACAAGCGCATGAGAAGCGGCGTTTCCTGCAACACACCAGGCTCATGGAACAGCAGCTCCTGGGAGAACATGGAAGGCCCCATCATGGTGGAGCAGCATGACATCTAATAAGGATACTACTGCACATGTACTTATCTAGAATGCTGATAATTCATGGACCCACTCCAAAGCTCCCATACTCTCAAGGTTAGAGACTCTTCGTAGGGTTCACACTCGAGAAAAAAGCAACGCGGGGTGATGCGAGCCCTGAGAGGATTTGTCCAGAACCATGAAGTTGGCCTGGATCATGAAGATAAATTCTGTACAGGATGTATCAAGGCAGGGCTCCATCTACGTTTTTGGCAGAGATTGCTGCCTCAAGTGTTAACACTTTTGGTGAGTTTGAAATTCTATTAATTGGTTACATGCTACAACGTCATCCCCATCTGTAAATCTATGGTAACTCACCTGGTCAATGCATCTTTTTACTCCATGGCTACAGTATTTGTTACAACATATCATCAAAATGTAGACACTTCTCTAAAGTGTACAATGAGACAAAGTATGAATCGAAGTATTAAATCATACAACTGCGGATCTAACAACAAAAAACATTGACAATGCATTTGCTGAAGTCGAGGTATATTCAGAGCCAACTTTGAATTCATTGTGACTGCCATTGCTAGCTCCACCTTACACACTCGTACATGATTATTAAAAAAAAATCATAAACTAAGAACATAAAACATTTAGAGATGTAAAACAACAATTACCTTTAGTAGGATTTCATGTCAATTGCTTCCTTTCATCCACTTTCAACAATCTGCTTCCCAGGTGCACACTACTCAGTTACAAGACATAGTTAAAGATTCAGAGTCAAAATTTAAAAGGAACAAACAATATAAACATGGACAATATCACCTTAAACTGGTCCAACAAGGGCGATACAACAGACGAATCAACACCGCTGAAAACTACAGCCACTAATGCTCCCAAAAACAAAGGTGCTGGGTCCTTCCTGCGATCAGAACAAAATTAGAACAACAGAACAACAAATCAAAACTTTAAATAAATACAACTTACCCCATCTTTCAGTGCAATTCTTGATCCAGATGCAACAGGATCACGCATTGACATTGTGGATCATAATCCTTAATAAAAATAACTTCATAAGTTCATTTCAGGATGATAACCAACATGTGACGAAGTACATAAGCATTTACCATATCAGAGGGTAATACACAAAGTATGACACGACTCATGTAAGTATCACCATCTCTTTAACCTTTAAAGGTCTAAGAAGCCAGAATTGGGTTGCAACATGATATTTTGTCTATTTGACATAGGGGTAAGAGCTGATGTATACAATGAGTACAAAAGTTTGTACTTGTGTTGAATCCGATACAATGACACATGGCATTTTGAATCTAGACCATTTTTGCACCCGCTACATGTTTGAGAAGTTGCAAAATGGTCATGTATGGTGTCATACTTGAACATGAAAAGGTCCAAATATTGAAATGACCTCCACATGGAAGATGTTAGTTGAAGAATCTTCAATCCAAAGGTGTAAATCTTGCTAACTTTGAATACTTTTATGGTATTCTAAGAGTAAAATACATGACTGTATATATAAACATGTATATACAAATACATGTCATATATACCATGTATATATGACCATATACATGGCCATGTTTTGTAATGCCACTCTCACGTCCTGCAAATACCTCAGTTGCTGTAAATCCAGTGACGTAACGTAGGTATATCACATTTGTCTGACCACAAATGTCTATCTAGTGGATCTGTTGCTGCTGTGGTGTCTGGTTGTGAAGAAGTGACTGAAATGAAATGCTAGGACCTTGAAAGTTGTGGAGAGCTCTCGCAATCTGAGTAGGAGTGATTCTCATCACACAAATTCTGTTTTGAACTTTTGTAAGCCTCATGGTGGGAAAGTTTATAAGCTATATTTTTTGTATTTTGCTGTCAATGTACCCTTAGTTGTGCACAGCTATAGTTGTGCACAGCTATGATGGACGAGTGCAAGTTATTGAGCATGCTGTTGATGGCCGAACGCATGCCAGAAGTGCAAGAACTAGCTCCAACGAATGCATAGCAATTCATCTATGTCAAAGTGAGTATCACCTGCTATTGTTTACATTATGCTGACATCATTATCTACTTGTAAGGGTGTCTTTCTTCTTGTTTGCTTGTTTGTTTACTAATGTATTTGATGTCACCTATGAAGTTATATCTTGTGCAAGGTTGTTCTGGCTTAGGATCAATATTATTCTTTTAGCGATTTGCATCAGTTGTGTGTGGTAGGTTAACATTACTTTTCCATGACATTTTGACTAGGAAATAACGCATGTAAGTATGATTCAGACTTGAGGAGTCATTGCAACTTCGTATGGTTTCCTTTTTTATGAACTCTTTAGGATGCAATGTAGAGAATGGGTGCTTGTACCTTGGTTTCTTTCAGACAATTCCGGTGCGGAGCTTTCATAGTTGTGTTTCCAATTGGTCCCTACATGTGCTCAGCCACAGAACGCATATGTCATAATTTTGTTCTACAGCATGTTTCCAAATTTTCGTTACAAAATTACTTTCCTCTTATGTTTTGTAGATCTTGTTGAGCTGTGTCTTACCCTTGGGCATGTATTATAGTCCACCACGGCATCCTTGGAGGCTTATTGGAGCTCATTTGTCATCGCTTGTGCAGGACCTTGGTCATGCTCTTGAGATCCATCGCTCAACTTCTATTGTCAGTCGTCTTCTCTACTGCCTTCCGGAAAGCCGTCCTGTTTTAGGGAACTTGTCATGGACGTTGCTTAGAGGTTGGTGAATCGTGAGACTCGGTGTGCCTCAGAATTGAAGGCTCTAGAAACCACTCCGCCATAAAAATAAAAAAACAGAAAACGTCTCATTGAGAAACTGTCAAAACAAGATATTGAATGCGGGGATCCCAAAAGTGGTCTTCCTATTGTATCTGACATTTGCATCTTTCTTTTAAATATTAGCAAACAGTCTTTTTTTCTCATATAGCCAAAATAATGAAGTGAAGCATCCCAAGTCTAGTTTTAACTTGAATTTGAAATTTTGATTGTTTTTCAAACTTTGATTATTTTTGCCCTTTAACCATGATTTTCCATGTACCTCCATTGAAAATCGTCAAGTTTCACTTCAACTTAGTTCATAGACTAAGATCTATATATTTTAGTCATCTTAGTTCATAGACTAAGATCTATATATATTTTATGATCCACTTTCAAACTCGGAAAAACCCTCACCGGGCGTTTCATATAAAAAGTACATAAAACCAGTTTTCCCGAGCTGACAACCTCGGAGGAATTACTATTATCTTAAGTAGGCATAGAACAAAGATACTTTAGAATCCTTGTATGCCCAAAATTTTGTAGCCTTCAAACATCAACCACTTGAGCATGCTCCCAAAACAATGCAATCAATACATATTTGACGGAGAGACCTTAATCCGCTTTGCCGTCCTTCTTTGATCTGCCTTGAACCGCGTTGTGGAGTCCTCATGCCACAACGAGTTAGGCAGAATGAGGTTCGTGTTCCCGATCGGATTTGCAAACAAGCAAGCCGTGAAATTGGATTGATACAGGTGTTGTGCAAAATCAAAGGAGAACGCGTCTCGTGCAAGGCTTCGGGGCGCCCATGCCGTGCTGCTTGGCACTCTCTTCCACACGCCGCGCGTCTCCAAATCCAGCACACACGCATTCTTGCTCCTTCTCGACATCATCATCACAGAGTTTCCGAAGGCAGCCGCCGCGACTTCGAAGCACGCCTTGTCCTCATGCAGTAGCTCCATCGCCTTGGCTGCTGGGAGCGAGAACGTTGTTGTGATTGTCATTTCCGGCACCGAAATCTCGTGAAGCTCCAGCTTAAAATTAGACTTCATCCACCCGAAATAGTATAACCGGTCCGCCGATGCAAAGAACTGGACCTTGATGGGACAATCACCCATGTTGATGATGACTTGCTCCCACACGTCCGAAGCTAAGTTATAACGCCAGAGTGAGCGAGGGGTCCCCGGCACAACTCGTCCGTTCAAGTAGCTACGGACGGCACCGAAGTGGATGTAGACGAAGCCATTCAAAACAACTGCGTTCAAAATGGGTCCAACTCCACCCGCGTGAACACAAAATGGTTCTGCTCCAACACGCCACTCGTTTGTGACGGAGTCGTAGATCTTCACAAAGGGTTCAATGTGCGTTGGGTTGAGTGCGGGAGCGATACGGTGATTGATGAAGAGCACTTTAAACGTTGAGGTAGCGTTGTCGACAACGGGGACAAGAACCGGGAAGTCGGTGCCGTCGAAGTTGGAGTTGGACCTCGAGTGGCATTTGACGCCTGGGAGCTCTTTTGGAGAGATGCCAATCGGGTTATAAATGACGATGGTGAATGCTGAGCCTTCTGTCTCCCAGTAGCGCCAAAAGGGGGGCCCCTTGATTCGTGTCACGTAGCGGCATACGAGCCCGTCGTTCATGTAAGCAACCGGGCTAACGTAACTATGTTGGTAGGGGAGCAGGCGCATTTGGTCGTTGCTGACGGTGTTCCACTTGTGGGATTTGAGATCCAGGAAACTATAACACTCGTGGTAGTTGTTGTTGTCGTCCAAGACCCAATCGCGCATGGCAATGGAGGGGCTCTGGGCGGCTCTTTGTGTGTGGGCGGTCGCGAAGCGCACGCTGCTAATGAGGTCGTTCCACGTCTTGGAAACGGAGCGGAGCTGACAAAGATCACGCACTGGAAGCAAGATGAGGATTTTTTCCAAGCAATCGTCTGGAAGTTGGCTCCATAGTTTTGGATCCATGGCCGGCATGACAAAATATATTGCGTTTCTAACCTCTTTGAACTTTTGTCAAGTTTGAAGAGTGCAAGTTCTTATAAAACTATTGCTTTTACTTTTCGTTGCTTTGATTTTTAGTTTCCTTTACTTTTTGTTGCTTTTTATTTTTAGTTTCTATTATTTTTTAATGCTTTTATTTTTTTTAAACAACATTCGTCTTTGTGTGAAAAAACATGCTAAAAAAGTTACCCACACAAATGAAAATCTCTTTATCATTTTACATCATTACTAGGTTATATACCCGTTGTACCAACGGGGCGATATGCTTATTAATGAAGTGCTTCTGTGTAGACAACGTTGCGTGTGCGCCCACTGTTCCCATACCTGTCATCTGTCAGAAGAATGTTTACGTGGGCAGGCGAGGTTGCGTGAGAGAATGCAACATATAGCTGGCCTTGGGAAAACACCTCTCTACTGACATCGATGCCAACGTGCTTGAGGGTCTATCCTTGGGATTTGTTGATAGTCATCGCATATGCAAGTTGGATAGGGAGCTGCTTGCGCTTGACTTTGTAAGGCAATCCTGCATCCTTGGATGTCAATGATATGCGTGGAATAAAGGCAATGTGTCCTTTGTGGTCGTTTGTCATGACTTCCCCTTCAATGACCCACTGCTCAAACCGCCTGATGAGAAGTCGCGTGCCATTGCACAAACCATTTGCATGATCAAGGTTTTGCAACAGCATAATCGGTGTGCCAACCTTGAGTGACAGCCGATGAGGAGGCCAGCTGTTGAGGTCCAGACGGTTGAAATACTCGATGGGGATCACGTTTGCACCTATCGGGTCATTGATCGAATCTGTGCTTAGATAGGTCTGCTCATTGCCAGGGATGAACTTCAGAATCTCTTCATTGATCTCCGCAACGCCGCGGTTGAGTGGGGCAAGGATTGCACGCTCGCTGAGAAAGTCACAGTTGGCAATTTGGTGTCCGCTGCGGACACCTGGGTATACACAATCAATGAGGCGTGCGCGGCCGTTGTCTTGTCCATAGTTCAGCGCTGGTGCACGTTCAACAATCATGCTTTGGGGGCAATGCACGTATCCATTGTCGGCGCTCGGCAAGCGATCCTCGCCTAAGGCAATGAGCCATTCGGATAAAGTGCGGCCGCCAAATTCCTTGCTTGCTCTATTACCGTCCGTGCCAGTCCGCATGTTGATGGTCAGACGAAAAGTTTGCACATGTGGCCACAGATGGGACTCCTTGATGGAGGCCATCGCAACCTGCGGACGTGATGCCTTCGGAAGAATTGGAAGCACTTGGCAAAAATCACCACACATAACGAAGATGATCCCGCCAAACGAGAGGTCAATACCAATAATATCCCGTAGCGATCGGTCCACCACCTCGAATGCGTGCTTGTTTGTCATGGGCACGTGGTCCCAGAGAATGAGTTTGGTGCAACGGATAAGCTTTGCAAGGTCCATCTGGCGCGTGATGGCGCACTAAGAGGTTGGTGTAAGCTGGAGGGGAATCTTGAACTTTGAGTGCATTGTCCAACCTTTCTCAAGAAGGAGCGCAACAATTCCGGAGGATGCCATTGCCAGAGCAATGTCACTGTTTGCACGGACGGAGTAGAGGGTGATGTTCTCCAAGTATGTCTTTCCCGTCCCTCTAGGGCCGTCGATGGAAAAAATATCAGCCTTGCTAGCTTGATAGGCACCGTGAATTGCGTCAAACGCAGCGCGCTAATCAATGTTTAATGTCGGTAGCGTACGTCTCAGCTTTTCCTGAAGTGCCAGGATATTGTTCTTAAGCTGATCACGAATCGATCGATTGCCTTCAATCTCAAGCTCCTCCAACGCAACGGACGGATTGGGCAGGCCAAAGTTGGCCAGAGTCCTTCCCATCGTGGTGGCAAGGTCGTCGTTGATGAGGTACAGAACGAGGCTACGTATCTGATTCTCATTTGGCTGCACAATCCCACGCTGACAAAGTCGGTGTGCGTAATCGCCGGCCATATGGACGCTGTGTCGTTCCCTAAGTTGTAGCGGGTCTGCTCGAGGGCCGTGTGTGAGGATTGTGACAAACAATGAGCACATCTGCGCTCCGGTCTGCATCTCTGCCGCCTCTGTCATGCGCTGGTCCCACTCCTCGTCTGTCTCATATAGACCGTGTGCAATGCAAGTAACTTCGAAGGTATCGTGGATACGCCTGTCAACGGTCCGCAAGTTCTCGAAGGACGTAGCTCCCTTCACCACCGTCAAAAGGGTTTGTGCAAAGAACCGCTCGCCGCCGGACGGCCCAACAAAATACACCCGTCCGATTGTCGTTCCCGTCTGACGCCGCTTCCACTTCTTCTGCAAAACATTCCACGTGAAGTGTTTGGGCATGTCCTGGCAAAGCATCAGGCGAGCAAGCGGATCGGTCTGGTTGATGTCAAAAAACTCCGTCAAGCTTGTCTTGTAATCTGCTGTGCGGGCAATGACCTCGGAAAGTGGCTCGTTGGCGTTGAACATGATGCGACGCTCATTTGGCAGGTGGATTTGTAGTCGTGTAAGTGACGGCAATCCGGCGTGCAGCCTGAATTTAAATTGTCGCCAAACGGCCTCTAGAGGCGACACATAGCGAGCGTTGATATATTGCTTCACCTCGTCAATCGGTCCTTGAAGCACCACTGTAACGCAATCATGCCCTTTGTAGACGTATTTGAAGAGGTACTTGACAGCTTGGACGGTCGAGCAAATCTCTATAAACTACAAATAGTAAGCTACAAATATTACACACCTTGGACAGGCATCTGTGGCAGAGTATCTTACCTCAATGTTAATGTGGGCATTGTATTTGGTTGATAGCCACAAATTGTGTGGCACCACCCACCTGTTATCAATGGCGTTGCCGCGGGCGTCAACAAACATGCGTCCATTGTCGCATCGCCGATATTTGGGGTATCCATCATCATTCGTCTGTGTTGTTGGGTTGAAGTGACGGGGGTATTGTTTTGTGCATTTTCTGTCCTTTATGCACGGTGCGAAAGGGTACCGGTATGCTGCACCGCACAACCCGTGTATCATGCATCTTGTCACCGTCTTGTATGCCAGCGGATGGATATCACGGTCAGGAATTTCAGCGGAAACCATGTTGTCGATCTCCTCTGGTGTCCGCAACTTTGATTGATCGTTGAGAATGAGGAGCATGTGGACATGAGGGAGACCGCATTTCTGAAACTCGACAACCCAAACTTGCGCCTCCGGCATCCCCAACACTCCTTTCTCTAGATCTTTTAGCAATTCCTTCAGCTTCAAGTTGAACATACGACTCACTAAGTCTGGCCGGTCGCTCGCTGTTTGGCCTGGAAGTTGCTCACGTGTGATCTCCTCCCACTTCGGATTGCACGTGAATGTCTAAAAGAGGTCGGGAATGCCGAAGTTGTAGACAATTGCCATTGCATCGTATAAAGCTGCACCATCTGGCATGGCCCACCGGTGAATGACGATGGAAGAATGAGCTTCTGGCCGATCTGCGCCGCATTGACGTCACCCTGGTCCAATGCATCCTGCGCACCCTTGTAAATATCAACACGAAGATTGGCTTGGTTGTGGCGGATGAAATTGAGACGGTTCTCCTCGGCGCAGGCGTACTCGTCAACAATGAATTGCTGAAGCAGGCGTCCAACACAAAAGATATGTTCGTCATTGCGCACATGAATGATGTACGCGTAGAACTGAGTGATTGAAACACGCTTCGATCTGCCTCGACCGCGAACAACCTCTGCTTCACTTTCCGAGTTCTCCACAAATTCTCCGGAATCGCGATTGTAGTTGAAGCCGGCCAAGGCAATATTCGGGTGCCACCCATCCTGACCGTTGAAAAAGAGCATTACATAGTGTATTGGGATGTATGAAGGGTGCAGGATAGAAATGCGCTGTAACGGACTAACGATCTTCTTGACAACAATATCGAGTGTTGTTCCTTCCGCATCTGTTCCATGTCCGACCATGAGGACTCCGGCCTCATGTATTTGGCCTTCTAGTAGACGACGCAGCGTTGGCGGTGGTGGCGCCAATGGGGACAGTTGGACCTTCCCGCAACAGCAGCATGTAGTGAAGTGCGGAAGTGCTCATGACGAACCCGTCACCTGCTCCTCGATCCAATGTAAAGCGTTACAATGGTCACATCGCACCTCCATCCGGTCGTTGCTGCCATCGAAATCACGTCGCGCTTGTGGGAGCCGGTTGGTGACTTCCGCCCTTTGTGAAAATTTGATGAGCAAATTCAAAATTCAAAATTTATAACATAATCAGTCTTTAAAGAATCCAGGACAAATCTATATATCATGAGGTTATATACCCGTTGTACCAACAGGGGCGACATGCTTATTAATGAAGTGCTTCTGTATAGACAACATTGCATGTGCGCCCACTATTCCCATACGTTATATACCAACTCTATCAACTACCAACTCTATCAACTACCAACTCTATCTCTAGTCTGTTTTACTTTCTATTCCAAAAGTAGACTTTCTATTCCAGAATTAGATTTTCTATTCCAATTCTAACTAATCAGAAGTTTAGTTCTAGCTTTATCTTTCTTAAGTTCAGTTGAAGTGTGAGTGTTGCCTCACCCAGAGCCTCATTGAATTCTATTATATATCTAGTGGGGTACCCATGTCCTTTGGACACCTTTCTTGTTGGATAATTTTTGTTGGATGAATTTATTTACTGGGAACGGACGGACCAACATCAAGCTTAGCATATTGTATATTTCTTAGTACCACAGCAAGGACAATCATTAATATCTAGGTTTGCAAGGTACAATTGAGGTTGATGGGCGATTATACATACGTTCACATAATTTACTCTTGAAGCACAAAAAATGTATTAAAGTGAAGCAAAATAAACTTTTAAAAATAGAAGTACCACACCATACATGTCGACACAGTATAAGACCATTTTACAAATTTTTCACGCTAGGTTCTTCTGCTCATCTCTCTCAGGGAAATCTTCGGGAGAACGCAAAATCTTTCATGAAAGCCTGTATCTTCACAGGACTCATTAGTCTGCGACACGAATTCCTACACAAAAGTCGTGTTGCTCATCTCGACTTTTGCTCTATATCGGTCAGTCTGAATTCTTTGAACAAAACTTCTCCTACTCGACTCCGGCTTTTCTCTGCAGCAGGACATCGTTTATGAAACCTTGCATCTTGCATGTTAAACCGAGAACCAGGATTAGCGGACCCGGATAGTAATTTTTATTTTTGGACTCCGAATGAGTTTTTTATCTCTCCAGTGGATGAACCTGGCCAAGCGGATGATTTCCGTCCTGACCAATTTCGTCCGCCAGTTGGATGAACCTGGACAGCTGGATGACTTTCATCCAGTCTAGTGTTCATCCGCCGGATGACTTCAGTTAGGATTTGGTGCACATGGAGGGGGAGCTTGGAGCTCTCTCTCTCTCACACACTTGCAACTTGGAGCTAGGAGTTGGAGCTTAGACACAATTAGGGTTTGAGAAGTTTTTAGAGGTTTTGAGGTCACATTGTATTAGAGAGACTTTGCCATGTAAAAACTATGACCTAGCCAATAAAATCCGACGTGATTTGAGGTTTTATGAGGAGTTTTGAGCAAATCAGGGTTTCTTAGGGTTTCTAGGGTTTATGTGAAAGTGAGTTTGTAGGTCAATCTCCCTTTAACATTGGCGACCATGCACAAGTTCGAATCATGTGGCTCTTGCTACAAGGAGGCAACTAGGGTTTGAAGCTTTGAGATCTAGATCTAGGGTTTGGAGGCTTGTTTTTTGAAGTTCTAGTTGTATTTGAGTTGCATCGTAGGTTTAGAGTGCTTCTCTATACATTGTACTACTAGGTTTTTGTGGGTTTTTGTAAAAACTCCAACATTTGTGTTGTTTGAGGAAAAGGCAAAATTATGGTTTCTGCCCCGTTTCTACCCAGTCCCAGCGACAGTCCTGCCTAGTTTCTGCACAGTTTCTGACCAGTCTCGGCTACAGTTTCTGCCCAGTTTCTGACTAGTCCCAACGACAATTTCTGCCCAGTTTCTGACCAGTCCCGACGACAATTTCTGCCCAGTCCAGCAGAATTACAGGCCCTGGAGCTGAAGCTGATAGTAACTAGCCCAAGCGGAGTACCGGCAGTGACTCCTGGCAGCAACTTCTGGCAGTGCTGCCAGTCCGGCCATTTTCCAGCAACGACTCCCGGAGTCCAGCCCAGCCAAAGACGTGCCCCGGGCGGTGATCGCGCGCCGGTAGCAGTAGGCACCCAACAACACTACGTCCAGGAAAGTTATTTATTCTTTCCAAATTTTTGAATGTATTTCCAAGTTTTTGTTTCCGGACACACCTTGGTAATTTGTGTGGACGTTTAGCGGAACTTTACTGACGTTTAGCGAACTTTTCTAGACGATTAGCGGAACTTTTCTACAAGTTTAGCGGCAGTTGTAGAGGTAGTTTTAGCGGCCGTTTTTCCGGCCATTTTTAAGGCAGTTTTAGAGGTAGTTTTCGAGGTAGTTTTGGCTGTTGCCAACCAGGAGTCCCAACGCGAACATCCGATCATTCCTGGGACACCCGGGGACCCGGAGACCTTTCAACTGCAGCCAGCCCGGAGTCCCAACCCGGCCATCCGATCATTTTCGGTGACACGCGGAGACCTGGAGACCTTTCAGCTGCAGCCAGCCCGGAGTCCCAATCCGGCCATCCGATCATTTTTGGGGACACCCAGAGACCAAGAGGCTTCCAGCTGAAGTCAACACCGACGTACCACCCGGACCAGGGGACTGTTCTACTCTAGAAGGGGGATGGTGCACCCGGACCAGGTAAGTTTCCGGAAACACATCCTTCAAGTTAAAAATTAAAAATTGAAAAGAAAAAGAAAATGGGAAATTTTGATGTTATGTTTAGTAGGTAAAAAAGTTGCAAAGGAAAATTCCAGCTACAATATGCGGACACTACTTACTAGGCAACACCTAGACTAGAGGAATGCATTGCTAACCGGAAAGGAGGAAAGATAGTGGATGGCTGGCGGGATTGCATGACCAGAGTAGTATGTCGGCACCCGGAAAGGGAGGACCACAGGAGGGACGGAGGACAAAAGAGATCCCTGATCACTACCGGGGCACCCAGAGAAGACCGGATACTGAAGTGCTGGCAGGACAACTCGACCAGGCCAACACCGGAAGTCAGTCACCGAAAGCAGAAGACAATTCACTCAGCATGGATGGTGACCAGGGAGGAAGAGGTCCAAGAGATGTTGGAAGTCAATTCCAGCAACCGCACACAACACGGCTAGTACTGCGGCCGGACAAAGTGGAGGTTAATACGGTCATGGGCGGACCACATAATACCTCGGAGGCTAGCGTACAACAAGCCTCACATTCACCACACGAAAGAGAAATAGAGGTGCGCAGAGTGGCAGCAAGGCTACCAGGAGTGTGCAAGTTGGAGCTTCATAGAAGAAGCTGACTTGAAGGATATTAACGTTAGAAATATGCAATAATGGTTGCCCAGGTGAAGCTTGGAAGTTGGTGTCAAGGCGGAGATTTTGGGACTTGGACAGGGTATCGGCACCCGGACAGACTGAGGAGAGACGGAGGACGAGGAGATCCACGATCTTTACCCAGCCACGGAGATGGCCTCATAACTGGAGCAGCTGGTGAGAAAACACGTTGGGGGCATATCCAAAGGCAACACCAGAAGGAGTCATAGATGACTTTCAACCGAAGAAAAAAAAAAAAAAAAAAAAAAACATCGGAGGACCGATGTAGTTTAGAAGGGGGATAATGTTAAATGGAGAACCAGGATTAGCAGACCTGGGTAGTAATTTTTATTTTTGGACTCCGAATAAATTCTTTAGCTCTCCAGTGGATGAAGCTGGCTAGGTGGATGATTTCCGTCCTGGACAATTTTTCATCTATTGGGCTGGCGAGATGAAACCTGGCTAGGCGGATGATTTCCGTCCTGACCAATTTCATCCGCTAGTTGGATGAACCTGGACAGTTGGATGACTTTCATCGAGTCTAGTATTCATCCGCCAGATGACTTCAGTTAGGGTTTGGTGCACATGGAGGGGGAGCTTGGAGCTCTCTCTCTCTCACACACTTGCAACTTGGAGCTAGGAGTTGGAGCTTAGACACAATTAGGGTTTGAGGAGTTTTTAGAGGTTTTGAGGTTACATTGTATTAGAGAGACTTTGCCATGTAAAAACTATGACCTAGCCAATAAAATCCGACGTGATTTGAGGTTTAATGAGGAGTTTTGAGCAAATCAGGGTTTCTTAGGGTTTCTTAGGGTTTCTAGGTTTTATATGAAAGTGAGTTTGTAGGTCAATCTCCCTTTAACATTGCACTTAGCCCGAAATCTTGCACAAAACTCGAAATCTGACACAGAATTCACTCTGGCTCGCAGGTGTGCCCTGGCACATGGTGCACGTCAAGGACCCAGAGCCCTCGGAGTTGATGCAGCGTAAGACCTCGCGCTCGCCGCCGCCGAGCTCCACCGTGATGTTGTCCGCGCCGACGCAGAAGCGGCACACCTGCGAGCCAATTCCCTTGTTAGTTGAGTTCTCGGAGCTCCACCGATTCGTGGACGATCGCGGCGACGACGTCGTCTGTGATGCGCCACCCGCAAAGCTCAGGCTGTCGCGGCTCCCCAGCGTCTGCCTCACGCCCTCGCCCTAGTTCTTGCACACCCTCCTCAAACTGAAAGCAACAATTCTCCACCAAATTAATCAACCTCCACGACCCAAAGCGGACCTAGAAACAGAGGAAGAGTCATAATTTACATGGCCATGTCCTTGAAGGAGTCGAGGTGCGAGAAGACGTTGGCCAGCACTTCCACCACCACCTCCCCGACGCGCAACAGCTCCGCGCCCTGCCGCCACAGCTCCGGCATCCCCATCGATCGGAAATCCATCGCCATCGACATGCCCTGCTACGGCTGCTGCAGCGCCTCCATGCTCATCACCATCGCCAGCGTCGGCATGTCTTCTTCATGAACTTCAAGTCGACGTACACTGAGTTTCTGGCGTCCCCAGCGCAAACCCTAACTGCGATATGTTTCATCCATTTTTCATCGGCATGTTCATCTATTCGGCGCGCTCATTTGTCATCCTGTATTCTTTTATAGATATAGATATCTATAAAAGAATACAAGATGACAAATGATTCTTTTGGATGAACGCCTCAATGGATGAACATGTCGATGAAAAATGCTTTTGGATGAAAAGCTAAAAGTTAGGGTTCTGGATAAAAGGACAGGGCGGGGATGGGGACACGGACGGGGACGGGGGACAAGGGGATAAGGACGGAGGGGACGATGGATTGGAGGGAAAGGGCTAGGGGACGGGTAGGTGGAGACTCAACACAAAAAAATGTTGTGTCCGAAGGACACGGCTAACACTCTAGTAGAATATTATATCTCATCTCATATAATAAGTGCAGATGGGCCTTGGAGGAGTGGCCAACTCAGACTGAAGAGACGGCCGAGTAATGCCACGTGACATTTACTTAAATACTTTTACTTTGTATACTTAGGCAATCTGGATACCTAAATTAATCAACCGGTAGAAATTGGAGATTGTCCTTGGTCCATTGGGTACAATAGGTGGTGCACTAGTTATATTTAGTATATAATTGTAGTAACGGGTATCTGGGATACCATGGTGATACTCGCTACCTAACTGAGAGACAACTAGGAGATATTTCCAAGGAAGAGGACAGGGACTTAAACTTGAGACAAAGACTTTACTTTTACTTTTACTTTTAAAATTTTAGTTACCATACCTAAAGTTACATAATCCTTTGAGATCAACGGGTCGGTATACTAGTATATATATATATAAAGCGCGCTAAACAGATATCATCAATATCATGGTGACACTTGCTATTTTGCTAGAAGATAATCAAAAGATATTTCCGAGGAGGAGGAGGGGGAGTTAACTTGGAGGGGGACTTTACTTATACTTATACAATTTTAGTTATATTACCTGTTAGGAACAACGGGTCAGTATGCTACCCTAAATATGAGAATTAGTGTAATGGTACAAATAGTGAATTATTTGTAAATAAGTTGACAATTAGTGTCAGCCACCGATGTCATTAATTTTACCTCCAATCAATCACTTACTAGCCGCCAAGCCTTTATTCTCTCCCGTAGACTTCTTATCATCGTTTCCATCCCTTTATTCACTTTAGATACTCAAAGTGTCCACCAAATCTTCATCTACATTTGATACACTAGACATCCACAAGTAAAAAAAATATCATTACAATCTTCATTGGAATAGACAAATAGTGTACCAGTTGACATTTTGTGTATAATTGTTTCACTACATTAACTTCTTGGTTTACAATTAGTATACGGGTGTGTATTTAGTGTACACTACACTAAATGTTATATTTTATTGTAGTGATAAATGAGGTGACAAAAATAATTATCCTCCCTCCTCATGCTACTCAGAAAAAATTGATGTCGCCAATCTTGAAAATGCAAAAGAACCAACCTTAGCATCACACTGACATCACATCAGTATCAAACCGGTTCTAACCCTGGCATCAGTCAACCCCAAAACGGGTACAATACAGGTATCACAGCAACATCACACATACATGACACGCGGGTACCAGAAGGCGTCGAACAGAACGGCATGAGGGTATCACCCAGATCTCAATAGTCCACAAACGAACAAGAGAGACGCTACCACATTCGGAGTCCCGGGCATCACCGGAACATCACATCAGTACCACACGGGTACAAACACCAGGTATCATAACAATTGCGGAATTGCAACCAGATATCATGAGAGTATGAAACTAGTATCTAACGGGTATACGCCTGAGTATTACCTAGGTATCAAAACTTCACACAGCGAACAAGAGAGTCGTCTTCTCCTTTCAGATCACAAACCGGGATTTGTTTCCTCGCATTAGGGTTTGGAGCTCGGATTTTTGCAGAGAAACCCTGGCGATGGCGCTCCGGAGCGTAGGGCGCGCGCTGCTCAGGCAGCAACGCCAAGCTATTCGCACCTACGGCGCGGCGGCGTTGCAGCATGAGGAGCAGGCGCAGCAGCACTTGGAGTGGGACTACCGGGGCCAGCGGCAGATCGTGCCCTTCCACCACCGCGTGCCGATGGTGGCGGTGGACGCCTGGGTGGCGCCGAACGTGGTGCTGGCCGGGACCGTGGACATCCAGGACCGGGCGACGGTGTGGTACGGCTCGGTGCTGCGCGGCGACATGAATCGCATCGTGCTGGGATTTTCCTCCAGCGTCGGGGACAAGTGCGTGCTGCACGCGGCGAGCACGGCGCCCACGGGCCTGTCGGCCGAGACGCTCATCGGGAAGTACTGCACCATCGGGAGCTTCAGCACACTGCGGTCGTGCACGGTGGAGGACGAGGCGGTCGTCGGACAGAGGTGTGTGTTGTTGGAGGGCAGCCTTGTGGAGATGAACTCCATGCTCGGGTCCGGGTCTGTGTTGCCGCCCGGGCGCCGCGTCCCCGCGGGCGAGCTCTGGGCCGGGAACCCCGCGCGCTTCGTCAGGATGCTCACCAATGACGAGATCATGGCCATTCCCAAGCTTGCAGACGGGCTCCGCGAGCTCGCGCAGGAGCACATGCAGGAGTATCTGCCATATGGCACGGCGTACTTGGAAGTGGAGAAGCTGCGCCAGAAGATGAAGCTGCCGATGTGAGGTCTGGAATTTCTCTCAATGCCTGACAGATTCGTGTCAATTAGGGTTTGGATGCTCCTTCACAGAATTGAGGTATGAATTAGCTAATTGGAGACATTTCTGTCGTCCTGTTTTGTTACGGCTTCTGGCATTGATGTTGAGCCGCTTGCCTCTTTGATTGGGGTCCTTTGTAGAGTGTAGTTAGGGTGAAAAAACTTGGAAGGCAGACCAATAATGGTCATGAATGCTGCATGGTTCACGAAAGTAGAGTTAACCGCGAGAGCTTGGACTGTGGATCGACTGATCACTCAATAAACCGACGTTTTGAGGGGGATAACCACTCGAAAAGAAACTCGCCGGCCTCGAAAGTGATTTCTTCTGTGACTTCTGATTTAGAGTATTTTGTGTACATTCACTACTTTCTGCTTAAATCACGTTTTCCAAGTCGCCAACTATTGATCACTCAACTTTGAGAGGAAAATGACTATCGGAACATATTTGGTTGTGAATTATATTTACAGCAACGGAACAGTTTTCAGCATGATAACTTGAATATCGATATTTGGTTGTTCCGATGTTTTATCATACTGATAACTATCGGAACAGTTTTCATTGAAGTGCATTCTAAGTATCTTGGCGAAAGTTACAACACCAAAAGCACTAAAAACGACCTTGGCGAAAGTTACAACACCAAAAGCACTAAAAACGACCTTCTCAGAGCCTTGTAGATGTTAAAGGGTTAAGTAGTATAGATAGTTGTACTCTTGATAAAAATTCTCCATTAAAAGTAAATAGTTATTGTGCTTTCAAATCACAAGTACTACTATACTAAAGATGATATTCAGTGCTGACCACACTAATTTGTTTATTAATGCTATAAGTTTTTACACTTGATGAACATCTTCACCAACTATGTTCACAATAATCCCCTCATTAAGTAGAATAGATAGTTGTGCTCTCTATGAAAAATTTCTTCAAAAGTATAAAGTTATAGCATTTCCAAAACAATTAGTCCAGTTGTACTAAATATCATCTCTAGTGTACACTAAGCATAAAATTTATGTTTACTACTTTACAAGTGTTACCCTTCACTTAACATAACACTCTAGAACCAATGTTAGAATGATAGAGCTGATGAAACTGGTCATCATGAAGGAAGAATTAGGTGTGTGTCAATGAAGAAGTGAACATGACCCGTTAGCAAAGAAATGAATCATATAGTGAATTCTAAAATTCAAGAAGCCGCTCTTGCATTAGTTCTAGAATGTTATGAAATCATGCCCAAACTAACCCTCCCGTTCACAAAATCCTCAAAATAGTAAGTGTAAAATAATAAGTTTGCTCCTAGTGGTAGTTTGTACTACGTGCATGT
The DNA here is from genome assembly GCA_963971425.1 of Bryoerythrophyllum caledonicum. NCBI lineage: Eukaryota > Viridiplantae > Streptophyta > Bryopsida > Pottiales > Pottiaceae > Bryoerythrophyllum > Bryoerythrophyllum caledonicum. The sequence continues at coordinate 17,837,964 of OZ020524.1, read as the reverse complement.
ACTTAATCCCTAAAGGACCATTTGTACCTACGGGGTACAAATTGATTTTGGGCAGTTCCTAAAAATCCATGTTTGAAGATAACTTCTTAAAGTTTTTAGTGAGAATAGAAATACGGGTTATCTTTGCGGAGATTTTTTTTTGGACTTATAGAGAAAAAGTTATGGTGCTTCAAACATAATAAGCATGTACCTTTTGGCAGTTAGGCAATATACTATAGAGATGAATAGTGCTACTGTAGAGTTGACAATTGCACTTTTTGAGACGGGTAGTAGTGAAGAAAAGTTTTTAGCAACCTTCATTGTTTTCACTTAAAAATGCATAGAAATCAAGGATTTTACTTTTTTGAAAAAATATTTTTTTATCATTGGAATAAGTCATGACAATTCTAATCACCGTTCAGATATTTAGATCCAACAATTATTTCTCTATTTAAAAAATAAAATTGCTTTCCCGAATAAAGGGCCACTTTCTATACCCCTAGTTGTTGAAGGTCCATTTTTCTTATCGTAAACACCTCCATTACTTGTGAATTTTTGGCATCCTATGACCCAACACAAGGTAGAACATAGATCCATTGAGTTTATGCAATGTGTAGTGGAAAAATATGCCATTATCTTGAGTCAAAGTACGCTGGCCATATATAGGCACAATCGGAAAAAACAAATTTTCACTCTTCAAATACAAGTATTTTACAATCCATGCGGTTAAATTTTATGAAATAATTTGGGTATCTACTTGTAATAGTTAGTTTGAAGATCCTACCGTTGAAAATAGTAAACGGATATTTGAATAAGTCTAATAATATCTCATGTCATGGATGGCTTTGGTGAAGCATAAGACCTGGTCCTTTAAAGGTAAAATAATGATATGGGTTGAATTCAATACTCAGGAGTAGAATCAACCAATTAGCTGATAACCTGAAAAGAAATGGCACTACTGTACCCTCCCATAAGTTTACATATTCTCACTCTTCAAGTGTGAATTTAGAAGTCAAGTCCTGCAGCAATTAGAAGTTGCTAAATTTAGACGTCAAATTATACTACACCGGCTTCTAAACTCACGCCAATGAGATCGCTGTAACTTAGGCATTGGACGAGTGAGAGTACGTAAACTTATGGGAGGGTACCCTTTAGTAAAGATATATACTTCTTGCATTCCTAGAAAAAGTAACTTTCAGTGGTGCCAACTTTGACACCATCTTGACGGTTAGAATTTTTTTATTTTACCATGAAATTTTTGGCACAAGATCACTTCTATGTTGACAACATGTGTGCCAAATTTCAAGGCCAGAAAATGAATATAGAAAAAGATATTTCAAATTTACCAACATGTGTAGTTGTAAGCCATTCACTACTGCCAATTTTGACATCCTCTGGAAGGCTGAAAAATTAATATTTTACCATGAAAGTTTTATCACAAGATCACCTCTATGTTTATAACATGTGTGTTGAATTTCAAAGCCACATGATGAATACAATAATAGATAGACAAGATTGTTTCTCATAGTTACACATGCTGGTAGATTTTGAATATGGGTTTTTGTATTCATCTTTTAGCCTTGAAATTTGGCAAACATGTTATAAACATAAAGGTGATCCTGTGTTAAAACTTTCATAGTTAAATAACAATTTTTCAAACCTAGGGAAGGTGCCAAAGCTGAAATGGTACCCTTGGTTGGCACATTGGGCGCGGACAGGACGTCCCCCACGCTCGGACTTACCGGAGGTGGGCCCCCGTCTTAATTGCATGGGTTCATTTTTCTGGCCCTCCCATTTTGGGGGGGTCAGAGGCTTTTTTTGGCTTTTTTTTTTACAAAATTGAGGCCTACGGCCCCAATTTAGTCCATAGGTCCCCCTTTGGCTAAATTTAGGCCTCCATTCAAAAACAAAATAGGGGCCAGGTTTTGGCCCCACCACCTCATCCCCCACCCGGTAAGTCCAAGCATGGGGGATGTCCTATCAAATCGGGCACATTGATAGATTTTGATTTTTTTCTTTTCTATCGTGGATATTTTAGACTTGAAATGAAGCACACATATAATCAACATACAAATGGTCTCATGTCCAAAATCTCATGGGAAAAAATATAAAATTCAATCATTTGGCAAGAGTGAAATGTTTCTCACAACTACACATGTTGGTAGATTTCAAAAATCTTTTGCTATGTACGAATTCTGGCCTTAAAATTTGGCACACATGTATTCAATATAGAAATGGTTTTATGCCAAAAATTTCATGCGGGAAAAAAAAAACTTAATCCTTGGGAGTGTGTCAAAGTTGGCCAAGACTGAAATGTTTCTTACAACTACACTCACAACTACACATATTGCTAGATTTTAAATATGTCTCACTGTGTGGAGTATAAACATGTAATAAACACAGAGATGGTATCATGCCAAAAATTACATGGGCAAAAACAAAAAACTCAATCCTTGGGAGGGTGTCAAAGTTTGCAGCTCTGAATCTTTTCTTTTGTTAGTGCTACCCATGTTGGTAGATCTTGAATATCTTTTCTCTTCCGGCCTTCAAATTTGGCACACATGTTGTCACCATAGAAATGATCTTGTGCCAAAAATAACAATTTCTAACCCTCAAGAGGGTGTCAAAGTTGGCAGCACTGAAAATTACTTTCTCTAGTAATGCAAGAAGTACATATCATTACTGAAGCGTACTGTACAGTATGTATTACTAGGATACTTGTAATATGCAATGACCTAACGTTAAGAAGCCCAATCCAGCCTGAAAGAGTGAATGAACCATCGTCATCAGACCTAACAAATGGGAAAAAGCACCTACTCCCCTTCAAGAGTGCCACAACCTGCAGCAAAAAAGATAGAGATCCCGCAGACTCAGTGCATCCCATCACATACAAGAATGTGAAAAAAAGGGTAATACTTGTCAATCTACCTCCACTGCATCATTGCGAAGAATCACGAGAAAAAACCTTCATCTTCCTCGGCCTGACGAACAAGTAATGTCCGGGCGTCCGAGGATGCACCTCCAACACCAGCGTCCATATTAAACTCTAAACCCCTAGGGTTTAGGGTTTAGGGTTTAACATAAACAGTCTCACCAGCTCCTCCAACCGACCCTCACCCTCGCGGTACCCCTGCACCCACAGCACCGACGGACAGCCTCTGGCACCCATACAAAGGAACTAACCAGCAGTAGATCCAACCACATACAAGGCTCACAAGTCGTCAGGAGAATGATGAATGTCAGGATAACTCCCCTGCAGGGTCCGGACCAGCAAAGATCTTCATCTTCCTCGGCCCATCCTTCCTGGGCCCAGCAAGCGAGTAGTATGCAAACAGCTGCCCGGGTTGCTCAGAAGCAGAAGGATAGACTTCCACGTTGAAAAAGGGACGCACCAGCGTCTCCAACCCGCCCTCTTCCTCGCGGTACCCCTGCACCCAGAGCACCTTCAGCGCCCGCATCTCCTCCACCACCACCGCCAGCCCCGCCTCCCCAAACGGACAATCTCGGATCTCCAGCCTCTCCATCCTCTGGCACCCATACGCCAAGCCTGCCAGCCCCAAGTTGCTCTCGCCCGCGCACCCCAGTAGCAGCCACTTGAGGTTGCCACCATAGCTCCCAATCTCCACCAAGCCCCTGTCAGTTAATCCGCCGTGACGCAGATACAAGCACAGGCGCGTGAGGTGGACGCAACCTTTGAGTAAGAGCTTGAGGCCGTCGTCGAGAGGGAAGTCGGGGCGGTGTCTTCGGCTTGATTCCAGGATGATGCGGAAGTCGGTCAGGAGTGGGCAGCCTTGGCCGACCATGGCGAGCGCCGCGTTACAGATGTTGGAGACGTAGAGGACGAGGTGGTCGAGGAGGGGGCAGCCCTGGGCCAGCGCGACCACGCCGCGCTGGGTTATCTCGCCGGTCTCGTCGTGGTCCACGCGGAGCTTGCGCAGCAGCTTGCAGCTCCCGGCGAGCGTCTCCATGCCCTCGTCACCCAGCGTGTTGCGAGTCTGGGAAGAATGAGAGTAGTATTTGTCAACTGAGGGAAAGATACCAAGAGTTTTTACCTCTTTTCTCCATTTTCTCTCTTGAAATCAGCTCTGATTAGGAATAAGGCAGATAAATCTACTACTTACTTGAGTTGAGAGACCACCAAGCTCTTCTATTTATCTAGAAATTAAGTAAGAAAAGAGTAGCATAATAATCAGTAAAAAGACAGCATATCTTATTGAAACCTTGGATGACTTTCCAAAGAACTCTATCTCATGCAAACTCTTTCTTCACTCCAAAAGACAGCTAACCAGAAAGCAGCAAGCCCATTCATTGACTTGTGAAGTATTCAAGCACCAAGCTCTTCTATCGATCTAACAACTATTCAGAGTCAGAAAAGAGTACCATAACGGATCAAGAGAGGGCATAACCTAGGACGACATTCCAAACAACTCCACCTCAACATTGTTCGGGAGGGTCTACCTTGAGCTCTTCAAGGAGATGGCAGGAGCCGAGAATCGAACAATGCCCCTCACAGCTCAATAAAGTGAACTGCAGGTCGAGCTTCCTCAGATTCCCCGCCACGGGCAGCACCATCCGCACCCCAGCGTCCGCGAGGTTCCACATCCCCGTCAACGCCCTGAGCCCCTGGGGCAACGACACAGGCTCCTCCCCAGAGCGCCCGCACGACCCCGCCCCGAGCTCCCGCAGGCCCGCCGGCGCGCGCCGCAGCACGCCCGACAGGCCCCGCATCTCTACCTCGCCCACCTTCAGGCACACCAGCGACTTGCAGCGCTCCACCAGGGTGAGGAGGTCGGCGAGGTTGACGTCCACGATGCCCATGACGCCGAAATGGAGCTCTTCTAGGGTGGTGTTGTGGTGGGCGAGGGTGTGGAGCCAGGCGCCGCCTGAGTCCAGGACGTCGCTCTCGTCCAGGCTCAATCTCTTCAACGAACTGTTGTGAGTCAAGGAAAGCCAACATAGAGCAACATGCGCAACATGAGCAACATGAGCAACATATCTCAACATGATCAACACATCTCCACCATAAACCACATATCTCAACATGAGAAGCATATCTCGACGTGAGCAACACACCCCTCCACATGAGCAACACACCCCTCAACATGAGCAACACACCTCTCAACATCGGTAGACCTAATCCTTCACATCTACATCCCTAGGATTAGCTATATTCAATGATCGAGCTATACTCAATGCTGAAGATGTTATGAAAAACGCTTTGTGAGATCTCTAACTCTTGGTGTGGAACCACACATCAATGAGCAGGACGACCAGCAATGATCAAGCCACATCCAATGGTCGACTATATCCAATAATCATGCCATATCCAAAACTGAAGATGAAAGAACGTTGTAAGATCTCAAACCCTAAAACCCTATGGAAACCTAAAACCTTATAAACTGAGTAGGACCACCAGTTCGAGAACCTGGCCATGATCAAGCCAATCCAAACCTGAAGATGAATACATGGTGAGACCTCTGATATGGAAGCCTTAAACCCTAAAAGCCCTAAAATATGAGCAGGACGACCAGTTTCAAAAGTACAATCAAGCCGTATCCACTCCTGAAGAAGAAAACGCCACGAAACCTCAAAACGGGCCTGAAGACCTAAAACCCTGAGAAAATTCGACGATCCGCTCAAGAAATTCGCAACATACCGGCACTTGGATGCGACAGGAACCAGCCCTTTCGTCGAAAACCCGAAGCACTTGTGCAAATGCAGCACATGCAGCCCCGCCCCAAACCCCGACGCCGCGACGAGCTCCAGGTCCGCGTCCCGGATCGTGACGCGCCGCAGCTGCAGCACGTGCAGGTCGAGGTAGTGGCGCGCGAGCTCCCGGAGCCAGGGCGACGCGGATCCGCCCCAGTCGCGCGGCAGCAGCCCGTACTCCGCCGCTCGCGGCATGCCCTTCAGCTTGATCTGCTCCAGGCGGTGGAACCTGCGCGAGAGGGCCGCCGGGTGCGCGGCGTACATGTTGGCGATCGTGAGGGTTGTGCGCGTCTCGCCGTCTACACGCCGCCATTGGCGGCAAACCAGGGAGATGGCGGCTCTGTCCACCGGGGACTCAATATGCTTCAACACACACGCCAGCGCCTCGTCTGAAATCCCACAACGCCTCTCCATCGCCATCGCCACCACCAAACCCTAACAAAACACACAAAACCTCACTCTAATCTCCCTAGCCCCTCAAGCTACCGCTTCCTTTTCTCCAAAGACAATTTTCCTCTCTTGTTGTCCTCAGTCTGCTTCAACACACACGCCAGCGCCTCGTCTGATATCCTGCACCTTCTCTCCATCGCCATCGCCACCACTAAGCCCTAACAAAACACACTGATCCCACCTCGAGCCTCAGAAAACACACAACTTCTCAAGCTACAGTCCGCCATCTCCACCACCAACAGAACCTCTGACCTCTGACCACTCAAGCTACAATCCGCCATCGCCACCTCAGGAAACGCACTAACCCCTCACAAACCAGACTAATCTCTCTGACCCCTCAAGCTAGAGATTTCTTCTTCTCCCAAAACACAGTTGCGTGCACTCTCTTGTCGTCCTCTATCTGCTTCAACGCTTCGTCTGCAATCCCACACATTCTCTCCACCCCCAACTAAACCCATCTCTCAGACTAATCAAGCTACAGTCCGCCGTCTTCACCACCACCAACGGACCTCCACTCCAACACTCAGAAAACACACTGATCCCCCAGACACAACCTAATCTCAAGCTACAGTGCTCTGCGATGACTCCTCTTCTCCAAAAACAGACGGTTGCTCCGACTTCTAAACTTGGGACAAGAATCATGCGACCATCACTCTGACATCGTTTTACAGGAAAGTTACCCACTTCGGAAACTACAATTACAATTGCAAACTTGGTTCAATGCTTGTACAGAAATCTATAGTACACTGCATACCTACGTCTAGCTACCATATGGTCCATGATACTTACATCTCTGGCCTTCGGATATGTCTAGGTTTTGGTTTTTTGATTCATGTCATTCGGTTGATGCTAGTCTATGGTGAGGTTGGGATTGGATAGTTGAAGAAGGCGGGTGGTGATGTGTGCTACGGTTAGACATCTTCAATTGAAGATGCATCAGTACTCCCTCTTGGGAGACATGTCCATCTTGGTTAGGTGCTCTTGACAGCGTTTGGTGGTGAGTCTGGTTTGGCAGAAGATGTATCAACTGCTGACTTCCAGATGATGTCCTTCAGCTGTGCGCAAAAGCTCTTGTAGAACTGCACAGTACCAGGGTTTCGGTTCAAGCCCAGGTTGAAGAGCAAGTTGGAGGAAGAAGAAATCACAGAGGAGATGGGAAAGACGAGGATCAACACATGGGTATATCCACCGAATAAGGTTAAATGAAATGGTGTAATCAATGGGAGAGTGCCTTTCTGTACCTTGTGGTATTCCAGAGTGTCGCCGGCGGCCTTTCGTACCTCGATCATGAACAGAGAAGGAGCCACCTCAAACACCTGCAGTTTTGAGAGGGTGTTAGGATGCTTGCATTTCTCTAGTTGCAAAGCCCATTTCTACACGTTTCGGAGCATGTTCTTCTAACGGGTCTCATACATGTTTGCTTCCTGTTTCAAGATTCGTAATCGACGTGATTGAGATGCTTACCTCAATGGCCACGGCCAAGTGCTGAGCTATTCTGCACTCGCCAACTGCCTCAAGTCTCATCTGCCACAATAAATTTCCAAGCGCTGGAGCATCAGTTGCCAGAGCAATGGACAGCCAGAAATTCAATAACTGCTCGTACCTTTGCGCCTCAAATTTGGAGCCAGACAGTAAAGATATTTGAAAGTCACCCGAAGTTTGAATAAGATAACCCCCTAGTCTTTTCAAGTAGAATATTAGAATTCAGCTCTAGGTAGCTCTCAATGTCTAAAATCAGCTCAAAGGAGAGAAATGTGGCTAATATTCACCAGCGACTTTAATCCAAATTCTTTCTTCACTCTCAAAGACAGACGGCTAAAACTGCTTAAACTTGAATCTAGAGACCGTCAAGCCCTTCCCTACTTAATTAGAATTCTAATTGAAAGACCATCCAGCTCTCTTATTGATCTAATAACTATCTGGAGTGAGAAAATGGTAAAATTAGGGGGTATCATTTGAAACTTTGGGTGACTTTACAAATAGCTGAAGTGTCTCGTGTGTACCTTGTAGTTGCGCGTTTCGACACCAAAGCCCATTGACTTGGCAGTGCTCTCCATTCTCGTTATGATTTCTCGAGCTGGTCTTTTTGAAGTGAACCGAGTTTGGCGCTTGACATGGTCCTGCAGAATCAATTTACATTTAGAGGGTACACAAAGAGCAAGCGTTCAACAAACCAAGCGGATTGTATGGTACATACCTGGCGTCTATCAAACAATGCAGAGAGGTTGAGTCCTTGGGAAAGGCTTATAAGCTCAAATGCGTTCATCAACGACGGGCCCTCGTCTTTCACCTCACTCTGCTCTTTGACAAATTGCTCCTGCAGCACTCAAAAAAGCACTGTTGCGTTAAATATCACAATAGCAACTGATGGTATGCTGAGCCTCAAAAGGTGTTGTGCAGCTGAACACGCAACCGAAAATTCCACAATTTGACATTAAAAAAATGCATATACTTATCAGAAGTGGAATATTATCAGAAAGAGCGGTGATATCCAACCTTGGTGTCATCAAAGGCAGCCTCGACATCGTCCAGATTGATGTCTTCATCGTCGTACATGCGAACAGGTACGTAATTCTTTTTGAACCATTCATCGGTTCGGATTCCCTCCATCCTGATGCGCTGCACCAAAATGTATTAGCTCGCTTGAGTCTGGAGCTCATTAAAATCTTAGACTTTTTCTTAACACTCTACTACTAACCATACCCCATGTTCCTCATCATAAAACTTAAGCAGAGCTTCAAGAGTCCACAAGTGCAAGTAGCAAGTTAAGTCCATGTTTGAGAGACTTACAGTCCGAGGATTGGGATCCAGAATCTTTGAAATTAGTGAAACCGCACCGGACGAGAACCAATGTGGGCAAGTAAAATCTGCCTCTCGTATCTACAGAGAGTTAAGTAAAGTGAACCAGTCAAATAAAGCACCCGAAAATACAGCAGCTGTTATTGGAGACCACATCACCATGCCAAGAGCATCAAGTGTCAAATGAAGTCAAATTCGATTGAGAGTACACAACACTAACCCCACAAAATAGTAGCAATTAGACTCATGAAAATTATAAATACAATTAAACCCACCTTGCTGTAAAGAGTAGTCAAGTCAACTTCATCAAACGGAAGAAATCCAGCCATCAAAACGAACAACACAACCCCACAGGACCAGATATCAGCCACTGCACCATCGTAGCCCTTGTCATTGAGAACCTGTCCAAGATCAGCCAAAACGCACTTTCAAAATCTCACAACTTTGCAAACTGTCTAGACAATCTCTTCAATTACTCGTCCAAGTAATGAACACAATAGAGGAGCGATAATTACCTCTGGTGCAACATAGTTGGGGGTGCCACAGGTCGTGTGCAACAGGCCATCTTCCTGTGGAAAATCAACATGCCCACTTTGCTTCACGACCCCCAGAACCGGCCATCTTGAGAGTGTACTTCTATGTTATTATCAGCATAAGCAAACAACAGGATCGAAGCCCCTACCCTCACTTGCTGAGGCAGTGCACTCAGCCCAAAATCTGATATTTTGAGATTGCCCAGTGAATCCAGAAGAAGATTTTCAGGCTGCAAACCAACAGCACGATAGATTCAGGAAAAGGGAGCCATCACACTTCTTAACAACTGTTAACAAACAACTATTAACAGGTTCTCTTACAAAAACAACAGATAATCCAAGTGACCACCTTCAAATCTCGATGCGAGACACCTTTGCTGTGACAATAATTTACTCCGTCCATGAGCTGTTGAAAATATTTACGAGAGTCGTTTTCGTTCAGCCTGCCATTATGCACCTGAGAGACAGATCGACATATGTCACTCTTCACCATGGGAAAACCCTTCTACTACTCCACAAGTTAACTTAACCCAAACTGATTAGATCTGTGAAGTGAACCACTTACAATTTTGTCAAATAGCTCCCCACCTGTCACGAACTCCAAAATGATGTAAATCTTGTACCGACTAGCCAACACCTGCATTCACCACCAGTTTCATCAGTCAACTCACTTGAACAAAAGTAGCAAAGGGATGCACATACCGAAACAACATATGTACCTCGTGTAAGCGGACAACATTCGGGTGTCTGACCAGCTTCATCACAGATATCTCTCGCTTGATCTGCCAAATCATTTCCTCACAACATTAACCTATGTGAGTTGAGATCCTGCTAACAGTAGCCTATTTTGAGTTGATTTCTGCGACCCAATAAAGACATCCTCAAAGTGGCTGGGAGTTTCCCTATGAGTTTAAGCAGGCATTAATGATAAGATCACCTAACAACAAGGTACTGTCGACATCTTTGATGGTCCTTGAATGAGCAAAGTCGCCGTGTATTTGCAACTCACAGCCAAACTGCAGGTTCTCTCCGCCTAACTCCTAATTCAACTGCTAATCCTGCTAAGCCATTGGGTCACAGAAATCCAGCAAGTCCTAATTCTCGGAACGAGTCACAAAGCCCAGTCTAGATGCGACGACTACGAACCAGTACAATCACTCTCAAAACCACAGAACGACAACTTAATCGAGGCGCGACTTCAAGTGAGTGTGATCAACAGATCCATTAAAGCCCTATTCCTACAATCACAAAACCCTGAACCGAAAACCCAGCATCAATCACTCTGACCACTCTCTCGCTCTCTCTCTTCCGAGGTTCCCTAAACCCTACCTGCTCCACCATCTTATGCTTCAGCACCGTCTGCCGATCCAGCACTTTCACCGCCACGCTCTCCCCTGTCTCGGTGTTCTGCGCAAATTTCACCTTGGCGAACGTCCCCTCCCCAATCGTCCGCCCCACTTCATACTTCCCCACTTTCCTCATCACCATCTCTCTCTCCAACTGTCACAGAACCCAAAAACTCAAACTCCCCCAAAACTCTCACAAAACTCTTCCAAACAACTCGCTGAAAACTTTCTGAAAACTTCCTCAATAACTCTCTCCAGGTCGTACAAAATTCTTTCCAGCTCTCCAAAAGACTCCCGCCCAGCCTTCACAAAACTCTCTCCGAAACTTCGCAAACCTCTCACGACCTCTGACACTACAGACCCCACTTTTGGGCCTGCAGACATTTAATTTTTTGCAGATTCACGGAGGAAATAGGATTCACACCATCATACAGATTGATATTTCAGCTTCAAGGGACTACGCATATTCACGCATTGAGCATGAAGTGGAGAGAACGTACAACATACACTGTTACAGTTGTAGTTGAAGTAGAGTTAGTTCCTGCTTTTCGACACAAGCCGGGCCTGAATTAGTCATCCAGGGCCCAGGCTTAGGCAAGCCAATTAGATTACTGTATCCGTTTCTAGAAAGCTGTTCCTTCACCGTTTTCAAGTCCTGAACGGTTGAGAGGTTACTCATGATGCCGGCACGATGGCGTCACATTTTTCATGTTGTTTTTATATCTGGATCTGGAAATGAGACACATGATCGAAGGGGGAAAAAAGAGCACGACACCGTATCTGACTTATAGGGGAGCAAGAGCATGCATTTATTCAGAGAGCAAACATGAGACAGTCCTAATGAGATTGACAAGGCTGGCAATCTCACAAAATTGAGAGGTATCTACATTGTAGTAAATTTGCAACACGCTCAACTGAGGAAGGACTCTACGGGAGAGGTGTTTATGAACATGGAGTTGCAAGGGAGGGTCCACTGGTCGCTATGGGAAGCTCTGGGGAAGTGTACAAGATGCTGGTTCAGGGAGCGTGATGATAGAAGTACAAGAAGGTTTGCATTAAGGATATGGAGATGAGGGATGGGGTTCACCGGTCGTCGTCGTCGGAGTGATACTCTTGCCATCGCATGGTGTTGCCGCCCACGAGGTTCCCTCCACAGGCGAACTGGCCGAAGAAGGAGCGCATCCAGGTGCTACCGGGGCGGACGGGGACCCATCCGCCGGCGTGATCATGGCGCGGGCTGGCAGGGATCATGAGACAGGCTGCAGGTGATCGTCCGGGGGGGCTGAGCTTCCTGCCGGTCTGCCTGGTGATGGGTTGCCTCGGTTTGGGGCCGTTCTGGTAGAGGTCCAGAAGATAGGCCATGACTGCTTCATGGCTGTGCTCGATGACGCGCTTGGGAGGCACCACCAGGGGGTTCTGGTCCAGCATCAGCTTCTTCAGGTTCTTGAGGCATCCGAGCGAGGCCGGAAGCTCCCGGATCTGGTTGAAGCTGAGGTCCAGCACCGAGAGCGAGAGGAGCTCTCCGATGGAGTCCGGCAGCGTGCAGAGGTCGTTGAAGTTTCGGCTCAGGTCTAGGGTTTCCAACTGGGAGAGCATGCCGATGGACGACGGCAGGCTACGGAGATGGTTGTTGCGGAGGTCTAGGTGCTTCAGAGCCTTTAGATGACCGAACGACTCCGGAAGCCCTGCGAGATTGTTAAAGTGAAGCTCCAGCTTGCGTAGCTTCGTTAGCTTCCATCCTAAGACGGGGAGAAAATTGTCCAGCTGGTTGAAATTCGCATTCAAGTCCACCAGCTTACTGCAAAGATAACAACGCCATGGTGATCATCACAAAATCCTCGAAGAAAACGAGGAGACGGAAGAGCACAAAACTCGGCCAAGCGCGTATGCACTATACCTGCATTTGCCAAAACTCTCCGGGAATGCTTTGATCATGTTCCCCGACACGTTTAGAGCCGTCAGCTTCGAGAGGCTTCCGATGCTGTCCGGGAGCGACTTCAGCTGGTTGGATTGCACGTTGAGCACCACGAGATTGACGAGACAGCCAAGCGCGCTTGGCAATGCCTGCCAGGCGACACGCAAAGTGTTTTTTTTTTCAGGACCGATTCTCAACCACGAGCTTATCAACTCACCTCACACAAGCTTTCTTTCAGAACCGATTGAAGAGCGACGACGAAAAATCAACCAAGAGCTTATCAACTCACCTCCAGGTGATTGTTGGACAGATTCAGCGACGAGAGGAACGACATGGCCGTCAACGACCGCGGAAAGCTCTTCATCCCCTTCCCGCTGAAGTCGAACTGCTCCACTTTCTTGGCGGCCGCTTCCGCGAGCGCCTTCTCCAGTTCGATCGACGCTTCTTCCGCGTCCACCTCCGCGGCTGGAGACTCCCGCTGCTTCAAAAGCTCCTCATACGACTGGTGAAGCGTCTCCAACTGAATCACCGCCATGTACGGCAGCTTCTCCCTCTCGGCCGCCTCTCGCAGCTCCTCCTCCTTCCCAACCTACATTCCACACAAACTCCAAATGAACAACAAAACAACTCCAAGAAAAGAACACTCCCTGTCCAGAAACTCGCGCATGAATCGTCACCCCGGCATCAACACCACAAACGAAAAAGAAAATCGAGCTGCATGCACTTACAGGAAGATCCTCCACGGCAGACTCAACCGCGAGCTTCTGCTCGACAAGCACGACCGCCTGCCTGGCAGCCTCCACAGCCTCCGCGCCAGGCCGCGGCCCGAGCATCGCCAGCACCGGCCTCATCTCGTTCTCCACCTTCCGAGTCATCGCCACTCCAGCTGCTCGCTCCTCTGCTCCAACTCTCACGAATCTCCTCCAAATCTCTCGACACAAAAAACCTCCTCCCTCACCGCACTCTCACCTTAGCTCTCTTCCCTCAGCATTCCCCTCCAAAAACTCTCATGACATGCACACAGAGGCTCCTGCGAGGTCGAAAATCCAGCAACAAAACTTTCCGCGCATGCGCTCCATGCAAACTCCAAGTCCCTCTGAAGACAAACACCATCGAAATGAGCGCGTCTTCCTTCCACTTAACTAGAACACTAGAATACGTTTAAACCGCACCTTAAACAGACGATATCTACCGAGGGTGTACATCTGGGTTCATGAAGTGTACGATATTCACCTGATTTGGGTACATAAATTTTTAATTTTTCTATGATTAACTTAATTTCACATGATTTACTTAATTTGATTTGATGATTCCTTCTTTAGTTTCCGTTTGTTTGGGGGATTCAGCTTCTTTGTGTGAATTATTGGGGGAACGGTAACTTGCAGAATTGGGAGCCAGTGGTTGTCAACGAATTTATTGGTCTGAAACTTTTACTTTCTTACTACTTTTTCTGCGACGGGTTTTGGGGGGACGTGTGAAAATGAGCGGCCATTGCATGACGTCACCACACGGATTTACTACGAGTAGTCTGATTTTTTTACTACCAAGTTAGTTTGTGTATTCAGGCAATTTTTCTTTCTTTCTATTTTTAAAAAAAAATTATGGTATTAGATGACGCCTTCTTCTTTCCGCGGGTTGAAAATTACTTCTTACTTGAGTTGGAAGACCATTAGACTCTTGGATGGTGAATAAGGATTCTAGATGAGGCACCTCAAAGCTCATTGGTTAATCTCATGGCTCTTTAGAGTGAGGAAAGAGTAGTATTATGAAACAAAAAGCAGTGTCTAATTTGAAAATCTGCAGGACATTATAAATAGCTCTAATACATAGTATGTTACTTGAGAAATCTATGCAATCTATAAGTTGTTTCGATTAGCCTCTAAAGGACCATTTGCTCTTTAGTGGACTTTTCACGTTTGGGTAGGTTCAAGATTATGAGGTTGATTTTGTTGACAAGTTTTTTGAAAAAATCAATCGCACACATAGCACAATAGGAGCTTCGTGGAAAAACAGTTCTTTTTCACACAAGAGCTCCATAAAAAAACACTATTTAAATATATTAGTTGGACTCTATTGGTTCCAAGAAAAGTTAAACACTCTCATATTGAGATTGAGAAATTTGATATTTATCATTCTCTTTAAGAATAGTGAAGGAACATTAAGAGTTGAAATAAATCATAACCACCACAACAATCAATATAGCCCAACAAAGGATTCACCTACATAATCTATGAGACGGTTTTCTTTGCAACATTCACCTCAACTGCTAAGTTAGATGGTTTTTCAGAGAGTAAACTAGCAATTGGCACCTGCTTTGCAACACATTAGTCCAACTGCTTTAATGTAGTTTTTATATTACAAACTATATAAAAAAATTGTAACATGATATACTGCGCGTTTGACTGCAGCATTTCTATAGTTCACTGCACGGTTCACTGCGTAGATTATGATTTTAGTAGTATAAAAATTGGCAACTCCTTGGAAGGCTCAAGTTTGGAGAGGAGGTGATTTGATAGACCATAATGGAGGGAATGATTTGTCTTGTCATAAAGGAATGTCACAGGCCCTAGATTGTGCTCAATCACACTGCAACTGAATCCGAATTCTTGCAGCTTTTGTTGCCTTGAAGTTCTGAGATTTTATTTATTGCCTTCGAAGAAGAAGAACTCGAGGACCTGAAGCCGCCGGCCTGAATAAAGTGTTTCTTTGTCAGTTTACTTTTTAAGTTCTTTGTCAGTTTACTTTTTTATTTTAAAAATGTTTTTGATGGAGTTGTCGGGTTAGTTGAGTTATCTATGAAGTCATTTAATGCCTCAATCTTTTTATTTTATTTTTTTGGCACAAAACAAATAGAGTTTGATTGCAAAAAGAAAGCAGCCTCAACCTTTTTATTAAAGAAGAAGAAGAAGAACTCTGGGTCCCCTTTTGGGGGCTAGCGTGAATAAAGTGTCTGTTCATTTCGTTGCTATGTCTACACCCGCTAGGCGTAAATTAGTGGTACGGAACTACACTAAAATTGAGAATTAGTATTAAGCACAGTAAATGATCTAAAATGTTAATAAGTTTTTACTTGTCATGAATTTTTTGGCCAACGATGTTTACAATGATTCCCCTCGTTGAATAGTATCCATAGATGTGCTCGTAGTAAAAACCTGCATCTAAAGTAAAAACTTACAGCATTTACAAATTAATTAGTGTGGTTACACTAATTCTCAATTTTAGTGTTCTTCTCTCTTTTGAGGGTGGACATTATATGACGAGAAATAAGAAGCAAACAAATGTTGAAGAATTTGGCGGTATCTTCCTTATTAAAGGCCACAAGTCAAGAATCAATGGGAATTCATGAAAATGATTGGCCAATAGTGAAATATTGTCACTCTCAGTTGATTTATGTTTCAAAACTCCCTGTGAATTCTTGATTGGTGGTCTTTTCCACCGTAGTGCAAAGCGGCCCTAAGTATGAAACATATTTTATGGTCTTTAGTATCTAAACTCAATTTAGCAGTAGTTTTAGCTACCTTAGAAATGAAAGAAATAAAACTTACGGGGATTTTCTAGAGAGTGACAAGGGTAATCCATTATGTCACTCCTTACCAAGAGGACCCAAGAACATTGGTTGACATTATTATTCATTGGTTAAGAAAAAAAAAGCATCAAAATCCTCATTCTCTAGTATTTCTTCTATACTTAACCCTTAAACGTAAATCAGGAACATTATATACAGGGACATATTTTGTTTTATAGAATACCAAAAAGTACTAAATTCTAGCAAGACTTATACCTTTGGATTGAAAATTCTTCGACTATAATCTTTTCTTTGGAGGTCATTTCAATATCTCAACCTTATCATGTTCAAATACAACAGTATAGAATATTGTGGCTACCAACGGCACCTTCTGACGTTTAATGGCAAACCCCACCCTCTCCTCTTCTTCTCTTTCTTCTTTTGAAAGAACATTCAGGTTTCTAAACCCAAGTCAAAAGTACCTTTTACCGCCTTCCCAATATATAGAGCTATTTAGGGGCGGTTCACACTACGGACCAAGAACTTGTCCCATGCACCTCTAAAATTTGTGATTGGCTCCATCAGCTCGATTGGCCAATCACAGATTTTAGAGGTGCATGGGACGAGTTTTTGGTCTGTAGTGTAAACCGCCTCTTAGGCTTGATCTCAACCCCCTGAAGGACCATGTGTATGTGTGGGGTACTTTGAATGAAATCATCTCTTAATCCATATGGTCAAAATTCACAAAAAAATTACCACATGATCTCATAATAGTCTAGAAGAAAATCTTGCGGTTACACTCTCACATATTTGTCTATGGAGTTCTTAATCAATGGAGAAGAGATTCCTCTAGATCCTTTGGGGGTTACTCTTGCTACACTGATTTTGATGTTTAGTGTCAGGGGTAGTAAATGACTTGTAAATGCTATAAGTTTTCACTCTTGATGAATATTTTTACCGACCATGTCCACTATGATCCCCCTCTTTGAGTAGTATAGATTGTTGTGCTCTTACTAAATAATTATATCAAAAGTAAAAACTTACAGCATCTACAAGTCATTTACTGCCCATGACACTAAACATCAAAATTAAAAAAAAAAAAACTCTTGGTAGCTTCACCTCACTTCACAATGAGCAAAAAGTTTGTAGCATGGGGCAACTAAACCTACCACATCCACTCAACTTTCCAAATTAGTTAAAAGTTTTTAAAATATAAAGAAATGCTTGGAAACCAGGACATGGCAGGCTGTACTTGAAGGTGTACTTTGAGGTACTGGCAAAGGACTACATATATTATATTTTTATGTGGTAGGTAAGGCATTGAATGCAGCTCCACACATTCACTGCCCCTTTTTCTCATTGAAAATGCCAAGTTTATGTTTCTCTTGGAAGTTGCGCTTTCTTAGTCTGTCATTTCTTCTTCTTATTGATTGGTTGGGATCTCTTTATTTCATGTAGACGGATGTCACGGAGGGTGGGCCAAGGGTAGGCCTCTTTTTCCTGCCTTTTTTTTCTATTTCGGAGGTCTAGAACTTTTTGGGGATTTTTTTTGGGCCAAATTTGGGGCTTGCGGTCCTGGAATTTCTTCATTGGGGGCCACCTTGGTTGAAATAGGGCCCCCTCCAACATAAAAATAGGGGCCAGGTTTTGTCCACACCTTCCTTTCCGTACCATCCGTCAATATAGTTTAAGGAGATCCATTGTTTGGCCATGTGATGTGCATCCCAACAACTCATGCTTTCCGCACAAATGATGAGTCACGTTTGTTAAGGTTTTCAATTGAAAGGCATGGTTGTTTGCACAAAATAAATATCTTTGCCAACTGAAAAGATGTTGAGACTAGAAAATAAGACTAAAAAAGTTCGGTTTTTTTGGGTGAAAATATTGATAAAAAAGATGTTGAGACTAGAAAATAAAAAGATGTTGAGACTAGAAAAGTTTGGTTTTTTTGGGTGAAAATATTGATAAAAAAAAAAAAATGCGAGTGAATACGAATATCAATTTTTCTTAGTATTCTACAGTTGCAATCAGTTTAGAAAGAAAATGATAATGAAAGATGAAAGATGAAAGATGAACTTTGGTCCACGTTGTGGACCGGCATGAATATAGTGTTTGTTCATGCTCTTCACTAAGCCAATGGCCCTTTGGTTTTCATGGAAGGCTCGTCTAAATAAAGTTGAAGTCCCCTGCAGCATCAACCCTCTACCTTAGCATAAACTTGCTTGTTGTACCATACCCAAGGGTCAGATTGCCCAAAAATGATTAATTTCTGAAAATAAAAAATTGGCAAAACTGAATATTCCTCAAATACCGTTTATTTATTTATTTAAATTTTTTTTATTTTTTTTGACAAATTTGACCCTCAGGGACGATGTTGGAGAGCCACAACAAAAGTCCTTGTTTCCCAATGTTGGAGGCTTGTTTTATAGAGTTCAACGACATACAAGTGTTGCTCGACATGTTATTCTCCCCGGGCTTGTCCATTGACTTTCCACCTTTGGCCGAGCCAATGGTGCGGATGCTTTCAAACTTGAATTTCCTCACTCCTCACACTTCAACATGTGAGCCCAAGCTACATGACAACTAATTAAAAGCCATTGCATGAGAAGTGGAAACTAAAATAAGATATATTTAATCTCTAAAGATCAAGTGTCCGTTTTGGGGGACAAATGAGATTCGGTTAGGTTCCTAAAAATCTAATTTTAATTATTGAATTTTGAAGATTCTATCAAGGATATAAATTTTGATAAGGTGCATAAGGGTATTATCAATTTTATTTTTTGGATTTACAAGGAAACATTTATGGCACTTCAAACATTAAAAATCGGACTTTTGGGTAGCTGATCAGGACATTGTAGAATTGAATAGTGTTATTATAATGGTGAGCAACAACAATGAAAGAAAGTTCCTGGCAACCCTCATTAATTTTCTTTAATTCCTACAGGACCGTGACAATTTCACACCAAAAACACTTCAAAATTGTTGATTCTAGTGCAATGAGTAAGGAAGGAAACAAAAATCTTATATTTATAATTTTGACCATAGGATCTTAAGTCAGACTTACTAAGGAACATATTCACAAAATTTCAAAAACTTTGACCGCATAGATTGAAAGATTATAGTGTTTGAAGTCAAACAAATGGTTCATTTTCTTCCCTATGTTGAGTGGATCAACAGACTTTGACTTCGCTTGGTGTCAAATTTTTGCACTACTCAAGGTCTAAATCTCTTACCATGTGTTGAGCATGATATTAGTTCCCTATACAACAATTTTTAAGGTAAAGAAGGGGTGTAGCATATTCAAAACAAGTGTGCAAGGAGTGGATGTTCAAATATTGTCAGTTCACGATTTTTTTTGTGAACTTAAAAATGTTTTAGAGTGATAATCCAAATGGTCAATAAGAAGGATTTAGAAATTTGTCATTTCATGTTTTATTTTTGTGTGAACTTAATATGTTTTATAATGATAATCCAAACCGTCACTAATAAGATTATCACCACATATTGTTGTTAAGAAAATAAGAAGCGAAAAATATGAAGATCTCTAGGTTTTTTGTAGAGAAGAGTAAGTTTTTTTCCTTGCTTGCCCAAAATGTGTTAAAATGTTTTTGTTGAGTTTAAAAGTTTTTTTACACTAAAGACAAGATTTTTTTTTGGTCATTATTATAGAAGGTAATATTCTCTACATGTATGAAAAATCTTAATGTCAATAGAAATTTCTAGAAAGATTTTGGAGCTGCTCGAAGTCCCCACTTCTAACTTTGAGTGGTACTAACTTTCAAACCATGAATCCAAAAATAATAATAAAAATACCTCGACGAAGCTCTTATCAAAGAAAGTTTTGTATTCAATTTTAGAAAAATTAGTTTTTTTTTCAAATTTTAGAAACCTGCCCAAAATCAAAATTGTCCCAAGTGTTCCCAAGTCATTGCAAGGCATTTGTCGTCCACAAACACATTCTGCAAAGATAACATCGTGCCAAGAGGTGAGAGCGCACAATTAGGTACAAACCATGAGCGACAGTGACTAAACCATCACCATTGCCTCCGTGAACAACAAAAATAATAGTTTACAGAAGAAACTACCAACCACCAAACAACTTAGGCTAGAGGAGGAGAAATGAATATCTTGACCACAAGCTTAAGTAAATGGTCTACCAGGACCCCTTTACTTATAAATCCTTTACTTATAAATAAAAGAAAAACTTGTTTGTTGTCCATGCTACTCTTAAATAATGCTAACATGATTACAATGCGGCTAATGGTGTGCAAACACACCCTCACCTCATCACGTGGGAGACTCAACTTGAGAAAGATGAGTCTTCTTCAACCACACGTGGCGGTCATTTGGGCTCCAAGTCCCAAATGAGGTGTCAAAAGACACCAACCATTGACTTGGCTATCAAGAGGCACGAACCCTAATCTCTAATTAGAGCTAAGTCTTAAGCCTTCCGATAACTCTACAACTTCTTAGGTGGTTTCTAACACCAAAATCACGTATACAAACTCCTCAGTGCACCAATCGTGACACATTTTTCCAATCATAAAGTTACCCCTTTATAACATGTGATGCTTAGCATGCAATGACCTAACACATGGTGAAACATAGTTCCATCAAATTCATGCAATGTGTAATCAAAATTATATCATTATTTTGAGTCCTAGTAAGCTAATCATGTCCACTTAGGGAAGAAAAGAATTACATTTATACTTGAAATGGATGCATTTATTAATCTGGGCGGTCAAAGTATATGAAATGTTGTGAGTGTCTTCATGTAATAGTTGGCTTAGAGATCCTACGGAAGTTATTAGTCAGTTGAATTAATTTGAATGAGTTTCATAGCATTTCATCTCACAAGGGCAATTTTGGAGAAACATAGTCACGGTTCTTTAGGGGTTTATAAATCATGCTCATACATAGTTTCATGCCACCACTCACCATTTGAATGTGTTGACCACATTTTTCAAAAGGCCAATAGAAGTTCTCATTAACCCCTAAGGTGCCGTGACAGTTTCAAATCAAAAACACTTCAAAGTTGTTGGATTCTAGTGCAATGAATAAAGAAAGAAACAAAAACTTTCATTTCTAGTTTTTACCAAAGGATCTCAATTAAAACTCATTAATTAACACACTCACAAAATTTCATAAAGTTTGACCGCATGGATTGAAAGATTATTGTGTTTGAAGTCCAGCAAATGGTTCATTTTCTTCCCTGTGTCCAATGGATCAGTAGACTTTGACTTCACTTGGTGTCATATTTTAGCACTACACAAGGCCTAAAGCCATTACCATCTTGTTAAGCATGATATTACTTCCTTATTTACCAATTTTTAGAGGTAGACGAGAGGTGTAGCATATTGAAAACAACTGTGCAAGCAATTGAGGTTTAATTTTTGTGAACTTCATATGTTGTAGATTGATAATCCGAATGGTCAATAAGAAGGTTTACACCACATATTGTTGGTACCTTGCCCGATAATGTGTCACAATAGAGTTTTCCTCAAAGTTGTGTTTTCCTAGGGTGGCTAGCCTGTGTCAGGCAAAAAGAGGGGGTGTAGGAGGGTTTGCAGACATTGTGTCTTTTTCTAATCACAAACTCAATATGAGGTCTATAAATGGAAATTTTTGGAGGGTTAGTAATTCCACCCTGCGTATTTCCTAGACCATTGGCTGGCATTCCTTGAATAGTACTACATTATCCACAAGCTCCACCTCGACTCCTAAGCCTAGGCCCGACATGCACATGTGCATGATTTGTACAATCCCATATAGCCTTTGTCATTCATTATTTGCACTCTAAATTCATCCGGACATCCCTTGGTCACCCAACCTTTTTGGTTTCTCAATCTCGGCACTCCACATTTAGGGCAACTACTCAAATCTACGATACAGTATCAATCTCGAGTCGCCATGCCTAGTACTTTCAGGAAAACTCTAATGTGTGACAATGTTTGACTTGGGTTAATATGCTAATTTCCACTAAAGGCAAAAACTTTTTTTTTACAATATGAAGGGAAAAATATTACTTCCTAGTATTGAAATTCTCACATTCAATGGAGTATCGTAGTAAAACTTTTTGGAGGTGCCCGAGGTGCCCGTTCTCCCCATTTCAAATTGAAAGCCTTGTAATTTTTTCATCAATTGTCCAATGTAGAAAAGAATTGCTTTCCCACTAAGGTTTTAGTAATGCCCTTCTACAGTAAAAAATTCAAGGAGGAATGTTGGAAATTGACACCATAGGAACCTGACCGAACTTTCAAAAAGCCCATTTTTGACATTTGGTTCTTTAGGGATTAAAGTTCAAATTGTGATCCCCTGCTTGTGATGGAGAGAGTGCTTACAATTTAATCTAGTTACAATTTAACCCCTAAGGTACCGTGACAGTTTTACACCAAAAACACTTCAAACTAAATCGATTCTAGCGCAACGAATAAAGAAGGTAACAAAAAATTCTATTTTTAGTTCTGACCGTAGGATCTCAACAAAGGCTTATTTAGAAATACATGTTCAAAATTTCATAAACTTTGACCGCACGGATTAAAAGATTATAGTGTTTGAAGTCAAGCAAATGGTTCATTTTCTTCCCTGCGTTTAGTGGATCAGCAGACTTTGACTTCATTTGGTGTCAAAAAATTTCACTACAAAAGGTCTAAATCTATTACCATCTTGTTAAGCATGATGTTAGCTCCTTACACACCAATTTTTAGAGGTAGAGACCGGGTGTAGCATATTCAAAACAAGTGTGCAAGGAGTGGAGGCTCAAAATTTGTTAATTCACACTTTATTTTTTTTTGAACTTAATATGTTTTTGATTGATAATCCGAATGGTTAATATGAAGGTTTACATTACATATTGATGTGGAAAAAATAAAAAGTGAAAAATATGAAGATCCCTAGGTTTTATGTAGAAAAGAAGAAGTTTTTTTGGTACCTTGCCCGACAATGAGTGACAATGTGTGAAAATGTTTGACTTGGGTTGGTATGCTATTTTTCACTAAAGACAAGAACTTTTTTTTGACAACATGAAGGGAAATAATATTACTTGGGAGTACTGAAAATCTCACTTTCAATAGAGTGTCCTATCAAAAGTTTTTGGAGGTGCCCGAGGTGCCCGCCCTCCCCATTTAAAATTCAAAACCCTATAACTTTTTCATCAAATGTCCAATTTAGGTAAAAATGGTTTTCCCACTAAGGTCTTGGTAATGTCTTTGTATAGTAAAAATTTCAAAGAAGAATGTTGGAAATTGACACCATAGGAACCTGACCAAACTTTCAAAAAGCCCTTTTTGGACACTTGGTCCTTTAGGGGTTAATCTAGAAGAAAAGATTCCAGCATGAACCCAAGCTGTGAATATTCCCTGAGATCCTGAATATTAGGAGAATATTTTGCAATTGAATGCTGTAATATTTGAACTTTCTTCCTTTGTTTGAATTTCAAATAATCAATGACCAATCTCCAACTGAGAGTATCAAGTTCAGAATATATTTATTCTTATTCCAAATACAAATACATGCACAATACATATGAATACATGTATACATGTACATCTAAATACATGTATTCAATTGTCAGAGTACATGTGTTTGATAACCTATTCTCCAAGAAATTACATCCCATTAAAATTGTTTGAGTCATTTAAGAAGGTGACATTGAACTTCCTTTCAGTATAAAAATGTAAGGTTGTGAAAATGTTTGTCGTCATTAATCTTGAGATGTTGAAAAATAGAGCATGCTTTGGGGATTGGTGTTATATGTACTTTTAGTGAAAAATATTGATAAAAATAAAAGGGCTTTTTGAGACTACTCCATACACTATAATCATTGTTGTTTTGAATTTGTGTAGCACCTTCCAATTGTTTAATAGATGCCACGTTCTTGTCTCAATCATAGACATTTTTATATTTGATGAAGTTAAGTTGTGATGGTTCAATATGATTAGAGTATATAATGTTCTTCGCTTTAAGCGTTGGCTATGGATGATAATCAAATCTACAAGATTATAGGTCTTGTAGAATATCACCTTTTACGCTCATAGATTCTCCATCAGCAATAGCCAATCTGACGTTAAAAGGGATAATGTTTATAAAGTAAAGAGATACACCTTGTGTTTGCAACTAATAAGTAAATATTTAATTCAAGCTCGATAGTTTCCAACCTTTTGAGGCGAAGCCAAGTGGACAATTTCAACGACTCCTATGAAGCCACGTGGAGGGACCATGGAGACTTAACTAGGGACTTAATAATGAGATATTGGGCGGAGTTCCCAAGGAAGAGGAGGAAGATGGGGACTTAACTGGAGACAAGGACTTATGTGGAGACTTAAGTGGGACTGCCCATACCACATTGGGGCCAACGGGGTGCACTACACTAAATATCACTTTTAGTGTAGTATACACTAAACACGAATCCATACACTAATTGCAAACTAGGCAATTAGTGTAGTGACAAAACAATGCATAAATGCCAACTACTACACTATTTGTGAATCCCAAAAAGATAGCAAAATATATTTTTTCACTTGTGCACGTTTAGTGTATGAATAGTAGAAAAATCTAAAAAAAAGGGTCTAGAAGTCAAGAGCTGCAAGAGTATCCTATCAACAATCTTCTGAAGACCAAAACTCACTCATATACTATCTGAATTGGGCATATGAAGTGGTTTTTGACATCTACAAAAAATATAAATGTCAAAAACACCTCATTTGTTCGATTTGGACAAAATTTGAGTGAATTATGGCCATTTGAAAGTTGCAAATGAGGAAAAGCATGGACTACCCGATAAAAAATTAGAGTTAGGCGATTGATTGGGGGTATCATTGATGACATTGGCACCTAACACTAATTGCAAACTTATTCACAAATAGTGTACAAAGGTTATTACACTATTTATACCACTACACTAAAAGTGATATTTAGTGTAGTACTATCATAAGACCATAAAATAGTGGGTGACATGCAAGGTGACCCTAGAAAACTCTAATGTCTTCAAACATAGTCTGTACAAAATACTAGCGAACTTGCCACTTCTCACTCAAAATGCATCACTTTTTCCACTTACTAAAAATTTGGAAAGGGTTATTAATATTTTCTTGTATCCATTATGACAAATCTCACCCACAAACCAAAGCATTCAATCAAAAGTGATCTACCTTGTCAGACATAAGTACACACACCATATCGCGTTGCCTCGAGAAGAGGAAACCCATAGTTTACATAATCAGACAATCTGGTACAACAAGAATATACAGAAAAGTGGTCCCTTCCTCTTCTCACTCCTAACTTCAAAATATGCTGAAGAAAACACTACAAAAACACTACAACAACTATCCACTTTGGAAAGTATTACTGCTTACCCAAAATCAGCATCTTCAAATCCAAACTGCACTCATCTTCCTCAATTGAATCTTTAGGAAGAGGAAATCCACGTTCTTCTTGTATCAAATACCACCTGATTTCACGGTACGTGATCTGTCAACATGAAACAACCAATCAATCTTGTTTAGTACAACTCAAACAAAAAAATTATATTTACATATATATGATAAATAACAAAAACTCCATTGACTAAATTGAAGGAGAAGACCACCAAGCTCTTCTGTTGATCTAGATACTATTTAGAGTTGAACTCCAGGTGAGTTTTCAAAGTGAACTCCGGATGAGTCAGGGAGCTTACATGTTGAGGGGCTTGTTCTTTGATAGGTTTAAGAAACCCTGTTGGCCGTGCTCTTTCCGCTGCATTTCGCACTTCCAAAGCCGTCTTTCTTGTGAACCCCACTTCATTACAAAACCGCTCCCAATCCACTTCATAGCCCAGCTTGATGCACTCACAAACGTAGTCTATAACCGTCTCTTCTTTAATTGGCTTGGATCTCTCAGGCAAATTCTGAAAACAAATCCAGAAAAACAAAAAAAAAAAACAAAAAAAAAATCAATAAGTGAAAGAAAAAACAAAGTCAGGTGTTTTTTTTCTCTCTGAGAATTTCTTTAAAAGAAATGGTATGACTTACAGCAATTGCAGAGAATGAGAGGCCTTGCTCCTGCCACAGTCTCCAGGCTTCCTCTTTGGCTGGTGATATTTTGGTTTCATCAGTTCTAGAAGGGTTTGGCTTTGGTTGTGGTGAGGTTTTGGGGCTGTCCAGAGGTGGTAGGTTTAGTTCCTCCGTTTGCTTTCGGATTGCTTCAAGAATTTCCTCTCCATGGCAGCTCACTAACCACTGCAAAAAAAAAATTTAAAAATTGTCTGTATGATTATACCGAGTTAACCCCCCTCTCTTCCATCTAAAAATCAGCTCCAAGGGGGGTTAACTCGAACGATGGTTGATCTCAAGCAAACTCTTTCTTCACTCTTGGAGAGGGTTAGAATTGACCACCAAGCTCTTCTAGAGTGAGGAAAGAGAGGGGATATCTTATTGAAACTTTGGAATCTTACAGGCAATTTTTTTAGATGGAGCTGAGTAACTTTGACTTGAGTTAAGAGCACCACCATGCTCTCGTATTGATCTACTAGCAGCCCATTTAGAGTGAAAACAATAACTTAGTTACCTGATTGACTCCATCAATGTTTTGAAGCCGGGCCTCACTTGATGGTCGCAGTTTGGCGATTTTCTGAAGAGTCTTCTCATTCAAAACAGCATACCTGGAGAACAATGTCTAGATTTAGATTTTAATGATTGTAGAAGAATCTAAGCAGAATAGACAGTAGTAAAATTATTTTCTCTCTTCAGGTGACTAATAGTAGTAAAAAGCAGAATAAAATAGTAGTAAAAGGTTCTCTCTTCTGTGACGTCACCAGAAGAGAGAAAACTTGACACTTACGGCGCTGTTGAGTTTCTTCTTGCTATATCGGCTCTCACATCCATCAAAAGATGATAAAACTTGCGCTCTACCTGTGAAAAATACAACATAAAAAAAATCAGATACAGCAAAAAAACTGAATAGGTTCATAATGAATTTTCAATCCATAGACAACTAGAACTGGTACTCCAACCTTAAAAAAGTGTCAGGTTTACCTCTGAAAACCCTTTCAGCTCGAGGTTAGTGCTCATTGGTTGGATTTTTGGTTGAATCAACAACGCTCCACCTTGCTTGCTTTCCTCTTGTGCCATTTCCTGGTTTATTGGCAACATCAGAGCAGGGACAATTCCCATGTTTGCAGCTGACCACAGGAATTCGTCACCTTTCTCTGCAACACTGAATCATGAGATTGCATTTAGCACAAACGTTCAGGTCAGAAAGTAAGCCAGATCAGTGAAGTATGTAGTAGTACCTTATAAGCCTGAAGGTACTGTGGACAATATCCTGGAGATAACCTGAAAAGGGTGGATTACAAAAGATAAGTTACCCTCAGCTTGAGTTCACCTCAAACAATACATAAACCTCAGGGAATGGGAACACTCACCCAAACTAAGAAGTTGGTCTGCCAAGGACTTCCACCAATTTGAGCTTTTTCCTCGCCCTAATCCATGGACTGGCAATTTATCGAAGCTATTATCCACTACTCTTTTAGCCTGTCAAATCAACACTTGCAACATAGGTAAAGAAGTAAACCTAATGATTGATTGCATTGGTCGAACAAGGGAACATAAGCCATTATTACCTTGGAGCCTCGAAGCACATCTATGGGCACACCCAGTCCATACTTCCCTCCACAGCTTTTGATGGCAGATATAAGAAGATGAGCCTCTTCTGCCATATTCCGGTACTGAATTCCTCCAGGTTTCACACAGTTATCACAATTTCCTGTTGGTACAAGAATAAAAAAAATCAGGTCAAGCACTCCCAAGATGTCCTGCAGTGACTGTTTTGTAAAGGATGAAGGCGAAGAAATTCACAAGGCTAGATTTTACCAACCACAGTTTTGAGTGGTGGTCATCTCGCCAAAGTACTTCAAAAGAGTGGAGCGACGGCATTCCACTGCAGCGCAGTACTTCTGAGCCGCAAGATATGCTTCCATCACAGCTTTTTTCCGGTGCACCTGATCAGAAACACAGGTCCAAGCTCAGATATTACGTGAATCCATCAAAAGTGTAAATTCTAAGGTGATATTTGAATCTAGAATCAGCTAGTGAGAGTGAGTGAGGAAAGAGGAGCATGAGGTGAGTCTTCGCTTGTTACCGTGGTGGAGGCGGCGGTGTAGAACTCCCCTTTGGTGAAGTCGCCCCGGGTGTAGTACAGCCAGCACTGCGACGGCAGGCCGTCACGGCCGCAGCGCCCGCTCTCCTGGTAGTAGGCCTCCAGGCTCTTGGGGCAGCCGTAGTGGATGACGCGCCGGATGTCCGGCTTGTCGATGCCCATGCCAAACGCCACCGTCGCCACCACAATCTGCAACTCGTCCGTCGAAAACGCCCTGCAAAAGAGATATGGTACAACATGATCTCTCCTTCAACATTCTCAAACGCGGCTTAAACTACTTCTAACTTGAGTTAAGGGACCACCAAGCTCTTCCATCGACTAGATTGAAGGATGAGACCACCAAGCTCTTCCATTGACTTGATTGAAGGATGAGACCACCAAGCTCTTCCATTGACTTGATTGAAGGATGAGACCACCAAGCTCTTCCATTGACTTAATTGGAGGATAAGACCACCAAGCTCTTTCATTGATCTGATAGCTATTTAGAGTGAGGGAAGAGTAGTATTACAAATGAAAAGAGGGGGTGAAACTCTGGTGACAATAGAAAGAAGTCTGAATATGGTACCTGTGAACTTCTGTACGTAATTTATTGCTCATCTTAGCATGGTATGGTCTTGCATCTGCTCCTGCTTTTTGAAGCGCCTCCACAACCTAAGAAAACAGGTTTGTCAAAACTCGACCCAGAGACAACCAATGAAAACATTAGAGTCCCAATCTTGTAATATGATGAGGCTCTAAAACCCTAAACCCTACATCCAAACGAGAACACCCTGACACTTCTGTGTGATGAGATCTAGTGCAAGAGTACCCATTCTGTGGTATAATGCTCTAGCACCTTAACCCCTAAACCCTAGAACCTGACACTTATATGTGATGACTTCTAGCATGAGATCAAACCCGAAATCCAGAAAGGAAAACAACCTAACAATTTCATATTGGAGGTGAGTAACACTACCTCTTCGACATCTTTGACTGTGGTACAATAGATGATTGTGGACCCAGTTTTGCCCACATCTTTCATAATCTCCCTGGCTAGCTCTTCCTTGAACGCAGCTGTGCGGCTCAGCCCTTTCACTCCATAAAAGATATTCGGCCGGTCAAACGACGACACTGCTGTGAAAGCAGTCTGCATCTGCAACGATTGCACTATATCCTCTCGAACCCTGCACATTCAACCAATATCACATTTATTTTTAAAAACTAGGGGTTTGGGGTTTAGGGTATAAGGTTCAGCGCTTACTTACTTGTGTGTTGCAGTTGCAGTGAGGGCGATGAAAGGCACCTTCGGAAGAAACGGCCTCAATCCATCCAGGTTCTGATATTCATGTCTGCACACATTCGATGTCTTGTTAGAATCACATTGGGTGAATGTAGGTACAGGGTTTAGGGTTTCGGGTTTACCTGAAGTCGTGGCCCCATTCAGAGACACAATGGGCTTCATCTACAGCTAATAAAGATACTCCTCTTTTGAGAAGCCCGGTCCAGAAACTGCAAAACCCTAAAACAAACCGAGCTTTAGATGCTGCTGCATCCAATACAAGCGAATTCTCATTGTTGAAAATGGTGAGTGTTGGAGAAAATCATACAAGTTAAAAAACAATGTGGATTCTGATTTGTTGATTTTGGAGGGATGTATACAAGATGTAACTTGTGAATTTTGATATAAGAATTTCAGGAGAAATTGCACCTTTGAGAAGCGGAGCAGGCCTTTTCCGGAGTCATGTAGAGGACGTCAAACTCTCCATTCTGAGCGCGGTGGTGCACAGTGTGGTCGGTTTGCGCACTGCCCATGTACTCAGCGCGTATGCCCCGTTGTTGCAACCCCATCACCTGCGAAATCATTACTCCAAGATGATCTCACAACCAATAACGCAACCCTAAAACCCTAAACCCTAAGCCCAAAGAAGAAGAAGAAGAACCCCAGGCAGCACACCTGATCTTGCATGAGACTGATGAGAGGGCTTATGACGACTGCAGTCTTCTTGGTAATCAAAGGCGGCAACTGATAACTAGTAACCACACCATAAAACCAAACAGTAGTCAAAACCACCGCAACCAAAGCAAATTCACGCAGCCTTTCTTTCAACCATCAACTGCGTCTCACCAGATGGACTTTCCACTGCCAGTCGCCATGATGACCAAGCAGTCCTTTCCCTTGAGAATCTCCGCGACGACCTCCTTCTGCAACGGACGGAACGCAGCATACCCGAAAAACTCCTGCAAACAATCAAACAAATGAGAATCGGCATCCCCAAAGAAAAACGTGTTGGCTGTGCGGCTCACTCACTCGCCTTCAAGACGCGCTCCATGGCGAAGGAGGCTACTACGACGCTCAAGTCGGTCACATGATCTTCCCCATCGCTCCGGACGTGGTGAAGAATAAAACTCCCAGCGAGCAAACAAGCGACGCGACGCGACGCGACGCGAGCCGCGCAAAACAGAAAAGCGACGCGAGCCGCGAAAAATAGAAAAATGTAGCAACTATCAAACGAGAAACATTTGGAGAACATCCAACAATTAATGGAATAGATTACAGTGTTTAAGTGAAGAAGAAAAAGAACAAGAACAAGAAGAGGAAGAAGAACACTGGACTTGGAGGAGACTGGCGTGAGTGAAGTGTCTGTTTGTTCCACCACTAATGTGATGCCCACTGGATAAAGGATTAGTAGTATGGAACTTAGGTAGAGGCACCCAATTCCGATCACTAAAGCCTGTTGGGGACTCAAATGATATTGTATGTCAAAAACATTTGTGTGGGAAGATGCGGAATTAGGAATGAAGCTCAATAAATACTTTTTCAAATTTAATCACAAAGATTTTGGAAATGATATAGAATTTAGAAGCCCAAAAACCAGCGGAGCTCATGATCAATCTGTTGGGTAGGTGAGATTTGGTGCCCTCCTTTGCCCACTGCGAGTAAGTGAGAGTGGGTAAAAAGAGAGAAGACATGCCGTGGATAACCAACTCATGGAGGGTACCCAATGTCGATTGGCCTTGTTCGACTTTTGAAGCAAGGCCACTAACGAGAGCTCAATTGAGGTGGAGCAACCCAAAATTGCACACTCCATGACCCAATGCCGATAATGACTGGAGTTCTTAGATTTTGAGCTATCCGGTTTGGGTCGCTTCATGCACCATTCCATG
Source organism: Bryoerythrophyllum caledonicum (assembly GCA_963971425.1). Lineage (NCBI taxonomy): Eukaryota > Viridiplantae > Streptophyta > Bryopsida > Pottiales > Pottiaceae > Bryoerythrophyllum > Bryoerythrophyllum caledonicum. Next base: position 17,806,452 of record OZ020524.1, on the reverse strand, counting down.
CATTTCCCATTTTCATGCACCATTCCATGCATACTCTATTGATTGGAATTGGGTGTCTCTACCTTACTTCCCCCTTTTGAGGGTAGACACGTATTTAACCCTTGAAGGTTGGTGGGGACCATATATATGGTCACGTATTTTACTTTTAACATGTATAAAATGTATCAAAATTTAGCAAGACATACACCTTTGGATTGAAGATTTTTCAACCAACATCTTTCATTAAGAGGTCATTTTAATATATGAACCTTACAATGCTCAAATACGACACCGTACATGTAGAATACGTGATCATTTTGCAACTTCTCAAGCATGCTATAATTATCTGATTTTGAAATGCCACGTGTCATTGAATTGGGCTCAACACAAATTCAAACTCTTGTAACTATCATATACGTAAATTCTTACACCTTGTATGTCAAATACACAGGAAACATCATGTTGCTTCTCTAGCCTTTGAGGGTTAAAGTTGCCATGTATTGGTAGTGAAAATTGTGGATTTGAAGGGTGTACTACTTTCTCCATCAAAATAGATTCTTTTACTTTAAATGAAAGAGGTTTAAATATTCAAAATTTATACATATTACAACAAAAGTTTTGTATGTGCTGAGAGAGATCAACAAACTGAGCTTTGTTCATAATCTCATGTAAAAAAATGGTTGTTCAACTTTTGAGATAGTGGGACTAGAAAAAATATCCATGTTTGAGTGTAGTGAAAATCGTGGACATTGATATAGTGATGGGAACGAACATACACTTTATTCACAGCAACCCCTATGGAGGTCAAAGTTCTTCCTATTGCTATTGTTGGTTAATATCCCCACTCTTTTCCTAAACAAAGTCACCCTTTTTGACCGCATCGAGAGAGTGACATGGCTTAAGGAAGGTGTAGGGAAACTATTGGACAACTATTGGAGAGCTTGGGACACTATAGAAGAGCCTAACCCTTAAAGGTTAGTGGGGGACCATATACACGGTCACGTATTTTACTCTTAAAATACAAAAAATGTATTAAAATTTAGCAAGACATACACCTTTGGATTCAAGATTCGTCAACTAACATTTTTCATTTGAGGTCATTTCAATATTTGTACCTTATCATGCTCAAATACGACACCATACATGTAAGATACATGACCATTTTGGAACTTCTTAAGCATATAGTAGGTGCAATAATGATCTAAATTAGATTTGTCACGTGTCATTGGATCCCGCTCAACACAAATACAAACTCTTGTAACTATTGTATACATCAAATCTTACATCTTGTATCTCAAATACACAGAAAACATCAAGTTGCAACCCAAATGTGGCCTCTGATACCTCTAAGGGTTAACTCTTGAAGGTCTAAAACCACATTTGGGTTGCAACATGATGTAATAAACAATACAAAAGTTTGTATTTGTCTTGAGCCCCAATCCAATAACACATGGCATTTCAAATTTAGATCATCATGTAGTAAGATGAACTCTTAAAGGTATGTAGGGGACCATATATAGTACGATCACGTATTTCACTCTTAGAATACAAAAAAATGCAATAAAGTTTAGCAAAGCACCTTACACCTCTGGATAGAAGATTCTTCAACTAACATCTGTCATTTCCAACCCCTAAACCTTATCATGTCCAAATATAACACCATACATGTAGAATAATATGACCACCAACAGCACCTTCTAACTAGCAAGGGTTAAGCTTACATTGGGAAGAACCCAAAAGCATTGGTTGACATTATTACCCATACATTTCATTGGTACCCAAAAAAAAAAAAAAAAAAAAACATGAAATTCCTCATGCTCTCTTTCTTTCCTCTTCTAAAAGGACTTTCAGGAATCTTATCCATTGCTAATTACTTTATGATTTCTAACTAAATTGGGTGTTGCAACACTAAATACCATATTTCATGAGGAAACGAAATTAGGGTTTTGTCACGATGCGTGGAAGAGAGTGATCGAGAGCTTGTGCGTCGTGCGATGGCGATGGCGATGGCGATGGTGGAGGAGCTTCGGCGCAGAGGAGGCGCGCTCTCGACCGCGCTCACCAGGCTGCCGCCGAGCGCTCTCACGGCGGACTGCCGCGCGCGCCTGCTCAAGGCCGTGCACGCCGAGCGCACCTTCGTCGATCGCTTGCTGCGAACCGCCATCGCCGACGCGCATCTCACCAGGTTCTTCAATCATGCTACAATTGCAGTATCAGGAGAATTAGGATGGATTTCTCACCTGTGGGATGATAGCAAATCGTTGAATGTGGCAATTTCAGTTTATAGTGATTTTAATCTCTAGGAGTTTTCTATTCTCAGGTTTGCCACCGTAAATTCACACGCGCCATGGCACCTTCTTCTTTAGAATTGGGGACATACTTGGGAACCTGGAGGATGATAGGGAATTTGAATGAAGTGTAGGGTTTGGAGTTCGAAAACATTGGAATCTCTATCCTGAAATTCTGACGAATGGCAATTCAATCTGTAGTTATTTTTTTATTTCTTACTATCAGGTTTTCAAGAGAAAGCCACCGTGGTTTTGTAAATTCACACGCTTTCTGGCACCTTCTTCTTTAAGATTAGGGACATACTTCAGTTCTGTTGATTGTTTCACCACATGGAGCACATCAGTTTCATTGCAAGCATGTGGTGTCACACAGCTGCTTCTGTTTGAGTTAACAGATTCTTCCAAGAGGCGTAACATGTTGTGATAACCCTGAGACATGATATTGGTTGTCTGATTTTCGTGATATTTTTTGAACGCAGTTCGAATTTCGGGCATTTGGAGGGGATTTTGTACGTGCTTCAGAACCAGAGGTGGCGCGTTACCGGTGCCACTGCTGCGTTGAAGTCGTTCCAGGGTGAGAAGGAGGAGGGTGATGGGACAGTGAGCTCTGCAGCGCATGTGGACCTGGTGTGCAGTCTTCTGGGGGAATCCGTGTGGGTGGTGGTGGTGAACAGCAGCCCACACAACAGGCTTTGGCATGACAAGAAGAAGAGGAGGGGTCTCCACATGCGCGTCTCTTCGTTGCTGCACGTTGCAGCGTCCTCAGGAGGCTCTGCGGTGCAACCATCCGCAATCCTGCTCCTTGTGCGTGATGGGTTAGACAGCAGGATGGAGCAGCAACTGCAGGAGGAGTTTCAGGCCACCAATATGGCAGAAGAGTCGTCCATCTGCAGCGTTCAGGAGGTTGAAGATGGAGAATGGGTGAATATTCATCTTCCGACCCGACATTGGGTGAGCTACTGGATCAGGGTAACGCACCCCAATTGTGCAGAGAATTTTGTCTCCAAACATGTAGGCTGTTTTGAGGGAGAACACGATGGAGATGTCATTGGCTCCTCTTCATGCTGGGCAGCCATTTTGAGGCTGCAAGTGAACCATGAAGAGTTCGAGAAGCTGCAGCGAGAGCGCAGGATTCTGAATTTGGATACAACTGCTTTGGTTGCCGTTGTTTCAGAGCTGACAAATGGTGGTGCTGAGAAGCTACTGAGAATCTCTTCCGAGGAAAGGGAGAGGCGGTTTCCAGGAATGGCTAAGTTCGTGTACGAGCAGGTGTGAGTCCATCTCTATCTCTATCTCTATGTCTCTCTCTTTATATCTGGGAGCGCTCTGAGCTTGTTTGCTTGGTGTGTGACAGGCTCTGGTAGAATTAGATGAGCCCTTTCTGCCGCATTTCGAAGGCATGTTGAGCGACAAGGTGCCCGTGATCTGTGAGCATGTGTACGATGAGTTCACCTCCATCACCCTTACAAATGGAGGGCCCCGAGAGAAGCAGCGTGCGCATCTGCTCCTGAGCCATCTCAAGTAAGCATATTTTCTTCCCTGAGCACTGCAGAAGTAGTCGAGTTTTGGATGATTGCCATGTTTGTCATACTTGGAGAATGCATGAATTAGTACAGGAGAGTAAAGTCACCCAAAGTTCCAGTACTGTACCCCCTCTTTTGACTACTCTTTCCTCACTCCAAACAAGCATCAGATCAGTAAAAGAGCTTGGTGGTCTTATCCTTCAGTAGCCGTCTTTGAGAGTGAAGAAAGAGTTTGCACTGGATGAATGTCAGCCGCCTTTCTCTCCTTCGAGCTGATCAATTGAGAGCTATTTAGAGCTGGTTTTAAATGGAGAAAAAAAGGGGAATGTTATTTAGACTTCGGGTGATTTTACAAGTAACTTAATGAATCGTTGTACTGAAAATTGTGACCGGTCTGGACATGCAGAGTGGTGCCCAACTTGCCTTCTGCTCGAGTGGATGCACTCCCTGAAACCGGAAAAATCAAGCCTCGCCATAAGCTTGTGTTTGGCAGCGGTGACTACTTGCAAGCGCCCACTGTGACAGCCAATATGTCCTTTGTGCGTGCTGTGCAGCAGCAAGGCGTGGCTTTAGCCATCATCCAACACCAGCCGTGTGCACTGACTGGAGATTAAAAACTACGGGTACAAACTCTCAACCTCAATCAAAATTGGATCTCTCACTTGATCTTAGTGGGAGAGAGGGTGTGTCATTCCAGTCCTGTATGAAATGGAAGCACTGCAGACTAACACCCGTGAGTAAACATCAGAGATATCCTCAAAAGTTGGGTGGTGTTAACCGGCAGTTCAGCTGTGAGTTGGAAATTTAATGCCCAATCGAACTCACAGCCAAACTTCTAGCCACGTTGAAGTTATCTGTATTGACTAAAGCATAGTCTTTTGTGCGTAACGAGGACAAAGTAAATGATAGCTTCAAGTTTATTTAAGCTTTAACAGGGGCTATCAGATAAAGACTCCCTACATTGTAGCATAACTCTAGTTGTGGAGTAGATTCACAAGGGGAGTCGTTGTTGGTCTTTCAACTGTAGATTTTTTCATTATATATATATATATATATATATCCTTATGTAAATTGACTTTCATTTTCGTTATGCGGGCAATAGCTTTTATTGCGACCATACTGCAACTGAGAGAAGTGCCAAGCAAGTGGGAACAAGTTTTTCCAAGCTGAGTTTTGGATGTCGTGTTATGGCATGTCTTCCAGAACATGCATCAGTAACAGAAGGCGAGGAATTGACAAGTGCATGGGACAAACTGGGGCCTGGCCACCTTTGTCTGCTGGAGAGCCCCCAAACTGTCAGAGCCTGATGCAAATGGAGTTTCCACACCATACTGCTTTGACTGGTTCTATGGAGGACATGGTTGTGAAGTGTTCATGTACCAACACACTGGCCTATGAACCTTTTATTGATACAACAGGGGCTGTGCAAAGAGTGTTGTACTGGCATTTCAGCTTTGGTCAAAGGTACACGGCTGTTTGTAATATGTTCCGTAACTTCTACCAAAGCTGAGTTTAGAATATCAAAACTTTTAGAGGGTAGGTGGTGAGAATTGGGAGCTTGTAAATATGAGTTGTAAATATGAGGTTAGTTTTACTATTTAACTCTTTAAGGCCTATGAGGGTCGATTTTGGTGCTTTGGATGTTGTAACTTTTTCCATGATTGGTCGTTGTCGTTGTGGTCTTTAGAATGCACTTTGGTCTCCGTGACAGCTTTTGTTCGCATCTCCTTGATCTCCAATTGATGTAGGCATTGGTGAATTAGAGTGATTTCTGTGAAGTGGGGTTGCAATGAAATGTATCTGTTGTGTAAATCCTGTTGTGCATAGTCTATTATGCTTGTAGATTCTTGAGGCCTTGTTGGTTCAATTAGGCGTCTAAGCAAAAGGTTGAGGACCATTAAGGTTACATTGGATACATATAGGGCCACATCATTTAGGCCTCCAATATATCATTTGTCCTTGTGTTAATCCTTTAACGCTACTAGTCTTTACCAGGCACATGAGAATCCATGAGTGTATTAGATCATGTACAATAGTTAGTAGATTATGCACAATGGTATCTACATATAGCTTAAATTTCACATTGACCCTACTTCACGGAATTCATTGTAGCTCTCCATGGTTGCACCAATGCACCCTGGAGCTCTTCCATTTGAAGCGTATGAACTAGTGCCGGACACTTTCCCAACGGAAAAAAATGCATCTGACTTACATAGAAGGAGCTATACCCTTGAAAGCACTAGATTTGACCCAAAAACGACCACCTCCGCACCAAAGAGTTAAACTTTATACCAACATGGCATGTTGTAGATATCAAAATTATATCAACACGACCCATGGTAGATATCAAACTATATCAATTCTTTCCTATGTCTACGACCATCAAAAAAGTAAACATGTATCTAACTAATGAATGTTATGAAAGAAGAATATTCACGGACCCCGTTATTGCTATGGTGCGAGCTTATATTGGAAGGTGGGCCCTTGGTGTAATTTATCTAGCCCTCTCATTTTGGGGGGTCCAAAGATTTCTTTTGGAATTTTTTTTGCCAATTTTGGAGGCTTGCGGCCCCATACTAACCTTGGAGGCTCCACCATGTTTTAAATAGCGCTCCTTCCAAAATAAAATAAGGGACGGGTTTTGTCCACCGTCTCCGAGTCACCTCATCAGACTTTTATAACAAGTTCCAATCTTTACCAATGCCCATATGAAGTCTTTATTCTCTATGTCCCATGTCCATTTTCTACAATGGATTGTGTAGATATATCTTGGTAACTTGTTTACAATAACAACTTATGCATTCACCAATGACTTATTCATAAATGGTGTAATGACATGCTACATTTCCTCCTTCAAATCTAGGAAGAGTATAGAAAAGAGCAATTTAGGGTTGCTTGTCGGATTTGCATTCTCCTACCTTACAAAATAGGGAATCGTTGAAACATATCAAGATGAAGAAGTGTTAGAGTAGTTTACATATACATAAATGATGCACTTGGACATGTTGCAACAAACGGCCGCCCTTTTGGATCAAAATCATAAACAAATCCAAAACACTAACTCCAAATTTCCATGCATGTAGGCGGAATAGCAATTTTTAAAGATAGTATTGTTGACTTGCATTCGACAATGGTATATTGAAAGCTACAAAATCTCTAACTTAAAGTCGTGGCCAAGTAGTCGTGGGGTAATAGTCTTGGTATGCGTTTTTTTAGTTCCTACGATGCACTAGGTATGTCGTATCATTATTCGTGGTCACATAATTGTCGCAGGAGAATGAGAATAATTTGGAAGTGGAGCCAGCTCCTCAAAATTGTCACTACTACAGTTTGATAGTTTTAGAGGGAAAATATAAAAAGTAAAAATAATTTTCACCATTGGGATCAAAGGAAGAATCCCGGGGTAAGCATAAATGAAGCACCTTCGAGCATAGGACTATTATCATATGAAATGGTGTTGTGCACTTCTCTTTACCGCGTTCCTTGTTGGGAATCATGACATCAAAATGGTCTCCATTGCCCAGATCTCACCTACCAACATGTCCTGGCCAAAGCATTCTTGCATGATTTTCTTTGAGGGTGAATTTTGAATACCTGATGGTGGAAACAAACATATGATCATCAAGCTTTTCATATCATCATATTTCTTGTTTTCTACATCTCGACTTCTTCCATGAGAACTATGCCCTACTTTGTTATGATGACACAAGTCGATCCCCGTTGTTCCCGATGGAGCTAGAGCGGTCCCTACTTAACCCTTTCAAGCCAAGCAACCCGATTCTAGTTGTCTCTGGAATTCTCAAAATGTAGCGAGCGAGAAGATTTTGGCGTCAGAATCTTCTCGTTGGCTTCATCCCAAAAATTCCACAGACAACAAAAACCGAGTTGCTCAGCCTTAAAGGGTTAAGGAAGAGAGGTCCATAGATGGTCACTTTTGGAGTAATTTGGTGAGCCGATACTTCATCTTTGTTTGGTCACTTTTGGAGTAATTTGGTGAGCCGATACTTCATCTTTGTTTGATGTGCGACCTTAGTTCAGTTCCTTGGATATGTGCGCTTCCAACAAATGCGGTGAGAATGTGTGCCAGAGTCTGACGGACAAACTATAGTGATGTTTGTAGTGACTTGTCGCAATGAAAAGTACCAAATTGTACTGCAACGCAAAAATCATAATATACATGTGATACACACGTTGTTTACATTATATACCCATTATTTACTACATATGCGTGTTATTTTACTTTAGTTACATGTTATTAAATTTAGATACATGTTATATACTAGGGTTTGCCTAGGTTTTGGCTTCACCAGACGGATATCATACTGTATTTTATTACAATAGACATTATATGTATTACGCACCTTGAAAATGTAAAGAATTACATACAAAGTTCTAAACCTACAACACCTCAATGAAATTTCACGGTCTAGCGGGTAAAAAAAACATGAATTTTACGAGAGAGCTAAGGTTCTTCTATGAAGAAACATGCTACATGCTGACTGTTGTTGGTCATGATCCCGTCCATGGCATCCGAGGTCATACATAAATGCAAATGTTGTAATAATTCTCCAATAGAAAGCCGCACAAGACTAAGTCCGACTTGCTTGTATGAACAGCCTGTCTTTTTGTGGAATTTCAATGTTGGTTGCGTATAATTGGTCGTACACATGGCGATTCAATAGAATCAAACTCTTTGCTATTGGTACAAGCAACACCACATGTTACCAACACAAAGACTCTTGAAGGTTACTTTTGTATGATGTGGTGGTTTCCTCCATGACATGCCACCCTTTGTCCACCATGACTCGTCAAGCTGCAAAGATGACTCTGAAATTTTTGAAGATCACTAAGGGCCGCTTCACACTTAGTGGCCAAGTCGAGAGGCTGTCGATTTCCACCAATGAGATTGCTAGAATGGCCAAAGTCCGGACTTTGGGCCTTCACACCTGTGCCCAAACTCCAAAGGCCGTCGTCCTACATCAACACTTTTGAGTTGTTTTGGCACCGAAGCGACGGCCTCTCGAGCAAAACTTGGGTCGCCCATTTTAGTCGACCCAAACTACAATCGAGAGTCCGTCGAAATTTTTAATTAAATAATCAAAAACTGACAAGATCTAGACAGTTAGATGAAAGAGGCCGAATTTATTTGGCTGATTTTTTTTGGCTGATTTTTTTTGGCTGATTTTTTTAGCTGATTTTTTTTGGCTGAATTTTTTGGCTCGTTTGTATTGGCTGTTTTTTTGGGGCTGATTTTTTTGGCGTAATAATATGGGGTTTGGACTTTGGACTTGGCCTTTGGGGCTTCACACTGCGACCGGCCAAACCTTCAATCTATATTATTTAATGTATTTTTTTGGCAAAAAAGTTGGGCCACTCGCCATAGTTTGGCCACTCATTCTGACGATCGGCCTCTCGACTTGGGCATAGTGTGAAGTGGCCCTAAGTAGATTTCTTTCAATGAAATTTCAACAAGTTTTGGAAGGCTCTTCGAAACTCTTTGGGTACCTTTCCAATTATCATTTCATGCTGTAGTAGCTTGACCCATAGCCTTTGAATGTATTTCCATTTGTTATTGAGCAGTGAAAAATTAAATGAAATTGTACTAGAATATTGTGGTATTAACTTATCCCTTTTCACTCAGTATCACTCACAATGTTCAATTACAATATAAAGAACACTACACTAAAGATGGTCATTAGTGTAACTAGACTAAATGTTTTGGACATGCTATAATTTTTTACTTTTGAAGATTTTTTTTACTGAGAGCACATCTATCTATACTATTTAAAGAGGGGATCATTGTAAACATAGTCGATAAGAATATTCATAAGGAGTAAAAATTTATAGAATTTATAACCAAATTAGTGCAGTTGACACAAAATACCATCTATAGTGTAGTGGGAATATGTCCCTAAGTGTCATGGAAATTGGATTCTTTGATATTCTTTATGTCAAAGGGAAAGAATGGTCCGGCCTCATCAACTGCCTTGCTGCCTTTTTTCACCTGGTTTTCTCCCAGAACCGACATTGGTCATGGGAAGACAACATTGGTTGTAAGACGATGGAGCAACAATCACATGAGTTGGAACCAACAATCATAGGGGACGGGGCAACAAGGACAACCGACATGTCATCTCCCCCAAGGGCACACTGGTGAGGTGGTTGAGAGTGTTTTAGGTCATGCATAATTGTTTTTACGCTCATGGCACATTTCATCACAATCTCACTTCATGGAAATCACTATAGCTTGCCGATGCTTACACCGATTTTTGTGGCACCGGTCCCAATAGAAGCCCATCTTCCTCCACCTCTATGTCATAGTTTACCCCTAATGGACCAAATGTACCCATGGGGTACAAGTCTTTCCACTTTGACTCCAACTATCATTCAATCCATACAATCAAATTTTCAAACAAATTGCCACATCATCTCATATGTGTTTAGAAGAATATCCTACCATTACATTCTCATTAGCTTCTTCTTGGCAGTTTTTAATCAATGGAATAGAAATTCCTCTAAAATGCCTTGGTCTTTTGGAATTAAATATTCACGGAGGTAGCCAATTAAATATTCATGGAGGTAGCCATCGAGATGATTGTGCTCCTACGATCCAAAAATGGACATTTGTCTTTGAGGCTGATGAGATATTCTATCCGGAGAGAATCTACAATTGTTCTACATCACGCAAAATGACATTTGCGCACTCGGTTCATTTCAGCACAAAAATCTACACCTCCACTCCACAGTAATCATTGTAACTTGCTTATGCTCGCACCGATTGTCGTGGCAATGGTCTCACTGCCCATCTTCCTCCACCTCCAAATCATGGTGTATTCTTTCTTTCGAGGTCGCCTGTAGCACTTGCTTCAAAGGTTCTTGTGCCAAAACAACCCATATTTGGTCGTTACACGGTGAAAACAAATCTCCACTCTCCAAACAAGAAAACCTTGGCCACTTAAGTACTTGCTCTAGATTGCCATGCGTAAGTAAACTTTTATAAAAAAAAAAAAAAACAGAGATTTGAACACATGCTCTTCCAGGAATTAACATGCTACAAACATGCAAGATATCCTTAACCTCTGTGTTAAAAAAAAAATGAAGTGTGAGCCCATCATTTAAATCTGGAAGTCCTCATTTGGCGCCGACTCATGTATAGCCTTACTTCTTCTTATTATTCTATTTTTTACACAAATAAAGGCAATATGTGGGCTTGCTTTCCGGTGGATCAGCAACTGAGAGCTCATGCCTCCAAATCAGGTCCATTTGCCACCAAATGCTATCCCCAACAACCTTATTTTACTCAATTTAGCAGCAGTAACAAAATACAAAAACAACTCCCAAAAGTTTTGTCATGTAGGCTGCTTTTGTAGCTCTCAAAAGTGGGACCCAAATCGAATCCATAACCCCTACATGCTCCTACTAAAAACGGAAAATTCAACTTCACAACTCAATAATTGAATATATAAACACTTCTTTGAACTTGGAACACTGAATTTTATGTTTACTATAATTGTACTTTATGATTTGAAAGTGCTATAATTTTTTACTTGTGATGAAGAGTTTTACTAAGAGAACAACTATCGATACGCCCAAGGCGAATTGACCCCCTTGTTGGGAGTTATCCGTGGGGCCACGAGGTGGTGGGGCCAAATCTGGCCCCTATTTTTTGTTTTTGGATGGGGCCTTGTTTATAGCAAGGAGGTTCCTCTAGAGTAAACGGTGGCTGTCGACCGCAAATTTGTCCAAAAAAAGTAAAAATAAAAGCCTTTGGACCCCCCAAAATAAGAGGGCAGAAAAATGACCCCATGCAATTCAGATCGGGCCCACCTTGGATAATTCCCAACGAGGGGGTCAATTTGGCCTAGGCCTATTGATACTACTTAAAGAAGGTGATTACTGCCAACATGGTTGGTAAATTTATTTATTGAGAGTAAAATCTTACAACAATCATAAGTCACAGTGTGCCTACACTAAACATAAAATTTAGAGTAGTGGGGATTGGGGGAACTTGAGGGTAGCGGGGACTTGGGATACTTGAGGTAAGTGGAGACTTTATTCCCTTAAGGTCCAAGGCATTTTAGAGGAATCTCTATTCCAGTGATTAAAAATTGCCAATATGAACTTTTGAGAATGTAACTGTAGGATCTTCTTATGAAATTATATGAGGTGATGTGGTAAATATTTGGTGACTTTTTGACACTACACATTGAATGCTAATTGTAGTCAAAGTAGCAAATTTTTCACCTTAAAGGTACACTTTGTCCTTTAATCCTAGAACACTTGAGAAGTCACAAAGTGGGTGTTTGGATGACATTTGAGGATAATAATCAATGTAAACAATCAACTTTCATCCAACTTTTTATGTGGAGAGTTCATTGAATGTGTAAATATTAGATGATTGCCTCATTGAGGTAATCATGTTATATCTAAAGACAAAAATGTTTGAGACATGGAGCTCAATGTAGTGAATTTTAGAAACTTCTAGCTAATGCTCTTAATCTAAATGTGAGGCAAAAAACAATCATTTTTGAGAATGAGACCAACTATTGAAATGAATCCAAGTTTTCACTCCAACCTGAAATTCGAAAAACTACGTAAGATGAATTAAGCTACTGCAATTTGAACTTTGTACTTATAACCATGGTTGACCAATGTTCTAATTATAGCTGAACACGGAAGTTTCATTAACACCACAAGTTTTGACACTATAATACACACCCTTCGATGTCAATTACAAAAAAATTAAGCATAATTTGTTTATGATATGAACTTTCTTCACTTTTTTCTATAGAACATCACAATAACTTCAAATTTCCACCAAATTTTTTGTGATTTTTGTGATGCAAACAAAAATCTTTGATCTTGTCTGTGAAATATGAAATAAAAAAATTCCATGTATATTTAATGAAAACTTAGAGCACACAATGGGATGGAACTGGGTTTAGTCCCACAATTAACGTGAGCCTCTCCATAACCAACAAAAACCCATAGCCAAATGCCTATAAAATTGGGGTATATCCAACCCTCTTCCATCCCATTACCAACCAACTCCGTTCCAAATGGAGGTTTGCTATTAGTCAAAACCCTTACTTTTGGTCGTTGATTATGGAGGTACCTACTACGGCCACCCACTAAACATGGATGCACAATTTGAAAATTCATAACTAATTCAGTTTTCATTGAAAAAATATGAAATCACTTGCATTGGAATTGTAATTCTATTGGCTATCACTGAAAAATAATAGTATAGTGATCTCCTCTCTCCATATATGCACATTCCTTAACTTGTCGGTTTTAGGGGGGCTTACCTCCATCATTCTAGGGTTAAGAAACTTGAGGCAAGTGGGGACTTGGAAGGCCAAATGATAAAAATGTAGAGCTATGCAGGGTTGATTTTATCAAGTAGAAATGAGAAGTGCGGTCAAAACTCACAGGATCTTTGACTCTACTTCGACTTAACACATGATTCTTGCACATGAACTGACACAGGAAAGAGGGGGAATGAGGGTGAAAGAAACACGGGGAATGTGGTGCATGCTTGTAATGTTTGGGATTAAATGTTTGGCTGTTGTGTACATGGGCCCGTGCATTTGAACGCCGGGTTCCCTGTTATAGGGCCTTGGAGCACAGAATTATTCTGCGATCATGTGTATGAATGGTTGACTTTCTCTTGTAAGAAAGCGGGCACCAAATTAAGGGTGTGGCCGGACTCACTTTCTCATGGACTTGGATTTCTGTGCAAGGTGAGGTGCTTCATGTTGCCAGCGCAAATTGGTGACCAGCTGTGGTCTGGTGAACGACTTTACTATGGGTCTGACTGGTCGCATAGAATCGACCTTAACCCCTAAAGGACCATAACAATTTCACACCAAAAACATTTCAAAAATGTTGATTCTAGTGCAATGAGTAAGGAAGGAAACAAAACCTTACATTTTTAGTTTTGACCGTAGGATCTCAATTAAGACTTACCAAGTAACATACTCACAAAATTTCATACACTTTGACCGCACCGATTGAAAGATCACAGTGTTTGAAGTCAAGAAATATGGTTCATTTTGTTCCCTGCGTTGAGTGGATCAGCAAACTTTGACTTCACCTTTGGTATTCACTTTTTGCACTACACAAGGTCTAAATCTTTTCTATTGTCTTAAGCATGATGTTAGTTCTGTATACAACAATTTTTAGAGGTAGAGAAGGGTTGTAGCATATTCAAAACAAGCGTGCAAGGAGTGGAGGTTCAAGAACTGTCAATTCACATTTTATTTTTTTGTGAGCTCAATGTGTTTTAGAATGATAATCACAAACGGTCAATAAGAAGGTTTACACCACATATTGTTGTAGAAAAATAAAAAGTGAAAAATATGAAGATCTCTAGGTTTTATGTAGAAAGAATGAAGTTCTTTTCCTTGCTTGCCCAAAATGGGTAAAAATGTTTGACTTGAGTTAAAATGTTTTACACTAAAGACAATGATTTTTTTGACATATTTAGAGGAGGTGATGTTCTCTACGTGTATGGAAAATCTCAATGTCAATAGAGACTTCTAGCAAGATTTTGGAGCTGCCCGAAGTCCCCATTTTTAACTTTTAGTGGTACTAACTTACAAACCATGAATCCAAAAAAATAATAAAAATATCTCCATGAAGATCTAATGAGGGATAATCTAGTATAAAAGTTTTTTTTAAAGTAAAAAAATCAAACTTTAGGAACGTCCCCAAACTCAAAATCGCCCCTCCCAAGGGACACTTGGTACTTTAGGGATTAAGCCCTAAGGTACCGTGACAGTTTTCACACCAAAAACACTTCAAGTTGTTGGATTCCAGTGCACTAAATAAAGAAGGAAACAAAAACTTTCATTTCTCATTTTTACCGTCGGATCTCAATTAAGACTTGTTAAATAAAATAATTACAAAATTTCATAAACTTTGACCGCACGAATTGATAGATTATAGTGTTTGATGTCAATCAAGTGGTTCATTTTCTTTCCTGCATTCAATGGATGAGTAGACTTTTGGTTCACTTGGTGTCAAATTTTTGCACTACACAAGGTCTAAACCCATTACCATCTTGTTAAGCATGATGTTAGTTCCTTATACACCAACTTTTAGAGGTAGAGGAGGGATGTAGCATATTCAAAACAAATGTGCCAAGAGTGGAGGTTCAGAATTTGCCAATTCACGCTTCAATTTTTGTGAACTTAATATGTTTTAGTTTGATATTTGAAACGGTCAATAAGAAGGTTTACACCACATATGGTTGTGGAGAAAATGAAAAGTCAAAACTATGAAGATCTCTAAATTTTCTATGGAAAAGAAGAAGTTTTTTTGGCACCTTGCTCAACAATGTGTGACAATGTGTGAAAACGTATGACTTGGGTTAATATGCTATTTTTCACTAACGACAAGAACTTTTTTTGACGATATGGAGGGATATAATATCACTTGCGAGTATTGAATATCTTTCGTTGAATTGAGTGTCCTAGCAAAAGTTTTTGGAGGTGCCCTACGTGCCCGCTCTCCCCATTTGAACTTCAAAACCCTATGACTTTTTCATCAAATATCTAATTTAGAAAGAAAAAAGAAATTTTCTCCCACTTAAGTCTTAATAATGCCCTTCTACAGTAAACATTTCAAGGGGACTGTTAGAAATTGACACCATAGGAACCTGGCCGAACTTTCAAAAAGCCCATTTTTGACACTTGGTCCTTTTGGGATGAAACCCTTTAAGGCCGATTGTCCATTTTTGGGTCGTTTCGGCACAATAATCTCACTACATGCCATCTCCATGAAGAATTTAAACTATGACATAGAGGTGGAGAAAGACGGGCATCTATTGGGACCGGCGCCACAAAAATTGGTGCAAGCAATGACAACCAATAGTGGTTCCGGTGAACTAGGGTCATGATGAATTGTACCCTGTGCATAGATGTTGTTTTCCATGATGTAGAACAATTGTAGACTCTTGCATATTAAAAAAGCTCAACGGCCTTAGAAGATTAGGTGAACACTAGTGGGGAATAATTTATGTTGGAACGGCACCACAATAATCAATCGATAGTGCCTTTTAGTTAATCCTTGAACGCCCACAAGGGTGGATTTTGGTGCTCCAGGTGTTTTTATTCTTGATCTCCAATCGGTGCAAAGATTGACGAACGACAGTGATTTCCTTGAAGTGGGGTCACGATGAAATATAACTCTCGTATAAATGATATTATGCATGATCTATTAGGCTTGTAGATTCTCCTAAGCCCTTGTGGTCCACTTAAGCGTTGGCACTTCACATCACGTTAAGAGGCGGAGCAATTGGTACCATTGCAAAATTTGGTTCATGGTCGCTTCTGCAAATCCGGGTTCTTAATGTGGCGGTCCTTTGTTTTGTACACTTTTTTTCAATAGTTCCAACATTAGTATTAATAGAATTTATTCACTTGTAGTGGTAATCATTAAGTACTAGAATAATACGTGTGGTTGAAAGTTGTTGTGTGTATAGAAAGGTTACATTTGAGGCAATTTACTGCGGTAGTGATTTGTAGGATAAGCTTATTTTATCTCCTTGAAAAATATAAAAATCAGCAAGATGCAAGTTGAGGCTCTCACCATCTCAATGGATATGAAAACAGGTGTTTTTCCATCAAATTTTAATCATAGTAAAACTATACAGCACATTCGAGATATTTGTCTGATGAAATTAAAGCATTAACATTATAGTTTTTGGTGAGACATAAATCCTTGAGAATTGTTGAATGGACTAGCTTCTTGTTGTGTCTATCGGAACATCTATGGCACATTTTACAGAGTGCATCATACATGGTGTACAAATAAATCAATTATTTTTTATTAAGTTATTAAATGTTATTGAGTGAATCAAATGTTGGAATATTGTAGTAGTGGCAACAAATAGAGAGTTATTTATCTCATATGGCAGTTGGGTTGTAAAATTATTGTATGAGACATATACCAACTTCATTTGTATGATAGATGTATAATGATGGAAGGTAACAACATCCAAACATGTTCTCTAGCTAAATTTTCCAAGTAAAAATTTTAATTTATGAAATACTAACTTCAACAATACATTCATTTCAAAACTGTAAAATTCAAAGATTTTTGGCTTGAAAAATGACATGTACTAGGTGTTGTTAGCAATTAATTATCTACGTCAAATTCTTAGATGTAGTCAAATTGACATTAAAATTGCTACTAGTAGCTTAGATTTCCCACAAATCACCAATGGCCATCTAACACTGCTTATCCAAAACCCGTAGTAACTAAAAAATGTGACTACGCCCAACCAAATTTGGAGGTCTGAGATGACACATAGGTGTGTCTATGACAAAAAAATTACAATCAATATCTAAATTATATGGTGTTCAATTGCAAATTAAAAAAAGGCCGGCTATTCATAATATTATCATTATTATAAGTTTTAAAAATTGTTGTGTAAGCACTCAAATCCAATCACAATATCCAAATCTTGCTCGATTTTTCTAAGCCAAACTAAGTGAATTTATAGATTCTTTTGTCAAGATGTTGGAGGTGCACTTGCTATTATACAAACACTATAAAAAAAAAGATGGTATAAGACAACCATCGAGGACACCAAGAAGAAGAAGAAGAACTTTGGTCCTCACTGAAGGGGGCTGGAGTGAATAAAGTGTCTATTTGTTCCACCACTAAACCAATGTCCACGAGACTTAGTACACCAAATCTATAATAAGTGTAATGTTTACTCAATCTTGTCTAAAAATTATCCAATACTTTCACCCCATTTATCACTCCATGTCATCTACATTCACAAATGCTACCGCATTTACCACGCTCACAAGAAACACCCTACTTCCGGGTCGTACATTATCAATTCACCATGGAGAGTCTCCAAAATCTTCAAAAGAATCAATAGATTTATCTTGGTGTATCCATGCAATGTCTAGATGATACCCATGTAATGTATAGGTGATACACATGTAATGTATAGGTGATACCCATGTAATGTATAGGTGATACACATGTAATGTATAGGTGATACCCATGTAATGTATAGGTGATACCCACGTAATGTATGTGTAATACCCACGTAATGTATAGGTGATACCCACGTAATGTATGTGTAATACCCACGTAATGTCTACGTGATACTCATGAAATGTATAGGTGATCCGAAGTCACCTTGTGAGAAAAAATATATATATATATTTGGTAGAGGTCTTTCATATTTGACCCCTTCTTGCAGAAACACAATGTATTAATTGCAAGATTTTACCAATGACGGCAAGGGTTGCAACAAGGATGTTGTTGCATTGTAAAAGATTTCTATCTAAAACCAAATAATGGCAATTTGTACCACAATTAGTATGCTAACTATGGTATCTCATATTGGCAACAACAAATACAAACACAAACACTAAATGTCAACAAAGGACTCAATGTGGCAAGCACCAAGTGTAAACTGAACACTATTTGTCAAGTTTAGTAGAAAAAAAATCACATGTGTACATCAAGTGTAAGGCTTCGACACCCTCCTAATTCAACTTGACATTTACTACTATTTCTCACTTTATAGACACTTTAAAATTTAACTTGTTTACATTTTGAGTGAGATGAGCATCAACAAATGTCAAGCCACACCCAAGGTAGGATAAACCAAAACCAACCAGCAACCCAATACCGCTCCTTTCTATACCCTTCATAGACTCCAAGGTAGAAATATAGCCTATCTTGACATGATGTATGCATTGACCAATAAATTTATAAGTGATGTGATGACCAACCACATTTCCTCCCTAAAATCTCCAAAGGGTATAGAAAGGACCGGTATTGGGTTGCCGGGTTTTCCTACCTGAACCCTGAAACGTCAGAAGGTGCCTATTAGTGGCCACTATATTCTACATGTATGGTGTCGTATTTGAACATGATAAGGTTCAAACATTGAAATGACCTCCGAATGAAATATTTTAGTTGAAGAATCTCTAATTCAAAGGTGTGAGCCGTGCTAAACTTTGGTACATTTTTTGCATTCTACAGAGTAAAATATGTGCGTGAATGTACAATTCCCGACTAACGTGTAAGGGTGAATAGCAAAGGTCGCGTAGTCGTTTGGTATACTCATAGGTCGTCTCATACCACCTTTCCCGTACTGAGAGAGAATGCTATGATATGATGTGAGTTAAGTTACTCCATGATCATCTCATACCATCGTTGTAAGAGTGTCCATAAAAATGGAAATGCTTGGAAGAGAAGCAACTTGCCGGTTGTTGGGATCGGTCGAAGATTGTGGCGATGCAGAGCTGCTAGAGAGAGAGATTGTCACGCCGCCCTAAACGGATCACCCTCTGCCCGCAAAGCTGTCACTTCAAAAAGTTATTACAAGTTCTGGTTTCTTCTTTAAAAGAGAAACTGTACGAATGTAAGTAACATATCAAAATGAAATAATCGATAACTTTAAAGTGTGAGATATTAAAAAAGTAACTTACATTATATATTTCAGATTGTCAAAATGGACCATAATAAAGGTATGAAATATAGAACTTTAGTAACACAGAGTCACTTGATCCATAAAATGCAAGAAGAAAAAATTGTTTAATTCTCTTGAAAATCTATAATCTTTCAAGAAAACTTGAGATATTAGAGTTATATTGAAAGTTTACCCGGCCTCTCACTCTCTGCTTAATGGAATTTTTTTAATAACTGGGATGACATGGAGATGGTGACTTGGCTTGGGAAAGGTGTGCCTGAACTATTTGGACAACTTTTTGAGATCTTAGGGTATTATGGGGAAGCTTTAGCATGCATTTCATTGGTGCAAAATCAATGAGCATGAAATTCCGCATGCTCTCTTTATTTCTATACTTAAAATCTCACCGTGCCTCTTTTTCATTCATTTCCTTTTCAAGAAGAACTATTAGGAGAACTCTGATATGCAAGAGATAAACTAGCTAGGATTTGAAATGATCCAAAAATGATTGTACCGATTACAACTTATGCATTGCATTGGTGCAAAACAAATCAAAAACAAAAAAAAACATGAAAATCTTTTTATTTAAGAAGAACTCCAGTGTTCTTTGGAGGTCGGCGTGAATGAAGTGTTTGTTTGTTCCACCACTAAGCCAATTCCCACGGCACTAAGACTAATATTATATCTCATTATTATTTCCCGTGCGTGTAGAAACTTTCTTTTTTAGATAGGACTAATAAAATCTACTTACTTGCTTCCTTTCCTCTTGCCTCAAACTATTCATATAAGATTGAATCAGCTAGATGTTATCTACAAGGCCGAAAACAATACTAGATCCTTGATATTCCAATATATCCATAGTAAATATGACCCAAAGGAAGGAGAAAAAAAGCGACAAAAAGGAATCATCCCATATTCCATCCTCACTTTACGATCGGGCCTTGTGCTTCACCAAAGCCACTCCAAAACTGCCCTTAAAAGATGAGATATTACTTTCAACCGTTGAAACTTCAAGCTAACTACTACGAGAAGACACCCTAATATTTTTGTAAACTTTGACAATACGGATTGAAAGATATATGCATTTGAAGAGTGCAAAATTGTTTTTCTGCACTGTGCCTAGACATGACCAATGTACTTTGACTCAAGATAATGGCATATTTTTCCACTACACATTGTATAAACTCAAATGGTTTATATTCAACATTGTGTTAGGTCATTGTACGCCAAAAATAACAAGTAATGGAGGTATTTAGGATAAGAAAAAATGAACCTGCAACAACCATAGGTAAAGAAAGTGGCATTTACTTAAGAAGGCAATTTAATTATGTAAAAAGAAAAATAACTATTGGATATAAAATTTGGACGGTGAATAGAATTAACATGAGTTATTATAATAATAGACTTTTGAAAAATGAGTAAAATCCTAAATTTCTATGCAATTTTAAGTGAAAACGATGAAGGTAGACAAGAACTTTCCTCAACTCGTCCTCTCCTCAAAAAAGTGCAACTGCCATCTCTACAATGACACTATTCATCTCTATAGTACCCTACCTAGCTCCCAAATGAAACATGCTTTCTATGTTTGAAGCACCATAAATTTTTGGCTGTAAGTCCCCACAAAAAAAATCCCGCAAAGATAACCCATATTTCTATTCTCGCTAGAAATTTCAAAAAGTTATCTTAACCCCTAAATTTCCAAGAGTCCCCTCCAAGGACTCTAGAAGGTTTGAGTAGATACCTCCTGTGTCAATTTATAACATTCTTTTTTGAAATTTTTAATGTAGATGGACATTACTGAAAGCTTTGTGTGAGTCCAATGATTTCCTTAATCCAACAATTAATAAAAAAGTTATAGGGTTTTGAAGTTCAAATGGGGAGAGCGGGCACGTAGAGCACCTCCAAAAACTTTTGCAGGACACTCCATTGAATGTCTGATTTTCAATAGTAGCTAATAATATTATTTCCTCTCATTTTGTCAAAAAAAATCTTTTGTCTCTAGTGAAAAAAGCATATAAATCCAAGACAAACATTTTCACACATTTTCGCACATTGTCGGGCAAGGTACCAAAAAAACTACTTCTTTTTCACATAAAACTTTGAGATCATCATGTTTTTTACTTTTAGTTTTTTCCGCACCATTGTGTGGTGTAAAACTTTGTATTGACCATTTAGATTCTCATTCAAAAAAACATACTAAGTTCACAAAAAAATATAACGCAAATTGACAATTTTTGAACCTCCACTTCTTGACCAAATTATGTGGGGGGACCCTTTTCATTGACCATTTGGATTCTCATTCTAAAACATACTCAATTCACAAAAAACGCATTTAGACAATTTTTGAACCTCCACTTCTTGCACAATTTTTTTGAATATGCTACACCTTTTTCTACCTCTAAAAATTGGAGTACAAGGAACTAATATCATGCTTAACCCCTAAGGTACCATGACAGTTTTACACCAAAAACACTTCAAAATTGTTGGATTCTAGTGCAATGAACAAAGAAGGAAACAAAAACTTTGATTTCTATTTTCTGACCGTAGGATCTCAACTAAGACTTATTAAGTACTGTATTTACAAAATTTCATAAACTTTGACCGCACGGATTGAAAGATCATAGTGTTTGAAGTCAAGCATATGGTTCATTTTCTTCACTGCGTTCAATGGATCAAGAGACTTTGACTTCACTTGGTGTCAAATTTTTGCACTACACAAGGGCTAAGTCCATTACCATCTTGTTAAGCATGATGTTAGTTCCTTTTACACCAAATATTAGAGGTAGAGGACAGGTGTAGCATATTCAAAACAACTGTGCAAGGAGTAGAGGTTTAAAAGTTGCCAATTCACACTTTAATTTTCTGTGAACTTAATATGTTTTAGATTGATAATTCAAATGGTCAATAAGAAGGTTTACACCACATATTGTTGTGGAAAAAATAAAAAGTGAAAAATATAAAGATATCTAGGTTTTATGTGGAAAAGAAGAAGTTTTTTGGGTACCTTGCCTGACAATGAGGACAATGTGTGAAAATGTTTTACTTGGATTAGCATGCTATTTTCACTGAAGACAAGAGAACTTTTTTGAGAGTATGAAGGGAAATAATATTACTTGCGAGTATTGAAAATTTCACATTCAATAGAATGTCCTAGCAAAAGTTTTTGGAGGTGCCCGAGGTGCCCGCTCTCCCCATTTGAAATTCAAAACCCTATAAATTTTTCATCAAATGTCCAGTTGAGGAGAAAAAATTGTTTTCCCACGAAGGTCTTGGTAATGCCTTTCTATAGTAAAAATTTCAATGAGGAATGTTGGAAATTGACACCACATGAAACTAACCGAACTTTCAAAAAGCCCATTTTTGACACTCGGTCCTTTAGGGGTTAACATGATGGAAATGGAATTAGACCTTGTGTAGTGCAAAAATTTGACACCAAGTGAAGTCGAAGTGAACTGATCTACTAAACACATGGAAGAAAATGGACCCCTTTCTCTACTTCAAACACTATAATATTATAATCCGTGCAGTCAAACTTTATGAAATTTTTATTGTAAGTTACTCAATAAGTCTTAATTGAGATCCTACAATTAAAACTAGAAGTAAAAGTTTTTTGTTGCTTCGTTACTCATTGCACTAAAACAAGCAGTTTTGAAGTGTTTTTGGTGTGAAATTGTCAAAGAGATTTTAGGGGTTTAAAATGGTTTATTTAGGTTTTTTAAGAATCTGCCCAAAATTGATTGGTACCCTTAAGGTACCGATTGTCCTTCAGGGGTCAAGGCAACCATTCAAACCAATTAGGTTGCAACAATTTATGCAAGATTGGGAAGTATGTGGCAGCACTGACAGCCCATGTTATGGGCTGTAATGCACCTCTTGGATGGGATACAAGACTCTGGCCCATGGCCTCATATGGGGAACTTCCTCTCCAAATTGGGTCAAGGCAAGGAAGCCGGAAAACCACCATCACCTACCCAAAAAAGAAAAAAGTATGAAAAAACAAAAACAAGAAAAGCCGATCCTCATGTTGATTGGAAGACCATTTGGATTCTCATTCTAAAACATACTAAGCTCACAAAGAAAAAAAAACGCAAATTGACAATTTTTGAACCTCCACTCCTTGCACAATTGTTTTGAATATGTTGCACCCTTTTTCTACCTCTTAAAATTGGATAACAAGGAACTAATACCATGCTTAACATGATGGAAATGGATTTAGACCTTGTGTAGTGCAAAAATTTGACAGCAAGGGAAGTCAAAGTCAGCTCATCCATGAAACGCATGGAAGAAAATGGATCCTTTTCTCTACTTCAAACACCATAGTATTACAATCGGTGTGGTCAAACTTTATGAGAATTTTTAATGTAAGTTAGCCAATAAGTCTTAATTGAGATCCTACGGTTAAAACTAGAAGTCAAGGTTTTTTGGTTTTGTCCTTACTCATTGCATTAAAACAAACAATTTTGAAGTGTTTTTTGGTGTGAAATTGTCAAAGAAATTTAGGGGTTAAGACCTTGTTGTATGGATACCCAAAAACCCTTGGGGGAGACAACATGTCGGTTGTCTTTAAGGCACGAAGTAGTGTAGGAAGCACTTAAGGTACAGGCACCCATACCGGATAATGCCCCCATGACCGGTAAGTAGGCTTCTCCACTGCCGCGCATGGCTGAACCAGAAAGAGATAATTTTATCCGTGAAGCGTGAGGTGCATGATCTCTTAGTGGAGGGGAGTTAGCCGAAACTGGTGCACCCAAATATGGAAATTGGTAATCTCGGTGACTGAAATAAACAACTTTTATTATCCGTAATGGCCACCGAATTGTGCTAGATTAGGGTGATAATATATTTGGATCTGATTTCTCATGGTAGTGGTTGGTGAGCTCCAAGTTAACCGGCTTTAGCATGAAGATTAGCGGTTACTGGTATGGCCAAAGCCGGAATTTCGGATCTCATGACTGAAATTGGGGAATAAGAGTGCTTGTTTCGGTGTCTTCCTGACTTCACCATTTGAATGAGCGTACCCAGCGAAGGATCGTCTTGCTGATCACTTTCGATCTCAGAAGCGCATTCTCATGACTCTTCATTGACATGCACACCTTGACATTGTAGAATTAGAGTTTCGGTTTAGGCCTGAGAGATTTCAGATAGTCTGTGACTCATGGCATTCAGTCCGCAACCTAGCAGCGAGGATCTCTTATTAGGAAGTGACCAAAATCCGCAATACAACAATGCCGTGCCTCATGATGAGACAATGTGCTACGGTACTAATGAAGAGCATTCGAGCGGAGATGAACTTGTGGTGGGCGATCAAGAGCTGGATTACAACCAACTTGAGCGGGTAATCGCCGGGCCAGAGAGGAGGAGTGGAGGCAGACTGCCGACGTCGAGGACCAGAGCGTCGCAGCCGACTAACTTCGGCAGTCATCGTGGAAGGATCCGATCAGTGAACGGCGTGCGGCTCTTCACCGCACCACCGGAGTGCACAACAACAGCCCAGAGATTCTCCGCAGCAGAGCAGCGGATTAGAGGGGCAGCGGTGCCTACTGCGCCTGCATAAACTGCAGTGCCTGAGTCCACCGAAGACATAACTGCAGTCGGTTTGCAGGCACAGGCATCAGCCTTCCGCCCCGTCATGCAGGCCTCTTCGACGCACATTGCGCCCCCCGTAGCAGAGTCGCAGCCTCAGACCCGCAGACCTCGCATGCCACACAGAACAGGAAAATGGACAAACACTCACTTGCGGGATGCACTGGCTGCTGTAGACGGAGGTATGAGCATGAAGAAGGCTTCAGATTTGTATCACATACCTTACACATCTTTTCGTGAATGGTGTTATGGCATGAGGTGCAGTAGAAAGAGGGGGCCACCTGCAGTTTTGAGTGAAAGTGAAGAAAAACTACTTGTGGACTATTGTATACGCATGTGTGAGATGGGGCAAGGTCTAACACCTACTGCGCTCAAACTGAAAGTATATGACATAACAAAGGATAGAATTACTCCATTCCGCGATGGCATTCCAGGTGGTGGCTAGATGCGGTGGTGGCGGCATCGCCACCCGGAGCTTACACTGCGTGTGTCTCAAGCTCTCGAAACAGCACGCGCACAGGGCCTATGTGCAGAGAACGTGGAAAGTTTTTACAAAAACTTGCAGACTTTACTCACCTTGCATGAGTATAGTGCGGACAGGATTTGGAACTGCGACGAGTCCGGTGCGCAAGCTGGGAGGAGCGGTGGAGGAGTTGTCATCGCTCGAAAAGGCGCCCGCCATGTCCACTCACTCGTGCCTGACCAAAGAGAGTGGCTGAGTGTATTGGTCTGCATAAATGCAAGTGGAGTGAGTATCCCTTCTTTCTATGTTTTTAAAGGCACACGGTTTAGACAAAATTACATTGAGAGATGTGAGCCCGGGGCGACGATGGCAATGCAACCTCGGGCTTGGATGACGACGTACCTCTTTAGTGCGTGGTTGTCACACTTTATTGAAAGTGTACATAGCATGGGGGGAATTTCAGTTGAGCGGAGGCACCTTATGATACTTGATGGACACAATTCGCATTGCACACTAGATGTCGTCCTCGAGGCCCGTGCTGCAGGCTTGGACATGCTCACGCTTCCCGCGCATACGTCTCACGTCCTACAACCACTAGATGTTAGTGTGTTTAAATCATTCAAGTAAAATTTCAGAAGTTACAGGGACTTCTGGACATCTCGAAATTTGTTGTAGCCTGCAACGAAGTCAACATTGGCTCACTGGGTTCATCTTGCTCTGCGAAAAGCATTGACAAAGGAGAATATATGCAGTGGATTTAGAGCGACAGGCATATATCCTCTAAACACTGCGGCAGTGAATTCATACCTTGGTCCTGCGGATATCTTCGAAGTCTCCGAGGCTGCAGCTGCCGCTCCTGACCTGCAGGTGGACGAAGAGCTTCCAGAACCTGCAGGCAATGACGATCCGAATGTAAGGAAACTCATTAGAGTTGTGCGCAATCAATGTTATCATATTTCGTTTCCTGTACATGCGAATAATGAAGTAAGGCATGATCTCACCGTCACAGTTTTTGATTGAATACAAATCGGCATCTCTTCGAACGGACAGCACCTGAGTTTTCCTTCCGGACTTGATGAATTGCAAGTGGTTCGCTTGGAATCGACTGCATCATGCTCCTGGGTAACACGCATGCTCTGCTTCGACTTGTAGCCTGAAATCTGGAAGTATAACACTCACTGGCTCTAACGCGCTTCTTCTGAATGGTCCAGGTTGTTCACTGCGACCGCATATCTGTGCACACACCGAACGGTCAGAACGAGAGTGATGAGGGTTTGGAGAACAGAGTACTTGGCGAGGAGGTGCGGTTGGAGATGGAAGGCGAATTTGACGAGGTGCCCGACTGGAGCGCCTCCCATTACTTCGTCGCTCCAGACCCTGCAGACAGAGGAGAAGGAGCTCTCGAAATAGGCACGGTTGATAACGCCGACGGCGAACCTCACTCCATTACCAGGTTTCTCACACTCCCGACCATTGCAGCCCGAGCGAGCTCGAAACGGAAAGATCCCCTCCTGGACTTTACGACGTCCAAGATTCTGACGTCCGACAAGTATACAACGGCAGTCCAGAGACTCAATGACGCGAAGGAGTTAGCAGCGCGAGAGAAGGAGAGGGTACGTACCGAAAAGGAGTCTACGCGACAACGAAAGGCTGCTGAGAAGGAGGCACGCGCTGCTGCGGTAGTCGAAGCCCGAGGTCGTCGACGTGAAGAGCGAGAGGAGGCAGCGCGCCTCAAGGCGCTGCGCGTAGCTGAGGCCGCAGCGGCGCGTGCTCAGAGAGCTGCCGAGAAGGCTAGGAGCACAGTCACACGCCTCGGAGGCAGGGCAACTGAGATATCTCAAGGTCGCCCGGACGATGGACAGGGAGGAGAGACGACAATCGCCGGGCAAGAGGCGCCAGGTCCTTCAGATTTTTCTTTCAATGCTGCAGCAATTCACAACCCTTACTTCTCGTACGCTTCACCATCTCCGGGAATGCAAGCTCACCCATACTTCCTCCCTTTCGATCAATTCGGCAACCCTGTGATATCTATGTCGCCAAACCCCCAACCTCAAAGTATTCGACAACCATTATCTGTAAACCTACAACACGCATCTCACATTTTCCTTCCGCAGGGAATGAGAAGCGACGGAGGGCGGGAAGAGCCCGCGGGAAGGAGCCGTTGACACCGTCGACGAACAAGTGGGAGACAAAGTTTGAGCCCCGAAAGAGGAGGACGATGTGCCCGCTCTGGGGACTTCCGTTGCTCGCATGGGGAGCGCGGGGTGCGCAAGGAGGGAACCCCAGTGACGTCACCAGGCTCCGGCTCTGGCTGGGATTGGGGGCTTCAGAGTTTTCTATGTGATTTAGACTTGTCCGTTTTAGGTTCTGTCCATGCTTGATGTGCATGATGTTTGTCATGGTATCTCAGAAATGGATTTTTCTTCACTGCTTTTATTCCTATCCGTAATGGGTGAAGCTATATGTTGGTTGTGTGTCTGGGCTACTTTTTCACTCAAAAATTTGTAGTAATTTCAGATTTACTTTAAAAAAAATTTAAAAATTCTCATTCTTCATGAACCTTATTTCCCTACAAAGGAATAATAACTCCTCCTTCATAATCACAGCCACTCCATGCTCAAATGCTTAAGTTATCCGTTATAGGTGTCTGTACCTTAGTGTAGAAAAGTGTTTGTACTAGAAAGGAGGAAGTAGTTCTATTACACTATCTTGTGTCTCGTGGCCATAGGCTTAGTGAAGAAAATGATCAAACACTATATTCACAGCGCTTCCCGTTTGGGGCCGGAGTTCTTCTTCTTATACGTCTTGTCCATGTCCCTCCATGTTAGAGCATCCGCATTATTCCTCACGGTACGGAACCCTTCTAATTCTTAAGAATATGGTGAGATGTGAGGATGGGGAGGCTTTCTAGCCTTGACACCGTATTGCAACCTCGCCATACAATTTTTGCAACAAAATAAGGGGAAATGTGCAAGCTCACGACAGGGGAATAAGGTAGAGACACCCAACTCCGATCACTTAAGCCAGATGGGGACTCAAATGACATTGTATGTCAAAAACATTTATGTGGAAAGGTGCGGAATCAGGAATGAAACTCAACATTAAAGAAATCAAATTTATTCTCAAAGATTTGAAATTGATATAGAATTTAGAGGCCCAAAAACCATCGGTGCCCATAATCAAACTATAGAGTAGGTGAGATTTGGTGCCCTCCTTTGCCCAATGCCTATAAGTGAGAGTGAGTAAAAAGAGAGAAGACATGCCACGGATAACCAACTCATGGAGGTATTCAATGCCGATTGGCCTTGTTTGACTTTTGAGGCAAGGCCGCCAATGAGAGTTCAATCGAGGTGGAGCAACCCAAAATTGCACACTTCATGACCCAATGCCGATAATGACTGGAGTTTTCAAACTTTGAGTTATCGATTTTGGGTCGCTTCATGACCATTTCATGCATTTACCATTTTCATGCACGATTCCATGCATACTCTCCTAATCAAAATTGGATGGCCGATCGGAATTGGGTGCCTCTACCTTAAGACAACATAGTTTGACCGCCTTCGGTCAAGCTACTTGGTGTCATAGTTCTAGTGACACCATCATTGAGTGAAAATGCCATAACTTGACATCATGCTATGGTATAGAGTGGAGGTCTCTTGCACCTTCAAAGGAGACCATTGTCGAAAGAGTATTAGTTTGTTCCGCAAGGTTCATAGACGTCCCTTGTAAAATGAAGAAAAACTCCGGTCCGACCTGAATAACGTGTCTCTACATTCCACCACTAAGTCTATGCCCAACAATTTGAATTATGGATTGCACATAGAAAATTCATAAGAATCCAAATGGATTTCCACCCATTCCCAAAGGCAACATCTATGGTCCAAGTCCACAAGCCAAAAATTCCATCCTCAAACCTGGTTATTTCACAGCTGGGACCCACATGAATCAAAGGGTAAGGGCAGGGAGTGGAACTCAATAAGGACAAATATTACTTTTTTTGATGCTTCCTTTTGAACTTAATTTCGGAACGGCAACCCACTTTCACCGGTGGCAACAGCCAATCATATGCCACGGACAACACTTCTCAATTGATGGAGTACAATAAAATAAAAAAACTCTTAAAACACATTTCACCCCCCGGAAATAAAAAGTCTTTAAATACATTTCAACCCCCGGATAATTGGTTGGTTGTTTCAAATTTCCAGCTAGTAAAACATTCTATTGATTTTCTTAGTAACATTCTATTAATTCTCAGATTGGAAGCATTGTTTTCTCATTGTTATTATCGCCGCCTAGTATGGGTGCTTGGGCCCCATATAGTAATTTCTATGTGAAGCTAATAAGGCAAAAGAAAACATGTAGAAAAGAATTAAAATTAAAATTTTGTTACTTGAGATTCAAGCTTTTCTAGCTCTAAAGGGAACGTAGGAGAGCAAATTCAAGAGGCAATCCGGGATCTAGACAAAAATGCTACAGTAAAATTCGGAGGATAAGTCTAGAAACATAGTTCCTACAGAAATGAAAATATTAATTTATTCAAGAAAAAATAACAGATTTGTTTTAAAAACACTTACCAGAAGCAAAGGTTGTGTCAGAGGCGAATTGGAGGGATGGTGCTCCTTTTTTATATTTAAAAACTCTGAGAGGAATTTTTTGAACATGGCCAGTCAAAGGTACTCTGGCAAAAATAATTTGTTATGAGTAAAGGTTCTCTTTGCGTGTGTTAAATGTTTTAAATTGTTTATATAATGTTAGGGCCCCTGATTGGGGCCTGTTTTTCGCCTACTGGATGCTCAATTTAGGTTCTCTCACTCCTTTCATTATTAGATCTGTCATTTGACTAAAATATAATTTTTATATTCAATTTGGACTAACTGGTAGATTGAAGTGAATGACTTTTTAAAAAAAAAAACAAATTCGTTTTTAGAAGAATTTTCTTTTAACTTCATGACTTTTGGTTTACCATTTTGAAGCTTCCTTTACTATTTGAAAAATGCTTGTGCCCTGATTCTGCGTGATGTGTCCCTGTATATGCAACGCTTTTCCCCTGAATTTGGTGAGGAGACAGAACCGAACGAGTTTTTTAGGAACTGTTTGTTGAGAATGGGTATATACATTTAAAAAATGAGAATTGCGGTTTGTTTTCAGTGTTTTTTTCCCCCTTCATGTGATGTGCATCAGTAGGAGTGTCAAAGAAGTCTTACTTATTGGCATGTGGACGATTTCCTACCTATCTGTGATGGGAGTTTGCAAATATGAGATTTTATTGAGTTTTGAATGAGACAAACACAACGGCGATACATTTTATTGGTAATCTTACACATGGCGAGAACTTTGAGAGACTACCGCATTGGTTAGGTTCTCGCTTTATGCATTTTTGTTTCCAAGACATGCAACATGCCACTGTTGACCACCTGGTGGTTCTCTTTTCCTCCGAGCAAGAAGCTTTTGTACGTACAAGCTCCCAAATGCATGCAATAAGGTGGCCTTCTAGGAAGCCCATCGGGTCTTTGGAAAGTGAACTTCTGAACCGCTCAGAGTTGAATCTTGCCGTAAAGTAAATTGAAAAGAATTCACGCTCCATGATGCACAGTGAAAAGCTTCATGTCCTTAAACCCGGCAACACCATCATTTTTTTTTTCCCACGCGGAAGTGTGTACATACATTCTCAATGCCTATGCTTTTCTGACTCATGTGTACTGGTACTAGATCAGGTTCAAATTATGTGGTCACACAGATGAGACTAAAGAGCCAGCCGACCCCGCGAGTCATGACAATCTATTGCATTCTCCGTGGAAAAAAAGGACCAATGAATGGCCTGACTATCCCCTACCCAAGTCCAACTTCCACTCACTCCCATCATGGCACGTAATAAGGGTGAGACCATCTCGAGCCCCTTGCCCCCTATACGGTATCTCATCATGTGCAACAAGAACACTAAAACCCCCATATCATGCTTCCCGAAAAAATCATATCATGCTTCCCGGAAGAAAACTATGGCCCGAGTGCCTCCTAGAGAAACAAGGAAAGGAAAGGACAAGGACCTCATTAAAAACATAGCAATTTTCAATAGTACATGTACTTCAAAGGCTATGAAATGCAAGTGTGCCTTATCAACATCATTAACCCCTGAAAGACCTATCACTAGACAATTTTTTTCCAGGGGGTTAACCTTCTAAGAACCTCGACCCGGTCGATGAAAAACTACCAAGATGAACTTTTAGAGAATGTAACTCTAGGAGCTTCTTCTAAACTTATATGAGATGATGTGGTGAAAATTCTCTGAGTTTCCACCGCCGGGGTTGGGAGGTAAATCACATCCAAAGTATTCAAGATAGAAACATCCCTTGTCATTAAACCAAAGCCACACAACAATAGAGACTTTATCCTAGTTTCCTCCCTACTAAGTCCTATTGCCGACGTGGTGCCTATCACCATAGTCCACCCAATTATGGTGGGGTCCCAAGGCCTTGTTGTATGGGGATCCACAGCCCCTGGAGGAGATGACATGTCGGTTGTCTCTAAGGCAATTAGTGTAAGGAAGCACTTAGTATAGAAAAGTGTTCACTCTCAAGAGGCGGAGTATCTCTATTACACTAGCCTATGTCCCGTGGCCATATGCTTAGTGAAGAGAATGAACAAACACTTTATTCTCCTTTGGAAACCAGAGTTCTTCTTCCTCCCCCCCCAAAAAAAAACAAAAAAACAAAACGAATCCCCTTTAGAGTAATCCCCCCGAGATATCAAGTAAAGGCAACACTAAAAAAATTCTACCTACAAACGCCTAGGCAAATTGACCCACTCGTTGGGAATTACCCGAGGCCCAGGGCGAATTGACCCCCTCGTTGGTACTTATCCGAGGCGGCCACAAGGTGGTGGGGCCAAACCTGGCCCCTTTTTAATTTTTGGATGTGGACCTAATTATAGCAAGGGAGACTTCATCTAGGTAAACGATGGCCGTTGGTCTCGATTTTGTCCCCCCCCCCGATCCAAAAAAAGCCTATGTACTCTCCAAAATAAGATGGCTAGAAATATGACCCCATGCAATCAAGACGGGGCCCACCTTGGATAACTACCAACGAGGGGGTCAATTTGCCCTAGGACCTACAAACGTGGGAAAACAACCAAACTCCCAAGGACGGTAAAAAAAACCCCTCCCCTCTACTCCCCCCAAACCGCCCCAACCCCTTAGTTTAGGCCCAGGGCGAATTGACCCCCTCGTTGGTACTTACCCGAGGGGGCCACGAGGTGGTAGGGCCAAACCTAGCCCCTATTTTGTTTTTGGATGGGGCCCTATTTACGGTAAGGGAGTGCTCTTCCAGGAAAACAATGACAGTAGGCCCCAAATTTGTCCAAAAAAATCCAAAAAAAGCCTCTGGACCCCCCAAAATAAGAGGGACAGAAAAATGACCGCATGCAATCAAGACGGGGCCCACCTCGGGTAACTCCCAACGAGGGGCTCCATTCGCCCTGGGCTTAGTTTAGAAACACAAGAGGTGGGGGCCCCAAAAAAGAAAACATATCTTGAAGATGTCAGCAAGAGCCCCAGAGTGAGAAAACAGCCCCCCCGGGAAAGTAGTAGGCAAAAGTGGGGAAGGAGAAGGGGTGGGCCAGGTCGCCTGGTGGTTTCCCTGGCACCTCACTCACGCCCATGCCCCACACTCCACTCCTATCATAAAGACAAAACACACTACCTCGGCCTTCTGCTGCTCCTCCTGCACTTGTAGTGTAGTGGGAGACCTTCCCCTCTCTTGTATTATTATTATAATAATAATAATAATAATACTCATAATCCGGGGTCCTTGACTGAGGTTGCGCTTCCCTTACCTACCCCTCCTCCTCCCCAGCCCCCACAACACCATTCTCGCCTTGCGTGGTGAGACCTGGCTCTCGTCGCACGGAACACTTGGTAAGCGCGGCGACGGTGTTTGTTGTTGTCGTTGCTGTCTGTCTCTTCTCTCCTCTTTGTGTGCGTGATGATGCAGGTTTGGGAGTTTGGTTGTCAAAGGTGGGATCTTGTGCGGTTGTTTTGGAGAGGGAGGAGGTGGATTTGAGGTGGTTCACCTTCTTGGAGAGTTGGTGGAGTTGAGTGTGTGTGGTGGTGTTGGAGAGCGGTGGATTTTAGTTGCGGGTGTGGTTTTGTTTGGGTGGTGTTAGTGGTTGTTGAGAGGGGAACGGTGACGTGAGGATCGGTGATTTACGTCTTGGTGTCGAGGGAGACGCGGTGTGTGTTCCTGTGTCAGAGAGCTTAATTCGGGGTAGGAACGGAGAGTCGCTGCTTTGGGCGATTCCGGAAGTGGATCTGAGGGGAATTGCTACCTGAGTAGCAGGGAGCAGCGTAGTTCCAGAGTTTTGTTCGAAGCGCAAACTACGTTGTGCGCCTTCGATGCTCTGGAGAAATCCGTGAGGCAGGTGAAGAGGGTCATGTTTTGGTCTTTGACCGAGTTGGGAAACCCGGCGGGCTCGCAAGATCTGTCAGCGGTGTAAGTCTTGTTTACAGGAAACTGAGCAGAGAGGTGCACTTGTTAGATCCGTGGTGACACCGGGGCTCTTCAGATCCGTCCGTTCCGGTTTTGCTTGAAATCCGCCATCTTGCTGGTTAGATCCATGGTGACTTGGGGATGCTCACTGTGTGGCCCTGTCGATGCTGCAGGTGGTTGTGATCGGCTGGCAGTCGTGAGAGAGACAGTTCGTGGGTTGCGTCGCGCTCAAAGGGAGAGAGTGAGAGAGGGAGAGGGAGAGATCGGTAGCAAGGTAAACCGCAAGAGACCCACCACTTCTTGGATTGTGTGACCACCCGTGAAAGCCTTGTTATCGCACTGGAGGGAGGATGACCATCCGACCCGGCCAACCCATATCCTGCAACTCGCCGCCTAAGCCTTCCTTCAAAGGTGATTCTGAAGTTCGCGTGCGAGTGTAGAGCCAGAAGATGCCTGATCTTATCCTGTCACGGATTGTCGGAATAAGTGTGCAATTGAGAGCGGCGAGTGAGTCTTCGCACATCTGTTGCTGACGCACGGCGTCGGGCGGTTTGTTTCTTTGTAGGTATGGACGTGGTGATGATGAACGACTTCGAGCAGCGCCACCGCACCAGCGCGAAGAGCCGGTCGCACAGCCCGTTCGGGCACATTGGCAGCCCCACGACACCACTCAACTTCGAGCAGCTCTTCCAGCTCAACAGCGAGCTCTCACACCATGATCACAGCATGCTCCAGGCGCAGCTGCTCAACACCATGCGCAACAACAACACCACTTCCACCACCACCGCCATGAAACCCAAGATTCAACACCAACAGTCACAACCCTCTCTCGCCATGCTCGACCACCTCCGCCAAGCCTACAACTCGCAAGAACAACAACAAGCGGACTGGAACAACGCGCGAGAAGAACCCTCCACCATCGCGCTGCTGCAGCAGAAGTTCGCGCAGCTGGAGCGCCACAAGGCGGAGATGCAGAAACCGCCGCCGCAGCAGCAGCAGCAGATCTACCCCTCGCAGTGGAACTCCATGCCACCGCCGCCACCGGTCTCCTCCTCCGCGCCCACCTACAACGAGTCCAGATTCGCCCCCACCTCCAGCACCTTCTACTCGTTCCAGCCGCCTCCGACCGAGGACTTCTCGTGGCGACCCACTCAGGATGCCCCTCCTTCTCAGATGGTGTACCAGCAGTTCCAGCACCAGGCGCCACAACCCAAGGTAGTGGACTATCAGCATCACCCAGCACCACAGTTCACTGTGGCGCCGCAATCTAGTGGCTCCTTCACTGGCTTCCAGCTGAACGCGCCGCCCCCACCGCCTGCTGCCACTGCCGCCACGCCGTTGCTGGGGGTGTCGTCGCGGTGCGACAAGACAGGCGGCCACTCAGTGGAGATCAAAAGCGTCCAAGACCACTACGCAGACTCCGAAATGAGCCTCGATAACTTCTCCGGACGCATCATGCCCCAAGCGCAACCACCCGCCCCCACCTCGTCCCAGGTACATGTCAATCCTAGTACTCTCGCCTTCACCACCTCTGAGCTGGTTCCCTGACGTGTGGTGATCCTTGCCGACAGATGACGTTCGGCAGCAACTTCCACATGCTGCCGCAGAGCTCGAAATCGGCGTTCACGACGTTCACGCGGGCGAGCTCGAACCTGAACCCGCACCTGAACGCGGTGGAGGTCGCCCCGGCGGTGACGAAGAGCCTGCTGTTCAACGACGCGTATCGCAGCCAGGAGATGATGATGCCGGACTCGCTCCACGACGACGTCGACACGGAGCTGCACCTGTAAGCTCAAGTTTTGCTTTTGTCTAGAACTCACCGAGTAATGGATTTTCCCTTTGCCCGTGAAAGTGCCGCAGGCAGCAGCTCCTTGGTTGCTGCTTCCAATGCACTGGAGGCGCCGTTTCCAACCACCACCAGCAGCAGCAGGAGTAGCAGCTTTTCTCTCTTCATTTTTTCAACTACCATACTAGTCTTGCGCACCCCATTGAAGGGGTGATGCTCCTCATCCATCTCCATCTCCATCTCTCCATGTCTCTCTCTCCTCTCTCCTCTCTCCTCTCTCCTCTCTCTCTCTCTATTTCTCTCTTTCTCGTGTACAGACTTGCCACCATATATTTTTCCAGTTGCAGCAGAGTTCATGCTTGTACCATCTTGTGAATGATTACGCATTGAAGCGGTTGATTTTCTCCTATGATTTATCTAGTTTTCTTCCAAGTGGTTTTATCTCTTTTTAAAAAAAAAGTTTGTTACGTACCTTCCAACTTCAGAACCCCCGACAAGTGGAGCGATGGAGAGGAAAGAATTCTGTATTTTTCAGTGATAGCCAATAGAATTATGATTCCAACCCAAGTGATTTCGTATTTTTCCAATAAAATCTGAATTAGTTATGAATTTTCAAAGTGTTGGGTGGTTGTTAATAGGTGAGTGCGGATCACAAGTAAGGGATATAGATCAATAGCTCATCTCTAATTGGAGGTGAATGGGTGGTGATGGGATGATGGAAGTGGGATGGGTATATCCTAATTTTATAGCTTTTAGTTATGGGTTTTGGTTGGTTACTAGTGGGTTATTTGAGAGGGTAGGGTGTGGCTTGACATTTACTACTACTTGTTGCAATGTTTATTGCGAACTATGTACCAACAAGTCAAACTTTGGTGTGCTACAAAGTGAGGTGAATAAAAGTAAATCCCAAGCCAATCTCGGGGAAATGACACAGTAACAGGATTTGAATTCTACCCCGACAATCAAACTTATCCGATGCTATCCATTTGTTGTAGAGAGGTTGAGGCTCGATCTTTTCCACCTCTTGGTATTCAGGAAACGCACGCAGCCTCCTACTCGGACACCCACTGTTCAGGTCTGAGGAACTAAAAACGTGTTGCAAGTGGAGCTGCTTTTTGTGACATGGTTGTATGACTTTGTGATGGTTTTTGGGCAGAGCACATGACTATTTGTGAACATGGGTGTTTTGATGTGGGGCCTTTTGCAATTAGAATGTCACGCTTGCCCTCTAAAAGGGGTTGAAGAGCTGCTCTATCTTTTCTCTACTGGATAACCCTAAATGTAGCATGCTCCTGACTCATTTGCTATGGTATTTCCTGTTGCTATCTCTAAATATGAAAACAAACACTGTATGTTATGAATGGACTGAATGTGATGAATATTAACCTTAACTACATTTAGCTCCCTCCACAATAGCCCCGTTTGTCTTACCAAATTCACCATCATCTACTCATCCTATCCAATGCAAGCTCCCGCATAGTAAACCCAAGTTCCCCTAATGCTGATCAGTAATTTCCCCACATTTGTTACCTATTCTATGTGATCCCATTTACTATCAAAAGTTTATCAAGTAGGAGGTGCCGAAGGGGTCATTAGAGTGCCACTTATTTTCCAAATAACTTCTGTGAAAATGAAAACCTTTGAAATTGCAGAGAAGTCTATTCTCAAGGTATATTATTCCCGATGAATGCAACTTTCAACAAAATTCCATGTCCCCACCCTTCCCTTTACAGTTATCTCCATTTTGATATGATGACATTTTACAGGGAAATATCAGAGTTTTAATTAAAAGTTCTTCCTAAAGAGGAGAGGAATGAAAAGGAAAGGTGAGATTTAAATACGGAAAGAAAAAGAGCACAAGGAATTTCATGCTCGTTTTTTTCTCCACCAATGATACGCATGCCAATCAATGCTCTTGGGTTTTGCCCAATGTAAACTAAAGTTCCCCATAGTACCCGTAGATTCTCAAAGAGTTGACGAGTAGTTCCCCACGCCTTCCCTAAGCTAAGTCACCCTGTCGATGTGGTCCCACTTACTAGCATAAGACCATAAAGTAGGGGGTGACATGCAGAGTGATCCCTTTCACTTTTTAGAAATACTCTGTAGTACATGATGGGATGTGAACAACTATTGTAGCGCACCTTGATTACCAACCTCATAACAATAATTATCAGCTGAAGCTGAGTCCAATAGTAGGGGAGGAAATTAGGAAAAGGAGAAGAAACACAAGGCCCAGGGCAAATTGACCCCCTTATTCATACTTACCCGGGGGGGCCACAAGGTGGTGGGGCCAAACTTGGCCCCTATTTTGTTTTTGGATGGGGTCTTATTTACAGCATTGGAGGATTGTTGGCGGAAAACAGTGGCCGTGGGCCCCAAATTTGTCCCAAAAAATTCCAAAAAAAGCCTCTAGACCCCCCAAAATAAGAGGTCCAAAAAAACGACCCCACGCAATTAAGGTGGGGCCCACCTCGGATAAGTACGAATGAGGGGGTCAATTCGCCCTGGGCAAAACACAAGGGCCCTGCTAAAATGTGGACTCCATCAAATCACCCGTCTTCTTTTGCTCAACTCTATCTAAAGATGACCTACAATAGAAATAGAAATCCAGGAAACAACTCATTTATACCCCAAATTTACCACCACTAGGGTTTACCGGCAAATGAATCTTTTGCTTTCGTGTGGGAATTTAAAAGGTTATTTCAACTCACGGGAGTCAACAGAGACTAGGAACCTGTATTGATCATTGCAGGAAGTCATTTTCTTCGGTGGGAGAGGGTATTATTCTTCTTTCTGATCCATGTTCCCCACTTCTCCACGCTCGCTTACCGAGACACGTCAAAAGGGCACCATTGATATTTTATGCATGACTCATGAGACATAGGCGTGGAGTTCGAGTATCTTTCAGGAATGTTGTCTACTTGGAATGCATGAATTTCCGGGATGTAGCACGGTCCAAAATGCAATAGTGGTGGTAATAAACTAGGAAAAAAGGACAAGAGAGATAAGGACCATACAAAAAAGTTGTGAAATCCATCTAATCAATCTTCATCTTGTGTTCACCTTCACCTGAACAAGATGGTTTGTACTTGAAACTGAATCATGAGATTATTCAAATATGCCTCACATTTGCCACCGTCACAAACGATGAGGCTTATCCACCGTATGGATGTTGTAAGAGAATGAGAAGAACATAATTTTATCAAGTTCATGAAAAACAAATTGCCATTTTTGAGAAGATTCCATCTTCTTTGGAAAATCTATATAATTGCTATTCGCGAAATCAATCCAACACCAAGTTCTTGGCATCTATACTAAATGTTATGTTTAGTGTAGTGTTACTTAATGATTTGAAAGTACTGTAAGTTTTTACTCTTGATGAAGATTTTTACCAAGAGTACAACCATCTATACTACTTACAAAGGGTGATCATTTTCGACATGGTAAGTAAAAATATTCATCAAGAATAAAAACTTATAGCAATTACAGATTATGTTTAGTGTGCCTTCACTAAACATATAATTTAGAGTAATCCCTAATTTTGTTGATGATTATACATTCCCTTCCTTATGGCTATTTTATCCAAAAAATATTTAAAAATACTTGATATATGGCTTGTAATGCTACTGTAATGTTGAGGACCAAAATAACTATAACACTGTAGCATAAGATCAAAGAGCTGCTGCTATTGAAAGAGTGTTTTTGTCCTTTCCTTGCTTTGAATTGTGTGTTTGTTGTTGGAGTCGTCCTTCGGATGTGACACAAACATATGTTTTCCCACCTACAACAAAATGCGCCTCCCTTGGTACAATGTACAATGATCACAACGCTGTTCTCAACAAATAGCATTATACTATTATGGTGTTTAGTGTACTCGTACTACATGACTATAAAGTGCTATTTTTTTTTTAAACTTTGATGAAGATTTTTACCGAGAGCACAACTAAATGTAATTAGGGAGGGTGATCATGGTAAAATATTCCTCAAGAGTAAAAACTCATAGCATTTATAAGTAAGAACTCATCGTATACACTAAACATAATAATCAATGTAGCGTACCTACATCAAAGGTGCCATGGAATTTTTATTTTAACCCTTAAAGGACCAAGTGTCCATAAATTGCAATTTGAAGGTTTGGTGAGGTTCCTACAATGTCAATCTCTAACATTCCACTTTGATTTATTTTTTTTATTGTAGTAGGATGTAACTAAAACCTCAGTGGGAGAACGATTTTTTTTTGGTTTTGAATCCAACATTTGATGAAAAAGTTATAGGGTTTTCAATTTCAATTGGGGAGAGCGGGCACTTTGGGCACCTCCAAAAACTTCTGCTAGGACACTCTGTTGAATGTGAGATTTTTAATATTGGCAAGTAATATTAAATTTTCCTTTCATATTGTCAAAAAAAAGTTCTTGTCTATGGTGAAAAATAGCACACTAACCCAAGTCAAGCATTTTCACACATTGCTAGGCAAAGGTCACTTGGGAAACTTTTTCTTGCACTTCAAACGCTATTATCTTCAAATCCGTGTAGTGGACTACAACAAAAACAACTATGGTATGTTCCTATAGAAGTCTATTTTAAGCTCTTGTGGCTAAAGGTGCAAGATATTACTCAAAAATGTGATTTTCATGCCTCTTTATGGTAGCGTCCTTTACCGAAATCCCCTTAGAGGACACTCTAAATTTCAATTGAGTCCCTCGATCTCAAATTTTATTGAATGGGTAACTGGTTAATAGTTTTGCATTGACATAATTTTTTTTATAGAAATCCCACAAATGGTTCAAAAGTTACAAACAGTTTTTAGTAACATATACAAATAGTGCATTAGTTTAGTGTGTCATATATCAAATAGTCTAGCAAAACTTCAAGTAATTCTAAATTCAGTAGAAATTCGAGTTTTCATCCTTTAAAAAGAAAATCCTCTTGGAAAGGGAATGGAAACCTTTGCATCCATTGTAGAGATTTTTTGAATTTCATAAATATGAGAAGGATATAATATATGCAAAACTTGTTTCTGTATTCTTGATTCTCAGCACATAGTTGCATTGCAAGATTTTTAAGGACATTTTTTTATCCCTCAACTACTTCTTATATTTGGTGCTCATGTCGCTAACATGATCCTTTCTAAGTTGAAATTAGAAATCATGGCCCGCAGTTCAAAACTTTGCCATTGAAGGTGGTAAAAGTTTGTTGAAGGTGTTTATGTTTCACTTCAAAGGCATATATCTTTCAGTCCGTGATGTCAAACTACACAAAATTTTTACCACACGCATTTGTACTATCCTAGCACCAGATCCAATGGTTAGATATGTAAAAATTGTGTTTATTTACATTTTGTGATGAATGCATTGAAACGGGCAGTTTTCAGCAAATTTGGGTGCTAAAACGTCACGGTTCTTTAGGGGTTAAATCTCACCCTGCTTTTTTTTCATTTCTTTCCTCTTCGGGAAGGACTTTCAGGAAGGACTTTCAGCAAAAGTGTACAGTATATTGTCCTAATAATTACCAGCTTCTGAAAAGTAAGTAAAAAGGGACCAAACATTCAAGGCTTTCATGGTTCCTGTATTTTGCAGCACAACTAACAAGAGGGGAGTAGCTGTGTCTGCTTAATAATCCATCATTGCATTAAGTCTGGGGCATCATTGACATGATTGACACAAACATGATAAGATTTGGCCTTCCTCATTTCTCATTAACTTTCAGTTGTGACATGATTAATTTTAAATTATGGCCGGGTCATCCGTGAAATTGAGGATGATATTTCATGTATGCACACGTCTCTATCAGTGCTTGTGTAAACAAATTACTGTAACCCCTAATGCTAACCAAAAAATTGGGGTAATGTATATCCAACACACTTCCATCCCATTACCACCCATTCAGTTTCAAATGGAGGTTTGCTATTACTCAAGACATCTTACTTTTGGTCGGCGTTTACGGGGGCACATACTGGTGGCTATCGGCTAAACATGGCAGCACACTTTGAATATTTAAAACAATTCACATATCGTCGGAAATATTTGAAATCACTTGGGTTTGAATTGTAATTATATCGGCTATCACCGAGAAATAGTCAACTTGTCGGTTATGGGGGTTTACCTTATGTGATCATTAAATTTCTTCATGTTTTTACTCATGAGATGTGTAGACACGTCTTATGCTTGCAATGAAATTCACTTGTCTACTTCTTAACCCTAAACCCTTTGAGGACAATGGTTGTTTTTGGCCTTTGAAAGAATCTACAAGGGTTGTAGATTTTTCTAACAGAATCTATGACACTCGTAGATTATGTGAGCTACAAAAACGACCATTGTTCTTACAGGATTAAGCGCAAGTTGGGAATTGCATGTATATGCACATACTTTCCTATGTAGAATACAAAAAAAATATCAGAGTTTAGCAAGACTTATTCCCTTGGTTAATGATTCTTCAGCTAGCATCTTTCATTTGGAGGTCATTCCAATTGTGAACCTTATCATGTTTAAATACAACAACATACATGTTGAATATTGTGGCCACTACACTACATTTCATGTTTAATGTGGTGATACTTTATGATTTGAAAGCGCTATACATTTTTACGGTTGAGGAAGATTGTTATTGAGGGTACACTATTTATAATACTTAAGGAGGGTGATCATAGTCAACATGATTGGTAAAAATATTCATTGAGAGTAAAAAGTTATAGCAGTAATAAATCATATAGCGTGCCTACACTAAACATAAAATTTAGAGTAGTGGCACCTTTTGACGTTTAAGGGTTACAGTGATAAAACATGATTTAAAAACTCCAAGGTCTCAATGATTCCTTCAAACTGTGAAAGGGAATTCTCATTGTTGCTTGGGGGGGGTGCAAAAAAGTAATAATAGCTTGTGAAATTTATGTATTACTTAAATGAACCATTTAAAAAAAATGTAAGGGTATTTGACTTTAATAGATTTTTTTATATTACCATCTAAATACTTAGTGACCTGAAACACAAGACGAGGGAGATGGTTACCCCAATATATTGTAAGCGTATCAATTACAAAGCAGTTTATTCCTAATTGTACATTTTGCTCTCCCATATTGGGAAGACAAATGTTGCAAAAAATAACTTAATGATCTGCTTCAACCCTGCTTCAACCCTTTCAGAATGACAACTGCGACTAAGCCTGGGAGATGTCACAAGTGGATACATTTCATCGCAACTAACCACTACATCATCTATACAGTGGGTACATTTCATTGCGACTGGTCACTGCAAACATCGCTATAGTTTGCTCGTCAGACTTCAGTGCACATCCTCTCCGCATTTGTCAGAACCATGGAACTCAAATTAGACTGCCGATCAATCAGAGATAGAGTATTCGTCCACCAATTCGCAAATTACTCCAAAAGTGACCACCTATAGGCCTCTTGTCCTTAAAGGGTTAGGAGGAAAAGTCCTTGAATGGAATGTGAAAGTAAATCTCTATAAAATATACAAAACTAGCATAATATTCATTAACTAGATAAACTACTTTCTCTCTAATTGTGGTGTATTTAAAGTATGATTGTGTTGTTCCTGTATTTCTACTTCTACCATAAACCATGTCAAACTGATATTGAGCACAAAAAGAAGTAAAAAGTTGATAAATTCAATGTTTATTGTGATTCTTATAGAGTCCTTCTCTTTCACCTCCCGACAACACTTAAATTAATGTTTTGTGCATCCACACTATATGATTTGGAAGCCCTATAGTTTTAAACTTTTAATGAGGAATTTTACCGGAAGCAGAACTACCTGTACTACTCAAAGAGGTAGATCATTATAGACATAATTGGTAAAAATCAATTCACTAAGAGCAAAACCTTTAGGTACAACTGGTAATTAAATGTACCAAGAGCCCAGTCACCGTTCACAACCATTGCAGTGGGATTCACGATCGATATCCAAACGTTACCCAGGTCATACCACTACCATACCCTCGCGACAGACACCCGTGTGATACCTGCTAGATACCCTGGCGTACAAAGTACAGCCTGGGCAAGTTCTTGTTTATACTAGCGCAATACCGTGGTAATACCCTCTGAAAGCGCAGGTACGAACTTCGTGATACCGCGTTAATACCCACGGCGCTCAAGGACCAGGTGATACTACGGAGATACACGCCGGATACCTCGGACGATGCACACAAGTCTTCGTGTTGGTTGCTGCGGGGCCGACTCTTCGTGTTGAATTGCGGAGGAGGAGCTGCTGCGGCGATGGCGAAGGCGAAGGGCGGGTCCATCCTGGTGCGCCTCATCTCGGCCGCGGGCACGGGATTCTTCTACGTGAAGCCAAAGAACCCGCGCAAGCTCACTACCAAGCTCGAGTTCCGGAAGTACGACCCCGTCGTCAACAAGCATGTGCTCTTCACCGAAGCCAAGATGAAGTAGCAGCGCTCCACTCCGCTCTCAGGGTGAGCGAGTGTCTGCAAATGTCGCCTCGATCCCTCTGTTCTTCTGTTTTGTTTTGTTTTCCCTCCACTTCTGGGGTTTAGGGTTTAAGGATCTTCTCATTTTTTAGGGTTTAAGGACCTTGAAAACGTACATTGCGTGGACTGGGGATCAGCCTTGTTCATTTTTCCCCCTTGTTGCGTTGTCGCAGGGTGTTATGTTTGCGGAGAGTGCGGCCGACTTTCTTTCTGGCAGTGATAATTGGACTTAGTTTCTGCTTAGATGTGTAGAGTTGGTGCTTTAGGAGATGCTCTTCCATCCTCTGCTGTTTTCTTTTGCGGTTTTGTTCACAATTGTAGCGGAGTATATGTTTTCATGCTCAGATTATTTTCTGTGACGCATCTCTAATCATACTGGACTGAGAGTTGTTTTTTCACTTTCCATTTAGATTTCAATCACAAATTTGGATTGTCGGTTGCTTCATGTATCCGCTATGAAGTTATAGGATATGGCAGAGGTGGTGTATGAAGTTGTAGGATATGGCAGAGGTGGTGAGCACTCCCTTGAGCCGGCCATCGGTGTC
Organism: Bryoerythrophyllum caledonicum; assembly: GCA_963971425.1. Taxonomy (NCBI): domain Eukaryota; kingdom Viridiplantae; phylum Streptophyta; class Bryopsida; order Pottiales; family Pottiaceae; genus Bryoerythrophyllum; species Bryoerythrophyllum caledonicum. The sequence continues at coordinate 17,761,915 of OZ020524.1, read as the reverse complement.
TACTGCCTTCGAGCTTCAACTCAACCCCTTTCGACCTTAACTTCGAAGGTACCGTGACAGTTTCACATCAAACACTTCAAATTGTTGGATTCTAGTGCAATTAAAGGAAGAAACAAACACCTTTATTTCTAGCTTTGACTCTAGGATCTAAATACAGACTTGTTAAAGGAACATTCTTACAAAATTTCATCAACTTTGACTGCGTGGACTGAAAGATTATTGTGTTTGAAGTCAAGTGAATGGTTCATTTTCTTCTCTGCGTTTAGTGAATCAGCAGACTTTGACTTCCTTTGGTGTCAAATGCTCACACTACAAAAGGTCTAAATCCATTACCATTTATTGTGAAATAATAAGAAGTAAAAAATATGAAGATCTCTAATTTTAATTTAGAAAGCAAGAAGTTTTTTTGGTATCTTGCCCGACAACGCGTGAAAATGTTTGACTTGGGTTTATATGCAATATTTCACTAAAGACAAGAATATTTTTTGAACAATATGCAAGGAAATAATGTTACTTGTCTATATTGAAAATGTCACAATGAATAGAGTGTCTTAGCAAAAGTTTTTGGAGATGCTTGATGTGCCTACTTTCCTCGTTTGAAATTCAAAACTCTAAATTTTTTTCATTAAATGTCACATTTAGGAAAAATTGTTTTACCAGTGAGGATCTTGTAATGCCATTCTACAGTAAAAATTCCAAAGTGGAGTATTAAAAATTGACACCATAGGAACCTGATCACACCTTCAAAATGCCATTGTATAACACATGGTCCTTTCAACTTCAAATTCAAATAGTGCCCTTTGGTGGCGACAATATTCCATATGCATGATGTCGTATTTGAACAAAATAAGGTCTACAACTTTCAAATGAAAGATGTAAGAATCTTCAATTTAAAGTTATAATTTTTGTAAAACTTATGATTTATATATAGTGGAAACCATAAATAGTTGTACAACGGGAGCTTTTTTAGGAAATCAGCTACCAAATCTACATGAACTCTCATAAAATAGCAAGAACACAACACACAAGCATGTATAGTCGCAACAAGCATACAACACAAAGTTTTCAATGAAAATATGAACTAGAAAAACATACAATAATTCACATGTGTTATAAGCTTGTACGATTCTTTATGGTCAAATTGATTTTTATTGCATACCAACTATAGAAAACAAGACTAAAGATTTCTAAACACGTTTACAACACAATGATTCAAATAAAAAAGCACTCACAAACACTACCACTGTGTATAGCCACCTCTTGCTTGGTAGACATCAAGACAGAGAGACATCAAGAGCTTCTCCCATGAGTCAGTTTTACTAGTGGGTTTCTTCTTAGACCTTCTAGGACAACGATCTACTTCATTCCAAAGATATTCTATAAGGTCAAGGTTAGGTGATTGTGGAGGGTGTTCAATAACTTGAAATTTTTGAGTACGCAACCAGTCTACAACATAATGTGCGATATACTTTGGATCATTGATTTATTGGAAAACAACTTCATTTTCTTCTAAACTTTGCATCTGTATAGTGCCCATAAGTTCCATCTCTAAAATGTTGCAATATACATTTTAAAACATTCTGTTTTAGAATGTTTTAAAATGTTTTGGAATGTTTTAGAATTTTCCATCTTTCCTTTAATCTCTGAAGGATTAAAAATTCTTGTCTTTAGTGCAAATTTTTTTTTTAACTCAACTCAAACATTTTTACACATTTCGGGCAAGCAAGGAAAAAAACTTAGTCTTCTCTACAAAAACCTAGAGATCTTCATATTTTTCACTTTTTATTTTTTCTACAACAATATGTGGTGAGAACCTTCCTATTGACCGTTTGGATTATCATTCTAAAACATTTTAAATTCACAAAAAATTAAATTGTGAATTGACAATTTTTCAATCTCCACTCCTTGCACACTTGTTTTGAATATGCTACATTCTTCATCTACCTCTAAAAGTTGGTGTATAGGGAACTTACATTATGCTTAACACAATGGTAAAAGATTGAAACCTTGTATTGTGGAGAAAGTTGATACCAAGTGAAGTCAAAGTCTGCTGCTCCACTCAACGCACGGAAGAAAATGAACCATTTTCTTGACTTCAACCACTATAATCTCTCAATCTGTACGGTCAAAGTTCATGAAATTTTGTGAGTATGGTATTTAGTTAATCTTAATTGAGATTTCATGGTCAAAATGATAAACACATGGTTTTGATTCCTTCCTTATTCATTGCACTAGAATCAACAATTAGAAAGTGTTTTTGGTGTGAAGTTGTCAGGGTCCTTTAAGAATTATTTAGATGAAGGTTGCCAACTCCTTCCCAACTCATACAAACCCAAATTATTGTGATTCCTTTTCCATATTTGACTATAGATTGCACATGCTGATCTAGAAGATGTTCACCACTCTTTTCTCAACAGTACGGACAATGACGTCCATATGAGCCAAATGATTGAATTTGGGCTCATGAGAAAAAATGACATGAGCCCAAAACTCCCAATCTACATGCTTGCACTTCATTGCCCATTGCAAACAATGTGCTCGATATTTCTTTGTCAAAAGTGGCTTTTTGATCTTTCCACATGCTCTCAATCTTTCCACATGATCTTTCCACATGCTTCCGGAGACTCCTTTTAACCGTTGTTCTTCAAGGTAACCCGTGCCCAGCGCCGTGAAAGTGCGCAACGTGAGCGGTGGTTGGAAGTGTGGCGAGGCTGGGCCCGAGATGACTCCAGAATCGTGATCGAGGACTGGGTGAATGCACTGGATGTTTTTGGATCCATAAATGGTATTGAGAACAAATCAGAAGAGGAAGTGAGCTACAGGAAGGCTGTACTGTACAGTCTGCAATCATAGGATTGGTTCCTCCTGACGTGCAATCGTCTGTAATGCATTGAAGAAGTCGTTAGAGAATGTGTAAAGTTTGTTTTTTTTAGCATTTTAACGACATGTGAATGGGACTTTACGTAATCTTGAAGATGAGCTACAATGATTTTAGTGAAGTGGGGTCGTGAAGAAATGTACCCTGTGTAGATGATGTACTTGATTGTATTTATTTCAGTTTCATGTCTAGCGCTTTGTTGGATGTAGTTTAAATATCCAGTTTTGTGAATGTATGTTATGAGATGTATATTATGAGGCATTTTAGAGGATCGACTCCATTCATCAAAAACTGCCAAGATGAACTCCTTGAGAATGTAACTATAGGATCTTCTTCTAAATTTATATGAGATCATGGTAAGAATCCAGATCCAATTTCTTCAACTGATGAAGGAGAGAAAAACTGGGGAAAGGGAGCAGGGTTCAACACTTGACGAAGCATTCGACATGCAAGTCGAACAGATCAACTTCACCTCAAAGTAGTATATCTAGACAGCAAAGAATGATACCTATTTGTACAAAACCGTAGTAAGCTTATTGGCGAAGAATGGCTAAGAATCTAACATGCAACTGAGTGTACAGCGATTGAAGAGTGCTCAGAGCAGGTCCAGGAGAGGAGGTTGCTCACTGGAATGGCTCTTGGCGTGACGGACCTGGGGAGGCCGCACGGGGTTCCTGCCGCGCCCCTTGCCCAGCCCTGACGCGACAGGCGGCGGAGGAGCCAGCTTCAGCGGCGCCTCTTGCCGCCTCGAGGGCGAAGAGCTGAAGAAGTCGCCGAAGTCATCCGCCTCCTTCGTCGGCGTTGCAGACATCGTCCAGTCACTCGCATTCAGCATCGAATTCGAGCTCCCTTTCGCCGTCTTCAGGCTGCTCAAGCTTGACGCAACGGGCGGTTGGGTACTACTCGGCGGTGGCCAGTTGGAAAACGGATCGGTTTCGCCGCTGTTCAAGTTTGGGCTGCTGAAACCTGAGCTCATTCCAGTCTTGGATCCACTTGGCGTCTTTGACATGATGCTTGCAGGTGGAGGCCACTCGAATGAGAGAGGTTGTTGTTGTTGTTGTTGTTGTTGTTGTTGTTGTTGTGGAGGAGGAGGAGCTGGAGCAGGTGGTGCAGGAGTTGGAGTTTTTTGCTGTTGAGGGAACAGGCCGTTGTCTGTCTTTTTCGGTGCGGCCCAGTCGGCGTCCCATGAGGTGGTGTTGTGCTCTGTTCCGTTCCCGGTGGCCTTCACGTTGGCCTTTGCAGGGCCGCTGAGGGCCATTGTCTTCATGTCAAGGGAAACTGGTTCCACCTCGTTCACTACCACGCCTCGCTTCTCCTCGATTTTCCTGCAAGCCGTGGGATTATGAGTAGGAGGATAGATGGGGGAAAAACTCTGAAGAGGGGAAAGAGTGTAGGTGTACCTTAGGACTTCTTTGACGAAGTGCATGTATTTCGCAAATTGCTGTAGGTTGAGCTGCTGTGCGGTCAGCAGAGGGCAGAGGAGTGGGAGAAGATACTCAGCGGCGAACTCGACACCCATCTGGCATCCAACAGAACAAGGACAATCAGTGATTGCACTTCCCTAGAGTATTTGTAAAGCCACCCCAAGTTTGAATGAGACACCCCCTCTTCTCATTAAAATCAGCTCAAACGAGAGAACCGCAGGTTGACCGCATGCAAACCCTGTCTTCGCTTTCAAAGACGGCTATAACTCCTTTGAAGGATGAGACCACCAAGCTATTCTATTGATTGGATCACTACTGAAAAATTCTATTGATTTGATTAAAAAAGAGGGGGTATCTTATCTTATTGAAATTTTGGGTGACTTTGGAAGTACTCAAACTCAATCATTAAGATCATTCCATTGACATTGCAACATGGTTGTGCAGCTCACCTGTTTGTATATAGCAGATGAAACCCCCAGAGAACACATTAAAGTGGGCGCAGAATGGTCCACAGCCGTGCAACGCTGCAAAGTCTGTAGAATCTCTTGTATGGCCGCTTTGTCAAGGCGCGGCACAACCTCGCCTAAGCACAGCAACGCATTCACTCGTACCTGCATCATTCACCTTGTTTAATTAAGATAAACTCATCACCGCCACAAGCGCAAAGGCTCAAGTTCGGTTGCAAAGCCAACACCTAATTGAAGAACACTTAACAGTTTCATAACTGAAGGCCAGAAGACAAGTCTAGCAATTAGGGTAGAACAATAAGATACTGACAAAAAGTGTCGCCCTACGTGAAATCATTCTAGAAAATCACACCCTAATCAAACTAAGGGAAATCTAGTAACGTTAAGCAGATCCATACCGCTGCCATTGTGGTCTTGAGAGCGAGACCATGAACTCGGGGCAAGATTGATTGCCTCAATATCTGCACAGGAAAAGGACCACCACATCTCAGCACTGACTGCCTTTCAAGAAAGGCACTGAAGAGCAGATGCAGCAGGCCTGAAAATATAAACAACCTGGGAAAAAGAGAAGGCACTCCTAAAATTTACTCAGAATCAATTGATTTCAAATCAGGGCAGGCAAGATGTGAAAGAAGAGGACAATAACTGTGAAATCGAGCTGCTTCGTGAGAGTTAAGGTGCGCTTCAGAACTTCCTCTTGCATTCGGGCATCCGGGTCCTCAAAAGCACGGATCACCATGGGCACCACATGGGCTGCCAAAGCGTCTGGTCCTGCCTGCCAACCACAGGTAGATTCAATACTCATGCGATGAACTAGACAGAGTCGCAAACGATATAACAATTTTATGCTCTAAAAAGGACAGAAATTCTAAGTCAAACACTACAATACATAGAAAGAGAAAAAAGATAGAGGCATACCTTGTTGATAAGGAGACTGGCGTGCTTAACAAGCAAGAGTAAAGGATCTCCCGTGGCAGTGCTAAGAACAGGCAACAATGCTGGAAGCGTTGCAGACTGGAAATCCACAGCTTCCTGCAACGAAGGGCCAAGCATGAGTACATAATCAAGCAAGAAAGACGTCAGCAGGCAGTAAGCAACACATATTCAGAATACTGACTTTAGCTTCATAAACAGATGCATACCTGCGAGTCTGCTATGGTGAGCACCATGGGGAGCACCATCGGCAGCATCACGTCATTCCGAAGCTCCGCACACAATGGAGGCAGCACCTTCATCCCAGGAATCGCATTTCAGTAGATTCACCATGAAAGAATAAGAATCTTTTTCGACTAAACATTCAGAATGCTTTCATGGTTTACTATAAATAACAGAAAGCTCTGTACGCATGCCACAAATACAAGTGATCGATGTGGCCCCCTTTTTTTTCTTTGCAAACTTAGATTGCTATACACATCCCACACAAACCAACCTTGAAACGCAGCACACGAGCATCGAAGCTGGTCCACATGTCTGACATAGCTTTCAAGAACTGAGTTTTTTGCATATTGTCCCTTTCCTGTGCATCCAACAGAGGATCAATGTAAGAATAAAATTTAATGAGATGTATCAGAGGACATATGCGGCATCTGTGTTGAATCTCTACCAAATTCGGTGGGGCTCTTCATAAGCCACAAGATATGTAAGCTCTCCAAAGAATTGACCGGTTTTCATGAACATTAGAAGAATGTTCCAGGTATCTTAGGGATGCATGGCAAGGTCCCTTGACGTTTATTGAAATAGACATATTTACCAGCATGTGATCCAAAAATCGCAATGCGCGCAACCTCGTGTCATCCCGGAAAAAGGGAGAGCCTGTCAACCAGACGAAAATAGTTTAATTAAGTGGGCAATTACTCAAAGGACGACGTGTAGTGGTTTGGGCTAATGGAAGTAGTTTGATTCAGTAGCATAAAAGAACTAATCAACATATGAACTTCAAACATAGCTCAAACATGAACCCAGTTGCTTGGAAGTGAGGAGACAGCCTGAACATGAAATCCAGATGCTTGGGAGTGAGGAGACTTACTTGTAAAGTCAAGTGCACGAGGTCTGGAATGCTCATCCGAACTGAGCATCCGCCTCAGGTCTTGACCAATCTCTGCTGGAACATTTGAGAAATTCTCGTTCGGAAGGTATGAAACCTTGCTTATATACTGCAGAACCAAAATGAACAATACAGGTCAAATCCCCCGCATGTACAGTGCACACAACAGACATCATATCTTATGAATCAAAAGATATGCGCTTCTAAGAATTAAAAACCGAAGCTGCCAACAGCTCTTGCAAACTGACCACTAGCAGAAAAGATAAATAATCTCCTTCACACCCCAAAAAAATATACCGTTTGCAAATTATTGTTGCATTGTAGAATCGACTGGCGAGATATCAGGTGATATGCAAGCAGAGCAAGGCTGAAGATGTCTGTGGATGCAACAGGGCCACCAGCTCCTTTCCGTGTCAACTCGGGTGCTGTGTAATCTAGTGGCGGTTGCAATGGCATAATCACATCATCTACATCATAGTCCTGGAAGTAAATCCAAGAAGAAAGCATTAAGTTGATGCACAAACGAATTCAATCCAAGACAAAGTGATTGTACCCTAATCCAGTTATCTCACACTTGATTACAGTGTGGAACATTAACAAAATGGGGGGACGTTGTACCTGCTTTAAAAAACAAACATTTCCTACATGAAAAAAAGGATTGCCAAGAGAACCTACCGGAAAATGAAAAGCAGGACCGCCAGTTGGATCAGCCCCAGATTGGTCCAGACTAACAGAGAATCCAAATCCAGCTAGCTTCCATGCTCCACTCGCTGTGATATACACAGTCTGCCAGAGAAACAAATGCTCAAATCATATTCCTCGTCCACCATAAAAACTAAGATACGTCGAAGGAACTCAACAACTTCAAGTAGACAGCTTAGAATTTAGCACAAGATGCCACAGATGTAAGAATTCTGATATATGCACAGACAAAATGCTCACCTCAGGCGAGATGGCGCGGTGAAGAACGCGCGCCTTGTTGTGGAGAAAATCCAGCGTCTCCGCCAACTGCAGCAATCCATGCTTCACCTCGAGCTGCCCCAACTCCTGCAGCATCCGCACAAGTGAAAATCAGTCTCAAGAGTGGATCAAGGATTCTTCGACAGGAAGAACACCGCAAGCACACTCACCAGATCCTTCAATTCAGCGGGAACTTTGGCAATGTTGTCGTGGCGTCCCAACACGTTCGCCGCGGACGCGAAGATGGGCTCAGTGACCATCGCTATGGCGGCTTTGCTCTCGTCGAGAGCTTGGATGACACGCACCACGCCCGGGTGGCGCAGGCGCATCATCTGCGCCGCGTCCTGGCGCACCAAGTCCAGAAACTGATCCTCCGCAGCCCTGGGAGAAAGAATCACGCGAATCAGGAGGAGAGATTGGGGGGGAGGAGAGGTGGGGGATTGGGAGGAAACAGAACCCTACTTGGAGAGGCCGATGCGGAGGCGGAGATCGGCGAGGGCCTTCTTGTCGAGGAGCCAGACGCAGACGTCGGGGTTGTGGAGGAGCGCGGCCTTGTTGCGCGGGCGGCCGGCGAAGAGCTTCCACACGAGGTCGGGGCCGCCGGAGCCCACCTGCTCCAGCAGCTCGAAGTCCTGCAGCGCGCGCGGCCCCGTCACCTCGTGCACCGTGCTCGACACCGTCTCGCCGATCACCGCCGCCGTCTTCGCCAGCGCCTGCGTGAACGACTTCATGTTCAACGACATCGCTCCAAACCCTACAAATGCCGCACCTAACTACCCAACTCTTCCACCCTAATCAGGAAAGAAGAGTGAGATCGGTCTTTGCGTAGACGCCAAGGATTCGCATCCCTCCAACCTCACCTTCTCGGCAACCAAGCAGCGATCCGAGAAGAGTGAGAGCGGAGTTCTACTGGAATGAGTCGCAGGAATCGCTGGATGTGTCTTTGACGAGACCTAGTCTCGAGCGCTGCAGGACATCAATGATACGTCGTCGGGAATGACATCCTATTTCCAGCGTGGCATAACGTTTCACCTTTTGCTCGTGAGAGATCAGCTGTTTGCAATCCTTTCCCGAGCGTGCTTGGATTGATGCGAAGTTTCTAGCGATGCGGACAGGCACACTTTTTTTGCACATCCTCGGAGCGAACCAACGTGGGTCCCGGAGTTTCCAGGTCGACACTGAGTGCTAGATTCGAGATTCTGACGCTGCGATGGTGCGTGTGTCGCCTCATACTTCATGTGTTGTCATGTGTTACGAGAGTTGTCAGAGCTCGTCATGATTTCGCAGGGTGGCGCCACTTCTGTCTCTACTTTTCTCGACGATCATCCGTTCGATTGCGCCAGTGGTTGAGACGGAGTGAGTGTGTGTGTCTGTAGATCTCGCAGATTGCTGCTTTCCCACGACGGAGCTTCGCCGCAACGTCTCCTTCAGCCTCTGAATCAGTTAGCTCGTTTCAGCGTGCTAGGGTTTGCAGTTTCAGAAGTAGTGAGAGAGCGATGGAGGAGCGAGCGTTGTCGAATGGCGCGTCCGAGGCGCTCATCGTGAAGATGGAAGAGCTCGCGTTGAAGAAGAAATCCGACAGTCCACCGCTGTTTTCCTTCGGCGTGATCACGGACATCCAGTACGCGGACATCCCCGACGGGCGCTCCTTTCTGGGCGTGCCGCGCTTCTACCGCCACGCGCTGACGGCGCTGCGGCGCGCCGTGGACGCCTGGAACGCCCACGGCGCGCTTTCTTTCGCCGTCCAGTTCGGCGACATAGTGGACGGGTACTGTCCAAAGCAGGACTCCGAAGCCGCCTTCGAGCGCGTACTCGCCGAGCTCGCGCGCTTCGAGAACGGCCGCGTCTACCACATGGTCGGAAACCACTGCCTCTACAATCTCCCGCGCCCATCTCTGAACCACCTCCTCCATTTCGAGGGCGACGTTTCCTACTACTCTTTCTCCCCCCACCCCTCCTTCCGCTTCGTCGTCCTCGACGGCTACGACGTGAGCGTGCTGGGATGGCCAGCCTCGCACCCACACACCATCGCCGCGGCCGAGATACTGCAGTCTCGCAACCCCAACGAGGAGAAAAACTCCCCCGACGGGCTCGTCGGCGCAGAGCGGCGATTCGTCAAATTCAACGGCGGGGTTGGCGACGCGCAGCTCGCGTGGCTGGAGCGCAGCTTGCAGGAGGCCACTGACACCCGTCAGCGCGTCATCATCTGCTGCCACCTTCCTCTCGACCCCGGCGGGACGTTTTCCTCCACGTTGCTGTGGAATTACGAGGCCGTGATGGAGATTGTGCACCGCTTCCGGTGCGTGGTGGCCTGCTTCGGGGGCCATGCGCATGAGGGCGGCCACTGTGTCGACGCGCACGGCGTGCATCACCATGTCCTGGAGGCCGTCTTGGAGTGTCCGCCGGGGCGCGACGCGTTCGGATTCGTGGAGGCTTATGACGACCGGTTGGCGCTTTGTGGCACAGATCGCATGGAGTCGATGGAGATGTTCTTCTTGTAAGGTAGAGTTGCGTGTCTCCGCATTCAGAGATGCGCGCATTGTTTCTGAAGATGATTTTTTGGTCGATTGAGGATCAATGAACGTTTCGGTTGCTTGAGTTTACGTTGCTGATTGACTGGAATTTCTGTCGGTAGATGGTGTGAGCATCTCGTCTCTTCTCATCGGCTGCAGAATAGATATCCTCTGAACTTGCAGTCTAGAGGTGCAATTTCTGTGATAGTAACTCACAGGCTCAGTCTGAAGATTTTCGCGTTCGGAGGTGCACCTCAGGTCATGCTCCACCTCGTGTAGGTCTGCTGCAATTCTCTGCTTCTGGAGTGTAAATGAGGAACAGAAAGACCAGGACAAGCTTACAATACGATAACTTTATTCAGTTCTTCCAATTGAAGCAAGTAAAGCTCCATTTCCGCCTTCACAGCGGAAAGGTCACCAAGAAACAAGCGGCGAAATCCGAGCTCCAGTCCAAGACGCATTTGCGACAGAAGGACAGTCCAACTCGCTGACTTCCCTGCAAGAGAGAACACAGTCTCTCTTGGCAACCCTGCAACAACTACAACCAAGGTAAGCGCTCTCGGCCCATCATCACCGACATCCTTCAGTAGGCATGGATCTAGAGCGACCAAAGAGATGACCCACTCCAGGAGAATATCCCAGATGCTCCGCTGCGGTTTACCGATGCGCTCATCGAACTCCAACTCTATAGCCGCCAGTGATAGAGCTGACGGTTTCGACCTCTCCTCGGGAGACTTCACCCACCTGCGTTTGTACTCGAAGGCGTTCCACTTTTTGAGGATTATCTCAGGAGTAGCGATTACTGCCATTGATGATAAATAAAGGAGGTTGAAGAGGAGGGATTTCAGGAATGACCGTGCATCATGAAGCCCTGTGAAAAGCTCCTCAGCTCTGCGTGAGATCTCCTGTAGTTGCGGAGACGCTTTTGATGTCGCAAGGTTTGCTAAGAAACCTTCTCTTGATGATTTTACGTTTGTGCAGGTGAGGAGAGATTCTATCAGAGTGACAGCGGCGAGTTCTGGCATTGCTGTAGCTGCTGCTTTGAATGCGTCAATGTCGAGGGTATCATTTGCCCTGCAATGACATGCACTTTGACATTTTAATTGTGCAAAAGAGTGTTCATGAAGTCAGTTATCTGCTGAAAGAGAATTTGAGGCGAGAAAAATATATTCGACATGGAATTGGAAATGAGAAACTTACGAGGTGGACGTGAGGAACTCTTGAGTGGTGTGCAAATGGGACAGGATCGATCCAAGATTTATGCCACCAACTGTACGATGTATACTTAAAAGCGGTGCTTTAATGACGTTAAAATAGCGCACCCAAGTCGCCAGTAATAATGTGCTCCATCGATTTTCTGCCTGGACACATATCAATGAGTGGAATGAGAAGGAGGTGCTCATAGAGAAGGGTAGTATGACATACATCTATGAAGGGACATTATTGCAAGAAACTTGCGTTACCTTAAGAAACAAACCAGTCGTTTGTGAAGTGTGGAAATATGACAGAAGCTGGCTAGCAAAGTCGACCGAGAAGGGTCCATCCCCAAGCCAACAGAACATGAAGACCTTCTCCATCTCGTACAATCTACAGAAAACAACAAGTGAGGTTTGAGGTTTGTATACATTGTTCCCAGATTCGACATGAAGCGTTCAATGAACAGACAACAACTTAACATTTAATCCATGGGAAGTACATGAATTGAAGGCACGTCAGATTCATACCTTTCATTTGAGATGACATGCGAAGGCGGTACAGCAGTGATGCAACTCTTCAGCCTGTTAGCACTGCAAATCCCGGAATTCCAAAGCCTGCTCTTGCATTTATGTGCATTAGCACAGCTTTCGCAATGCGTGAAAATTGTGTTCTCCAGTCTTGCTTGGTTATTGAGACAATCAAATGCCGCCTGCCAAAGAGAACCATCCAACAGTCAGTCAGACCTTGGCCCAAGAATCATCGCAGCACAAAAACGGTTTCTCCAAGACTGTACCTCCAAGAACCAAGGTCCACACTGTGGATCCATTTTAATTGAGAGCTCTGTGATTATCTGAAGAATGTCCACCTCAGCAGGGCTAGCTTCGGACGCCTTCGACCATAAGAGCAAGGGAAGGTCGGGAGTCTCTGCACGAACACACTGCTTTTTGGTTCCAGACCAGGAATTCTCTGGCACATCATCCGACAGCTGCTCTTCCACAACATTTTCTTTACATTGGGAGGTAAGGAAAACTGCAGTCAATGCAATACAAGCACGGGTTTGGTCGCCACTGTAGTCTTTCCACAACAGGCCCCAGCTAAAATGATGAGTGAAGGAGCTGCTGCCCCACACAACGCTCCGCAGAAACAGGTGCCGGCTCTTGCCTAATGCAAACTCCTTCCAACCTGCTCTTAATTCCAACTCGAAAAACCTGCTCATAGACACGGAAACGTTGGTGGAGAGCAGCAGAACTCCCAAAGGGCTGGCTAGTACCGTCTCACACAGAGCCAATGCTTTCCTCGAAGGTGAGGTCTCTTCCTGGGTGAACTGATGTGCAAAGTCCAGGCGTTGCTGAAGCCAGAGAAGAAAGGTCACCATTGTTTGAGGAACGAACGCCACTGCACATGCACTCACATGAAGACAACATTAGTAACTAAGGCATCTTCGAACATAAAAGATGTGCAGTACAATTGAACATAAGAGGTTTTCAGACCAAAGATAGGACCGACCGAGGTGATGATGCTCTTGAACGGACAGAGAGCAGCCAAGCTATGAATTTACATCAGCAATAAACACTTGTAAGGCATAAAAGATGTGCAGATGAAGGTGAAGACAATACGAAATTACATTACCAAGTTTTAAGACATGTACAAACCAAAGATGGGACCGACCAAGGTGACGCTCTTGAGCGGTGGATCAGAGAGCAGCCAAGCCCTGCTGCGGAAAAGAACATGCTCCCAGTATACCGCCACGTTCCGCAGATAGCTCGCTGCAAACCGAGTAAACCAGAGAATGTTCGCCTCACAATCCATCAGAAATGCATCACAGAACTGATCTATCCAGTGATCGCCACAGAATCGGCTTCTCTCCGATGCTCCACCTTCATCCTGCTCCTCCACACTCTGGGCTCTTAAGCAAGCCTCCCAACTCCATGTGAACAAAGCCTTGACTCCATTACAGTTTTCCACAATCCGATCATCCACATTCATGTCATCTTTTGAGGAATCATCAGCATTCTTTGATGGCAGGATTTGGCAGGGGCTCATGAACAACATGAAAGTGGTGAGCGCGGAGCATTGCACAGGGCCCAGAGAATCATTAGAGCGCTGAAGCAACGCCTCTAGTTGCTTAATGAGAGGCAGATGCAGGGAATCATGGCTGTGCAGCATGGCTACGTAGGGCAGGCGCCATGATCCCAATTTGGTGTGATCTGATATGTGATCTGCAACACAATAACAACCCTGTGTCATCTCTCAGTTCAAGCATACAAAAATGACCTTAGGGTTATATTAATGGGAAGAAACCTTCTGCGTGTGCTCGGCAAAATGCGTCGAGCAAGAGATGAACAGCTGCATCTTCCTCCGCATCTGTCTCCTGCTTTAACCGAACCCAAACACAAGCATCCTTGTCAACATTCAATCACAAAACTGCAGCATCCGTACTCTCAAAGGGGCTACAAATTGTTCTCTCATCAGCAAACGAACCTGATCGGGTGAAAGTAGGGCAGCAAGAGCGGCGGCGATTTCCCGCAGCTGACGATCGATCCTCGACGGAGCTGCAGCAGAAATAGTGCATAATCAACAACCCAACAAAGGAATGGAACTCCGGTTGATTGCAAAGAGATGTAAGTACCAGCAGAGGCGACGCGAGCAGGGAAAGTAGAGAGCGCCAGACGCAACGACTCCATGGCCAGCTCCACAGCTCACAAAAAGTCAAAAATCCCTCTTGAAGCTGCTCATTTCCACGGCAACCGAGAAACCACACACCCATCGTGTGCTTCAAACGGATTCAAAGCCATCACACTCCATAATCCCAAATCTCTCCTGCTCACTCAAATAAGGGCAGGCACAGTTGGTCTGTTACATCAACCCTCACATCTTACGAAGACATTGAGCCCGAAGCTGCAAACGAAAGGCCACACATCTACGCACACCTCACTGATCTCACGCAATCAGAGCAGCCGCAACCCAAATTCCTGATGCTTACTCAAAACTAGGGCGCAAAAACCTCGTCAGTCACATGAACCCTCACATCTTCCTATGTCGTTGATCTGAACGCTTATTCATAAAATGTTCATCTGGAGCGTCTCTTGATTCACGCTGCAGCTTTTGGAGGTTTATGATAATGGAATGAGAGAGAGAGAGAGAGAGAAGGGCCCTGATTGCTGCTGCTGCATCATTGCGTTGTGCGATTGAGAAGGAGAGTTGGTTGTTTGAATCGTCTCCCGGAGAAGATGGGGACGCCGAGAGCCATGGCAGTGCTGGAAATGGCTCCTCATCTCAGCTTGCTGATCGGGTGATATGAATTTCACAGGAGGAGGAAGACGTTGCAACCTATGGACACTCTCAGCGAGCATCTCACATTGGCGCGCGAGTACGCGTTGCTCGGAAGCTACGACACCGCCATCATTTTCTTCGAAGGCGTGATTGCCCAAATCAACAAGTAATGATAAGAGGAAGAGCTCCCTTTCTCCTGATAGAGCGTTGCATCTGTTTGGGTTGGCTAAACCCTAATATGAGTTGCAGAGCCTTTTCTCTGATTGTTTGTTGTTTGCTGCAGGCATGCGAGTGGTGTGGACGATCCCTACCTGCGCACGAAATGGAACAAGTGCAGGAAAGACCTCATGGAGGAGTTCAGCATGGTGAAGCAGATCGACGCGGAGCGGCAGGCGTTTCGGTCGTCCTCGCCATCCTCGCAGAGCATCACCACCAATGCCGCGCCACCTCCCAACCTTTTCACGGAGGAAGAGAGCACTCACGAAGATCCCATGTACGACCCGGACGTGTGGAAGCCCCCGTCGTCCACCCGCGTCGACATCCCGCTCCAATACGGCAGCAGGCGGCCCACGAGAGCCGGGCAGTTGGCTGCCGCGGCGGCCGCGAAGCGGATGGCTGCCTATGCCAGACCGGGCGAGAAGACCCCCTCTCGTGGCAAACCGTCAAACCCCACACCCAAGGCCGGCCAAGGAGCTCCCCGCAAACCGTCTCTCAACATGGGCCGCCCCACGTCCACCATGAAGCACAAAGAAGTGGTGAGCTTTGTGTGTGTGTGTGTGTGTGTGTGTGTGCGCGCGCGCTTAATATTCTAGTACTAATGCATAAAGAGGTCTGTGCAGCTACTTTGCAGTATGAATCTGTGATTTTTGGCTTGCTGTTTCTTGCTCCCATCATCATGTAGTCTTGGATTTGGAAAGGGACGATTGATTGCCCGGGATTTTGCACTCTGAGTGAGGTAGTTGATGATGATGTTTCAGCTAATTTACCTTTCGATGGGATCATCATGGCGCTGATTTCTTTGATC
Organism: Bryoerythrophyllum caledonicum; assembly: GCA_963971425.1. Taxonomy (NCBI): domain Eukaryota; kingdom Viridiplantae; phylum Streptophyta; class Bryopsida; order Pottiales; family Pottiaceae; genus Bryoerythrophyllum; species Bryoerythrophyllum caledonicum. Next base: position 17,746,135 of record OZ020524.1, on the reverse strand, counting down.
ATTGCTTTTTTTCCTGCAGAACGGAGGTGAAGAGGAGGTGCCACGAGGAGTGCCAAATCGCAAGGGGAAGTATGAGGGCCCTGACACGGAACTTGCAGCGATGCTGGAGCGGGATGTGCTTGAGAATAGTCCCGGGGTTCGGTGGGAGCACATTGCAGGCCTGACGGAGGCGAAGCGGTTGCTGGAGGAAGCTGTCGTTCTGCCTCTTTGGATGCCGGAATATTTCCAGGTGAAGCTTTGTCAATAAGGAAGAATCATGTGAGTCTTCTTACGTGGAGTCTGCTCTGTTCTTAAACCAAATCATTGCGTGTTCAGGGGATTCGGCGTCCATGGAAAGGAGTGTTGATGTTTGGTCCGCCCGGAACTGGTAAGTACAGAAATGCTACCACTCCTACTTCCCAGTAGAGAGAGCTAGATTGAAAGATTCACGGGTCCCCTTGTTTTGTGACCCAGGTAAAACCTTGCTAGCCAAGGCAGTGGCAACAGAGTGCGGCACCACCTTCTTCAACGTCTCGTCCGCCACTTTAGCATCCAAGTGGCGAGGCGAGAGCGAGCGCATGGTGAGAGTCTTGTTCGACCTTGCCCGGGCCTACGCCCCGAGCACAATCTTCGTCGATGAGATCGACTCTCTCTGCAATGCCCGCGGGTAAGTGAGTAAGTAGAACCAAGCTAGCTGCTTAGTTTCTTTCACCAAATCCAATCTTACTCTGATTCTCATGTGTATGCAGGGGCTCCGGAGAACATGAATCTTCCAGGCGCGTGAAGTCGGAGTTCCTGGTGCAAGTGGACGGCGTGAACAACACCAGCGATGATGGCGACAAGAAGATCGTCATGGTGTTGGCAGCCACCAACTTTCCCTGGGACATCGACGAGGCTCTCAGGTATTATAGATTTTTGCATGTGCTGCAGTAGATTGATTCTTCTTTTTGTTTTTGGTTGATGGATTTGTTGCTGTTGCAGGAGACGGCTTGAGAAGAGGATTTACATTCCCCTGCCGTTAGAAGAGGGTCGGCGAGAGCTCATTCGTATCAACCTCAAAGGCATCGAGGTCTCATCTCCTCCGCTGTTGCGTTCTTTGATTGCAGAAATCCCAAAAGCTGGATTATTTAGATCTGTTTTATCCGGTGGTTGCTGCAGGTTGCCAGGGACGTGGACGTGAACGCTTTGGCGAAGCGGACGGAAGGGTACAGCGGCGACGACCTGACCAACATATGCAGGGACGCGTCCATGAACGGCATGCGGCGCAAGATTGCCGGCAAGACGCCGGAGGAGATCAAGACCATGACCAAGGATCAGATGTACGAGCCAGTGGCGATGCGTGACTTCGACGAGGCCCTGTGCAAAATCTCGCGAAGCGTCTCCGCAGCCGACATTGAGCGTCACGAGAAGTGGCTCAACGAGTTTGGATCTTCTTAAACCCTCAACAGCCGATCCTTTAATCGGTTCATGATTCGTAGTGTTGGTTTTGTTCGCAGCATTCATCTTATCTGGGTACACTCTGTTAATTTATGACACGGTGATCATCAAGTTTTGCGGCAGTTTTTCTGTTATTCCTCCATGTTATCAATCAGGTTTTTCTCCTGAAAAAGCCAGTTGGTTGGAGGCTGAATTATGCCGTTGCTGGAAAACTTACAAGGCCATAGGTCAAATACTAGTACACATTGTTCAGCTCTAATTATCTACGATTCACATAGCTGGCTCTTTCGATACTCTTCGAAGCTTGTGAATATACACCGCACGGGACGGTTGCATTATGTCGCTTATTACAACCCAGCCTCAAAAGTGAATTGTTACTCAATCTCAATGAAAGCCTATTCTCTTTCCTGTAACTCCAACCATCTGAGTGCCAATTGCGTCTCACCAGATCGGCTTTCCACTGCCAACCGCCATGATCACCAACCAGTCCTTTCCTTTCAGAGTTCTTCTACCTAGTTTGTGTGTGAGCTCGGTTTTGTAGTGTTTTCTTTGGAATACTTTGTAACTCCATTTTCAATTTGAAACTAAAAGTCCTCACTAACGATATAAAATGTTTCAAAATGAGGAGAAACATTAACCCCCAGAGGATTAAGTGTCCATTGAAGGGACCAAAATTTCAATTTGACTGCGATTATCACAGGATTCCTACCACATCATCTTATGTAAGTTTAGAACACGATCCTACCGTTACATCCTCCAAAATTTAGTCTTGGCAGTTTTTAATGAATGGAGGTGGGATTCCTCTCAAATGCCTTGGTCCTTTAGGGGTTAAGGTGTTCACTGTCAGACAAGCAACTGTGGGCATGACAATCGCCACACAATCCAACGCGAGGCTTCGCCAGAAGCTTGGCAATGTGTGAGTGCTCTTTGACTCTGAAGCCCAGAGCTTTCGCAGAACCACAAATGCCTGAACACATGACATAAAAACTCTTCATAAACATCAAGGGTGCTGGTATTTAGTTTTGAGAGTCCGCCAAGAGGATTGTGCATATGACGTGCTATTGGATCTCAAGAGTAGAGAAGATGGATTAAGGTGAGACATAAGTCTCTTAAATACAAAGTGGGTGCAGATGCACAGCAGCCCTTGGCTGCAATGGAAGGTGTAACCTAACCCTAACCTAGTGTGATGAATGTCTACAGTGAAGGTTTCTTCTAGTTACAACACCCTCCCTGAAACCTGAAGTGGAAGAAGTGATAAATACTTGAGGTCAATTTACAGAAGGAAAATTTATGGTACTACAAATGTGATCTTTGGTTGTTGTTGTCAAAGCTTACAGTAGAGTGGGTGCTACTGTATTGGAGGAGTTGCTTGCAGTTGTTGAATTTGATGCGTCCAAGTGCCTTTGTAAGCATGTCTGCAGGTTGTTGATCTGTTGGTGTATAAGTGATGTTGACCAATCCTTTGTTGACCATATCTCTGACATAATTTAGGTGTATTTCAAAATGTTTTGTCTTGGAGTGAAATTGCGGGTTGTCAGAGATCTTGATGGCACTTTGGTTGTCATACTGAATATTTGTTGGTTTGTTGGGGTCAAAGCCAAGTTCTTGAAGTAATACCCGTATCCACATTGCTTCTTTGGTTGCCTCAACCAATGAACGGAATTCAGATTCGGTGGACGATAAAGCTATACAAGTTTGTTTTTTTGTGTTCCATGTGATTGGTGTATTGTTGATGGCAAAAATGTAGGCGCTAGTGGATTTCCGCTGGTCAAGGTCACCACCCCAATCTGCATCGCTGTATCCAATGAGTTCGATCTTGTCTTGTCGAGAATAAAATAGACCTTATGATGTTGTTCCGCGGATATAGCGTAAGATGTGTTTGGCAGCTTGGAAATGGGCGAGTTGCGGGGATGAATTGAACCTAGATAGTAGGTTAATAGGATATGTAAGATCGTGCCTTGTAGTGGTGAGGAAAGAGAGTTTACCGATTATAGATCGGTAAGTGGTAGGGTCAAAATTTGGAGTGCCAGTTTGACTTGAAGTAGTGAAACCAGGCGGTAGAGGGGTTTGTGTGGGATTGCACTCTTGCATCCCATAGTCTTCTAGTATGCTTTGAGCATAGGTGGCTTGGTGGATAAGGATGCCTCGGGATGATATGATAAATTCTATTCCCGTGAACTTGGTGAGACCGCCAAGATATGACATCCTGAATCGAGCCATTAACCTTTTTTTAAGCCAGGCGATCATGGTTTTGTGATTGCCGGTGAGTAATAAGTCATCGACATAAAGTATGAGTATGATGATGAAATTGCCTTGTCGAAATGAATATAGATTGTTGTCGGCGTGAGATGGTTGAAGTCCATGTTTTTTAAGCCAACGGCTAATTTTTTGGTTCCAATTGCGGGCAGACTGTTTCAATCCATATAATGAACGATGTAGCTCGCAAACTAAATCCTCTTTTCCTCGAAATTTGTGCCCAGGTGGTTGATGCATGTAAACTTTTTCCTTGAGGTGAGTGTTGAGATAGGCGGTTTTTACATCAAGGTGGTGTGTTTCCCATCCAAAAGTGGCGGCTAGAGCTGTAGCAATTTTAATTGTGTTATACTTGGCGACGGATGCAAAAGTTTCATTGTAATCAATACCTTCTCGCTGTTGGAATCCTCGTGCTACAAGTCGAGCTTTATAGCGTTCGAGTATGTCACCTTGAGCTGGTTTTAGTTTGAATATCCATTTTGAAGTGATGGCTCTGTGTCCGATGGGTAACTTTGTTAAAGTCCATGTTTTGTTTTCCTCGAGGCTATCCAGTTCTTCTTTCATGGCTTGTGTCCAATGGGGGTCTTTCAAGGCATCTCGATATGTGAGCTCAGAATCTTCAATGGCTCCAATGTATCCATCGAGTCTCGTGGAAGGTCGTCGCATGCGGTTTGAGCGTCGCAATGATGGGGTTGGTTCAATAATTTTGGGTGGAGGTGGAGAATGATACTCGAGTGTAACGGAGTGTGATGGAGCATCATTGGATGGAAGTTGGAATATTGTTGGAGGTTCCTGTGGAATGGATATGGCAGATGGTGCAATATGGGGAGTGGATGAGACGGAGGTCGGGATAATCACCTTGAATTGGTCACATATATGGTCGATTTGTGTGGTCATATTCGGGTGGATGTATCCAGATTTGTCTTCATTAATTTTGATATCTCGTGATATGATGATGCGTTGTGTTTGGAGGTCATAGCATCGATATCCCTTGGTCGATTCGTCACGTCCCAATAGTATACATTTTGTTGATTTTGATGACAGTTTGTGTCGTTTTTCTTTTGGGATATGTACGTATACTCGTGTGCCGAATGTTCGAATTTGGGAGACATCGGGTTTGTTGCCGGAGAAGGCTTGTTCGGGTGTCGTATTGTTCAATGCTCTTGTCGGAAGTCGGTTTGTAAGATATGCTGCGGCTTTGATTGCTTCTGACCATAAGTGTTTTGGTAAAGAGTGTTGAAAACACAAGCACCTTGCCATTTCTACTATGGAGCGGTTTTTTCTTTCAGCCACTCCATTGCTCTGAGGAGTATAAGTTTGTGTGAATTCATGGTGAATCCCGGAGTTGATGAGTAATTCATCAAATGCTTTGGATGTGTATTCCATTCCATTATCGGTTCGGAATTCTTTGATACGTTTGCCAGTCTGATTTTCAAGACGGTTTTTGAATTTTATAAATTTGTGAATGACTTGGTCTTTGGTCTTGATGAGAGATATCCATAATTTTCGGCTATAATCGTCAATAAATGTGACAAAGTAGAGTGCTCCTGTGATGGATGGCCGTTTGAATGGTCCGCATACATCACTGTGTACTATTTGAAGTACCTCCGTTGTGTGTGGTGTGCTTGTAGGGAAGGCTTTACGGCTCTGTTTACCTTGTTGGCATGTGTCGCATATAATGTCGAGATATGGTAAACGTGGCAATCCTTTCACAATCCCTAATTTTGACGTAATGTGTAGGGTTTTGAAATTGATGTGCCCTAACCTTTGATGCCATAGTAATATCTTGGCTTTGATTTTTTCATTGGGTTCTAATGCATTGAGTTCGGGCCATATTGTGGTTTCTAACTTATATAGTCCCTTGCCTTCCATTCTAGTCCCATACCCAATAGTTTCTTTGGAATAACTGTCTTGGAGTATAACTCCTTTGGTGTGGAACTCCACATATATACCCTCGTCGGTAATACGTCCCACGGATAAAAGATTGCGTTGAATACCCGGCACATACAAAATATTTTTAAATTTCTTGGTTTTTCCTCCGGAGAGAATAACATTCATAGTGCCTTTGCCCTTGACTTTGTGTGGCTCACCCCCCGCGGCTAACATTTGGCTACTACTAGCATATGCTTGCACATCGCTCAAAAGGCTAAGATCCCCCGTAACATGATGTGTTGCCCCGGAATCTAGTACCCATGTGGGTTGTGATTTTTCTGCCATGTTGGTTTCTACCTCACAAATATTCGTCTCAGACAAATATGCTTCTAAGATGCTTCCTGCACTCTCATTGCCACTGCTGGTGGAGTCGGATTCGGATTTAGGGTTTTTACCTTTGGAGATAATGTTGGCATGCCCATGTGGGCGGTGTTTGAGTTTTCCTTCCAAGGTCTTCACTTGTTCAATAGCCTGGCGCAATAGTTGACAATCCCGCTCAATATGGCCTTCTTCTCCGCAATAGTTGCAGATCCAGTTTCTTTTGGGGCGTTCCCCACGTGGGTTCCCTCGTGCTCCTCGGTAATCACGACGTTCACCTTGGTAACTCCGCCAGTTCTCCTCTATTCGCTGGTCGTCGCTGCCTCCTCGCCTGCGAGCTTCGCCAGTCCGGTTGCTGCTTCTCTCGCGGTCTGTTCGATGTTGTTCGCCGCGCTTGTCATTCTCCCCTCGCCGAGCGTTCTCGTCGCACCTGTCGGTCTTCCATCGCCGGTCGTTGCTGTGAGGTTTGCCTCGGCCGTTTATAAAGCCGTCGCCTGCTGCTCCACCGCCTGCCTTGCTGGGGTTTGCTTTCTTGAAAGCTAGAGCTTCAACTTCGCCCTCTTTGTCGGCGTCTAGTTTCAGGTGCAGTTCTTCATCAAGCAGCCGTGCTTCTATTTCGAGAAACGATGGTAGTTCCTCTCTGCTGGTTTGAGTCCTGCAAAACAACTTATACTCAGCAGGCAATGAGTTCAGTAGCAGTAACGTGCACAGATCCTTAGGTATGCCAACTTCCATGCTCTTCAACTGATCCATTGTGTCCTTCATGTCAGTCATGTACTGCTCCATTGTGATGATTTCTTCCTTGCGAAGAAATACTAATTTTCTGAGTAGCATGAGACGGCGAGATCCAGATCTAGACTGATATCTGTCTTTCAATGCTGTCCAGAGAAGATGCGGGTCCTCGAATCTACAAACAATTGGCACGACTGAGTCTTTTACTGAATCAGTGAGTGCCTGCAATGCTATCCTTCTACCTTCTCTTTCTCTCTCAGATGCACATCTAGATAGAGACGTGATGCATTAATTCCATACTTGGTGCCTCTCTATAATCCGTTTGAGACGAAATGCCCACACTTGATAGTTGCCCAATCCGTCAAGCCGGCTTGATTCAGGGATTGAGATCTCTATCTCTCTCCTACTAGTGTGATTTGTCTCTGATGTAGCACCTAGCATGTTTGATGTGCGTTCAGCTATTTCACTGATTGCCTCATCTGTGTCCATGCCTCCTAGGTGCTACTGATCTATCTCTAGAACTATGACTTAGATCTCTGTAGATCTGAACCTGCGCTCTGATACCATATTGGATCTCAAGAGTAGAGAAGATGGATTAAGGTGAGACATAAGTCTCTTAAATACAAAGTGGGTGCAGATGCACAGCAGCCCTTGGCTGCAATGGAAGGTGTAACCTAACCCTAACCTAGTGTGATGAATGTCTACAGTGAAGGTTTCTTCTAGTTACAACACGTGCACATCATCTGTGCGCATGACAATCGCCACACAATCCAACACAAGAGCTGTACCGGCACCTTGAATGCAGACATGGCGGCGATCTCCCGCCTCCACATTACTCACAAGCCTGCATCAATCAAACACTCCCACCTCTCAACAATCACATCACCAAAACCTCAGACGAATTCTAGGTTCTATCAAAACAGAGCTACCGCTGAAACATCCCTACGTAACCACAACAGCTAAACCAATGCTCTAATCAACAAACCAGAGCTTGGCTTGGGAAAGGTGTGGGAGAACCACCGGTCAACCTTTTGGGAACTTGGGGTACTATGGGGAAGCTTTAGCTTGCATGGGGTAGGACCCAAGAGCATTGATTGTTGTGCATCTCATTGCTGCAGAAAAAGGGAGTACGAAATTTTTGAACATCTGTTCTTGTGCATAATAAAGTTTTGTCCTATCTGGCACCATATTCCTACTGGCTTTCCTCTTCGGGGTGCACTTTCAGGAAAACTCTTATCCTGGTGCATAAATTTTTTTGTCTTGTCTAGCAATAGTGTCATACTGACCCAACTGTCATACTAGCTTTCCCCTTCGAGAAGCACTTGGAGGATAACACTACTATCATTCAAACTTATCCCTCTTTCACAGTATCTAGAGAATATATTGACTACTACCAATCATGTTTCCCCTCACTTACTATATCGAGCATTTTAGAAGTTGGTGAGTCACTAGGGTCACAAAAGACAAGGAAAAGCACTCTTTTCCACATTCTACAAATTAAGTGAAGGACGACACTTTTTGAGTGAGGAGGGAGAAGGTTGCTTGTAGTGACTTTGTATCCCATTGCATCCAAACTGATATGTGCTTAAACCTTTTAGTTGAGAGGTCCATAGGGGGTCCCTTGTGGAGTAATCTGCAGATGTTATGCACCAATACTTCATCTTTTTTTTTTATCCGTGATCTCATTTAAATTCCAAGTCATTATGCACTTCTAACAAATGCGGTAAGAATGTGCATTGGAGTCTGATGGGTGAACTATAGCGATTTTTCTAAAGTGGGGTGGCAATGAAATGTACCTTCTTTGTAGATGATGTCCTACGTTATCTGTTACAGTAGTAGATTCGTCCTAGGCCTCGTGAGCTATAGGCCTTAGGGGCTAATAAGCCTATATTTGAATTTTTTATTGAAGTATCTAACAGTGGTGATCCCTTTTTTTACCCCTGATCCCACAAGAAGAGTATGACTTAGCTTAGGAGAAGCACACAAGAACTGTTAGTGTGTTCTTAGGTACTACAAGGAAGCTTAACTCCTAAAGGCCAAAGGCATTTTAGAGGAATCTCTACTCCGTTGATTATAATCTGCCAAGATGAACTTTTTGAGAATGTAACCGTAGGATCTTCTTCTAACATTATATGAAATGATGTGGTTAAAATTTTGTGAATTTTGACCGTACGGATTGAAAGATGATTACAGTCAAGGTTAAAAGTTTGTATGCAGTAGGTACACTTGGGCCTTTAGGGGTTAAGCTTGCGTTAGATAGGACCCAAGATCATTGATTATCACTATAGTGCATGCATCTCATTAGTGCAAAAATAAAGTATGCAAATCTCTCATGTTTTAATTTTTTCCCTTGTACAAAGTTCACCCTGTCTTTCACTCCCCCCAGAATGACTCTGAAGAAAACTCATATATTATTATTAAAAATTGGCATATATGCAAGCACCCCGCTCACTACAGTGAATCCGGGTTCGAGGTGTCAGGGCCCGGTTTTAGGCCTGACACCGCGAAGAGCGGCCCTTCTCCCCACGCGCCTTTTCGCCTCATTGCGCCCTTCTTCCCACGATAACGGCCACTTTCGCCCAAATCTTTTTTGCGCTGCCCGTATCTCTTATCAACATTCTCGCCGAAAGCCCCTTTTTTCCCCGCCTTCTTCGGATCACCGAAAGCCCCTTCTCGCCCCGACACGTGTACTCTAGAATGACCCGCCTTTCTCGGCGGCTGCCAGCGGGAAGTGTCATCCACATCGTTTGCATTTGGCGCTGTCTTTGGCACGATCCATTGTGCCCTGTAGTACACTGCCGGAAGGGTTGTGCTTGTCTCCGCGTGAATGGAGTTCCTCGATCTCAATCTCCCCATACAGGACAGGCCGAATGGGAATTTCTGGCGAGACGGCGCCACCAACCGTTGCCCGATAATGGGGTAGTAGGGAAAATATGGAGGCGTCAAGGGAGAAAGAAACCAGCTGGCGTGCGTGAGAAGGGGGTGGAAGACCTTGATGCCGCGTTTAGGGTTGGCCCGCATGTAAACTACCTGAAGAAGGACGGTGACAAGGTTCTTCGGATGCGCGATTCATTATAGAATTCTCCTCCAGGAATTTTGACATGGAAATGTCTTAGATGGAACATAGAGGCTGAGAATGATACGAGGTTTGTAGAGGATCCGCAATCATCAAAGAGGAAGCAGTCCAAGGTTATCGCCTACATTCCCTGGGATAGGATCTTGGATTTCGTGGAGGGTGAGCAGTCTGGCCGAAAGGATGTAGAGACTACCTTCGTCCGCGACAAGAACGACCCCACAAACTTTGGCGAGAAGATGCACTATCGGTGGAACTACCACATCGAGTATCAGCGGTAAGTAAATCTCGACCTCTGATATCAATTTATGGATAGTAGATCATATTATCGGCTGTGCCGTAATATCTCTTCAGTACTGCACGTATCTTTAATGGTCATAGCCGATTGCAGATGGCGTTGTCAATACGGTCCCGAAGACAACAAGGACAAGATCCAAGCAATCACGCCCGAAATGACACCAACGCCATTGAAATACAATTACAAAGGGAACAACTTACTTCCGGCATTGGCCAGAAAGGGCCTCGTGCCACCGATGCGAAGGAGGGGGGGTCTATGAAGGTGGGCTGCCAATGTTGATTCTACGTAAAGAGGTACTATTTTCTTCCATATATCGCCAAGATAGGGTACTTTTGCTCGGAACATGTCAACACACATGGCCTCATCGTCCACGATAAAGACAATGTGCGGAGGGGAAAGCTTTGCTTTTGGAAGTACATGTCGGAGGAAGTAAGGCTTTGGGTTCTCAGGCAATTTGAGGAGCAAGTTCCGATGGCAGCTATAATACAGAAGCACCAGAAGCTGGTACTGAAGGCATGCGATGAGGGCACTCTTACGCCTTCTCGGGATTGTTTCCTTAGCATGGAGGACAACCGCAACATATGTGGCGTCCGTGCGCAGGAACTATACAAGAAACATGACAACGACGCTGAGAGTGTGAGAATGTGGGTAAGAGATAACCGAGGTACGGTTTTTTACTACCAAGACCCGGGCATCAAGATTGACAAAGTACTGAATGCCAATAACGTACCCTTTGTAATTGGGATTCAAACCCCATTTCAAATGCACATGATGCTGAAATACAGTCACGAAAGCATTATTGCTATAGACGGGACATTCGCAACAAACAACAAAAAGGTACTCATACCTATACCGTAGTCCATTTAGGGTCCGTCTAGAATTTAGGAGCACTCACTCCCCTACCGATTAATTTCTTGCTTGCGTATCTAGTATCCGCTCTTCACGATGATCGTATTCGACGAGTGGAGAAACGGGGTTCTAGTGGCGTTCGTGATCACTGCGAAATCCAAACAAACAGATCTCGTGCCTTGGATGCGCGCTCTGAAGCAGAAGTTGGTGCAGATAAGGCCGGACTGGAGACCCACTCACTATAAGAAAACATGGGTTTTTGAGAACCCCCCGCCTAGTTTGGACGTCTCATAGGACGTTAAAAAAGATTGAAGACCTCGCCCAGATTCCTTGTTTTTTTGGGACATCAAGCTAAACAGGTGAGGACATAGCCGGATCCGCATAGACATCCACGAAAACATCCTAACACTTGAGACTTAAAAAAGGACGTCAGAAAAAACAACAGGATTTTTCAAAGGACGTCTTGGAGAACGTGTCTCTGCCACGTCACCGCAACGGACTATTCCCGCTAGTCTTGACGGGCAGGGGGGCAGTCCTCACTTTTTCAAGAGTGAATAAGGGCGTGACACCTCTTTTTTCTCTCTCTCTCTCTCTTTCTCTCTCTCTCTCTCTCTCTCTCTCTCTCTTTCCTCGCTAGGGTTTGTCTCTCTCTCTCTTTCTGTGTGTGTGCGTGTGAAAAGTGAGTGCGCGTGTGAGTTGTGTGTGCGTGTGAGTGTGGAGTGTGTGCGCATGAGGTGTTTGTGTAGTTTCAGGTGTGTGTAGGTGAGACTTAGATGTGTGTATGTGCGCGTGAGGTTGTGTGTACAGTGTGTCAGTGTGTGTGTTGTTGTGTGTGTGGTGTTGTGTGTGTGTTGTGTGTGTTTCAGGTGGATGTCTATAATTACAACCCCTTAAACAAACTTGTGCTCAAAGATTGTCCCCAAAAACACCCCATGAAATACCCCATGAAACGTCCCATGAAACACCCCATGAAACGTCTATTCGTACGTCTACGTAGACATTCAGTAGTTAGGTATGATGTCCAGGAGGACATCATCAGCAACCAACAGCATCCAAGAATGGGCGCGACATCAGCCGGTGTAACGTCATTTTTCGGGTCCACATTGGCGGACATGTCATGGATAAAAAACATTGTGACGTGCCCTAGCCCATTTTCAAAAATCCCACGTGGCGCTAAGTTGGACGCCAAATGGCACGCTCCAGGCCCTCGAAAAGACCTCGTCATTTTGGATGTCCCAAAAAATTTTACACATTTCTTGGGACATTACGCCGATTTTCTTGGATGTCCAGGGCACGTCAACACCCCGGATTTTAGTTAATGCCCCTTTTGACGTCCATATCGATAAAATGCACGTTCATTTTGACGTCCCAGAAACCCTTGTTTTCTTATAGTGACTGCCTTTGTTCTTGACGACGCCGACAATGAGATCAACTGTCTTTGGTAAGAGATTTAGCATTCTTACGTTATCGGGTGACGGGCTTTCAGCGAGTTGTACTTATCGGCTTGTCGAGTTATCGCAGGGAGGTTTGGCCGCACTCACATCTATTTCTATGTCTCTGGCATGTTCGTCGAGCGTGGCAGAAGAATGCATGTGCCAAATTGAAAGACATGGAGACGAGGGCCGGAGCCTTGCGAATTGTGGGCTCACTTATATACGTATCAGAGACACCAAGTGACTTCCAAGACCCTTCGACGAGAGCTCCCGGCGATAAGGTGTGGAATTTGTTAGAGTAGGTGCAGCATGTCTACGGCGAAGCTAAAGCTCTCTTGCCAGCCGCTGATGCATACCGAAAGTACTTCGACAAGGAATGGCTCCCGAAAATCAAAATGTGGGTTGTGGGAGACCGGAAAATCCCCATGTAGGCCAGGACACCACTGCAACAATCGAATCATACCATTCTAACATGAAAGCACTGCTCCGGCAATCCGAAAGGAAGTTTATCGTCTGAAGGATGGACTGGCTTATTTATAAGCTCACTGGAAATGTCATCGAGAAGTATGATTATAGTCACTGGTGTAAGCTGAACGATTTTACAAAGAACCAGAGGCAGAGGCAAATCATGGTCAATGCAATCAACCAAGCAAATACAATTCCCGATAATGTGGTCACCTTGCCCGAGTGGTCGGGAGGCCTAGCATACATTAAATCCTCGAATAGGGGACACCTTACGTATGCGGTATACAACCCATGCACCGAATGGGCTGTCTGCCAATGTGTTCATTCCCAGAAAGGAAACATCTGTAAGTACAAGGTTAAGGTTCTGAAAATGACAAGACCTGACCTGGCGGAGGGAAAAATTGCTAGATATCTGGGCTCCCTTCGTGGCACAATCCAAGGTGGAATGACGAATCTCCTTCGCCAAGACAATGGTCGACACCCGAATACCGAGGGCTTCCCCGATAATGATGTCCTCTCCGATACCGATACCGGAGATGTTATCCCAATGGCTTCCAACCATCGAGAATTAGGCGAGACATGGGTATGCGACTTTAATTGTATGCATCAGCTTGTCCTGAAGCTACTCGACAAGGCTTATTGGCAACCGTTGCTGGCGAGGCACTTGGATGCAACTTTGCGCAACACGGACGCCACCCTCTCAAGGTTGGAGGCTGAAATCGAAGTCGGAATGCTTCATCCACTCCAGGAGATAGTTGCACGGCTCCCCACAAACAAAGACGGTCTTGGAATGAGGCTCCGAAGATTGCATGACTTCCTGGATTTGAGAGGTTTTTGGGTGAGGTCCGTTCTAGCTAGCGAAAGACAAACTCAAGAAACAACTTAGGTTATCGGTTTTGATGTGGTTGAGGATAAAGGGCACAAGATTTTTGGTGGTTATTTGCGCCGATAACGATTAGTAATCTCCTGAAGGAATGCTGCCGATAAGATGCCCTTAGATGAAGTTCCATGCATCTCCTGATACTTCCAGTGAAGATGTATATCGGCTAAGTCTTTGGTTATGAAGTTAAAACTCAACCTTCAATATAATTAGTAAAGACTTGATTTTAATTTTCGCTTAGAGGCCTCAAGTGGATTTCAAATTCCGTTCTAGTATATTATCAAAAAAATTGTCATTTACAATGAATGAAATGTACAACCTCGACAACCTATTATTCTGTACAAATTCTAATGCCTATCGGCTGTGTACAGTAGCCCCCCCTTATCGCCTACTTCTTCGTCTTGGTGGTGCCCTTCGATTTTTTTGGTTTTTTTGCCCCTTCGCACGCTATTGCCTTCTTCCGCCTTCTGAAATGAACTGGTGGGTCCTTGAGCACGTTGAAGCCCTGAAGTTCACGTTTCCCCACTGTCTCCGAAATACTGAGAACTGGGACCTCCTTCTTCTTCGCCGTCCCAGTACCAACTTCCACGAAAACAACGTCCGGACTTTCGCTTCCGAACTCTACCGTATCCTGTCCACATAGATTGAGAGCATTGTCGAACGGAAGCAGTGCGACAATTTCCGTGTACAGCGCTTGCATGAACCATCGATACGCCTTCTTCCCGTCCTAGTCCAAATATTGTGTCCCCATTGTCACGGTCTTCTCCTCCACCTCGTCACGCCCACCACGTGCGATAAGGTACTGCCAGAAGCCCAAGCATGCCATGAAACCACACTCCCAACTTTCTCGCTGATTAGGCACAGACAATCTTATCGGCTCTCAAATTTGCCATTCTTACGAACTTCAAGATCCAACCTTCACGCCCTTCGCGTTTGCCCATCCCATGTGCAAAAAGAACAGAAAGTTGTCCACTTCCGGACCCTTGTGCAAACCTTTTGCTGGGTCCAGGTGATACGTTCAGCTTTGCTCCAGGACAAAAACGTTCCAGTGACCCTTATCGTGGTAAGGGACGATAAGGGTATAGGGCAACTTGTTGGTGGTACGAATCGAGCGGCTGAGAAAGCTCACGATGTCATCCCAGTCCTTCTCAGAGTCCGCCAGATAGCATTGCAACGTCGCCAATAACCAGTTGTGCGTGTGATGATACTGGATTCGAACATGCTCCTTCACACGGTAGACGACATGCCTAAGGAGGAAATCCAGAAATGTCTCTTCCATTTCTCGCTTGTCTTTTAGCATGCAATGCCAGTCCACTAGTGCAAGCGAGACATCCACAGCTTGGCGAAGGTCTGGACGGAAAAACCTCATATCTCCAGTCACGTCCTTCGGGTGATTAAAACGATGCTTGAAATTCAGAAGAAAGGGGATGTTAGACAGCAGGTGCCGATAAACAACAGGTGTCGGAGAACACGATAACAATAGACAGTGACACTCACCTGAGTTTTAGGACCTCCACAATAATACCGAGGTTCTTCTCTATGGTGGATGCGTCATGCTCCTCGGCTTCGTAATAGAGCAAGGGCTCTTTCTCCCAAGACACACAGTCTGACGTACATACTCCGCGATTCGACGACAACATGCACGTATATGCCGCCTTCTGTCCTTCCCTTCCATTCTGAACACGCTCCACGAGTTCAGGATAGACCCAAATACTGGTCAAGCGAGATTCATGTGCTTCCTTGATAAAGCGCAAAGCAAGTCTGATCTCCTCGAGGTCCATCTCCTTTGGAGCAGGGCTATCGGGCTCTGGCGGAGGAGCAGAGCTATCGCGCTATGGCGGAGGAGCAGGGCTATTGGGCTCTGGCGGAGGAGCAGGGCTATCAGGCTCTAGCGGAGAAGTAGGGTTATCAGGCTCTAGCGGAGAAGTAGGGTTATTAGGCTCTAGCGGAGAAGCAGGGATATCGGGCTCTGGCAGAGAAGCGTTATCGGACTCCGAAGAGGGAGGATTCTCGAGGATTGGATGAGTTTCCAAGGGTGCCACGCAAGGCTCCTCGGAAACAATTGGGGGACTGTCAATAGAGTCCAAGTTTTCAATACCTTGACTCGGTAGAGGAAACGATAGACGCTGGGGTTTCATGCTATGTTCCGTCTCCCCCATACCCCCAAACACAACATGAAGACGAGGGGTGTCGAATTGAGTTTGCTCCACCGGCCATTGTGAAGACTCCGCAATGCCGAGGGTAGAATCATCCATTACTTGTGTCCAAGAAAACTCCATGTGAGGTGGGTTATCGGCAAGACTCACCAGTGACTTCACCGCTGTAGTAGCGGGCTCTTCCTTGGGCAATTCGGGAACACCTCCCTGAGGTATTTCACCACAAGCTCCCTCTTGTGCTTCCTCCGTAACTTCATCCAGCGACTTATCGGAGAATCATTCATCGTCGTTACTCCTCGGGTACCGATTCTGGACGCGGAATTCATTTGAGGTTCCCTCGTCCATGTGAAGAAGGGCATCTGCACCCTCGAGGTCCCTTGTTCGGATAGATGTCTCCCAGGGAATTTCCTCGACGGAAGTCACTAAATGCCCTTCTCGTCGACCCCACTCCGTCGTCACCATGCGCGATACAACGTTCTTGGAATTTGCCTCTGCAAGTTCGCTTTTGCGTGCCCCGGTAGGATCTACAGTGTCTGCACAAGGCTTATAGTTTAGTCACAAGAAAATAACGGAGATATCGAGAATGAGGAAGAAAACAATTAGATGAATGACGGGGTTATCGGCTAAATCTTACGTGGAACAAAGCTGGCATATATAGAGTCCAAATCCTCCCTCGCCAAGCAGTTCTCGTCCAGGGTATCCCACTGTTCGTAGGTACCCTTATCGGTAGCACACCACTGTCGAACGAAATCCTCTGGGTGACTCCTTGCCGTGTCCACGACAACGCGAGCATGGACGTTTACGATGAAGCGTAACACCAATTCTCGCCCGCCATGTTTATTGTCGCGGAGCCGCGAAAACGCCTACAAAATGGGGAGGTACTGTTCGGATGCCTCCCTTCCGAAGAGGAAGAGACTCAGGACTTCGTACATTTGAGACAACCCATCCCAATTTGTCTCTGGACCGTCCACATACATTGCAATGTTGGCAAGCCCGGGGATTACGCTAGGGTTGAACATATTCCGCCTCCTGAAAAACAACGGAGTCACGTCAACCGATAAGGGACGATAAGAGATGATAAGAGACGATAATAGACGATAAGGGACAAGTCTGTGGCGAGAAGGAAAAACTTACACCCGAGAGAGCCCGTTGCAAACGAAGTAACACTTCAACAGCATAGCTGCAGCAGACGACAGGACACTCTCGATTCTGATCCGCGCTAGACGGTGCACGACTTCTCGAGCCTCGTCAATGTTGTGCGTTCACGGTAGTGGGGGCTGTTGAGATAGCCTAAAATAGCCTAGCTACTCTTACTTAAACTCCCGGGTCCACTGTAGTTAGGCGGTATTTATGAGACTTACCTACCTAATTAGGGTAGGTAAGTAAACTTACCTACCTAATTATGGCAGTCTTGATTACATCGCCCACTACTGAATTAGGTGGCTGATTGGCTATTAATGCCACCTAACCACCTCTTAAGTATATAAGAGCTGACCTCACCCGGTCAGAGCTCTTTTTCATGTGGACATGGTGGTGTTGTATATTGTCCTCTCCTAACACGTTATCAGCACTGTATAGCTCATATTCCTAGAAAGCACAATTCGTTTCACTGTTCATTTTTCTGACACACTCCGAATCTGCACTACAGTTGTTTAGACAGAAGACTTTATTACCAAGAGATTGAGCGGCCGGAGTGACGTCAGCTTTTTAGGAATCCCCCACTAGAGCCATAGGCACACACCACCTCGCGATGGCGACGGTGATAAAACCAAGAGAGACACGAACCACCCCACTTTTCTTCTACCCACTTGAGGCAGACGGCTCGAATTACCTTAATTGGTACATTGATATGAAGACCTACTTGAGCGCGGAGGAGCTGATCGTCACGCTGGAGGGAGAGCCCGAGGCGGAGATACCAGCCACCTACAAGTGGCAGACGCTTCTCATCATCCGGCGACACATCGATGCGTCCCTGCGTCAACAATACATACAGGTTGAAGATCCGGCGGTACTCTGGTCAGCATTGGAAGCGCGCTTCAAGCATGAGGAAACGATTTTCCTCCCCCAAGCCCGCAGCGACTGGCTCAGTCTGCGCGTACTGGATTTTCCGAATTTCATCGCGTTCAACTCCGAACTACACCGCATCGTCGCGCAGCTTCGCCTCTGCGGCGACACGGTTACCGACGTCGACTTAATCGATAAGACCCTCTCAACTTTTCCCCCCGCATGTGCTATTCTAGCTCAGCAGTACCGTAACATGCGATTTACACAACATTCGGAGCTTATGTCATATTTGCTTTTAGCTGAAAAGCAGCAGCAGATGCTCCTTAAAAACGCCGAGGCGCGACCTGCGAAGGAGGTTCACACAAGCGAAGTAAAGGAGAGCCGCAAGCAGCCCAACTCGACGACGCCGTCGAAGTCGACAAACCCCAGGCGAGAAACCCACAGCGCGGAGGCTCCCAGGCGACGATCCCGAGGCGATTGGCGCCCCCCACGTCGTGATCAACAGCAATCAGACAAGAACCCGAGGTACACACATCGACCCGATAAGTCGACAAGTACATCAGGGAGTGGATCGCGAGGGTCATGTCACAAGTGTGGTCGTCCAGGGCACTTTCTTAAGGATTGTCGAGCGTCACAATATATCGTCGACATGTATAGAGAGTTAAAGTCCTTAAGGGAAGGAAAGAGAGAAACCCATACTCTCGATGCCCCCTCCCTTACGCTAAACGATGTCGACCCAGAAAACTATATGGTACAGTTTGGGTCACAACCTAGCAAAGCGAGAGTTGCTTTGTTAGACAGTGCGTCCACTCACACCATTCTCCAAGACCCGGCGTTCTTTGAGTTCAGAACTAGGAACGAGCCGTGGCAAACTTGTGATATAATCACCATCGCAGGCAAGCGGACCTTTAAATTCCGCGAGGGCCGGGCAAACATAGTCTTGCCCGGGGGAGCCCCCCTCACCTGCAAGAGGGCAATGTATGTCCCGGATGCCCCCCGGAGTCTGATCAGCTACCGGGATTTACGGGCCAATCAAATCCACGTTTCTACCGCGGTAGGAATTGATGATGAGGTCCTCGAGCTACGGCAAGGCGAGAGACTCCTTGCCACCGCACACGCGGGAGCCACCGGCCTGTACGAGCTGCCCCTTGTTGGCGCTGTACCTAGCCCCGCTCGTAAGAGTGAGGAAGAGGATGGCGGACGTAGATCCCCATGCCTACCCCTGAAAGGGGTGCCGATGTCCTTTTTGACAACCAGCACGAAGGCTGATGTTTGGCATCGCCGGCTGGGGCACCCTGGGACGACCATGATGAGAAAAATGGTCCCGACCTTAGTCGGTCACGACCTTAGTCGGTCACGACCTCTGCACACGGGACGCGGAGCGCGTAGAGGAGTGCGCGGCGTGTATACAAGGCAAGCTCATCCGCCAGCCGTCGCGATGGACGCTCCCGACAGAAATGCCCGCCCCGCTGCATCGGCTCCACGGTGACATATGTGGGCCGATCAACCCAAAATCAGGTCAGTTCCAGTACTTCTTTGTCTTGGTCGACGCATCGGGTAGACATGCTGAGGTTTCCCTGCTCACAACCCGTAACATGGTTTTTCCTAAAACCCTAGCTATGATTATCCGGTTTAGAACCCATTTTCCCGATAATCAGATTTGTTTTCTTAGGATGGACAACGCCTTAGAGTTCAAATCACAAGCTTTTGAGGATTTTTGCACCGCAACTGGTATATCACTCACATATTCAGCCCCTTACGAGCACTCACAAAACGGACTAGCAGAAGCCTATATCAAAAAGATCCAACTGATCGTTAGGCCCCTCCTAATACACGCTAGCTTAGCACCTGAGTTCTGGGGTCACGCCGTCTTACACGCGGCCGTCCTGCTGCGCCTAAGACCCACACTATTACTCACACAGTCACCCCTCGAGATGGCGTCCGGTCGGACACCGAACGTAGCCCACCTCCGCACCTTTGGCTGCGAAGTGTGGATCCCAGCCCCCGAACCCCAACAGAAAACCATCACCCCTCATAGAAATCGAGGGCTTTACCTTGGTTATGATTCCCCCAGTGTTATTAGATATAAACTGATCAATAGAGATGATATTCACAAAGCTCGGTTCCAGAATTGTAAGTTCATAGAAACTAGATTCCCGAGTGCCCAAACCAAAACCAAACATAGCAATCTAAACTTTAGATCACCAGAAACCTTGACCCTGAATCCAGATCCTCGTACGGCGTTAACCGACTCAGAAGTTAGAAAGATTTTAAATCTCCAGAACCTCGCCGAGAAGATCCCAGATGGCTTCTACTCCGGTCCCCGGATAGTTCGTAGCCCGGTCCCCGGATCAGGAAATCCCGCATCAGAACCCGTTAAGAAACGGAAACTAAACCATACACCCCGTTCCCGGGCACCCACAGTATTAAACACCGAACTAGAACAGCCCTGGGACGACGTAGAAATGTTTTTGTCAAGTCTTGCGACCCTGGACTCAGATCCCCTTACATTAAAACAGGCCCAAAAGAGTGACGAATGGCCCCAGTGGGAAAAAGCCATAGAAGCAGAATATAGTTCCCTTAGAAAACGAGGAGTTTTCGGACCACTAGTGACCAATCTGCTAGATAAACCAATTGGACACAAGCTAATATTTACACGCAAACGAAACGACCTAGGGGAAGTCATCAGATTTAAAGTAAGATTAGTCGCCCAGAGTTTCACCCAAAAACCCGGCATAGACTTCGAACAAACTTACTCCCCCGTTATGGATAGTACATCCTTCCGCTACCTTCTAAGCTTAGCCGTCCAGCTTTCCTTAGAAACCCGCTTGCTCGACGTGGTGACAGCATACTTATACGGCGACCTAGACGCCGAAATCCATATCCAGCCCCCTCCCGGATTTCTCCCCGATCAGACCAAGCCTATCCCTGGAAAATATTCTGGTCTCAAGATCAGAAAGGCACTTTATGGCTTGAAACAAGCCGGCCGAGCTTGGTATCACCATCTCAAAACCTACCTACTGTCGCAGGGATTTACAAATGACCCCGCACTTTCGTGCATATTTGTCCTCAGAGACACGACGGGTTTTGTAATTCTTGCAGTTTATGTGGATGATTTAAATTCAATAGGCACCGTAGCGCTTAGCGCACGAGTTGAAAAGTTACTCACAGACAAATTTGAGATGAAAGTGCTAGGCCGTACTTCATTTTGTCTTGGCCTGCAAATTCAACACTATCCAGATGGAAGCATCCTTCTACATCAGCAGACCTACGTGAAGAAGCTTTTGCTGCTCTTCAACATGGCCGACGCCAACGCGCTGTCCGCCCCAATGATCGGGAAAAGTCGCACCGACGAGGACCCTTATCGGCCAGCAGAAGAGGAGGAAGAGGAAGTGGATCGGCCCAAGTATTTAGCAGTTGTTGGAGCGCTACTCTATTTGGCGACCAACACCAGACCCGATATCTCCTTCGCCGTCAGCGTGCTTGCTCGCCACAATCAAAAGCCAACCGATAGACACTGGCGAGGAGTTAAGCATCTCCTACGGTATCTGCGAGGGACGACAGACCTCGGCCTCCACTTCCACAAAACCAAGTCCAGCGCCATCACCGGCTATGCCGACGCCGGATTCAAGACGGATCCAGCCACGGGCAAATCTCAGACAGGCTACGTATTCATCAAGAACGGAGCGCCGA
This sequence comes from Bryoerythrophyllum caledonicum, assembly GCA_963971425.1. Classification (NCBI taxonomy): domain Eukaryota; kingdom Viridiplantae; phylum Streptophyta; class Bryopsida; order Pottiales; family Pottiaceae; genus Bryoerythrophyllum; species Bryoerythrophyllum caledonicum. The sequence continues at coordinate 17,724,633 of OZ020524.1, read as the reverse complement.
TATCCTGGCGATCAACCAAACAGACGATCACGGCCACATCAACCAACCACGCGGAGTTAGTCGCATTTCACGAAGCATCCCGCGAAGCGGTTTGGATCCGCACAATGCACTACACCATCTTCAAGATGAGCGGTATTTCACACCAGGAGGAGCCGGTCACTTTATTTGAAGACAATGCAGCTTGTATTGAACAGGTTTCTTCTGGATTTATTAAGGCCGACCGTGTCAAGCATATCAGCCCTCATCTATTCAGTTACACACAAGATCTAATCGAAACACGGCAAATTCAAGCAAAGAAGATTGCTTCAGCAGAAAATATTGCGGACGTACTTACGAAGGCTCTACCCGCACATCAACACCGCAAGCTGATCAAAGCAGCTGGCATGCGGACCCTCACGGAGTTAGCAAGCGAATAAAGATTTTACTCTTTTTCTGCATTTATACCGCAGTTTTTTAACGAGAAAATCATTTATTCGAGGAGGAGTGTTGAGATAGCCTAAAATAGCCTAGCTACTCTTACTTAAACTCCCGGGTCCACTGTAGTTAGGCGGTATTTATGAGACTTACCTACCTAATTAGGGTAGGTAAGTAAACTTACCTACCTAATTATGGCAGTCTTGATTACATCGCCCACTACTGAATTAGGTGGCTGATTGGCTATTAATGCCACCTAACCACCTCTTAAGTATATAAGAGCTGACCTCACCCGGTCAGAGCTCTTTTTCATGTGGACATGGTGGTGTTGTATATTGTCCTCTCCTAACACGGGCAACAATGGTTGAAGAATCTCGTTCATCACGCAATACCTGAAGAGGTTGTTGAAGTCCCATCGAATAGCCTCTCTCTCCACCGCCCTTTCGGCATCAAATTTCTAAATCTCGACCGCGACTAACTTCTCCTTTAACCGCTTTGTGTTCTCCACATCGGTTGTCGTCCTAGCTACATACTCGACGCATTCCTTCTCGAGCGTCATGTATGCCCACGTTCCTCTCACAGCCTTTATCCAGACCTCTTGCGCAGTACCGCCATCGGGATTCTTTGCCAGATTGCAAAGGGTTGTCAGCTGTGGAAGCGAAACCTCGTTATCGACGAAGCTGACCCCTTCGGAAATGCAGGCACCAAGAGCCTGGTAGAACCTGCCCTGGTGGCCTCCAGACTCCACCATACATAAGACGGAATTCAACAGCTCATCTTCGGACTTTAAAATGTCCATCGTAATACTGTCGAGCAAACCATGCTTGAGGAGTAGGTACAGCGGCGTTATCGGTACCTTCCTTTCGGGGGAGAGTACCCTCCGAAGCGGGAAAATGCGCTCAGCGTCCTCCTACACCTGCCGTATCATTTCGGCCCTCTCCAACTCCAAATCTTGTTCCCTACTACCTTTGGCCGGCAGAATGAGGCGCTTATCGGGATTCGCACCTTCATCAGAGCCTGCCCAAAGTATCATGGCCAATGTCAGCGGCTGTCGAAATTCCATAACGGCGGAGGTCGGGGGGCAATTGTGCGAGGTTATCGGCCGACCAATGTTAGAGTCAGAGGGTCTCTCGGCAATACTCGTCTCTCTCAACCGCTGTAAAGCCGGCGGAGATCGAGGCCTTCTCGCCATAGCGGTCTTCTTCGTGGCCTCTTCAGCTTTTGCCACCTTCTTCTTCAGTACAGCCTGCTTCGTAGGCTCAGTCTTCCGGGGGACGATGGAGGAATGGCTCTTGAGGGCCGGTGCGAGTGCGGCCTTCCAGACCCTCAATATCGGGTTCTCGGCACCGGAATTCCTGGAGGCATCATCTCCGGACCGAAGATCGTCCTTCTCGGCGAAAACAGCCGGAGTGGCTACGTTATCGGTATCGGCCTCATGATCAATGTTGTGATCACCTCCCGACTCTGCCGACGAAGAAGTAGTGTCACTGGACTCCACTTTCGGGGGCGGAGGTCTTTTCCGAGAAGCCAACGCGGTACGCTTCTGTGGATGGCCTTCCACTACCGCCTGTGCCACCCTCTTGCTGCGTTGAATTGGGACTCGATTGATTGATTCCTCCTCATTATCGATAGCCTTCCGAAGCCTCCTCTTCGTGGATATCGGTTCTATGGTGCAAAAACCTCTATGGCTTCTTCCACCGACGCGCAATCTCGAAGTTGTGCCACAAAGTTTGCCACATCCCTGCCGCCCAAATTGGGATACGACGGCATCTTCACGCCCACCTATCCCTTCCCTTCGCACAATGCATGATTGCGGTGGAGGTTGAACCTGTGCTTCTGGTGCGTCGTCTTGCAATGTATGCACAGTATCTACTTGGAGCCGGTTTGTCCAGCCGGTACGATAGACGAGTCTGGTCCATGCAGCTCGAGGATAAGGCCCCTTGCCTCCATCACCTCTCAGCTATCGCGCCAAATGTGGTCCTTCTCAATGACAAATAGCTGCTCGATGCTCCCCGTTTCTTTGTTGTAGGTGGGCGGAATCCCTTTCCTGTTCTCCACCGGGATATCATCAAATAGTGTCTTGCAGAAACACCGCGTACGCTTCGGTATTTTTACGGACCTGCGAGGGAAGACATTGCCGAACATGAAACCTTATCGCCTGAAACGATTATCGGGAGTTCCCTAAAACCCTAAAATCCTAAACCAGGACGCTTTGCAAAATTTCCTACATCTTCACACAGCTTACTTTTCAACGCCTTACATTTGAAATGGAAAACAGAAGGACAGGGAACTTACTGAAAAGAAATGGGAAGAAAGAATTCCATTTCATTAACGAAATGGAAAGAAAAAAGGGCAGGGAACTTACCGAGAAGTTCAGTCGGCGATTTTAATGTTTTGAAGCAGCAATCGCTAACACAGAGCTTGGACTTCCTGGATATGTCGCTAGACGACAAAAAATAGAGTTCGAAAGTGCGGGAAATGGTGCCGCCACACAAAACTTTGCCATGGCTAGTTTAGGGTTTCACGTTGATGGTGATGATGAACGCCTATACGCCGCCTAAACCGAGTAGCCACCTCCTTATATCCAAGGGAATGTAGGCGATAAGCTTGGACTGCTTCCTCTTCAAATCGTCTCTCCGAAGAACCTTGTCACCGTGCTTCTTCAGGTAGTCTACATGCGGGCCAACCCTAAACGCGGCATCAAGGTCCTCCACCCCCTTCTCACACACGCCAGCCGGTTTCTTTCTCCCTTGACGCCTCCATGTTTTCCCTACTGCCCCATTATCGGGCAACGATTGGTGGCGCCGTCTCGCCAGAAATTCCCATTCGGCCTGTCCTGTATGGGGAGATTGAGATCGAGGAACTCCATTCACGCGGAGACAAGCACAACCCTTCCGGCAGTGTACTACACGGCACAATGGATCGTGCCAAAGACGGCGCCAAATGCAAACGATGTGGATGACACTTTGCGCCGGCAGCCGCTGAGAAAGGCGGGTCATTCTGGAGTACACATGTCGGGGCAAGAAGGGGCTTTCGGTGATCCGAAGAAGGCGGGGAGATAAGGGGCTTTCGGCGAGAATGTTGATAAGAGATACGGGCAGCGCGAAAAAAAATTGGGCGAAAGTGGCCGTTATCGTGGGAAGAAGGGCGCAAGGAGGCGAAAAGGCGCGCGGGGAGAAGGGCCGCTCTTCGCGGTGTCAGGCCTAAAACCGGGCCCTGACACCTCAAACCCGGATTCACTGTAGTGAGCGGGTGCAAGCACAAGTAGACCTCATATTCCTCACCTGAGACATATGTGATATTTTCAGCACATGAGGGCCAACCTCACTGGATCTGAAGTTACACCCAAGAAAAGGTTCATCTCCTTTTTGCCTGCATTCCTACAGTAGTTCCTTTGTTTTCATCATCATTATCATCTTCAGATTTCAAATCCGGGCCGGTAGCAGGTCAAGGTGAGGTTGCGGAAACATACAGTACTAAGGTAGGACAACCTAAAACTGACCGGCGACCCAATACCACTCCCTTCTATATCCTTCTTAGATTTCAGGGAGGAAATATAGCCGATCATCACATCATTTATTAATACATTGGTCAATGCATACATCATGTAACGACATCCAACATTTCCTCTCTGGAATCTAGGAAGGGTGTAGAAGGGAGTGGTATTGGGTTGCCGGTTGGTGTAAGATTGTCATGAATATTCCGTGGTTTGGTAAAGCATGATCACAGCTTTCAAGGTGAGAATTCCATGAGCTGTAGGGTTTGTGCATTGGTTGGGGTGTGTTTATGTTGGAGCAGATGTTCTTTCTAACATACAAAGTGCTTGCTATTGGCGATTGCAAACCTCAGGTTTGTTTTTCAAACTTAACCCCGGAAGTGCCCAAGTCATTTTCCCTCAAGAAACACTAATGTAGACTACAATGATCTTGTCATCTTCTATAGCTCAAGATTAAGAGCTCTTCTTTTGTCATGTTTATAGACTGTGTTCATAGACAAAAATATCATTACTCCCTCTTAGCAAGCCAAAGAAAGCATGCCAAATCCAAAGAGATTGGTTAGCTATGGCTTCTAGAATGATGCTATAATTCTTGTCATTATCCAAGAATTACCTCTACCAAGCAACGAGGCAATTTTTCCAAGTCCAATGCATGCAATCAAGAGCATCAAACTCTTTGAGAATCTCGGTAGCAATATTAGTGTGAACATATTTCTCCAAATCATCTCGGGTGGATTGCCGAAAGTATAGCAATAAAACAAGCCTAAAACAAGCCTATAAAGCAAGAATCTAAAGCCTCATAGCTTCTTGAGCAATTGAGGCACCAATCCAACAATACTCATTACAAGCATCACTAAAACAACCGTAAGCCATGATTCTACAAGCAGTGGTAAAGGAAGTGTTAAAAGTACAAATTGCATTTACAAGACCACCTTCTTTAAACCATATTTCTCCAAATCACCGTCTTTAGGGCCTCTTTACACTAGAGGCAAGAGGCCGTGAGGAGAGAAATTTCAGCCAATGGGAGGCGTAGAAATCGAGAAGACCAAAGAATGTCACTTTGCACCCGATTTTTTCAGCCCAAGGGACGAAAGCAGGAGAAAATGACATGGACAACACTTTTGCCCTTCGTGGCAACAAAAAGGCACATTTTTTGAGGCCCCGGATTTTTCGTCAAGCCCACCTCAAGAGGTGGCCCTGACGTAAAATTCGGGAGGCCGTTTGGCCAAAATTCTCACAGCCAATCATTTTTATTTCTTTAAGAATATTTCAGAACAGCCACTTTTATTACTGGCCAGTTTTTTGACCCGTTTTCTATCCAATGGCTATTACTATTCATTCCCGATTTTCCTCCTTAAAGATAGCTCCTTGATCATTTGAAATCATCTTCTTCTTCTTCATGTGTGACTAGGAAGTGGTACAAGTTTGCTTGTTTTTTGAGGTTTTTTTTACCCAATTTTTTTGCCCAATTTTTTTTGCCTTGTGTTCATTGCAATGGAAGGCTACTCTCAAGATGGGGAGTTCTCGCAATCTCGAGGACAAGCATGGAGTCAAAATTCGCCTTGGATGAGCTATTCTCAACCCCAATTTCAGCCCATTTCTCCTCAAATGCATGTTTCAAATATTGAACGTTTTAGTGCTGGTAGTGCTAGATATTTTATGCCTCTTGGAATGCCTTGTTGTAGTGGTTCAAATTTACAATTATCAAGTGAGGAAGTGGCACCAAGTGAAAATGCAAGGAATTTTCTAATGAATGTGAAGGAGGAGAAGGCAATCCAGGCTGCAGCAAAGGCACTATACGGAGAGGATGTACCAACACCAAAGAAGAGAGGACGGCCATCAAGAGGAGGAAAAACAAGTGCTCTAGCAAAGTAGAAGAAATCAGAGAAGACAACAAAGAAGGCAGCAAAGGAAGTGGTGAATTTGGCTAGTTCAAATTCGGAAGAAGAAAGATCCACTCGGAAGTGGCAAGATTTTGAGGTCGAAACCTTGATATCGATTCGGGGAGAGATGGAAGAAGAATTTTCAAGATGTGCAAAACAACAAGGTTTGTGTGTGTGTCTTTTTTCCTTCTATAAAGTTTTGTGTTATTTCATATCCATGTGTACACATAAATTTTTTTCAAGAAGATGTACATTTTACAAAAACTATAACCGTAAGATTTTTGCATATCAAGATTTTTGGATTTTTTTATAAAAAAAACCAGATTTTAGATTTGGCCAATTTAGCCTTTTGAAGGCTTGGCCTTAGGCGGTGCCAAGTGTCATCCCCCCTTTCCCCCTCAGTGAGCCTCATTAAAGGGCGCGGCCATGGGGGTTTGATCCGTGAATCTCTTCCCAAGGAAGGGGAATACCTTGGGAAGTGTGCCACCAACCTTCTCTCCCCCCCCCCTTGTGTGACAATTTGACTTTCCTACCCTTTTACTATGTTGCCCTCAATCTTTAGGTCCTCAAATGAGGCCCTCCCGGTTGTTTTTTTGACATTTTGAGGACTATTTCACTTCCATTTGCTCGTATATAAATGTATTAATGTGTATTACTATGAAAATTCAGGGATTAATACATGGTTGAAATTGCAAGCAAGAATGGTGGCTGCAATTCGAGGCATTAACCGCTCATGGGAATCATGCAAGAAGAAGTACAAGGTGATCTATGCCAAATACAAGAATGATAAGAGAGCCAATGAAATTTCAGGTTTGGATAGGCACCAAGATTCCAAATGGTTTGACCAGCTTGATGTTTGGAATTCTACTCGTGCATGTGTAAAAAACCAAATTCTAGCATGTGCCACGGAATGTGAAGATGAAAACGATGAAGACAAAGCACCATCAGAGTTGCAAGACCGTGAGATTACTCCAAAGCAAGAGAAGAAGAAGAAGAAATTTCAAGACAATTTGGAAGTGATCTTGGAGAAGGTTGTCTCCAATTCTACTAGCTTTCTCACAACCTTCCAAGAAAGCACCGCTTTATTGAAAAACATGGATAGGCATATGGCAGCCATTCTAGAAAAATTGTAGCTATTTTTCTATAGCTTTAGAATCACTACTTGATTCTTAAAATTGAATAGTCGACTCCTTTGACAAGTTGTATTCCCTCAAAGTTTTTTCAATGGATTCATGAGCCATAGTAGCTTCTCTCAATAAATCAATATCTTTCTCATCTTGTTTTATAAAAAAAAACTTCATCTTCAGCATCTACTTCTTCTATCTCATGATTTTGAAATGTTCTTTTCATACCAAATTTCAAAATCCGAGATTTTACCTCTTCAATAGAAGCTCGTTGCCCTCGTAGGACTTGCCCTCCCTTCACCGTGCCATCTTCAACTCGTTTCTTCAATTCAACCTCGGCTTCTTCAATCCATATTACATCAAACTTGTCCTTTGTGATGATGCATAAATTGTACAACACAATACAAGTTGACACAATATTTGCCATTGATCGTAAAGGAACATCTGCTCTCTTTTGAATTATTCTCCATCTGCCCTTCAAAATCCCGAATGCACGCCTACACACATTCGTGTTGAAGATTGGATAAAATTCCAATGTGCCTTGTAAGATTCCAGTCCATCATAAGTGCCTTTGAATGGACAATACATCCAAGGCCGCACCGGATATGCCGCATCTCCAATCAATTTGTATGGTAGGAATTTCCCTTCCATACAAGCTCTTCCAACCTTGGTTTGTTGAAAAACAATCCAATCATGTAAGCTTCCCGCTCACCCAAACTCGTAATCCCAAAAAATGCAATTTGTATCAACAATTCCTTGCAACAAGGCTGAATGAAAAGATTTGCGATAGTAGTAATCCTCTCCACCAATAACTGGAGCTAGCACAAGAATATGTGAACCGTCTATGGCTCCTATAATGTAAGGTATATTATGCAACCTCTCAAACTCTTTTGCTAAAACCCTAAGTTTGTTTTCATTTGGAATTTGAATAAAAATCTTTTGCAAATGTAATCTCACCATTTTATGAAATTCCCTCACAATTTCTGAAATTGTACATTCCACAACTCCATATACTTCTCCAACCATACGCAGCCCATCTCCTGTACCAAGTCTAGCTAAAGACATTGCAACTCTCTCTTCTACAGAAATTGGTCTTCTCAAACGAGTTTGTTGTTTTTTTAGAAACGGACCTAATTTCTCACATCAAAATCTGAATGTAGCATGCGAGACACGGGTCCTTTTCTTGAACATCTTCTCTGTAAATGAACCCAATAAATACCGGTCTACAAAGCCAGATTGCCTCTCAAAACTCCAAATGGTTCGATCTCTAAACCCTAAACTTTGGCAAATGTTGAAAATTGCAACATTTGTCCACTCACCTTGTAAAATCAAAGCTTGCATGTTGTTAACATGCTGCGTAATCATGTAGAAACACCAATATAAGACCATCATCACCACAAGCTCCTTCCTCCTCTCCTCCATAGTGCTGAAATTTCAATAAACAAGGCAAAAATGAGAAAGAAAGAAGCAAAAGAAACCACCAACAACTAGAAAGAGAAGACCGGTCTTGGGGTGAAAATGGGAGGTAGTGTAGTGGAAGTTACGACCAGTCCTACATTAGAAAATATATTAAAAAAATCATCACTTTATTTTGTAGCCCCTTCTCACTTTACACTAAATTAAAAGGCCATCAAGTTCAAAGGTTGGCTTCTCAAGGATGAGCCATGGCCCTTGTGAGGTTTTCTCCACGACTTCTCGCCTCTAGTGTAAAGAGGGCCTTAGTTCAACCTCCAATGGGTCCAAATCTATGATCATCTTCTCCAATGAGCATTTTCAAAATTCTCCGCTTGACTCTTTCAACTAATGCTTACTACAGTACAACTCTTTCTTCCATTGCTCTATGGCGTAAAAAAATCAAACCTAACGATTGGAAGCTTTTAAGAAACAAGCGCAAGTAACACTCTAATTGCAAAAATAGAAGACAAACAGACATGGAAGAAGAAAGGCTATTTGCCGTGGTCTAATTTTGGAGTACTACATTGAAATGCACTACGTGATATTTGACAGGTACCACGGCTTTGGTGTGGCCGTTTGTATCATGGCACATTGATGGGGTGGTTGTGTGTTCACGTTCCGATGCCAGCATGGTGCCTACCACCATAATCCACCCAACTATGGCAAGGAAGGAGGGGGGTCTCAAAACCTCGTTGTATGGGTATCCACAAGGCCCTTGGGGGGATGGCATGTAGGCACATAAAAAAATGTAGGAAAACGCTTAGCGTAGAAAAGTGTTTACATTCAAAGGGGGGCAATATTCATATATTCATGCTAGCCCTCTCTAAGACCAAAATTTTTCTTCTTCTATCACCATAGTCTCCCTTTTTCCTGATAAATGCTACTCTAGCCTAAACTAACACCAACTAAAAGAGAGAAGGCACCCCATGCATGATAATCCAAAACAACACCAACTTGTTCAGATTTTTAACCCTTAAACGTCATAAGGTGCGACTAGTGGCCACAATATCCTACATGTAGAATGTCGTATCTATATCTATAAAAGAATACATGATGAAGAACACGTCAAGTGGATGAACGTGTAGATGGATGAACGCGTCGAGCTTGGATGAAAAAGTGGTGCGAAAGTTAAAAGTTAAAAGCTAAAAACTAAATAAAAGCTAAAAGTTAGGGTTTTGGATAAAAGGAGGGGGTGGGGACAGGGACAAGGACGGGGACGGGGATGGGGACGGGGACGGGGGGACGATGGATTGGAGGGAAAGGACTAGGGGACGGGGAGGTGGCGACTCAACACAAAAAAATGTTGTGTCCGGAGGACATGGGTAACACTCTAGTTTGAACACAATAAGATTAAGATATTAAAACGACCTCCAAATGGAAGATGTTAGTTGCAGAATTTTCAATCCAAAGGTGTAATTCTTGCTAAACTTGAATACATTTTATGTATCTACAAAGTAAAATACGTGCCGGTATATACGGTCCCAAGGTCCCCAACTGACACTCAAGGGCTAGGTAAAAGCCTCCAATGACGAGCTAACATGAGGTGGAGTGGCCCAAAACTACACACCCAAGTGTCCCTAAACCGCCACTAAAGGTTATCCGAAAGTTAAGGTGAATCATTCCCGTTTGGGTAGGTGGAGTGCGGTTTAAGGTTGTTCTTCTGTCGCATCGGTGGATTGGATCGTGTATTATTGTCGCCAAATATTGAGGGTGAGATCCTGTAATTCCCTTTCAGAATAGAAAACTCCGTCTGGTGTGTGTGTGTGTGTGCGCGCGCGCTTGCTTTTCCTGACGAAGTCGCGCCCACCCAACTGTCTCCGTGCGTGAAGCCCACCCGACTGTCTCCGCGTGTGAGGCCCACCCAACTGTCTCCGCCGCGTGATGGTAGTAGCCGCTGACCGAGGTTGTAGTGAGTGGTGATATCGTGCTAGTTTGTTGCTTTGATGGGCGTCGTTTGTGGGCTTTGTTGTCTGTCCGTGCAGGGAATGTTGTATTTATGAGCGGAGTGGAGTGAAGAAGTGGGGAAGCAGCTATGACGTATTTCGGGGATTTGCAGCGAGGCTCGTCGCCGCGCGTCTACGTGTTCGTGATCTTGTGTCTTTCCAGCTACATTGTGATCGACTTCGTTCTGCACCACTCCGGGACGTCCGAGTGCGCGACTATCGTGTTCGATGCGGCCAAGGCGCGCGAGGACGCGACCTCGGCGATGGAGGAGGATCCAATCTGCGGGTCCGTGATCGGCCACTTGAACTCGGGTCCGAAGCTGCCCGCCGCGAAAGCCTGGAACCAGATGAAGTGGATCGGCGCGCCGGCGCGGTGCAAGGTGAAGGGTCACCTGATCGAGAGCCTGGACGAGCTGAATAACTTCCGGCGCGGGTTCGCGCTCAAGTTCGTTGGCGATGTCGAGGACAAGACGGCGCTCCTGCCGTGGCTCTACGGCGCGAAGGTGAATCTTAACGCGAACGCGCGGAGAGTGTACCTGGATCTGGGCGCGAACGACTTCCGCACGAGCGTCAGCTGGTTTTCGCGTATGTACCCGTGTGATTTCACGGAGGTGCACGCGTTCGAGGTCACCCCGGGGCTGTTTCGGATCCCGAGCCCGGGGTTTAACGAGGCCGCGAACTGGAGCCCCTCGAACACGCACTCGGTCCGCGTGCAGCAGCAGCCCCAAATCCCTGACTGGATGACGCAGCGCGTGAAGCTCTACAACAGGTTCGTCGCGGACGAGGACAACGAGAAGTCCCTGAACATCACCCGGTTCATGAAGCAGGAGCTCAAGCTCACCCCCGAGGACACCGTCGTGGTGAAGATGGACATCGAGGGCGCGGAGTGGCCCATCCTGCAGCGCTGGCTGCTCGACCCCGAAATGGCGGACATCATCGACGAGCTGTTCGTGGAGATCCACTACCGCCACACCTCCATGCTGGACTTCCACTGGGGCCAGTTCACGCACTCGCGCGATGAGGCGACTCGCCTCATCGCCAGCCTCCGCGCCAAAGGCTTCTTCGTCCACGCCTGGCCCTGAAGAATCCTGAGGTGCGAGTTTGTAGCGGGTCCTCCTTTTAGGTGATTTTGTCTCAGCTTGTAATATTTTTTCTCCGTCGAGATATTCCTTCGGAATTTCACCGATCTGTGATTCTCTTTCTTTTCGGTTATGTGTTTGTTGTTTGCTTCTGTTACCGCTTCGTCTTGCACTCTCGATTTTAGGGTTATCAGAGGTTTCTTTAGTGAACTCTCTTTACTGTTTCTTCTGCTACCGCTTCTTCATCGTCGAGTCCTGTGCTTCTTGAAATGTGCTCTTGGTTTAGGATTAGCAGAGGCTTTTGTTTTCACCGATCTGTGATTCTCTTTCCTTTTTGGTGTGGTTATGTGTTTGTTGTTTGTTGTTTGATCTGTTGCCGCTCCTTCTTGTGCTTCGATTTTAGGGTTATCAGAGGTTTCTTTAGTGAACTCTCTTTACTTTCATGTGCTGTCTCTTCTGCTACCGCTTCTTCATCGTCGAGTCCTGTGCTTACTGAAATGTGCTCTTGATTACCAGAGGCTTTTGTTTTCACCGATCTGTGATTCTCTTTCCTTTTTGGTGTGGTTATGTGTTTGTTGTTTGCTTCTGTTGCCGTTTCTTCTTGTGCTTCGATTTAGGGTTATCATAGGTTCTTTTAGTGAATTCTCTTTCCTTTTTATCTGCTGTGTTTTTGTTTCTTCTGTTAGGTCCTGCACTTACTGAAATGTGCTCTTTAGGGTTATCAGAGGCTTTGGTAGTGATGCAGCTCTATTCTCTTCCTTTTTGCTGAGGTACTGATCGATTTAGGGTCATGTATAGAATGCCATCCATTGTGATTGTAAATTTGCAGGGTTTAGGTTTCAGTTCTATGATGCAGCTCCATTCTCTTTCCACTTGTTTGCTATGGGTGTTTGTGTTGTTTTTGTTACCGCTTCGTCTGCTTGGCAATGTCCTGTCAATGTCGGGTTATGCCATCCATTGTGATCGTATGTAATTCTTTAAGTCTCAGATACTTTTGTAGTGATGCAGCTCTATTCACTTTTCCTTTTGAAATAGTCTCCATTTGTGTTTCCCCTTCTTCATCGGTGTGGGTGAGTCCTGAACTTGGGTGACACTTCTTCTGTTATTTAGGGTTAGAATGCCACTGTGAGTTTTCCTTTCACAGTACGAGTTTGGCAAAGTAGGCCACTGGAGGTTGTTATGAGCTTTATCTGCCTTCTGTTTCGTCTTCATTATGCTATCTGAACTGAACTATGGGTGTGTTGATTTCTTCTCTAGACTCCTTTTCTTATGTATGTCATTTTCTAGAGATGATTTGATGGACTCCACATGTTCATTTTGGTGAAGCCCTTGTCTTTCTTGTCCTCTTTCTAATGCTTTCTAATGCAGTCAGCTCCCTCTACAACAGCCTTGTTTGTTTGCCTGCTGTTACAATGAAATTGCTTTGGTCTAGGAATGTGGAGTGTGAGGAGGGGAAGCTCTGTTATAATGAAATGGCGGTTGTAAAGGGAGCTGACTGTATACTCCCCCTATTACTCCCCCTATTATTGCGTAGTGTGTACGTCCCCATTATTGCGTTTTGGACATAGGTACAACTGGCAATTATTGCTATGGCCCAATCTCCTGATACTTTTGGCATGCCCAGATCCAGGGAAATTGGACAAACGATTGGGCATGTTTTTTTGACTCTCGAAAAGCTGAATATGGTATCATTATGTGGTTCTAACGTCTCCATTGCATGAACCTTGCAGCTGAAAATAACTCGAGTATATGATATTTGAGAGAGTGTGAATCTTTCAAGCGTGGGTGGCATGTATTTCCTGTGAGCCATATGAAGCTTACATTGTAACGATAGATTGCAAGCAGTACGCTTGGCATGTGGAGAAGACAATCGTGGTCAATTTTTTCAAGTTTTATGCTTTGTTGTTCAAACTTTTCCTCCCTCAGCTTCCTTATCACCTTCCTTGTCACCTTCTTTGGCACCTTCCTTGTCACCGCCCTCAAGCTTCTTGGCCCGGTTCCTTGAAGATTATGAATATCATTCTTAAAGATTACAAACATGGTATAACGATATTGGTAATCTTTAAGGAACGGCCTTCTCCCAAATTAATATGTCATTTGGTATGGAGGAGTTAAATCAGTACACCAATCACTGCAGATGTGTGGACCAAACTATTTCAATAGACCTTCACTAATTCTAATACATGCAAATTCCAGTGGTCCACCTCAATTCTCAATCCACATCAAATCATGTTCCTCATTGAGAAGTGTGGGATGTTTGAAATTTGTTGACATAAAATTAATGTGGATTATGGAGAGGTGGCCGCTAGCAGTGGGGAGGTGGTGGCACGTGAAGAGGAGAGTTATTTGGTAGTGAGTGACGGTGTGGTGGCAAAGAATGGCATGATACATGTTGAAATGTGTCCACATCAATTGTGTTCCAAAACCAAAATTGATGTGGTCCAAGTCATTTTTCACCCACATTACCAATTGATTCCACACTATATTCCGTGTTTGGTGTAGTTTCTAGAAAGATAGGTGATTGCCAGTCAGTTTGAGAAGGATAACTGACTGAACAATTCTGTGTTTGTTGTGTGGTGAACCAAGCAGCAATCAACCACGCAGTGAACCGTGCAGTCAACTATAGAAACGCTATAGTCAACTGCATAGTCAATTGCGGAGTCAACCGTGTAGTGAATTATGTTTTTTTTTTTTTTTTTTGTATTACTAGCAATTGGCGCTTGCTTTGCAACATAGTAGTCCAACCAATTTAGGGTCTTGAGTTTTTGGGTGTGTCAAATTTGCATTTGTGTGTTGCATTTGGGCTCTTGATTACAAATTTGACGTTCAAAATATTTTTTGAGTTAAGCACTTAAAGATTGAATTGTAAACTATGAGTTGTAAACTTGGAGTGCAAAAGTTGTGAAGTTGGAGTTGTGATCTTGGAGGTTGGTATACAAAGTTGGAGTTGCAAAATTGCATATTCAAGTTGTGGAGGTTGAAATTTCAAGTTTTGAGGTGAGATTGCAAATTTTGAGATTGTAATTGCAAATTGAATTTGTGGGTGTAATTGAGATTGTAATTGCAAGTTGAGTTTGTGGGTGTGTGAAATTGAGATTGTTATTGCAAATTGAGTTTGTGGATGTGTGAAATTGAGATTGTGTATGCAAATTGAGTTTGTGGTGTGTAAAATTTGCATTTGTGTGTTGCAATTTATGCTTATTCAAAACAAATTTGAAACTCTTGATTACAAATTTGACGTTCAAAACATTTTTGAAATTCCATGTTAAAATGCAAAAAATCTAAAACCTTTTTTTTTAAAATTCTATTCTATTACATTATAAAAATTCATGCATAGGTCTCAAAGACATATTTGTATTTTATGTAGATTGTTGTTACCTTTCTCTTTTTATATTTTGTGATATAAAAACTACATTAAAATGGTTAAACTAATGCGTTGCAAAGCAAGCGCCAACTGCTAGTTTTTAATAAAGGAATTTGAGCAACAAATTTACAATTGCTTTGCAAGGGTCCACAAAATTGATGATAGAGTTTCTTTGCAAGACTAGACGTATTGCATGAATATTATAGGGGTTGTGGAAGGACAGTGATCACTTCATTGTTCAGTGTCTATATGGTCCGCACTATACACAGTGAATGATGTAGTACTCAAAATCATTAACACAAAATTGATGTCGAGTAATGCAATGGCAATGGTGAGTGGCGGTGACATGGTAGTGGGTGGCGTGACACATCTTGAAATTTGTCTACATTAATTCTGTTCCAAAACCAGAACTTTTGTTGTCCACATCAATTTTTCACCCATATTACTAATACATCCATAGTATATATTTTATACAATGAACGGTGTGATGGATCGTTGTTGCTCCAACGGGCCAACGACAAATGTGTACCTATCGTATACTTGTCATTTTCTTTAGATACGTGTAATTTATTTTAGATACCCATTGTTTATTACCAATATTATCATACTTACTCGTTGTCTCCAATAGATAATGTAAGTTTAGGTAAGCTAACTAAAATAATAAAAGTAAAAACAAAAGTAAAATAATAAATTTAAATGCCATGTGTTGTCTCCTACGGCGGGTGTTACCTAGGTGTCACATAATACCCATACAAGTTCTCTACATACCCGTCATGTATGCTATATACATGGGGCAATATACTCATAGTTCCATCCAAATAATTTATTGTTCATCCAAATAAGTTCATCTGACATATTTCGTCACGGAATCGTCAGGGATCTTCTAACAAACACTAATCTTTTATCATAAGAGACTAGTGGAACCCACATCGTTCCCAACAAAGCAATATATAATATCAAAAGTATAAGTCAAAAATAAAAGTATCAAAACAAAAGTCCTTGATAGAGCAATATACAACATCAAAGTAAAAGTATTAATCCAAAGCAAAAGCGTGAAATCTTCTGAAAACGTAGATAAGCTTGACTGCACCCATGTAATCACAGAAACCAATCCAATCTACTTTATACAATAAATAAAAGAGGTAACGGATATCATTGATACCAAGGTGATACCCGCTACTTAAGTGGGAGATAACTGGAAGACATTTCCGAGGAAGAGGACAAGGACTTAATTGGAGACAAGGACTTTACTTTTACTTTTACATTTTTAGTTTCCTGACCTAACTTTACATTCTCTGTTTGAGACAAAGGGTCACTATATTAGTTCTATTAGGTTAGAGTTAGTTGAGATTTTAGTGAAGGTTTAGTAAGTTCCGCAGGATTTCAACTACGACCACCTGCAATGTTTAGTGGAGAGTGGGGATAGCTTGTTTAGTGGAATAGACTTCAAACATTGGATCATTTTTGTCTCCGTTGCACCTGTTGCATGTGGGGAGCTGCCCATCTGTTCAATTTCTATTCAATTGCTTGCATTGAGATGTATTGAGATGGTGTGAGGCGGTGTAGGACGGCATTGCTCTATTTGATTGAAATTTTGGTGCTATCGGGAGTTTTTATTGTTAGCTGTAATTGCGAGGCTGATTCTTAACGTGCTTGCAAAGCATCGAACTTGTTGTGAAAAAATCTTAGTAAGTTTCATCTGATGTGAAACAATTCGGGAAACACATATACATGCCAATTGTTGAAGAATAAGAGTAATTTGATCGGCTCTGCAACATTTTTCATGTCTCTGGGTTTGTACCAGCTTCAGGAGCTTAGATTTTTGCAAAAATCATCGTTTGTGTAGTTTCAGGGCTTGTAGGAATAGAAATCACATCTTTAAATTTGTAAAGAATCGGCGCTAGTGTGGCTTCCAAGCATATTCTCCCTTGTTTTTTTCAAGTACTTAAGATTTTAGGAGTTTCTAGGTGTTGGATTTTTGAAAAGAGAGTGTAAAATCGTCGTGTGAAGGTTCTAGGGTTTGGTGGGGTTTAGAGTAAATCGTGAGATGAGTGGCAGAGATGGTGCGATCAGCACGAGAGACAATACTTTTGCGTGATTCGGTTGCGAGCGCAAACACATACACATGGCAATTGAGAAAGAATATTAATAGTTGTGGAGGCTCACAAGCTATGACAAATCATCATGCATACAAAACGATCACCAACCCAAATCACTACAGACATCGAAAGTTCAAAGGACGTGCAGAGAATGGCACTTCAGATACGGCGTCAACAAAGCGAAATAGCTTAGCGGAGGTATAACTTAGTAGAGGTTAGAAGTTAGTTGAGGTGTCAAGGACACATGATTCAAGAATACCTGATAAGAACTAGAACCCTAAAGAACTAGAAGAGGAAAAAATGATATGAACTTGAACTGATATGAACTTGGATTTACAAGATAAGTACACGAACAACAAGAGGGGAGAGCAATGGCTCCACGAGATGCATTGTCAAGACTGAAAGAATCTTCAGCCTCGACCCTTGTATGTAACTTAATCTAAAATAAAAGGGTTCCTAAAGAAAAAGGCTGATCTAAAGTAAAAGGAACTAAAAGGTCCAGATGTCATGTCCCTAACATTACCTCCCTCTCAACCGACGAGTTCCAAGAGGAGCTTTAGGCTTATCTGGACAAAGTCGATGAAACTTATGTACCAATTTAGACGTGTTTGTAAGGTTCTCAACTGGTTCCCACGTTTGTTAGTTGATATCATAACCGGTCCAATGTACCAAATACTCCACCTTGCCCCACCTTTGTCGCAAGTCCAATACTTTTTCTACATCATATTCTTCGTGATTCTCAACCTCAAAACTAGGCGGTGGCTGTTGTACTCTTCCTGGAAATGATGACTCTCGACAAGGTTCTAAAAGAGAGACATGAAAGACTAGATGTACCTTCATGGAAGTTGGCAGCTCAAGACTAAATGCCGTTAGATTGATTTGCTTCTCGATGGCGAATGGTCCCTATCTCCAATAGTCAGACTTATCACAAGGCCGCTTGGTCTTGATATTCCATTGAAAAAGCCATACTTTATCTCCAACTTGAAAAGCACGTGCTTGGTTGCGAAATATGTCTGCAGATGTCTTGTAAGACTCTTGGGCGGCTTGGAGTTGAAGCTTCAAAACATCTTGAATTTGAGATTGTTGTCGTGTACAGCCATATGCTGCCGAGTTATTATTTGCTGGTGAACTCAATAGATCAAACTTCGGATGATAACTATAATTGGAATAAAATGGCGTTTGTTGAGTTGAAGCATGAAGAGTATTGTTGTAGGCAAACTCTGCTAGCGGCAAGTATGTCGTCCAGTTGTCTTGCTGATAGTCGATACTCCATCGTAAATACTGCTCTAGAATTTGATTAATATGTTCTGTTTGACCGCCAGTTTGAAGATGGAAAGCTGAAGAGAGGTTGATATTCACTCTCAATATCTCAAAAAGAGATCCACAAAACTTTGATACAAATTGGGTTCCCCGATTAAATACAATACCATTTGGTAGACCATCATATCGATATACATTATCTAAAAATAGAATTGCCATGTCTTCACTTCATGAAGATTTTTTGCAAGGGACAAAGTGTACCATCCTTGTAATGAAGTCCATAGAAACTAAAGACCATGGCCGGTGTGAATAGACAATGGCTGTAAGAGACTGTAAGGGCGATTCTAAAAATTCTTGGACCTTGAGCAAATGTCACAAGAGGTAACAAAACTCTTCACATCCTTCCACATTTTGAGCCACCAATGATCTCTAGAAAGAAGTTCCAAATTCTTATTGTATCCAAAATGACATGCATTTGGGAAGTCATGGCGGGATTGAAGAACTCAAAGCCGTGTCGGATATTTTGGGATGGGTAAACATTCTTCAAAATATAACAAAATCCGAGGCATCAATGAACTCAAAGCCAAGAAAACACTATACATCTTGAGCTGTCTTCGGAACTTCCCAAGACGCTATTGCTTCCACCTTCTTTGGGTCCATCTTCAAGCCTTCCATAATTGCGGCGAATTCCAAAAATTCCATCTTGGTTTTGTGAAATAAACACTTCTTTGGGTTGAGGTAGAGTCCTAGCTTGCGTAAATTTTCAAGGACCAAACGAACGTGCTTCTGATGATCTTCTTCATTCTTGGAAAATATCAACATATCATCTAAATAAATAACAACAAAGTTGTCAAGGTGCTCCCAAAAAATATCATTCATCATGTGTTGAAAAACTGTTGGGGCATTTGTAAGGCCAAAAAGCATGACAATGTACTCAAAATGGCCATATCTTGTACAAAAAGTTGTCTTTGAATTGTCTCCTTCTTTGATTTGTATGAGGTTATAAGCTTGATGTAGGTCAATCTTGGTAAAGACCTTCGCACTCTCGAGTTGTTTCAAAAGTCCAGAGATCAAGGGTAATGGATAGCAATTCTTCATTGTCACCTTGTTGAGACCTCGATAATCCACGCACATTCGTAATGAGCCATCCCTCTTCTTCACAAATAGATAGGCGCTCCAACTTGTGACTTGGAGTGGCGAATGAATCTCTTGGCCAGATTCTTGTCAATATACTTCCGTAATTCCGCCAACTCCGTTTGTGTTAGGTTGTAGATTGGGCCAAAGGGCGGTTGCGCTCCTTCTTCCAAATCATATGGGCGGTGCTCCAGGAGTATATCGACATTCTTCTTCAAAAATACATCTTCAAAATTCTTATATTGCTCCGGAATATTAGCTGCTGAGGTCTTTTCTTCGCTAGTTGGAGCCGCATAGATGGCAAATGATGTGCCTTCCTTGGACAATCTTACAAATGCCCTTGCAATATTGAACAGGGATTTTCTCATTCGTGATTTTCTAACTCATTTGCTAACAGGTTTTCAAACAAGATTATTGTCTAGATGTTCCAAAGGGAAGGAAAAAGTCATCTTTTGCAACTTCAAGTCTACAAATGGGTTGTATACTTCTATCCAAGAGAGACCAAGAATAATAGGGTTTTATGGAGTTCTAATGACATTGAAGATAATTTGGCTACTATGGCCTTCAAATGTCACCTTTAAAGACATTGTTTTAGGGGTAACACTGCTTGAGAACAAAGGTTGTCCATCTATCACTTCAATATGAACGAGCTAAGATTTTTGAAGTAGAGGGAATTTGTGACTCTTCACAAATTCTACATCTAGAAAACAAGTAGATGCTCTTGAATCTAATAAAACAATGGTTTTAAGTTTCTGAGGACCAAAAGACAAGGGAATTGTAATAATATGGTTTAGGTTGAGTGGAAAGAGAGGAACCTAAATGTTGTTGTAAAATTGAACTATCCAGCTGCACGGTTCCTACTGTGGCTGGGCATCTTCGTTGTCCTGGACTGTGGCAGCTCTGGTCTTGATAATATGTTGATTCGGCTTTTTTGGAAAGTTAGGGACTGTGTGACCTCCTCTGCCATAATACAAGCATAGTCCTTTCACCATCTAGCTCTTCTTATCTTGCGGAGTAAGATGTTTGACATGTATTGCATCGGTTTGCATATCTGTAACCTCCAAATGAGAACTCAGACTGCTCGTTGACATAAATGAGGTCTGTCGGATTGTTTGTTCTCTTGATGAATTCCATGAGCTCTGGTTCTGGAGACGTTAGAAGAGTTGGTTCTCGCACTTGGCCTCATTGAGCGTTTGTGGGTCAAAGAGTGGCAACAACAAATCCTTCACAGTATCCTTCAAGCCTTGATAGAATTGGCTCATAAGTGTTGCTTCATGCCAGTTGATGTCGCACGCAAGTTATCTAAAATTCGAGGCGTAAACCGATGTAGAACGTGTCCCTTGTCGTAGGGACCCAATCATTTTTGTTACCCAATGAGCCTTGTCAAGCTCTCCAAATGCTTTTGAAAAGGCCTCCCAAAAAGTATTAGAGTTGTTCAAGATGGGTGAACCTTTCTCAAACAAGGGAGCAAACCATAGTAAAGCTTGTTCCGTAATCAACGTCCCAATCAATCCGACTCGTGACTCTTCTGTTGGATAGCGCCCCGACTGCAAGGCAATTATCAATCAAATTTGATTGACAAACCCTTGAAACTTGGAGCGTGTGCCATCAAATTTCTGAGGCAGGCTTACACGAGGTTCCTTCCATTGTGGTGGTGGATCTTGTTGAATCACAGGCAGAGCTCCTCCCTCCAGGTTGGCGAGAGATTGATGTTGTTGAAAGCCACCAATGAGTCCTTCAATCGTTGTGGTCCGGGCCGATAACACGTTGATATCATTATAGATAGCTTCCAATTTAGCCTCGGAGGATTCTAATTTTCACCATAGGATCTCAATGACAACTTACTTAGTAACATGCTCACAATTTTTCAGAAACTTTTACTGCACAGATAGTAAGATTATAGTGTTTGAAGAAGGGAAAGTGATTTATTTTCTACTTTGTGTTGAGCAGATCAGCTGACTTTGACTTTACTTGGTATCAAATTTCTGCACTACGCAAAGTCTAGATTCATTACCGCCATGTTAGCATGATGTTAGTTCCTTGTATATTAGTTTTTAGAGGTGGAGAAAGAATGTAGCGTATTCAAAATAATTTTGCAAAGAGTGGGGGTTTCAAAACTGCCAATTCACATTTTATTTTTTTGTGAACTTAATTGGTTTTAGAATGAGAATTCAAACTGTTAATAAGAAGGTTTACATTACATTTTGTAGAAGAAAAAATTAGAATGATTTATTAAGATCTCTAGTTCTTATGCAGGAAGAAGTTTTCTTGTTACCTTGCCCAACAAAGCGTGAGAATGTGTGAAAATGTTTGACTTGGATTTACATGTTATTTTTCACTAAAGACAAGAATTTTCTTTTGATGATATGGAAGGAAATCATTTTAGTTGCTAGTATTGAAAATCCATATTTAATAGATTGTTCTAACAAATATTTTTGGAGTTGCCCAACGTGCCCGCTCTCAAGAAGTCCTACTTTACGATGACATAACTTTTGCATTTTATGTAAGATTTGGGAATAAATTGTACTCACAAAAAGCTTTTGGTAATGTCTATCTACAATATAAATTTATAAGAATAATTTTCTAAATTGACACTGTAGGAATGTATCCAAACCTTCAAGTGTCTCCGAAGAAGATTCTTGGAAATTTAGGGATTATGTAAACATATGTAAATGAATATGCATTATAAATCCATTATCCTATATAATAAAAGAATTTAGGATGAACAATGCGTCAGATGGATGAACGCGTCGACGGATGAACGATCCTTTTGGATGAAAACCCGCAGGTTGGATGAAAAATGATTTAAAAAAAGACATAAGAAAAGTACCCGAGAAAGTAGCTTTTGACACGCTGGAAGTAAAGGGCCGTGTGGTACACAAGCATAAGGGACAATACCTACGGTACAGTGGACACGAACTCGGTTTGAAGATGGTCTGTTTGATGATGGCATGCCCCCAATTAAGTCCCTCGACCAGATAATACTAGTACACTTGAGAAATAGAGGTAGGCTCTCTACTATATACAGGACTGTCGACTTCCGACAATCCATATGGGTTATTGGCAGCCAAGGAACTCACTCACACAGGCGTATAAGCTTCCTTGATTGGACCTATACGCTGCAGATGTCCAATGAAGTTGACATACGTATTTACAAAGAAGACCAATTAAAGCAAAAAATAACAAATTGGAAGTATAAACATATGATCTGTAAGTGAGCCGTTAGTTTTTTGTAAATATGTAAATTTATCCATGTAATCAAACAAAATAGAATACTATCTTTGACCACTGAAAATTGTGGCTGTTTAGAAAATTTCTATATTCTATCTATATCTCTATATCTATAAAAGATATTATGGATGACAAGCACGTCGAATGGATGAATGATCCTAAAAGTTAGGATTTTGGATAAAAGGACGGGGCAGGGACGGGGGACGGGGATGGGGATGGGGACGGGGGACAAGGGGACGAAGATGGGGACCGGGGACAAGGGGACGGGGATGGGGACGGGGATGGGGACGGAGACGGGGACGGGGACGGGGACGGGGACGGGGACGAGGACGGGGAGGTAGGGACTCAACACAAAAAAATGTTGTGTCCGGAGGACACGGGTACCCCACTAGTCTCTTATTATAATAGAATACAGGATGAGAATTCCGTCGGATGAAAACGGTCCGTCTATGGATGAACGTGTCAATGAAAAATGATTTTGGATGAAAAGTTAAATGTTAGGGTTTTGGATAAAATGAAAAGCTAAAAGTTAGGGTTTCGGATAAAAGGACGGGGATGGGGGATGGGGGGGGACGATGGATTGGGGGGACATTTATCAAAAATGTTGAGTCCGGAGGACACGGGTAACACGGGTGACACGGGTACAAGTTAGGGTTTTGGATAAATGGACGGGGCCGGGATGGGGACGGGGGACGGGGGACAACGGGAAAAGGACGGGGGACAACGGGACAAGGACGGGGGGACGATGGATTGGAGGGAAAGGGCTAGGAGACGGGGAGGTGGGGACTCAATACAAAAAAATGTTGTGTCCGGAGGACACGGGTATCCTATATTATAAAAGAATCTTGGATGAAATGAGCGCGCCGAATGGATGAACGCGTAGATGATAAATGAGCTCCGTGGATGAAAACATAACTTTTGGATGAAAAGCTAAAAGTTAGGGTTTTGGATCAAATGAAAAGCTAAAAGCTAAAAGTTAGGGTTTTGGATAAAGGATGGGGTGGGAATGGGGATGGAGACGGGGACAGGGACGGGGACGGGGACGGGGACGGGGACGGGGACGGGGACGGGAGGGAAAGGGCTAGGGGACGGGGATGTGGGGACTCAACACAAAAAAATGTTGTGTCCGGAGGACACGGGTAACACTCTAGTTTACTTTAGATAACATTACTTTTACTTGATATACATGTTATTTACTTTGGATAGGTGTCAAATGCTTTAGATACCTAGGGTAGTATACTCCATAGTTTCATTCAAATTATTTACTTTTTCATCCAAATATGTTCATCTAACATATTCTGGTCACAATTGTCTGGGATCGCCAGCCTAATCTTTATGTAGAGAGGAGATTTCTCATCCGTGATCCTCCATGTCTATCCCACGTTAGGTCGGACATTATGCCCGCAAATTCTACTTGATTTGGAGACACGAGCTCTTCTTTCAACCCCCACCCCCTCAACTAGGATGCAAAAGGTGGCTTCCAGAAACTTCATTCAACTATTAAATGAGGGCCAGTGGTTGCATTCTGCTCTCCCCGAGTGCAAATGGAACTTCGAGCATCCCCACTTGCTAGGTGGAATGGCAAATCAACGGTGGTTGGCAAGCTCCAGTGGGGAGTTTGTCTCCCATTGCATATTGTTGAACGGCAAAGAGGACGTCGAGCAAGCACCGTGAATGCTGCCAAGAGCCATCGGACCCGGCCTCACCGACTGGATACTCGAGTTACTCGGATACAATTCCTTCCCAAATCGGTTGATGCAATGCAAATTTACATGCATTGGAGGTTGTTGTGCTACACAAGGGTTGGAATCCAGAATGTGATGGGGCTTCCGCTAGACCTGCCCATTGACCTACCCGTTCCAACTTCCCTTTCTCTATCTCTCCTACGTGATCAAGGACGGGTGGAAGTGGGGTGCTTTAGCTTGTTAGAAATTAGGGGCTCATAGGTGGAAAATGATTGTACTTTACAAATGTTATTAATCCTTCAAGTACGATGACCAAATCTCGTCCTTACGTGTCATAGATAATGCTCACCAAATCTACAATACATAAGGACCACATTTTACCATCGTTCTTAAAGGTCACTATTCATAAAAGGTTAAAAGCTATAAAAGACTATAAGTTTAGCATGCAAGTATCTAAGAGAAAAATTATGAATATGGGTCTTAAGACAAAATATCAGTAAATTAGTAATCTTAAGACAAAATATCAGTAAATTAGTAATCTTAAGACAAAATATCAGTAAATTAGTAATCTTAAGACTAAATATCAGAAAATCAGTAATTTCAAGATAAAATATCAGTAAATTAGTGGTAGCACTTGTTAGAGGAGGCAAGCGGGGTTGAACCGCTGACCTATCGGACTGCAGCCGATTGCTCTACCACTGAGCTATACCTCCAGATTCAGACGCGTCACCACTCCCGATTTAACCGCAGTTGCACTTTCCACATCATGTTTAGACTTTAAACCAAGAAATTATTCTTGAAAAAAAAAGCCCATGACGTTTGACGCTGATGCATTACTTTCCATAGGGGCCAAAATTGCAAAGCAGACCCGAGTGAACGACGCATCACGGCCAGTGCAGCGTATCTAAAGAATCATAGATAACATCGCCGCTTTTTGTGTTGCATGACGGAGATCTTGGAGCACAAAACGTACACAAGCTAAGACCACACCAAACCATGCGTCTAAGAATCAACCAGCCAACTCTAGAACTAGTATCGTAGATATTTTATGTACAGCGACGGTGACAGGGACAGAGGAAGAAGAAGCACCACCTTCAACGCAGCCGCAGCTCCAGATGTAGAAGAAATTCACATTCCCACGGCGCTGCTCGCCCCGCATTCACCAGTGGATTCAGCATCGCAGTGACGAATCCCTTGTAGCCAACTTGATTGTCGGTTGTCTGTTCGGGTATCGATCAGGCTCTCGGTTCTTCCAATTTCGGTGGGAATGGCAGTCGTTTGCGTTCACCTCTTCTATTAATTTCGCCAATAGTTTATAAGTACATGCTTATTTAAGAACTTGGCAAACATGCAAGCTTTTGTAGCCCTCCTTTGCTTCATGTAGGAGGCCTTCCTGTACTGTTGCAGGTGGTTTGGAGTGGAAAGACATTAAAGTTTTCCTGAAAGTATAGGAGGATGACCCTGCATGTCACCCCGAATCTTACGGTCTTATGTTTGTAACTGGGACCACATGCACATGGTGACTTGGCTTACATGCACATTGTGACTTGGTTTGGGAAAGGTGTGGGGGAAACCACTGGTCAACTTTTTGGGAACTTGGGGTACTATTGAGAAGCTTTAGCTTGCATGGGGTAGGGCCCAAGAGCGTTGATTGCCATCAACACTCATGCATTTCATTGGTGCAGAAAAAGAGAGTATGAGATTTTTGGAAGACTATTCTTGTGCATAAAAAAATGTCGTCTTGTCTAGTTTAGTAACATATCCGTACACTAAATGCCAACTACTACACTACTTGTCAATTCTTGTGAAGATAGCAATTTTTTTTTCCACTTGTACACATTTAGTGTACCAATAGTAGAAGCAAAAAAAAAGACCCAAAGTCGAGAGCTGTCAAAGTATTTTATGAGCAATCTCTGGAAGAGCATAACTCACTCAAATTTTATCAGAATTGGACATGTGAGGTGTTTTTTGGCATCTAAACTTTCTGTAGATGTCGAAAAACACCTCATGTATCCAATTCAGACAACATTCGAGTAAGTTATGGCCATTTGAAATTTGTGAATGAGGAGAAGCATGGGCTGGCCACCGATATGAGATCAGAGTTTCCTATTGTAAATCCACTATTCGTACCACTACACTTAACATCATTTCTAGTGTAGTTTACATTAGTGCATAATACACAATTCCAAGGGAGAGAGCTGGCAAGTGGGGCTTGAAAGTATGGAGAAGATTCTCACTATCTTATAAAGCCAAGGAGACTAGATCTGGTTGCCCATATGAAAGTCTGCAGAGTATGCATGGCACTGACCAATGCCACCTACTTTATGCGTCCATCACAACAAAATGTTCACTTGAGATAAAACTTAGTAGATCATGTAATTAGAGTGGTACTTTTTAGGACTAAAAACAATACACTCATCCCCTCATAAGTTATAGTTAGTATGATGCTCATTTTTTTTAGCCCTCTTATTTTGGGCGGTCTATAGGAATTTTTAGCAAGTTTTAAGTTTGTGCAACGTTCGTGGGGAATTTTAAGTGGATTTCCATCTTGACTCATGTGTCTGTGGTGTTCAAGTTTTGACCCAACTTTGGAGCCTGTACGACCACAAAACTTGAGATGCCGTGATGGCTTTTCAAGCTGTGCAAGCAAGAAAAGAAATTTTACATCAATATAATGTTGCTCTTCAACTTTGGCACCTGCACATGATAGTGCATTATAGTGGTATAGTGGTAACAATTATGATTGGTTGCCAGGGCGTGAGAAATAAAAGAGACAGTGAGTTAAATTCTCACCAGTTGAGAACATAACTGGAAGAATTCTGCTCCACAATTTCTGAGTTTTGAACAGGTGTAGGGTTGCCGAACAAGTCCAGAGTTGAGGATGAAATTTCAGGAACTTACTAAACTCTTGCGCCTCAATGTCATGCCTTTCAAGTTTTCGTCACCTTGCATCTCTTGTGTTTTGGTTTCCCAGTAGTGATTGAAGGGAAGTCCAGCTTCGGCTGAACAAGTGAGAGTACTAGTCTTGCATGCCTCGGACGCCTAAGTTGTTCAATTTCACGTCTTTTGCAAAATCTTGGTATCAATGTGGACTTTCAGTGGCAGAGCACTTGGGTTGCCACTGTGCAAGTTTTCTGTGTCTGAGAGGCTCCACGAATCATGAGATTGATGATTCGGTCAGGAGTTCACCAATTGATGGCCAAGGTTCTCTTTGGGTGCGATTCTAGCTCTGGAAGTTCACAGGAGTCGGATACTAGTTCGTTTTCTGCTTCGGGCTTTTGATTTAGACTACTTGGCTGAACCTGAAGGTCCTGGCGTTAATTGTCTCCAGTAGACATGCAATTCTCCGCACCTGAACTTCCTCGTTACGCTTCATAACTAGCCGAGAGATGCACCAGCTGCCATGATAGCCTTCTCTCAGATTTTTCAAATTGCTTGATATGAGGTGTTTAATCGCACACCTTGGGTTGCTCTTGAGTCGAAATTCAATGTACATGCTCTAGTACTTTGGTGAAGTGTCGAAAAAGGTTTCGAAAACTTGCTCATAGTACAAAAAGTGTCAAAAAAGGGCCCCATTTGAACTAGTAGTGATACTTCGAGAACTGTCACAGGCTGCAACCAGAACATGATCTCTTTCTTACTCGGTAATTGCTTTGTGGAATCAGCACAGAGAGCACTGAATGGATTTCAAGGCGCATGGGAGCTGGCAGGGTGGTCGAAGAGTATGAGCTAATCTCTAGCGTTGAAGCGGCACATGTACCAGGCCTCAGAACGTACTCCGGTAAACAGATTTGAAGCGAGATTGCTCAATGATCGATGGAGGAGCTGAGAAAATGGGCTGCTCTTGCCTGCGGAAGATTTTCCACATCGCCAGCGATTTCAAAGTGGGCTGGCCAGCCATAGCCATCGAGGATTCACAGTTTCAGAAGATGCAGAGAACGAGCCCAGGGCGCAGGTGCAAGCTGCGAAACTTGCACATCGCGATGCTGATTGCGATCACGATGGTGCTCACTTCGCTACTAGTAACGGTACTCATCCGCCGCGACTGCCACGAAGTACACGTCGTGACCCTCGAGAATCCACTCCCACGCAACAACCCGATGCCAACCACTGCAGCGGAGCTCGTCGCCGCGCTCGCGGCGACCACGAGACGAGCAGCTGCAGGGGCGACGCACTCGCAGTCGCCAAGGCACGAGCAGCACCCGTGCGCCAGCAGGCACGATATCTACACCCTCTACAACAACAGGTCTGGCAATCTCGCACCGAATTTCAAGTGGGCCGCGTTGCTGCGAGAGTACGCCGCGCTGCACCGCGCGTGCTTGGCGCGCATGGGCGGTGACGTGGAGGGGTTTTTCCTGCGACGACGGCGCGTCGATGGGTGCCGGTTCGTGGTGGCGGGCGTGTCGGCGAGTAGCGGCGTGGGCAACAAGGCGCTCTCGGTGGTAGCCGCGCTCGTGTACGCGGTAGTCACGCAGCGCGTCCTGCTCGTGCCCGGCGCGTTTGGGGGCGCGTTCTGCGAGCCGTTTGAGGGCTCCTCCTGGATGGTTGATCCCCAACAGGTGAGGTCTGGCATTGGAACTACACAGGTTTCTCTTGTTTATTCTGAGGGACAACTTCGATTCATCCTGGAATCAGAACAATGTACGAAGCGGGTAAGTTGTCATAACTTGTAGATTGAAATCATGGATAACTCGTCGGATGCCTGCAGAGATGGACGCAGAGCAAGAAGCGACGTGATCTGTGGGCGCCTGTAGCCGCGTTCAACGAGAAGGTGGATGGAGGAATCCGCGACGTTCCCATCTACGCCGTGGCAACGACCGAGGACTGGGACGCGCAGCCCACGGCGCGATTCTTCTGCGACACGGAGCAGGCGCACTACGCGGACGTCGACTGGATCAACTTCCGCAGTTTCTACTTCGTCCCCAAGCTGTTCGCGGTGGGGAGCTTCCGCGCGCTCCTGGAGGACGTCTTCCCGGACCGGAACGTCCTCACGCACGTCCTGCGCACGGCGTTCCTGCCCTGCGACGCCGTCTGGGCGCGCGTAAGGCGCGTCCGCGACGCTCATATCTGGCACGGGTCAGTGGGCGTCCAGGAGCGCTACTTGGACGGGAAGCGCGACTTCCTCGCCCCGACGGAGGACCACGTCCGCGACTGCCTCACACAATATATACGTCCATCCCCCTCCAGCACTATCTTCGTCACGTCGCTGTACAAAAACCAACTCCAGAGTCGGACACAGTACCAGACCGTGGTGCAGCTCTCGCACGAGGAGACGCAGCGGTTCGGGTTGGAAGTCGATATGCAGACCTTGACGGAGATTTTGTGCCTGAGCTTGACGGACCACCTTATTCTGGCGCCGCTGTCAACGTTAGGCGCGCTCGCGCAAGGTTACGGCGCACTCGTGCCGTGGTTCATCGATCTCAGGCCCGAAACGATGACGCCGTGTGTCAGAGCGCTATCGCGCGAGACGTGTTACCAGCTGCCGGCGACCAAGTTATTCACTTGCTCTCACGATGTGAGCGTCAATGGGCGCGTCATGACGGATGTGGTGCCGTATCTGGTGGATTGTCACCTGATTGAGACGCCACGGAACGGCGGCGATTTGGGCTTGCAGCTCATTACTGAACAGACCATGTAGGAATATAGTTGCAGAACGTTCTTTTCCGTGTACCATTAAACCCGGAGCATTTGTTAGGCAGATGCACAAAACTTCACTGAAATTGTCGCTACTTCTTCCTGACGGAGTGTACATTGACAGGCATGTTGCTGGTTGGAGTGCCACTCTACGGACTGGTTTTTGGGACGATTACGAAGATACACATTCTAAATCCAGTGTTATATTTCTCTTCTGATCTCAGCCATGACATGACTGGTGTAGTTTGCAATTATGTCGAGAAAGGATTCTTTCAGAGAATATGACAGTTTCTAACCACTCTTCTCACTCGATTGCAATGTTAAATAGGATTGCAATGTTAAAAACCTTCTTGAAAGTGAAATGGGCTTTTCCAGATACATCAGTGACTGGAGCCAAGTTACCAGTGAACCAAAATCTTAATTCCAGACTTTGTAGTTAAAGCGCAAAGACGGACTCAAACTTTAAAGATACAGTATTTCATATTCATTTCGAAGTACTGCACTAGTACCATTTTCCCTTTCTACCCTTTTGTTTTAACCGAGTTAGAAATGATTGTTGTAGTTTGTGGCCACGACGTTGCGGTTGACGGGATCCGAATATTATGACCTGGGAAAGATTTTCATACCTCTTGTATTTCGAAGTAGGCGACCGGAACCCTCGACGTTAATTTCGAGAGCCTGGTGCTATGTTGAATTTTAAGGTGCCAGTCAACAACCGCAACCTTCATAGCAACAGCCAATATGTGTAGGACTACTTCCCTCGAAACGTAGTCCGAGCTCACACGAAACGTTATAGTGCTGATGTTGAGATTTCACCGATGGAGGAGCGAAGAAATTATACCTTCTACTGGTAAGATGTGAGAAACTTTTGGGGCTGGTGAAGCAGCTGTGAGTGACGCCATGAGTTTTTAAGGCTCAATTTGTAGCTAGATATTTGATTTCAGTCAACAAACACAACCATTATAGCAACAGCCAAAGCGTGAACGTCTATTTCCCTTTCTATGTGCACGCTGAGACGAAACTTAGAGCTCACATTGAAATTTCACAGATGGAGGCGCGAAGAATTATACCTACTACTGTAGTGGAAAGATGTGAGAAACATCTCGGGCTGGTGCAAGTGTGAGTTTCCAGGTCAGGAAGTGGCGTCATGAGTTCTAGATGTTTTATTTCAGTTTGTCGTACATGGTTTGTTCAAAAATTGAGATGTAGTACGAGAGTTTGTATTCAGGAGCTCTCTCCCTAGTTGAGTGCAAATTGCAGAATTCAATATATCTATGGAGAGGATTAGGAGGACTTGCAAATTTTTGGTACCAAATTTACGCTTGAGAGTGGCTGCACAGATCAGACTTAGTATTGAGATGGGATGTCTCTGTTTTCGAGCAGGCTGCGCACAAGACCTTGACGCGGAGCAGCTGATTCGGCGAGGCGTTCATTTGGAAGCCGGAGTTTCACCAACTAATTGATTGTAAGCTTGAAACTATTTCACTCTCTGTCTCTTTGCAGTCCTGAAACCATGTGCACACGAAGTCGATTGTCCTCTTCCAGTGTTTAACTAGAATGAATCTTGTATCTGGGAATTACTGGGACAATAACAAAAACTTACTATTAGAACAAAGCGTGAGTCGCACTAATTATGATAATGAAGTGTACATCACTTACAATGACAGTTGGTATGCAGTCTCCACACTAAAGTTGAGTCTGATACTGAAAGCAATCTACTGTGTTGTAAATGTGACATAGACGTAACTTTGGTAATATACCAAACACTTGTGTGGACATCAATGTCCGACTTCCTTAGATTTTGTTGATTTCTTAGATGCTTAAGTTTGTGAAATGCTGCCAAAGCTAGCAAACTGTATAGTAAGAGAGGTGAGGGTTTATTTGTTTTGTGACATCCTTAGACGAGAAGCGACATGAGGTATCCTTCAAATACAGAGGTGTAAGGACTTGGTCTCACAAGATTCCAAAAAATTAGAAAAACAGGATTAGAATTCCATGAATTTTAAAGTAAAGGAAAGTAAAAGTTCTGAAAAGTAAAAATTCTTTTCGAAGTAAGAGTTAATCCTAGCTCATCTTTTAATGTGTGCTCAACCACACACTGGGGTACCACATGTCACATTTTTAGCTCAAAAGTGCACATTCAAGCACTGTTCTGAAACCTCGAAACACACAATTGCAAAATACTGAGCCTTGTGAATGCCGCATCTTGCATGAATTTCCATTAACTTGATTGTTGCTGATACCTAAAGACTTGGTTTCTGCTGGTTACTCCTCAGGATTTAGTTTGGTCAGATGCAGGGCCCTCATTCCAGACAGTGAGGCTGGGGAATCAAGGTCATACTCAGACCTCTGCAAAGGTCATCCCAGCTTTCAAAAGAAACAGTGGCACATGGATCGCCTACGGAAACTCAAACCAATGATGATAATTTTCATCATGGGTACAATTCTCACTTTCTGGACCCTGAAGACGTCCAATCAGCAATTCAAAGTCGGCACGAGCCGGGCAATGCGTCCGGCAATGACGGCACCTTCCGGGCAACGCGTCCCCGAGATCCCACTCGAAATCACGGCTTTGATCCAGAAACTCAAGGATGCAAGGTTGCGAGCAGAGAGGAAGTCTAGGAGCAGAGATTTGTTCACGGAGCACGACCGGCGGGCATGGCACGACGCGAACCCGTGCGTCAGTCGGCACGAGCTCCGGCCGCTCTACAATGAGCGTCGGCAGCGGGAGATTCTTGAGGAGCATCCGTACCTCGCCGCGGTCCTAAGCGAGTACTCGCACCTGCACCGCGCATGTATGCGAAACGTCGGCCGGGACATCGTCAAGTTTTTCCTGCGGAAGGACACGTCGAGCGGGTGCAAGTTCGTCCTTGGCGACAACGAGGTCGGGACCGGGATCGGAAACAAGATGCTCTCGGCAGCCGCGCAGGTTGTGTACGCCATCCTCACGCAGCGCGTCCTCCTCGTGCCCGTCTCGACCTCCGTCCCGGACATCCTGTGCGAGCCCTTCGAGGGCTCGAGCTGGCGCGTCGTTACCGACGGGATCCTCACCCCCGGGAAGAGGCACCCCGAGAAGTGGCGCCCCGTCGCGGACGTCAACCATGAGGTGGACAACATCCAGTACTACCATGCAGCTCCCAGCAGCAACGGCAGCAGCTCCACCATGATCTACGCCGCGCGCGTGAACGAGGACTGGGATTGCCAGCCGCAGAAGCGATTCTTCTGCGACACGGAGCAAGAGTTCTACGACGAGCACGTCACGTGGATGTACTTCTCGGAGTGCCTCTACTACCTCCCGAAGCTCTTCGCCATGCCGCGCTTCCGGCCCACTCTGGAGGCTCTCTTCCCGGACCGGATGCCGCTCACCCACGTGCTCCGCACCGTCCTCCTCCCCGCGGATCCCATCTGGCTCCGCGTGCAGCAGCTCAACCACGTCCATCTCAAGCACGTCGATCACCGCGTGGGCATCCAGCCGCGCTACTTCCACGGGAAACGCGACTTCCGCCTCCATCAGCAGGCCACGGAGGCCGCCATCGCAAAGTGCCTCCTCGAGACGCACCTGCTCCCCAATGACACACACCCTTCCACCGGAACAACAACCCCCACAACATACCTCGTTTTCATCACATCCCTCTACGACGGCGTCAAGGACCACCTGACGAAGATCTACTTGCGCGGACCGTCAGGGAAGGCCGCGGTCGGGATCCTGCAGCTGACGCACGAGGACCGGCAGCAGTTCGGAACGGAGGTGGACCGGCAAGCGCTGACGGAAGTGTTGGGCCTGAGCCTGTGTGATGAGATGATCGTCACGCCGCAGTCGACGTTCGGCGCCATCGCAGCAGCGTACGGCGCCACGGTGCCGTACTTCGTCGACATCCGGGCGAATTCCACCAGCCCCGGCTGCGTCCGCGGCCACTCCGCAGACGCGTGCTACCAGCTCCCGAGCTCGAAGCATTTCACGTGCCCACACAACAAGGATGTCGACCAGAAGTTGATCTCGGATGTGGTGCCTTATATCCATGACTGTCACCCCATTGAGACGCCCTTTGTGAAGGTTCACGGCGCCGGACTCGGCTTCCAGATCGTGTCTGGTTTCAACCAGACTATCGGCACCGCCACTTGATTTTTTTATTTGTTTGTTAAATTTTTATTTTTTTAAATTGGCACACACGAGTCGCTGTATAGGCAACTTGCGGTAGGTTCCGTCAAGTAGAGAGAAGATTTCACAGCCAAGAATTGAACCCGCAACTGCTTCATTTGGTTTTGGTATCTCCCACCATCATCCTGTAGTTTAGGGCCATCTCGGACCACTACAGTGATTTTGATGTTTAGTGTCATGGGCAGTAAATGACTTGTAAATGCTGTAGGTTTTTACTGTAGTAAAATCACTGTAGTACGGTTTGATTTCAGATCATGTCATGAGCCTTCCTTTCAGTATTGTTTGAATCGATGTTACAACACGTTGGTTTGAACAATTGAAACTGTGAAGAGTATTGGAGGTATTCTTAATCCTTTTAAGACGAGCTAGCCTTAGCTATTTTTGAAGAGTAGCAGAAGTTGCCTCATTGCATAGCCATTCGAATCAATTCTATGATCCTTGTGTGTCCACATTCACCTTTTCCAATTTGGTTTTTGGTCGGCTGAATTGAGCAGTGGTTGTGTACAATAGCCGCGCGTCGTTCTTAGAGGGTTAAACTTTAGGAGTTGTAGAGGTTAGGAGTTATGTTGAGCAACCTAAGTGTCTCGTTGTGAGTTGCAAATACAAGGTAGTTTCTTTTTTTTATGTAAGGACCATGAGAGGCTACTATAGATGTATTGTAAATTGGCTAGCAAAAATAGTCAGATTGTACACCCTGATCAACAAAATCAGGAAGTAGTCCTCCACAAGTTTTTTTGAAAAAGTTGCGAGAACTTTGACAAAAGATTGTTGTGTTGTAATAAACATGTAGCACAACATTTATAATAAAAATATGTCAATTGTAATGTCAACCAAAACAGAAACACATGATACGGGGTGTATGACTCATTACAAGAAGATAATGCCATAATTTGTTTGTTTACAATGACAATAGAACCATGAGTTACAAAATCAACTTAATAGCTTGCAATTTAGGTTTAGAGCGACTACAATATGAGATCCTCCATGGCTCCTTGAATCAACATAGGGCAATTCTTGAAATGCATGAGAGAGGGAATTCTTATTCCAAGATTTTAGCAGCTTTGGGCATTCTCCATAGCACCTACACTGTATTATGTGAAGGTTCTTGGCATGAGAGGTGATTTGAGAGAAAGACATTTACATTGTAGACCTTAAACTCTCGATGGACGTGGTAATTGTGAGGTTATAAGTGTGTTAAATGATCCATGATCTAGTGGTATAGCTACAACAATGGATAGAGAATTATGATCTCAAGGCTTACATTTGAGTGATGATACGGTTAGGAGTCTCAGAGGCAAGGACTACCGTGTAAGCATGTATGAAGATTAACCCTTTAAGGCCGATCGACCATACGTGGGTCAATTTTGGACAAAAACCTTTATAGAAAGCCCTATAGGCCACCTCAAAGGAAAAAATTGACCATGACTTAGAGGTGGAGGAAGATGGGCATCTTTTGAGACCATTGCCACTGCAATCGGTGCAAAGCATCGACGAGCTACAGTGATTTTCGTGTAATAAGTTCGTAGATTTTTGTTCTGAAATGTAACCACTGCGTAGATGCCATTTAGCATGATCTAGAACACTCGTAGATCCTCACATGCAAAAAAAGCTCATTGGCTTAAAGGGTTAAGAAGCCATTACTGACCAAAAATAGAAGGCACGTCAATATTTATAAGCAAAGTAGTGTAGCCTGGCATGCAACTTGGGTTGATTGGAGGTATGAATCCACATTTTTTTTGGATGAGTCAAAAATCACTTTGATTTGGGGTGTCCTGCTTGCAATCGATGTAATTCTTCTTTTGCAGCTAGCTGGATGCAATACTTGCATTGGCGTGTCAATCGACTCGAGCCATCAGTTTCATCTTAAGCACGTTATGAGCAAGTCAAAAAAGAGGCTGACGTACGTTGGATCCATGTTCCGTAAAGTTCCAGATCCATGGCTGTATGCAATGACGTTGTTGGCTAACTCATGGCGGCCTTCAACCTTCACGTTAACGAAAAAGTTCGGCCAATCTGACGTCGAAACGACGAAAGAACGGCATAAGAAAGTTGCGAGCTATGGCTGCGAAAGGTGTAAGGAAACCTGGAAAGATTGCCGCGTCCTCACGTCGTTCTGCGGTACCGTAGTTCCATCGTGTACTTAACCAGGTTTTTGTTGCAGTGAAGAGAATAATGCACAACTATTTTCACGAAAAAGAAGTTCTTCTTCTATAAATCAGCCTCTGTTTTCATTACTTCGCCTGAAATCCAGACACAAAGTAAGAGGAGTTGGCAGAGTAGAGATGATGCATGTGAATTGTTAGCTGGACGCACCTGACAGATTGAAGTGATTAGTTACTTTGTGTCTGGATTTAAGAATTTCGTCTTAACACAAAAAAATGGAAAGTAATGAGAGACTTCCGTGTTTCTGAAGACAAGCACTATCTATTTTAGTATGAACTTATTGCCTTGAAAACTTTTCAATATATTAGAGTTATCGGCAAAGTACCCCAAATCCTCAGTTTCTAACCTGTAAAATGGAAAAGCCAGGGTCGCCGAGTCCACTGGCAGGGTTTCATCGTAGACCTTGAATAGAACACTAGATAGACTAGTTTTTGAGCCCTAGAATTCCCAAACTCGAGTTTGTGCCTGGCTTTTATTTTAAGCAAACTCTGACCCTTCACATCATGCACAACTCTAGGATTGTAGGATACACGCGAGAGTGTCATGACGTTCATGATTGTTCTTGTTTGTTTTTGGGAGGTTTGTGCCACTTGTGCCATAAATAACACCTCCTCAAAACCCTCAAACCCTGAATTTTTTTTACATGATTACTTTGCGGCTACACTCAAATACAGGATAGATTCTCTTCTGCATGAAAAAAGGAGGACAAAAGACCGGTTCTTTTTACGAATAACTCAATTGGAGTTTTCCTGAAGGTGCTCGGGGTTTAAACTCTGACTGTCACCCCAAAGCGCTAATAGGGGTTGTACACATGAAAGTCCACTTGTTTTTGAGAAATATGGTGGTTTGGTTAACTTTGGGGTTTATTCCATAAATTATGGTCCTTTGTCAGCCAACCAACATGCTATAGGGTTAATCATTTGTGCACAATCATTGTCCAATCATAGATGCAAGGTGGCATTGGTGACTCCAAATTACTAATTTGGTTACATTAGCTTGTTCCATGTGCGTGGCCCACAAAATATGCAAGGTGAGAATTTTCTCCCTGCAAATATTGTCGTATTTAAATCTCACCCTCCTTTGGTGAATAGAGAAAGACACAAGGTCCTTAAAGGATGTTGCACCGGGTCTTTTTGGCTGACACAAGGTAGCCACCCTTTAAAACTCAGACTTTGAGAAAAACTCTAATAGAGTTTTCCTGAAAGTGCTTCCTGAAGGGCAAGTCAAGAGGAATATGGTGCCAGATAGTATGAGATGTATAAATGGAAAGAAAGAGAGCATGAGGAAATTTCATATCGCCCTTTTTCTACACCAATGAAATGCTTTGCAATCAATGTTCTTGGGCCCTACCCCATGCAAGCTAAAGCTCCCCCATAGTACCCTAAGTTCTCAAAGGGTTGACCAATAGTTCCTCCAAACCTTTCCCAAGCCAAGACACCACGTACATGTGGTCCCGGTTACTAACATAAGACCCAAAGATTCGGGGTACCTATCCAGTGTATTTTGGTGACTTTCATAAAAACTCCATTATGCACTACGACCCACTATATGCCAACTCCCATTTTGAGTGTGTCAATTGGACCTACACATTATAAATGTATACATACTTAACTAAAATAACTTAGAATTTTAGTGACAAACAGAAAGCAATTAATGCAGACATCATCAATTCTTCTTTCAAGTTATACAATAACGGAGGTGACTATCTCAACTAGAGTCTCTAGCTTCCTTTAAGAATATATCGGCTACTCGTATCACCATGCTTTGTAAGGCTATCACCATGCTTTGTAAGGCTATCACCAGATCCTTGGTATTAACTCACTAATTTCAGAAGTTAGTGTTAAAAAGGAAAGGTAACCTGTGCATTATGAGCTATATTTTTTAGTTTTTTTTGGACACAAATTAGCCCAAGATTTGATTGCAAAGAAAGGAACTAGAAACAGAAATCAAACAATATGAGCGATTTTGAAACTATTTGATGAATTGATTTAACAACAAAACATATTGTTGAGCAAATAAAGTCATGTCACATGACTATATGTCGACAGCTGAAATTATGCAACTAATTGCAAACAAAAATTGCAAACAAAGGTGTTCATTCATTTTTTTAAACCACAAGCCAAATGATTGCAAATTCTTTGTCCCTTCCATCAAAACAAACAAGTGATGACCTCACTTTCCAAAAAAGATGACAGCAGAATTTATATGTATAAACAACCGTAGAATAAATGAAGTACACTCCACACATGCTACCTTGAACTTCCTACTCAAGGTGCGGGCGGGGATGGGGGTGTGTCTAGAACTCTACCTATCAATGTATTTGCAAACAAATTAGCGACTTGGAATTGTTGTTAGTACACATCCCTTTGTATCTCCTTCAAAACTTGCAATTGTTCCTAATGCATCTCTCTTTGTTGTTGTAAGTTGATGTCTCTTGAGCGTGCATCATGCTTTAGAGCATTTTTAGGAAATTCTACCATTCCATCTGATGTATAACCACGTGTTGATGTCACAACACTTGTGGAGTCTACTTTGTCATCACTAAGCTCATGAAGTTCTTTCTCTCTTAAATGGGTGCCTTGATCAACACCATGTGGTACATTTTCACAACATATGAGAAATGCAGAATTCCAAAAATGGTAAAAATCTGCGAACGTGACGGTATCTTAAATATTGCAGTGTAAAATTATAAATAAAACATTTACCTTGAACTTTTGTAGTGCCGTCGAGCATTTGGTTGAAGAAGTCATATCATGGCAACTTTGACGGCGTTGCTCCAATTGTTTTTTGCTTCTTCTTCTCTTCAAGCTACGTGGTTCATAGTTTGCAATACTTCTCTTGGCAATGGGTCCAGTTTTGTTGAACAATCATATGGGAATTCAACATTCAACTTCTTTGTGAATTCCTCCCAATGTTACTGCTTGAATTGCTTGTAGTCAAAATTCCAATACCTTTCTGCACATAGATCCAAGAAATACGTCAGACTCTCATCTAACCACTCCCAATTCACCTTTCTCTTCCTCCCTTTATCTTCCCGGCGGACTTAAGAAGGCTCTCCCTCAAGCATCATCAAAACCATCAATATGGGGACTAGCCATCATGGCAAAACTTCACAAAACTAGGGCAGTCCCAAATTACTTTC
Source organism: Bryoerythrophyllum caledonicum (assembly GCA_963971425.1). Classification (NCBI taxonomy): domain Eukaryota; kingdom Viridiplantae; phylum Streptophyta; class Bryopsida; order Pottiales; family Pottiaceae; genus Bryoerythrophyllum; species Bryoerythrophyllum caledonicum. The sequence goes on along the minus strand of OZ020524.1, from coordinate 17,685,368 downwards.
ACTACTAGAAATCTAGGGATAAATAAATAGGGGTCTGCCTCTTAGTTCAACTATAAATGGGCAATCAATAACTAAACAAAGAGGCAAGACCAAAGAATAACTACAGAAATTTTTTAAACGGGCACAATTATTGTTGTAAGTTGATGATTTTTGTAGTTATTCTTTTTGCCACGTGGATTTTTCATCCATCTGCCAACATAGAACGTCATCTTGGGGGGGTGATGAGGTGGCTAATGACGTGGATTTGAGTCGAACGTGGAATTTGAGGTGGATATTGACGTGGATTTCACGATGAGGTGGAATTGGGATGGCAATTGATGTGGGCGATGACATGTTTTCCTTGATGACGTGTAATCATATATGGCAGCTTATCTATCATTTCTTCTGAGACCCACTTGCTTTTACGTGGAGGCATTTAATTGGATGAAAACTGTAAGCACGCTATGTAGTTATTTTGTAGTTATTTTGCAATGTTACCATAGTCATTTATAACTTATTTTTGTAGTACATATTTTCTTATTATAGATTACATGCATTTGTAAAGTTAAATCACACTTATTCTCTTCTTACTATATAATTGTTCTAAAGTTGTTTAATATTTATTTCAAAGTTATTTTTTTAGTGATTCTTGAGATATTACACAATTATTGAATAGTTTCATGTAGTTATTGTTGAGTTAATAAGACCTATTTATTAGTTACCAAATAAGTGATTCTCGAATAATTATCTAATAATTCCATAGTTACCTTCTAGTAATTAAGGAGTTTTTCTCAAGTGAAATTATTAGTTAGCAAATATCTATACATAGGAATTGTGTACACAATATGCGCTCAAAAAACCCATTCATACATAGTGAATAGTTTACAAGTACAATAGTAAATAAATAGTGCTATATTGTCCCTTTCAACAAAATGCTCCAAAGTCCATGTCAAAACATAGTACCAAAATCCCTACCAATGCCGAGAAATACATGCCTAATCAAAAACCAACCCTCAATCATGGTTGAGCTTCAGTAGTTGGATATTCTAAAATATCACTAAATCTCTAAATCTCCCACATGGTACTGCGAGGCCACCAAACACAATTGTAATTAAACAATCCATGTAGATGCATTACTATACACTAACTACATACTTATAACACTATAACTATACATTAACTCTGACATAACTACAGAATGATAGAACAAAGTAAAAGTATTACTTTGAAATGACAAAATAATTTCTACACAATTACTATATACTTACTCAAAACAACTACAGAATGACTCTGATATAAGTACTCAATGACTGAACAAAACAGAACTGTATCACTTTGAAATGACTAAATAATTACTACACAATAACTAATTACTTACTCATAAACAACTATACAATGATTTTGACATGACTTTGTTTCTCATAACTACACTTGTTGGTAGATTTAGAATATCACTTTTTTGTGAGTCTACTGGACTAGAATTTTTTCACACATGTCATTAACAAAAAGATGTTTCCACTCCAAAAATTCCATGGGAAAAAAAATTCTTCAATCCTTGGGAGAGTGTCAAAGTTGGCAGTTGTGAAAATTTTCTTACAACTACCCCTAGTTGGTAAATCTTGAATATCTTTTTTTATAAATCTCCTAGCCTTGAAATCTGGTACACATGTTCTCAACATAAAGGTGATTGTGTGTCTAAGATTTCATGGTAAAATAACAAATTTTCAGCCCTCGGAAGGGTGTCAAAGTTGGCAGCACTGTGGGCACAATCCCTAGAATTGCACAAGGCGCCAATTTGGGTGTCACCCCAATGTACATAAAATTGAATCATTAAATTATCATGAAATGAGTTGATAACATGATTATTTAATTAACTAAATTGTTCATTGATTAATTTTAATTAAAGTATTAACTAAATTAATAAATGTTGCTAGTTATTAATTAATAATGAACATGGATTTTGATGCCAAAGTTGTGGACCAGGGTCGCACTCTACCTGAATACTAATGATTTGCAAACATGACGTGAATACGAATGATTTACGAACATGAGTACCAATTGAACTTACAAATCAGTGCTGTCAAGTAACGACAACTCTCCAACCTAATTGTGGAGCTTCCCCAAGATGAATGCAGATGACACAGGCAAGTGAGCATCATGTAGTTAACCCTTAAACATCACAATGTGCCACAGTGCCCAAGCCATACGATAGGTTACAACACTTTGAACATGGAAACACATGAACATAAGCCTCCCCAGAACCAACAAAAACCCATAGCCAACGCCTATAAAATTGGGGTGTATCCAACCCTCTTCCATCCCATTTACCACCAACTCAGCTCCAAATGGAGGTTTGCTATCAATGCTCACAGTAAAACATGCTCTCTCCCAAGTTTCAGAACTAGATTGACATTGACGTTGATGAAACCCAAACTCCGACCTTTGCAACTGATTGTCAACTAGAGAATCGAATTCCGAAGACTCAGCAGATTCTATGGAGACTACACATCTAAATCAACAATGACCAGTGCCTCACCTCTGGAAATTCCCCCACCGCAATGCAAGAATAATTACAGCGATTGCAAGCAGGACACCCCAAACGAAAGGCATCACGACAAGAGGCGCCCACTGAGCAAATCGTCCACTTCCATAAACGACCATCCACTTGCACTCCTCAATAACATCCATACCACAATCAATAAAAGGAACCAAGCCGTGACTGAGGCGGGTCCCTTTTACTGACTGCGGCATGGAAACACTCAAGGATCATTCACGTTAAAGCTCTACTGTTAGAAAGAGCAAAGTTTCTCTGTTCTAGAAACACAATCAAGAGTACTGAAAGCTCCCTCAACACGCCAGATTACAGTCTGATCTCAAGAGTAGACTCATCTAGCGACCATGAACTAATGAGTGACTACTGTAACAATGTTATGACGAAATAAAACCAACGAAAGAGGGGGTCATGGGGTACTCATTGCGTCAAAAAAGAGGTATTTCGCTTACCTGGGATGCACCGGCATATCCTCCAAGGACATTCCTCCATGCCCCAGCTTTCTCGTGTCTTATTCCGCCGCTGCTACAGAAGCCCCGGGCGGCACGGCGGCATATCCACAAGTACATTCCTCCATCAGCTTCTCATGTATTGTTTTTATTCCGCCACCACTAGAGTAAAATTTATGTTTAGTAGAGTTTTCCTGAAAGTCGTGTTTTCCCAGGGTGGCTGGTGGATCTCTTTATTTCATGTAGACGGATGTCACAGCAGGTGGGCCAGGGTAGGCCTCATTTTTCTGTCATTTGATATTTAGGGGTTCCTGAAGTTTTTTTGGGATTTTTTGGGCCAGTTTGGTGCATGTGACCCCAAATTATCAACAAAGTTCCACCTTGGTCTAAATAGGGCCCCCCTTCCAACATAAAAATAGGGGCCAAGTTTTGTCCACACCCCTCATCCAGTGCCATCCGTCTATATGGTTTGAAGAGATTCGTGGTTGGCTTGTGTTAGGCAAAAAAAGAGGGTGCAGTAGGACGTGCGGATAGTGTGTCTTTTTCTAAATACAAACTCAGTATGAGATCTATAAGTGGAAATTTTTGGAGGGATATAAATCACACACTGCTTAAGTACAGCTTGGACCATTGGTTGGCATTCCTTGAATAGTACTACAGTATCCACAAGCTCCATCTGGACTCCTAAGCTTAGACCCTACATGCACATGTGCATGATTTGTACAACCTCATATAGCCATCTGTATTAACTGATTGGCATTGGGTACCTCCATGAGTTGGTTATCCATGGCATGTCTTCTCTCTTTTAACTCACTCTCATTTATTGGCATTAGGCAAAGGAGGGCACCAAATCTCACCTACTCCACAGTTTGATTATGGGCTCTGATGGTTTTTGGGCTTCTAAATTCTATATCAATCGCAAATCTTTGAGATTCAATTTGAAAAAATATTTGTTGAGTTATATTTCTAATTCCGCATCTTTCTTCATAAATGTTTCTGACATACAATGTCATTTGAGTCCTCAACTAGCTTAAGTGATCGGAATTGGGTGCCTCTACCTTATTTGCAAATTCAACCGGACATCCCCTACTCACCCAATCTTTTTGGTTCCTCAATTTCAGCACTCCACATTTAGGGCAACTACTCAAATCGAGGATACAATACCTAATTCCGGGTCACCATGCCTAGTACTTTCAGGAAACTCTAGTGTAGCCTCACTATATGATTTATTAATGATGTTGGTATTTAATTTTGATGAATTGGTTTTTTTTCTCTGTGTATACAGAGTGACATTCAAATTGGCGTTTTGGCGATTCCTGGGATAGTGTCCTACACTACTGCCAACTTTGACATCCTTCTAAGGATTGAAAAACTATTATTTACCATGAAATGTTGGGGACAACATCACATTTATGTTGAAAACTTGTGTGCTAAGTTTCAAGTCCAAGAGATTTATACAAAAAAAGTTATGCAAGATTTATCAACATAGGGTAGCTATGAGAAAAGTTTCACAACTGTCTACTTTGACACCCTCCCAAGGATTCAAAAAAAATCATTTGACCATGAAATTTTGGACATGAAATCATCTCCACGTTGATTAAAATTGTGGAAAATTCCAAATCCAAAAGATCTACACAAATAAACATATTCCAAATCTATCAACATGTGTTGTTGTGAGAAATAAATGGGAAAGCTTTTCACTACCTCCAACTTCAACACCCTCCCTAGGATTGAGTTTTTGTTGATACATAATGAAAATTTTGACACATGATCACCTCTATATCGGTAACGTGTGGAATAAATTTCAAAGCCAAAAAATGTATATTACATGAAAAATTAGTCTATATCTACCAATGTGTATGTCCTCCATTTGAGTCAATCACTGCTAGTAACTTAGAGGGCATAGAATTACATAGTTGAAGGAGCGTTGTACCACTTACTAACTTTCACTCTCTTTCAAGAACTACCTTTAACACATCTACGTTTTTAGGGCATTCCTTGCTATGTTGCACCACATCTTCAACATCCTCCAAATGTTCTTGATTGGTTTGAAATCGAGAGAATTTGCAGGCCAATTGAGCTTTTTGAGAATGCGCAATTGTCTCCATTCTTTACATATTTTGCTGCAATGGACGGGTGTGCCATCTTCCATGATCTCTCCTTGTGAAATTTGACCCTTAAAATAAACCAATTTGCCATTGTAGAACACTTCTACAAAATCCTTTAAAGCAGAACATCAACTTTTAGGCATAAAGGCAAGTTCTGACTTTTGCCCTCTAACAAATGTGCTTCAAGTCATCAAAGAACTTCGTCCACTTTTAAAAGTAGAAACTATACAACTTAATTAAATAGCGTTCATATGTACTTCTCCAATCATGAATTTGCCAAAATCCTTTTTCAATTTCAAAAGTAGATTCATCTGTCCAAACAATAGGCTCCCACTCTTATGCACTCCATCCACAATACTTGTCAACAAAAGCAAATCGCTGAGACATGTGACAAGGCGTGAAGAAAGGCTTTCTGACCATGGTTGTCACATTGGACAAGTTACTATTCATTTCTTGTCCATTGGACACGTTCCATCTACTTGAGACATACATCTCAGAAACTGGACGTGTCCAATGGGACAAGAAATGAATAGTAACTTGTCCACTGTGACAACCATGTTTCTGACTACTATCTGACTAAAAATGCCACTTTATATAAAATCCTTTGAATAGTACATCTACACACTTTAGAAGGACATGCACTAGTAATCTCTGAGACTGAGGAGCGACGATGAGTTTTTTTGTAACGCACAATATTATGAACATCTCTATCACTAAGTTTTTTAGCGTGACTTCCACCGCAAGGTTTGCACTTGTAAGTTCCATCTTCTACAAATATTTTTACTAACCTCTGAACTGTTCTAACCGAAGTTGTGATACTGACTACAATTTGATATACCTAATTGATATCGAGTATTCTACCTCTCAATATGAGGTTGCAAAAGCTCCGATAGATTGGCAACGACAGATCGTGTCACGCGGAAGCATTCAATCCACCTATCATCATCAAACTCAAACATTACTATTTGGGAGAACCAAGACGTCGACCTAAGAAGTACCCACCATCCCAGCTCTTTTTCAACGAGCACAAGGACATGAGTAAGGCGGAAATTGTGAAGGACTAAACTCACAATAATATTCATCTGAACTATAGTGCCATGGACAATCCCAACTCGAAGGGCCACCTCATTGTCATCGTCAGAATTTTCTAACTGAAGGAGTGCCGAAGACTCTACAACATTGTGAAGCAATATCACAAGGGTAGGCAACAAGACAACATAGTCAACGGTATTCATCTCAGTTCATGGTACTACAAGAAGACGCAATTCAACGAGTACTAGTGGATTTATGCAATGGAGAGGAAGGGATCAATTAGGTGAAAGACAACTTCATGATATCAACTATAAGCAAAACTAAACTCTAGGCAACAATTAGAGAGGAAAGTAGGAAAACCAACGAAATTCTAATTACGGAGATCTCTCAAAAAGAATCCGTATAGGCCTGCAACCACAAAACAGAAGCCACTGTGTTCAATAAGAATATACAAGAGCTGTAGAAGTGCAAAAAGATCACAGAGAAATGGTTGTAGAACAGCAAAGAGAAATGAGCAGCAGACAAAGAAGTTAATGGAATTAATGAAATACACAAGCACGTCGGAAAGCACCAGACGTACTACTGCCTATAAAGAACATGTCTAAAAGCATGTTACAAATTCCACCATTAATGGCACTGTGAATATGAAAGTCTGTAGAAACTAGAACCTTTTCCAACAATAATTGCAAAGACTACAAGGCTCTACAATGATCATGGAATAACAAAGAGTAAGACACAATTCAAGTACTCATGTGTGAATTCTCAGCGTACGCATCGCTCTGAAGTTTTTGACAAATGTCTCAACAACAAGATGATCCTTCCTAAACAATACATAATAAGCATATCATTATAATCAGCCCCTACAAAAAATAATAATCGTAACAATCTAATCAACCAACTGCAGCAACATACATCTCAAGTTACTTTAAAATGAAATTGGCAAATTTTGAAGTCAACCAACTGTAGCAACATACATCTCAAGTCACAAAAATGTTGAATTAAATTTGCAACCAAACTACAGTAGTTGTCTGGATAAGAAGTACAGAATCATGACTAGTATTGCATATGCATGTGATCCTAAGAAGTGTGACACATCGTAAACAGAATAACCACAACTACTACACTAAAGATGATATTTAGTGTTCGCAACACTAATTACGAACTCAAACACTAAATGTCAATTACCCTAGAAATGTAACAACATTAAATGTCAATTCAAACACTAATTATCAATAACTGTAATTTTGGCCATTATTGCATTTTAACATGATGACACTTAGTGTTGGTTATGTAACAATGTCATATGCCACCATTCATTGCAAGTCACCCAAATCTCGCCACATGTCAAAAGCAAACCTTCCATGTTGGGCTGATTTTTTTAAGGCTGGATTTTCAAATGATGATTTCGGGGGCAGTTTTTGTCCAATTTGAGAGTTTCTGGTGCCTATCCAAACTGATTTGAAAAGACGCTTCCAATGGCATCTTACCCATCTTCAAATTCGTCTTAAATAAAAAGTTATAGTGAATATTTTTGGGCAGATTTCTTGAGTTTTGGTTGAAAGTTTGAGGAGGCATATCTTTATCAATTTCGCACCAATTCTATTGTGTGAGATGACTAGCTTATGTGTTTTTTCAAGGAGATTCCATCGGTATACGGTACATCTTCTAATTCGTCGTGATGCAAAAGTTATGAGCAATTTTGTTAGACTGATTTTTTGACATTAAACACTAAATGTAAACAAATTGACATTTAGTGAAAGTCAAGTCATAGGGGTAGTTACACTATTGGTCCCTAAACACTAAATATCATCTTTAGTGTACCAGATACAAATTTGGGTACTATAGTCCGCATTGAATCCGCATGTAACAGTCTCTCTACCTGCCCCAACCCAAAGTCCACGTGCTTGTCTAACCCCTTATTCTTCCTTTCCTCTACAATTAATTGTTGCTTGTAAGATACCTGCCCCAACAATTCGGTTTGGGGTTAAACCCAAGTTGCCCCTTTGTAAAGTACACTAAAATTTATGTTTAGTGTAGTATACACTAAACGCGAACCCATACACCAATTGCAAACGAGGCATTTAGTGTAGTGACATAACCATACACTAAATGCCAACTACTACACTATTTGCCGATTCTAGTAAAGAGTTGGACATAATTTTTTTCACTTGTCCACATTTAGTGTATCAACAATAGAAGTATAAAAAAAAAGGTCCAATAGTTGAGGGCTGAAAAGCCGTCCAGCAGTCGAGGGCTGCCAAAGAATCTTATCAGCAACTTTCAAATGGCCATAACTCATTCAATTTTTATCCGAAGTGGGCGTGTGAGGTGTTTTTTTGGAATCTACAGAAAATGTAGATGCCAAAAAACACCTTGTATGCTTAATTTGGACAAATTTTGAACAAGATATGGCCATTTGAAAGTTGAGAATGAGGAGAAGCATGGGGCTCGCGGTTGGAAATCAAATAGTTTAACCCTTAAAGGTCAATAGGAGACCATGTATATGGTTATGTATTTGGTAATGTATTTTACTCTTTAACCCCTAAAGGACCACGACCACTTTCCCTCTAAAACCAGTCCAAAACTGCCACTGCCAAAAAGAGACATGAAAATCACATTTTAAAGTGAATTTCGGATTTTCAACCGTAAGATCTTAAAAAAGACCTCTATATAAACATGCCATCAAATTTTGGTTGCAATCCACCGCACGAATTGATAGATTTTAGTGTTTAAAGTCAAAACAATGGTTCATTTTCTTCCCTGCGTTGAGTAGGTCAGCAGACTTTGACTTCACTTTGTATCAAGTTTTTGCATTGTACAAGGTCTAAATCTTTTACCATTGTCTTAAGCATGATGTTATTTCCCAACTCACCAATTCTTGGAGGTAAAAAAGGGGTGTAGCATATTCAAAACAAGTGTGCAAGGAGTGGAGGTTCAAAAATTGCCATTTCACGTTTTATTTTTTTGTGAACTACGTATGTATTCAAATGATAATCCAAACGGTCAATAAGAAGGTTTTCACCACATATTGTTGTTGAAAAAATAAAAAGTGAAAAATATAAAGATCTCTAGGTTTTATGTAGAAAGGATGAAGTTTTTTTCCCCCGTTGCTCGACAATGTGTGAAAATGTTTGACTTGGAATAAAATGCCTTTTTACACTAAAGACAAGAATTTTTTTGAAATTTTCCAAAGAAGGAAATATTCTTTCTATGTGTGAAAAATCTCATTGTCAATAGAAACTTTTGTCAAAAAATTTGGAGGTGCCCGGTGTCCCCTCTTTTGGCTTTAAGTGGTACTAACTTTCAAACCACAACTCCAAAAAATAAAACAAAAATATGTCCACGAAGCTCTTATCAGAGGCAATCTAGAAAAGAAATTTCAGAGAAAAAATATTTTAAAAAAAAATTTAGGAACCTGCCCAAAATCAGAAATCCCCCCGAAGGAGACTCTAGTCTTTTAGGGGTTAACATACAAATAATATACTAGAATTAGGCAAGACATACACCTTTGGATTAAAGATTTTTCAACTAACATCTTCCATATGGAGGTCATTTCAATATTTGAACCTTATCATGCTCAATTACGGCACCATACATGTAGAATATATGACCATTTTACACCTTCTCAAGCATGTAGTAGGTGCAATAATGATCTAAATTTAAATTATTATGTGTCATCATATTAGGCTCGATACAAATACAAACTTATGTAACTACTCTATACATCAATTTTTATACCTTATATGTCAAATACACAAAAACACCATGTTGCAACCCAAATGTGGCTTCTTAGACCTTTAAGGGTTAATCTCTAAAGGCCCAAGTGTACCTACGGAGTACAAAAATGTTCACTTTAACCACAATTATCTTTCAATCCATATAGTCATAGTTCACAAAATTTTGACCACATCATCTCGTATAAGTTTAGAAGATCCTATGGTACATCTTTCATAAGTTCATCTTAGCAATTTAATGAACAAAGTAGAGAGTCTTCTGAAATGGCTTGGGCCTTTGGGGATTAAGCACGTTTCTAGGAAATATTGCATTATAATTTTTCTCTACTCAATGTGGACATTTAGTGCATTAAAAGTGAAGCGGGTTTTATACAATTTTCAAATATCAACAATTTGCAACAAAAATCTTGAAAACATTTGTAGATATGGAGGAAAAGTGAAATTCCAACTTGAAAAAAGAGAAACATTTGGAAGAAAGATATTGGAAAAACAAGAACTTAGAAATAAAAGAGAAGTAGATTTGCAAATTCAAAAAAAGAAAGATTTGGAAAAAACGTATTGGAAAAATGAGAATATAGACATGGGAGTAAAAGAGAATTGGAACATAAGAAAAAAGGAAGAAAAAGATTGGAGAACATAAGAGGAAAGGAAAAGTGCACATTAGGAAAAAAAAGAAAAAAGTAGAAGAAGAACCTAGATTTGGAAAGAAAGTAAAATTACAACTAAACTCGGAAATGCAAAAACTCTAGAGGTGGGCTTTTGCAGATCTCATCCATGTTTCCATGGTTGCAAATTTATTTGAAAACTCTTGAAATTTTGTAGAAAGATAAGATAAGAGGTACATGGTTATATAATTCATTGTCATTGGACTTTTGGAAAACAAGTTATGACATTTTATAGGAAAACTTCTTGAATGCTTGGAAGCTTTTGAGTGTTGATAATTCCGAAAACCTTTTTTGCGACCTTCTCATGTGACATTTTCAATACAAGTAATATTATTTTCTGTAATATTGTCGAAATAGATATCTTGTCTTCAGTGAAAATTAAAATTTTAAGCCATGTCAAACACTTTATCACATTGTGGGTCATGGTACTAGAAAACTTCTTATTCTCCGCATAAAACTTAGAGAATTTCAAGTTTATCACTTTGTACTTTTCTACTACAAGATGTGATGCAAGCCTTTAAATTGAATGTATGGATTTTCATTGTAAAAAATATGAAGTTCACAAATTAATAAAAATGTGATTTGACAATGTTTGAATCTCTATTCCTTGTACAATTGTTTGAATATGCTACACCTCATTTATTTTTCTAAGAATTGGTGAAAAAGGAGTTAATATCATGATTGACATGATGGCAATGAATTTAGACTTTCTGTAGAGAATTTTTTTTCATGAAATCAAGTCAAAGTCTATTAATCATCATAACGCTAGAAAGGGAATGAAGTATTTTTCTACTTCATTAGCATAATCTTTCAATCCGTACGGTGAAAGTTGATGAATATTTGTAAGCAAGTTAACTAATATAGTTTAAGTAAGATCCTAGGGTTGAAATATGAAGTAAGCGTTATTTTTGGCTTTTTTTACTCTGGTAATAGAATCAACAATTGTGAATTGTATTTGGATTAAAATTGATAAGAAAATTGGGAGGGTTAGATAAAAGAAACATGTGCAACAAATACATTGGAAAAATATAAGAACTTATATATAAGCGGATAGGGAAGTAAATCACAACTTTATAATAAATAAAAACATAACATAGGTTAATTTGCCTACGGCAAATTTGGCACTTCTAGTCCATCAAAGTATGGACGATGCTTTGCAATGATATCTTGCAAGTGCGAAAACAATTGGTTAGGAATCCAAGTGCCATCTAACCCTAATGCTAAGCCGCATCTTATCATAAATTTCCTAGCGTATGATATGTGATCACAATCGACCTCGCGATTAACATCTTCAACCGAATCCGCTGCTAATTGAAGAAAATAATGCTTACCGGAATTAGAAAGTTTGCCCGACCAATGGCCGTCGCCGCGAGCATTATTTTGCCAAACGCCTTGTTGAATTAACTCGGTTTTCTTGAGCTCCCATCGTTTGGTCCAAGCGTCCTTGATCTTTGAAATTAAAAATGTGTCGGCCGGTTGACATAGGTGGGTTGTACACGGGGGTAAGTATTTAAAAACGGTTCTTTTTTGTGCTAAAACGGCCGCTAATGTAGGGGTTAAATTGTGCCCCGTACAATTGTCCACCCAAATGAATTTGATGGGGTTGTGTGGGTCCGCTTAGTATACCCTAGGTTCGTCAAAGTACTGTGGGAATATACTTTGATCCATCCAACCCTTTGGTCCCATTCGGTAAGAAACTCCGAGGATGTTGTCATCTAAACCCCGGATAGGATAATTCCTATTTTCATTGCTAAAAATAAGTATGGAAGGTTCTATGATTGATCTACGCCCCCCTGAAATACGTACAACCATAGTTATTGCTTCTCCGCCGCCTACAACATCCGCGTATTTAACTGAAATGTCCCCCCGAAATCCTAGAGCTCGTCCGTTGTCCATGTTAATTGTAAAGTGGGTATCATCTAGGTTTTCAATTAGATTTTCATCAAAAACGCCCGATTGAAATCCCCGTTGTAAAGTTCCTAAATGATGTGCGGTGTTTTTTTCGATTTGCGTCTCTTTTTCCAGGCTACAACTTAAACGGCCCCGTTGAGATAGTAAAACAATGCTATTAACATCCATGAATTGCCCCCCCCCGTCCAGAGAATGAGAAAGAAGAAAAAAAAATTATGTGGGAGAAAATACCTGGCGAAGATAAGCTGAAGTTGTATGGCGAGGATAAGCTGAAGTTGTCAGGAGCGATTATGAGCTGCAAAGAGCAACAAATTTAGCCCACTGATCAGCCCATTCTCTTACCCACTGATTTAGTCCATTATCTTACCCATTGATTTAGTCCATTCTCTTACCCACTGATCAACCCATTCTCTTACCCATTGTCGGTATTTATGAGTTCTTCATGTTCTGTCCGATGAGGATAATCTGAACTGCAAAGAGTGCACCAAACTCATGAGTGGCCAGGTTTTCTCTCCTCATGCACTTCATGAGCGCTCATGACAGCTCATGAAACTCATCAAATGCACCTCATGCACCTCTTTTTCCAAGGTCTCATTCAAGTCACCATAGAAAAGAAACACAACACAAACAGAAAACTCACCAGAAACAACCAATGACATGATGGAGGAGTTCAAGAGTGGAAGATGCAAGCATGGGGATGATATAGGTATGAGGATGGCAAATGGGGAGAGTAAAGACATGACAGCTGTTAGGTGGTTGATTGGGGTTAGTTGGGGATTGATTGGAGTTTACATTTATGACATTGGTGACTTACACTATTTTATTGGGGTTAGGTGGTTGAATGGTGTTTCATTAATGGCATTGATGGCTTCCACTATTTTATTGGGATTAGGCGGTTGATTGGGGTTACATTAATGGCATTGGTGGCTTACACTATTTGTCAACTCATTTACAAGAAGAAGAAGGATGCCGGTTTCCGAAGGGAACCGGCGTGAATAAAATGTCTATTCGTTCCACTACCAAGACCATGCCCACTGGACAGGGAATTAGTGAGCTGAAACTACTTCCCCCTTTCGAGGGTAGACACTATGTAACGCGTAGCCAGAAACCAACCAAACAATTAACCAACCACGACCTAACAACTAATCAAACAAGTAGCACAAACCACACAATCAGCCAATAAAGAAGAGTCAAGGTGGCGAAGTTTTTAAGGGGGGTCTTGTGTATTAGGGAGGGGTTGGTTGTTTTCGATTTTGCGTTTATGTAGAAGAATAGACATGGCATATTGGATAGCGATGGTGTGGATGTTTTTAAAGGTAGTTTTAATTGTTTCAATGGGTATCTTGAAGGTATCTTCTAGGGTTTTCATAGATGGGGTAAAGGTCGTGGCATGAGCGCCGGATGTGATTACAATAAGGGGGTCCACATTCCATCCGAGGGCAATGATGTCGTCAATAAGGGGTTGGTATTTATTTATTTATTTTTGGATTGTTTCCGGGGAAAATCTATCGTTGCAATATGTGAATTCAATGAATTGAATGGTGTAGTCTTGGTTGATGTTATCGGGTGGTGGGTCATTATATGATAAGCCTCTAACAGAAAGGATGTCCGGTTTGAGCCTAGCGTTGCAATGGCATCTTTGAGTCATACACGAGCATGGGAGTAGCCAAGGGGGGACCGTATTTTCTTGTGGTTTGTTATTAAAAGTGACGGCGTTCATTAGTATAAAATATCTTGATTTATTGTGGGATGTGATTAGTTTTCAGACTTCCCATACCGCTTTATTATGTCTTTTAACAATTAGAGAGTGTATGTGGTGGTTTTGGCATTTGAGTAGAACATGAAACCATGTGTTCGGGTCCGTTGAGGGGCATATGGGGCATGTTATGGATGGAAATCTTTCTATTCCAAAGAAGAGTTGTTTGGGAGCGTTTCCCATATACTGACCAGTACGGAATTTGATGAGGCATGTTATTTGCAAGTCTGAGATGATGGGGTTTTTCCAAAAGTTTGTAGAGAATTCATTGTCTATGTCGTTATTGTTAGTCCATTTTTCTATGTTAGAAATGATTTCTGAGATTGTGTCTAGGTTGTTGTAAAGGTCTTGTTTTTTGAGATATTTGCCCAAAAATCTAATTGGGCCTTTGTCGGGGGTATCTTCTTTGGAAGGCCAATCTTCTTTTTGAAAGTAGTATGGGGTAGCATGGGCATGTTCGTGTGGGTCTTTGGCACTTTTGTGTGTTTTTTCTCAGCCTTCTTTTGCTAATTTGTCTGCTTGTTCGTTGCCGCCAATATTGGCATGGACTCTCACTTTGTGGAGGGTTGTGATTTGTGTACGATTTTGTAACATTTGGACCATTGATGTGAATATGGTTTGGTCGGGGTGGCTATTGTGAAGGATAGGGTGTGTTATTTGAGTGTTTAGTAGGTACAGTGCATTTATACAATCTGTGAATATATGTGCGGGTTCATCATTGTATTTTGTTGTGATGATTTGTAGTGTTTTGTGAATGGCCATGAGTTCTGCTCTGAGGATATTTTGTAGTCCATGGAGTCTTTTGCCTAGTTTAATTTCTTCGGTAGAATTATATATGCCATAGCCAGTTTTTTCTCTGCGCCAAGAGCCCGGGCTTATTTGTTCTGGTGGTTTAAAGGAGCCATCGGTGTAATAACTGTGTGCGGGGTTAAATTTTGGTGTGGTATGAGTTGAGTAGTTTGGAAGAAGGGGAAGTGTGACGGAGTAGTTTAATGTGTTGTTGACATAGTTTAGTTTTGACCAGTTTTTACTTTTGTTTACGGGGGTTTGTATGGGTGTTGGTGGGGCCAGTTTTGTGTATAGTCGGTGTATGTCTAGATTGTCTGTTATAGAGATAAGTTTTGCAAGTTGTTCTAGGGAGCAAAGGGTTTGATTTTGATTATGGACGCATAGTATTTGTAATGTAGATGGCTCGATTTGAGGAGTGACTTGTAGATATTAAGGGTACACAAGGTTTTAGAGATGAGAGAAGAGTAGCTCCGCAAAACCTGGTGAGGAGAGGTTTCTAGGTGTTAGGCGCAATTGCAATGCACACATCAATGAGGGTTGCTGGGCTCATTGTAAATCCCTGTGTGCACGTCCTTTGTTGCTGAACGGTATGCTTATGGTGTGCAAAGTGTTGAGGGATTGCGTATCTTAGATCTATTGATGCAAAGTATGTAGGAGGTTGCAACAATCTAGAGCTAGTTTGGGAGAGTAGATCTGTGGCGGGGCTCTGTGTTGGCCCAGATCTAGATCTAGAGGTTGCAGCCCCATATCATCTCTCAATCAATTAGATCCAGATTTAGGTTACCATGACACCATAGACATGCCATACACCTTACCTCTCCTCAACCAGAGCATCAGCACTACTATGAAGAAGAACCACTGCCTACAGAAGACACGAAACAGCCACCGAGACACAAGATCACTCTATCAAGGACAACATTCAACAAAATCAGCTAAGTTTTTTCATTACAATACGCTGCCTACATCGTTTCACAGTATAGAATCTAAGTCTAATTGCAAAAGGCATCTTGCAAAACCTCATGTTAGGAAATGTAAGTTAGGGTCACATACAACTAGGAAAGTAGTGGAAGCAAGTGTATTTCATAACCCCGCAGAAATAGAGAAGAACAGATGCCTACTTGGCACAACTGCAGACCATTCACACATAGAGCCCACCCATAATCAGCAGCAGTTCAGCACTACGAAGGAGAGGCGCCTACGTCTAATCTGTGAAGACCTACAGAATCTACACTCCTACACTGAAGCAGCAGCAGCACCACACCGAAGATCCAAAGCAGCCGCACCAACATATCAAGATCAACACACCTGCAGTCAACAACAACAGGACCAGGGCGTAAACAACATGACATCAGCCTCAACTCAAAGAATCAAGCACGATGACACAGCACCTCCAATGACCAAGATCGAGCAGCACATCAGACTCCCGAAAAACAAGCTCATGCACGAGGTCGCCGCGCACATGAGGAACGTGTTATCACACACGGGTGGTGCAAGAGGACCGAGTACCGAAATCGGAAATAGCACATGGGTGGAGCAATTCGCAACGATGAAGACGCAGCTCCAGAAGGTGCCCAAGAAAAGCCACGAGGCTGCGGCGGTTCCAGAGGCCGCGGCGGACGACTTCGCCCCCAAGACCCACGTCGTAAACAGAATGACATCAACTTCAACGAAAGGAGACAAGCACAACGACTCATCACCACCACTGGCCAAGGTAAGTATTCCTACCCCTAGTTTATACATCATATGCTTCCAATTTACTTTCACCAGGGAACACTGCAACATCATTTGCCGAAGACAACGTCGATTTAGAGAGCAGGAGCTAAAAGAAAAATCAACGACATACAAGAGTCCACCAAAATCAACAAGGAAGGAAGTGCAAGACCATGGACTCCACACCTTGGACAGCCCCACATCAAGACCACCGCAGCGACAACACCACCAAACACATCAACTACAAGCAAGCAAGACCTCAAGACACCAAATAAACAACAGGTACGTACAGGTAAGCAACCTCAACATTTCCTCGTTTCCTGTCTTCTCTGGTAAGGAAACACCACTAAATACTAGTAGGATGCCCAAGGACATGCAACTCACAAGGAAGTCTGGACAACCACTAGTACACAGACGAAACCCTAGCCGGCAATACAAAAACAACGAACTTTCGAAAGAGCAGGACTCAAACTTCCATCCAAGCCAAGACAATCAACCAGCCGCAACTCAACGGCTCCCAGAAGAAGCTAACCCTAGAAGATCAACAACCCAAAAACGAAGATGTTCATCAACCACAACTACATCCATCAAACACGAGCTCAACACAAGGTATATATCTCACCATCACTTTACTCTCAAACCCTCTTACATTGCTATACCACGTAGACACCCACTCCCATCGCTGTGGAGACACTGCGACATCTGCTCAGCCCAAGTTGAGGGCAAGTACCTGCTTGAAGCCACGAAGGACCAACGGAGGAGAGAGACGTCACCCCCAAGATCGGCCTGGACACTCCTCGCCTTGACTACCTACGACAGTGAAGAACGGTTTACTCCCTTCCTTGTAATCTTGTTGTCTTTTATGGGGATTGTTTGTAAACTGACAGTCGTTAACAGGACGCTAACATGTGCCTCACAGAGAGAACGGCACCTGCACCTGCAGACAATAGTAGAGGAACTTCTGTTAAATGTCGCATCTCACGCAGTACACATACAGGTGAAGTACAGAACGAGTAAAGCTATCCAGACTCACCGCCGAAGCCCGCAGCAGACCAACTCGAGGATCCATCAGCCGAAGTCGAAGTCGAGAAACTGCCCCGCAGGTGGACCCCAAGGCACACACCGACGCAAGAAGGACCAAGAAGCCCTGTCCCAAGACCCGAATGCCGAGCACATCAACAGAACAAAGAGCAAGGAGACTGCACCACGAAGAAGGTCTGCGCAAGATCCAAACAAGTCGCCACAGACAACCGCTGTAGAAGACCGATGTAGGTGGAAGAAGATTGCCAACAGGCGCAGAGGGAGACCACACACTTACGAAGAAGGGCCGACGAAGCCCGACCAACAACACGTCAGGCGAGACTGCTGTGCCGGCGCAAGTGAAGTCCAAAGACTGCATACGAGCGAAGACGACCACTCCCAACGGCCGCGACTCCACCACATCCTCCCGGAACCTCGGCAAACCCCGCAGCTGGTCCGCCGACAGACGCCCAAGCGCTGGTCCTGCAAACGGGTTGCGGCAACTCCGCCGACGTCCCAAGAAACCCTAACCTCGGTAACGGCTCCAGAAGTTCTACAAGAGCGAAGAGAGCGCCAACTGCCTGCCCAAGATTGGAAGAGATCCGTTCGGGGATCATTCAAGGACCATCAGCTCGGCAAGAAGAAGCGAGCCGCGATAAGAGAGGTACTTTCCACGCTACATCAACCTGGAGAAGAGAAGTGCGCGACATCTGGAAGGGGACCACCAAGCTACGCCAACAAACCTTGTCTTTCGCGTACTACAAGAACCGTAGTGGTGCTCACACCAACCAGACAGAGACTTCAGCTACAGGCAAGCGAGAGGTACACCACCACACGGGGGGACCATCAAATCAAGACTCTACCCCCTAGGCTGCAAGGTGGAATTACACACTCAGGTTTTACTTCTTTCACACCCCCATTACAATTTATTGATCTTTGCCAACTTTGGGATTATTATGCAATCCAAAGGACATGTAAACAAAATGTATTAATCAAGCCAGTTACTTGGGGAGGTGCCCAATATTTTGGCGCCTCCCATGCGTGTGTATGTGTAAAGGTCAATGCGCTGTACTTCCAACCTTTAGAAATTGTTTTAGTATCTTGTTGGTACACCATTAGAACGAATTTCCACCCCTTCTTGATAAACTCTCCTTCGAAAAGCCCTCAACATATGTTGGGGGGAGAAGCTGAGATCAAGAGGATAAGGGGTAACGAGATAATACGATGTACCTTTAGAATTGACATTTTTTGTTATTGCTACAGCATGTCTCAATATCAAGATGGTGCAACCTCCTCCAAGCGCTTGTTTATTGATGTGGTTGAGGAAAACCCTGGTCCAGTAAACGTCAATCATAACCTTCTATTTATCACAAACACTACCCAGAAAAAAGTGAAGGCAACAAGTTTGCCTTACACTGAATACTGGTTAGGATATCATGCAATGAATATGATGGCAAGGACCAATGGAAGTGAGAAAATACCATTAGTTAGTATTGAGGAATTGGTCAAGTCCGGCCTAGACATAAAAGAGGCAAGGGAAAGCTTCGAAGCACTACCCTCATTTCCATTCGTTGCCCAAAAAGAATGGGCAGCCACAAGGATAGACGGGAAAGAGGGTAACCACTTCAACCTCACTCAACTTCCAAGTGAAGTTGAGGTGGACAGTAATGGTTATGCATTGGATTACCATGTGGCAATTCAATTCGAACTTGGCGATCAAATTTGGTTGAAAAATGTTGTATTAGGTATGGTCAAAGCTAGATTGAATGAAATGAAAATCCCTACCGGGACAGGTATTGGTGAGCCCATTGCCATCTTTTGCCACCACCAAACAGACAATTGGAATGGGCTTATTAAGATACACCTAAAAAACCCAGGCTCGGATGGTAGAGGACTATTGAAAGGTTTAAGACCTTTCATTCTCATCTTGAATGAAGGAATCCCACACAAAGGAAAAGTATGCAAGTCATACGATTCCCTTGCCTTTTCACACCTCCTATCCGTCAAAATATCCGGCCCAAACCTTGCAAACAAGGAGTCTTTTGAATTGCATTCAGAAATTGTTAGAGAGAGTTTTGCTAGAGGTCAAGACTTTGAAATAACCGGGGTGGAAAAAAGGGGCCCATCCGATTTTGCATGGGTCAAAACCCCCTCCCCGGAACAAGCGGCGAAAGTAAAAGACTATAAAGTCTCATTCTCCAATGAGATCTTTTTGCCGGTTTTTGCAACTAGGAAGTTAGATGAAGATGAAATTGCAAAAAAGAATTGTCTTATCCTTATTGCCAAAAACCTTAACAAGACAAAAAATGAAAAAGAACTTGCAATTGGAATCAAGTCTATATTCGGCGAAGAGAATGTGGTTGATATATTCTTCAAGCTTGAACACGGGCGGCATGTAGGGACATGTAACATTGAATGTCTAAACGCTGCGGTATACAAAAAACATGTCAAACAAAGTAAAAAACTTCACGGAAAGTATGTCATGTTTACCCCTCATCCTAAAAGTTTAGATGGAAGTAACAAACCGAGTGCGGATGAACTTACAAGACTAGGATTTTCCGATATAAACTCAGCAGTAGTAAACGCCGTGATAGCCATGGAGAATGGACCAAACAAGGGCAATGGGGTCACCCTCGACCAACTTCGAAAGGAAATGAAGACTATGAAGGGGGAGATCGTACAAGAGGCCAAACAATACGCGGATATGGTACAAGCCAACACGGTGAAATCTCTTAGAGGAGAAATGTCAACTCTCCGATCCCAACTGATTCAAACAATCATGGCGGCCGAATCTCAAGCATCGGAAAGAGAGCAACGGGCCATTGAAGGCAAGATGGACTTGTCAAACTAGCATTGTCAAACAACGCTATAAACAAAGAATACACAACAGTATATATATATACTATAATATATAATATAATAAACAATCTCCAAAATACATATAAAATTAAAATAATAAAAATAATAATAACTCTAGTGTATTTATACACTATTAAACACAACAAATACAACCAAAATATAAATAACAACTTAATTAAAAATAAACAAGGATTTAATTCAGTATATTTATATACTAAAACAACTATTATAAAGTTACAGAAAAGTTATAATAATACACATAGGACACAAAACATGATACCTCTACACACTACTAAACAAACCAAAAACGACAACAAGAACAAAATACAACAACAACAACAACAACAACAACAACAACAACAACAACAACAACAACAACAACAACAACAACAACAACAACAACAACAACAACAACAACAACAACAACAACAACAACAACAACAACAACAACAACAACAACAACAACAACAACAACAACAACAACACTCCACACCCCTCCCACTAGCAGCCATAAACATTACTCATTGCAGACTATCAATTATACTTTGCGGAGACATAGAAACTAATCCCGGCCCAATGACAAATGTCTTCCACAACCATCCTAAAACACACAAAAGATTATCAAAAATATATTTCATTCCAAATACTATAAAACTCCACCCTGAATATCAACAACTAGCATCCTCCTTTGCACCACTTCTAAAAAACAATCACACTCTTCACCAAAACTATTCCACCCTCTACCCCAACATCTCCCGCTACATACACCAAAAAAAATACAACCACCCATCCACACATATCTTATTCGCCATAATTACCACCCTCCACCCTTCTATAGACGAATGCAATATTATCACCAACCAGCATCCTACCAACGTAAATCCAACACATTGGACAAATATATTACTAAACACCCTATCCTCTCTACATAATCCCCCCGAAAGACATATAGACACACTCCACCCATATACCAAATTCCTAGAGGAAAACCAACACCTCCTCGAACACAAAACCTCTCTACACATTGACCTATATAACTTTATTCATAGCCAAACCCCACCCCCTTCTCCCGATGAAGTACAACTAAAATTTCCCTACTTCCCGCATAATCTTATCTTAGAAGCTCTTAGATGCTTTGAACCAATTCACGCTTACACGCACCCCACCCTGACACCCGCTTACATTTCCCCTCCACTCTCTAACCACGACAACATAGACAATAGAAGTACATATATAACCACATGGAACGCCGCAACGTTAAACACTGCTTTACCATGCATCCACAATCTAACCGCCCACACCAACACACCACCCGCCATAATTGCCATACAAGAAACTAAATTAACCGCTACTAAATCCACAAAATACATCCAAAAAATATTCCCCGATTATAAACTTATATTCAATAACACTCATTCTCTCACACGATGCATCCAACAACGCAGGCCATACACACCGGCAAGAGGAGGTCTACTCATGCTCATATACCAATCATATGCCTTCCCCGGAAATATTACTAAAATCCCCACCCCGGCTAATATATCGCCATATCTTCAAATTATTGAAATTACTAACCGACCCCTTCAACCATGGCTCATTCTTCATCTATACATGCCCTCACACACAGAAGACTCGAGGCTTATCCCGGAAATCCAAAATTCCATCACTTCACAAATAAATACACACACTAACCATACTATAATACTCTGCGGAGACTTTAACCGAGATATCGCCCTTATTGGACGACAAAACGGAGAGGTAACTACACCCCCAATGGACTTAGACTACCAATGGCGAAATTATACGGATAACCTAGGGTTATATCTAATCCCAACCAATACACAATACTCTCGTCAAGGTGGACATAATTACACACACACTAGCCTAATTGATGGATTTTACATTAAAACACCTAACCATATCCGTTATACATCTACCACAAATACCATAACCAACTTAAACTCGGACCACTTCCCAATCCAACTCAATATTCCTCACAACACCCTTATAAGTAGACCTCCCACAAACATCAACTTAAATGATACTAAAATACTAAATCCCATTCCAAAAGAAAACCTTCATAACTTTAATACAATATTCTTTGAAAAAAACTCACTACAAATAGACTCCCTTACAGATATTCTTTCTAACCACCAACACCTCACACCAACCCAATGGGAAGAAGCTTGCACAACTCTTGACAAACTTATTAATGAAATTTCTACCACACTAGAAAAAACTTGTAAAGCGCCCCCAATTCCACAACTTACACCTAGAACCTCAAAACAAGGGGGATATCTCCCGAGAAAACTAGCTAAAAAGTGGAAACAACATCTCACCACATACCACACCATACGTAAAACAATTTACACCGCTAAAACTAATCAAAATTGGCAAACCCACCCCATAATCTCCGAACTACAAAACCTCCGTCACCCTCATATCCCACAATTACCATTACCCAACACATCCCAAGAAGAATGGCTAAAAGACATTGCAATCATTGCAAAAATTGCCAATAAAGAAGCTCGAAAAATTACTACAAAATACGCACGAGAATGTGTCAAAAAAGCCATATCCAAGTATCGCCAACTATACGAATCTAGTCCAAAAAAGATTAATAGAAAAGTCTTTAAAAATAACACAAACCTGCCACTAGATTGCATATTAGACCAAAACAATAACATTCTAACCAGCCCTGATGACATCGCAAACGAAATTCATTATCAACAATCAATAAACAACAGACCAACCACCCCCCCATGTCACTTCCAACCACAACACACATCAAAATGCACATGCGGAGTTAGGCAATACCCGTGGCATGACTTAGACGGATTTACCATTGACAAAAGAGGCGAGCCAACAACACCTCTCCACACATATTATAGTAGAGAAACATATAACATGTGCCTAAAAAATTTGGGAACTAACAAAGCCCCCGGTCCGGACCATATACCTAACTCAATTCTAAAAAACATGCCACTAAGATTCCACGATCTCCTATCACTATTCTTCCTTCACTGTTACAAGCAAAAATCCATTCCCGCATCTTGGAAAACAAGCCTAACAATCTTATTATACAAAAAAGGAAACCCATCTGTGTTACCTAACCACCGACCTATTGCCCTAGCTAACACCATCTACAAATTATACACTAGTACACTAACATCAATATTATCGGCGTACGGGGAAATACACCAAATATTACACGAAAGCCAAGAAGGGTTTAGAGCCGAGAGAAGTACCACACGGCAACTTCAAACCCTCATTGCCGCACTTGAAGACGCAAAATTCACTAATAAAGACATTTACATACTCTACATCGACTTTAAAAACGCATTCGGCTCCATTGACCACCCTCGATTGCTAGCCATAATGAGTGATCTTGGATATCCGGAAGACGCAGTCAAACTGGTTGGTAATATATACTCCCAATCCACCACTACATACACCGGAGAATTTTTTGGTAAAACACACCCTATCCCCATCCAACGTGGTACCATCCAAGGCGATACATTGAGCCCATACCTCTTCATTATTTTTCTAGAACCTCTATTGAGATGGCTACAAAGAGGCAATAATGGCTACACATTTGGCACCTCAAAAATCACCGTAAACTCGGCCGCATACGCCGACGATCTAGCGGCCATCTCTGGTCGCCTTAAATCACTCCAAACCCAACTAGACAAAATAGACAAATTTTGTCTATGGACCGGGATGGAACTTGGTGTCCAGAAATGTGCCGTAACTGGGTGCCCAAACAAATCAAAAATAAACCCAACTGCCTTCAAAGCCCTCATTCAAGCTACCAATATCCAATATCGTAACCAACCAATCCCGGTTCTCAACCAAAACCAATCCTACATATACCTTGGAATAAACCTAGTCCCATCGTTAAAATGGAAAATCCAAACTCACGCTACTACCACAAAACTTATTAAACAATGCAAGGAACTTACATTGTGTCCGGCCACATTGCAACAAAAAATAAAAATGATTGATACCGTCATACGTCCAGGTATCTCATATAGTTTCTATGCGGTCCCGTACTCCATGCCCGCCATAAACAAACTTGATAAAAAAATCATAGCTATACAAAAGAAAGTATGCGGACTCCCTAATTGCACGCCAAATGTCATAACACAACTCCCCCACGAACTATTCGGATTAGAAGCTTTCTCCCTCAAAAATGCTTATCTACGTTGCATTGGAGAACAACTCCAAAATGCACTTAACGACAAGGGACGACTAGGATTAATCTATAGTGGACTCCTTCGGCACATCCTAGCCATTTATGGAGGAGCACAATACCTCCATAGACTTAAAAAAACTGATTGTCTTCGGTCCCCCATTACCCGCACACTATTTCTACTCAAAACAGAAGGCCAAACATTTCTAAAAAGCACACTAGAAGATTTCCTACTAGGCCCCGCGCCGCTCGAACTAAATTGGGCAAATGAAATACATAGCCTCCCTATACTCGACCGACAATTATCTGACAAACTCCTACAAAAACTTATCTCTGCAAACATTACCGATCTAAAACAAATTACACTACCAAATGGAACACACCTCATGGACGATAAGAGCTACAAAACATTTTACGGTACCCCTCACAAATTAATAAAAAGTGCACTAAATATTGCTAAGCAATTATTTTGTCATCCTCCATGCCTCCCTATATGCCCCAACCCTTGCAACACTCACGCCACACCGTACACACTCAAAGACTCATACATCATCGATCACAATGACACCCACCATAACACCAATCTCCCATTAACCCCTCCAAACTCACCACATTCACGACCACATACCCCTCCACCACACATATTAAAAAATCCCTCCATACATCCAATAAACAACATAACCGCGCACAAACATAGAAAATATATTGACTCTCACAATATAAGCAAACAATATACGTCATACCTATGCCATTGGTCCCACAATAACACCTCCTACGCCAAATGGCTCCCACAACGAAATCTTTTTCCTTGGCACAACCCAAATACTTCATTACATAACATCGTCATCCTCACACAATACTACCTTAGAACTCAAAACAATCACTACCTAAATATCATACAATTACATCACCCTCAAGCACAACCTCGAGATAATAGATTTGTCACGCCACCTCTTATTATCCCCCTCCTTAACATCCTTACAACCGAATGCAACCCCGAAACAGACATCCTCGCACAAACAAATACTATTAAAATACAACAAGATAATGCCCACATATACGAAGGTAATGGGAGACACCTAATTACCATACCACTCACTAGACTACATTGGCTATGGAACCAATATCACAATGCACTACAATCCTCCATTAGCATTGAACCAATACCCCAAACTTTTGAAACCGAAATTGTTTGGCTATACCAAAGATATAACTACCGAATACCCAAAAATGACCCCCTTAAAAATGCACACTACACATTACCCGATCCTATCCTAGACTACCTTATTACATCCCTGAATATCACACATTCATACTTCTCATCCCCCGTTACATGCCCCACAAAAATCTCAAAATTTTACTCTCCATTCGAACGCGATATGATTTTTGGTTCTCTTGGTAAAGCTTTTGATTACAAGTGGAGTGGAATAGGCCTTGCACACCCTCACAACGGAGAAGAAACTCAACAAGCAATACATTGGGCACGCCTAGCGGCAAATAATGACCCCAACCACAACATCACCATTATTATCACTCCCGACAATCATTGGTACCATAACCCTAACCCACACTTAGGCCCATTCCCGGACTCCCACATCATAGTACTATTCGAAGCGGACTCTATGACATACAAAGAACCCACTATACCACCGCAAATACAAACACCCCGCCTTGAACCGGCAACTCTACGTATCTTATGTATACACCAACAAACTTGTGAAATAGGTACTCTAGACAACCTTACTCATCTAACTTTGATAGCAAAAAATCTAAACATTAACAAGGTCTATACCGCAATTGCTTCTCCCACACCCATTTCAACCCGTGTAAATCGCAACAAAAAATGGTCTAAAGCCCCCCACACAAACATCTCCACATCACAAATTGCCGAATTAAGCCTCCCCCTCTCCTACTACCAAATTAATACAGACCCTAAATTTGACCCCAACTTCAGCTACTACACTGACGGCTCCTTCAAAGAACCAACCGAAGTAAGCCCGGGACATTGGCATCGTGAAAAAGCCGGTTATGGGATATACAATTCAACCAAACAAATTAAATTAGGTAAAAGACTACATGGACTCCAAAATATTCTAAGAGCCGAAATGATGGCTATACACAAAACCCTTAAAATAATCACCACCCAATACCCACACGAACCGGCTCACATTTTTACAGATTGCATAAATGTACTATACCTCCTTAATACACATATTAAACACCCTACTTTACACAATAGTCACCCGGATAAAACTATCCTTACATCTATGGTTGAAATGCTCCAAAACCGTACACAAATTACTACACTCCATAAAGTCCGTGCCCATGCTAATATCGACGGTAATGAACAAGCCGACAAACTAGCAAAGGAAGGAAGAGAAAAAACCCACAAGAATGCCGAACACCCATACGAACACGCCCATGCCACCCCATACTACTTCCATAGATATGAATGGCCCTCTATGGGTGAAACTCCTGACAAAGGCCCCATACGATTCTTGGACAAATACCTCAAAAAACATGATCTTGTAAATAACCTAAAACAACTTACAGAAAACTTCCCCAATATTGATAAATGGACTGGCAACCCAAACATTCATAACGTTCTATCCAACAATTTTTGGAAAAACCCCATTATAACGGATTCACAAATCACATGCCTAATCAAATTTCGCACCGGACAATACATGGGGAATGCCCGTAAACAACTCTTCTTTGGAATAGAAAGATTCCCTACAATTACATGTCCAATTTGTAACACCACGGACCCAGACACATGGCTACATGTCTTACTCAAGTGCCAAAACCCCCATATACACTCACTAATTGTCAAGAGACACAATAAAGCCGTATGGGCTATTCGTAAACTACTCATATCATCAACCAAATCTCGGTGTTTCATTCTCATGAATGCCGGAACCTTTAATGACAATCCACAAGAAAATACGGTCCCTCCGTGGCTATTACCATGCATCTGTAATACCCAAAGATGTCATTGTAATGCAAGATTCAAACCGGACCTACTATGTGTTAGAGGACTTTCTTACAAAGACCCCCCACCAAACCATATAGACCCTAATCTCACCATCCAATTTATTGAATTCACATACTGTAATGATAGATTCTCCCCGGACACCATCTCAAACAAAACAAATAAATACCAACCACTACTTGATGATATTCAAGCACTAGGATGGAAAGTAGACCCCCTCATTGTTATCACCGCGGGTGCTAGAGCCACCACCTTCATCCCCTCAATGACAATTATTGAAGAAACCTTTAAAATCCCCATCACTTCAATCCAAACCACCTTTTCAAATATTAACACTAATGCAATTCAACATGCTATGTCAATACTCCTACATAAACGTAAACTTGAAAACAATCAACCCCTTCCGGACACTTTAAACCCCCCTCCATAGATCTACACTTGCATTTTTGCACTCTTTGTACTTGCCCTCCCTCTTTTAAAAACTTTTTGGGACCTCGGGTCCTTTGATATTGGTTACTTGCTACTGGTACATAGTGTCCACCCTCGAAAGGGGGAAGTAGTTCCATACTACTAACCCATGCCCGGTGGGCATGGACTTAGTGGTGGAACGAACGGACACTTTACTCACGCCGGCCTCCTCCGGGGACCGGCGTTCTTCTTCTGGCTCGATTTGGGGTTTTTTTAGCTCGGGTGGAATAGTAGGTTCTTCGTATGGTATTGTGTCTGCCTCAAATAATGCAATGATATGTGAGTCTCGAAATGGGTTTAAATGTTGGTTGTTGTTTTCGTACCAATTGTTGTTTGGTGTGATGATGATTGTATTTGTGTTATTTGGATCGTGTTTGGCGGCAAGTCTAGCCCAATGTATGGCTTGTTCCATGTCCTTCTCGTTGTGGGGGTGAGCTATACCATTACCAATCCATTTATAGTCAAAGGCCTTACCTAGGGATCCGAATATTTTGTCTCTTTCATAAGGTGAATAGAATTTTTTTCGTTTGGTAGAACATGTGACCGGGGAAGAAAAGTATGATTGTTCGATGTTGAAGGATGAGATTAGTGAGTTTAAAATGGGAGTGGGTATTGTGTATTGCGCATTTTTAGGGGGTCCGTTTTGGTATTCGGTATTTATATCTTTGGTATAGCCATATTAGTTCAGTTTCAAAGGGTTGGATCGTTGGTTCGATGTTTGTTGGGGTTTGTAACTTTGTATTATATTGGTTCCATAGCCATTGGAGTCTAGTAACGGGGATGGTGTGTAAATGTCGGCCATTTTCTTTGTATAGATGTGCTTGGTTGTTATCTATTTGAATTGTATTTGAGGATGTAAGGATATCATTTTCGGGGTTACATTCTGTTGTGTAGATGTTTAAGAGTGGGATAATTATGGGTGGTGTTACGGCTCTTGAGTCTGAGAGTTGTTCTTGGGGGTGGTGGGCTAGGATGATATCCGAGTATGTTTTGTTTTGAATTTTTTGGTAGTATTGTTTTAATTTTTCGGTGTTATGTGTGGAAGTATTGGTGTCGTGTCGTGGAAAAAGGTCTCTTTGGGGAAGCCATTTATTGTATGTATTATTATTGTGTTGCCATTGGCATAAATATTTTGTGTAGGTATTTTGTATGTTATTTGTGTCTGTGTGTTGGATGTGTTT
Organism: Bryoerythrophyllum caledonicum; assembly: GCA_963971425.1. Classification (NCBI taxonomy): domain Eukaryota; kingdom Viridiplantae; phylum Streptophyta; class Bryopsida; order Pottiales; family Pottiaceae; genus Bryoerythrophyllum; species Bryoerythrophyllum caledonicum. Next base: position 17,655,972 of record OZ020524.1, on the reverse strand, counting down.
ATGGCGTATGATGTTCTTAATGGGGTATGTGGTAGGGTTTTTGGGGATGTATGTTGGGGGATGGGGATGGTATGTATGTGGGGGGTTACTGGGATTGATTGTTGTGGGGATATTTCTTGGGTATATGTTATTGTTGAGGGTGGTGAATGAATCTTTAAGTATTTGAGAGTATACGTGTATGTTACAAGGAGTATTACATGTAGTGGGGCATGTTGGGTGGCAAAATAGTTGTTTAGCAACGTTTAGGGCACTTTTTATTAGTTTGGATGGGGTGAAGTGGTAGGTTTTGAAGTCCTCATTGTTCATGATGTGTGTGCCGTTGGGTTAAAGTAATTTGGGTTAATTTGATAATATTTTTTGAGAGGAGTTTTTGTAGAAGCTTTTGGGAGAGTTGGGCATTAAGTGTGTTGTGGTTTAATGTTTCTTGGCGCCATAGTATTTCTAGTGATGTAGGACTGATGAGGAAATTTAGGAGCGTTTTTTAAGGTGGACTTTAGATATGTGTTTTAATAAGAAGAATGTTCGTGTGATTGGTGATCTTATGCAGTCACTTTTTTAAATTCTCGGTATGTATTCGGCGCCACCGTATTGGGCAAGGACATATTGAGTTAATCCATTATATATTTTTCCAAGTCTACCTTTATCATTTAACGCATTTTGTAGTTGTTCGCCTATACATCGGAGATATGCGTTTGAGGGAGAAAGCTTCAAGTCCAAATAGGTTATGTGGGAGTTGTGTTATTGCGTTTGACATGCATTTTGGTAATCCACATATGGTTTTTTGTATGGCGATTATTTTTTTATCAAGTTTTTTGATGGCTGGCATAGAGTATGGTACACCGTAGAAATTGTATGCCACACCTGGGCGTAGTACGGTATCAACCATTTTTATTTTTTGTTTCATGGTGGCCGGACATGTTGTTAGTTCTTTGCATTGTTTGATGAGTTTCGTGGTTGTAGTGTGAATTTGGATTTTCCATTTTAGTGAAGGAACAAAATTTGTACCTAGGTATAAATATGTTTCATTTTGGTGTAGTGTAGGGATTGGTTGGTTGCGGTAATTGATGTTGGCGGCTTGTATTAGGGCTTTGAAAGTGGTAGGGTTCAGTTTGGATTTATTTGGGCATCCGGTAACGGCACATTTTGGGACACCTACGTCCATACCAGCCCATTTACAATATCTATCAATTTTATTGAGTTGTATTTGGATTGATTTGATTTTGTTGGTTATGGTGGCTAGGTCATCTGCGTATGCAGCGGAGTTTATTATCGTTCGTGATGTGCCAAAAGCATATCCGTTGTTGCTTCTTTCTAGCAATCTAAGTAGTGGTTCTAAAAATATAATGAATAGATATGGGCTAAGGGTGTCCCCTTGTATAGTTCCTCTTTGGATAGGTATAGGTTTTGTTTTCCCAAAGTGTTCACCAATGTAGTAAGTGGATGACTGGGAGTAGATGTTTCCCACAAGTGTAGTTGCCTCTTTTGGGTAACCAAGGTCCGTCATTATTGCTAGTAGTCGGGCATAATCTATTCAACCAAAGGCATTTTTGAAGTCAACGTATAATATGTATATATCTTGGTTAGTAAATTTTGCGTCTTCTAGTGCGGCTATTATAGTTTGAATTTGTCGAGGGGTACTTCTTTCTACTCTAAATCCTTCTTGACTATCATGTAGGATTTTAAATTTTTCACCATATGAGGATAGTATAAAAGTGAGTGTGCTGGTAAAGAGTTTATATATTGTGTTAGCTAGTGCGATTGGCCTATGGTTGGGTAGTATCGATGGGTCGCCTTTTTTGTATAGTAAGATTGTTGCACTTGATTTCCATGAGTCCGGTATTTGTTTTTGTTTATAGCAGTGGGAGAAGAATAGGAATAATAGCTTATGAAATCTTGGGGGCATGTTTTTGAATATTGAGTGATCCGGACCTCGGGCTTTATTGTTACCAAGATTTTGGAGGCATGTGTCATAAGTGGTTCTTTTAAGGTATTTATGTAGTGGAATTTCATATTCACCTCGTTTGTCAAGGGTATATTCATCCAGGTCATGCCATGGGTATTGGCGTACTGCACATGTACATTCGTTTGTATGTTGTCGTTGGTAATTGCATGTTGGTACTGTTGCTCTGTTGGTTATTGTTTGTTGGTTTAATATTTCATTTGCAATGTCTTCTGGGCTAGTTAGAATATTATTATATTGATCTCTGATACAGTCCATAGGTGGAGATTCAAGGTTTTTAAAGACTTTTTTGTTGATTTTTTTTGGGCTGATTTCGTATAATTGTCTATATTTTGAGATGGCTTTTTTAATGTTATCTTTGGTGTATTTTGTGATTATTTTCCTAGCTTGTATGTTGGCTTTTTTTGCAATTAGTGCTATATCTTTTATCCATGTATCATGGGGGAGGTCCGGAGGTGGCGGGGTGAGGATTTCGGTGTGTTGTAGAGTTAGTAGTTCAGTGCATATGGGGTGATTCCGCCATTGAGGGTTGGTTGTTACCATTCTAATGGTTTTTCGTATAGTATGGTATGTGGTTAGGTGTTGTTTCCAAGTTTTAGAAAGTTTGCGGGGTAAGTTACCCACCTTGTTGAGAAGTTCTGTTTGTCATTTGGGGTATTGGGGGTGCTTTACAAGTTTGTTCTAGTGTATTAGAGATTTTATTGATGAGTTTATCTAGGGTGTGGCATGCTTCTTGCCATTGTGCTTGTGTTAATTGGCTATTATTTTCAAGAGTGTTTATCTAGGGTGTTTGTACGGAGTTTTCTTCGAAGAGTTTTGTGTTGAATTTTTCTATGTTGTTTTTTGGAATGGGGTTGAGTGTGCGTATAGTGTCATTATTTAGGATTATAGGAGTTCTACCAATTAATGTGTTATTTGGAATGTGTAGTTGTACTGGTGAATGGTCTGAATTGAGAATAATATCTTTGTTTGTTGTGGAGGTGCATTGTGTATTGTTGTTTGTATTTATATAGAATCCATCTATTAGACTCCAATCTCTATAATTATAGCCACCTTCTCTAGATAATTGCGCATTAGTATTAATGTAGGTGAAGTTTAAGCTTTCTGTGTTAAGGGAGGGTGTTATGATTTCTATTTTGGCGGCCAATTAGCGCTATGTCTCTGTTGAAGTCTCCACATAATAGGTATGTATGATTGGGATTATTGTTGACTTGGGATGTAATAGTATTTTGTATGTCTAAGATAAATCTAGTATCTTTGGGATGGGATGGCATATACATGTGAAAGATTAACCACGGTTGTAGTGGGTGATTAGTGATTTTGATTATTTGGATGTATGGTGATATGTGCATTGGGGTAGGGATTTTGTTGATGTTGCCCGGGAAGGCATATTTTTTGTGTATTAGTGTAAGTAGGCCACCGCGGCCCGGTGTGTATGGTCTTCCTTGTTGAATGCATCTTGTAAGTGCATGTGTACAGTTAAAGATGAATTTATAGTTTTGAAATATGTTTTGTATGTATTTTGTAGATTTTGTGGCAGTTAATTTTGTTTCTTGTATAACTATGAGGGCTGGTGGTGTGTCTATGTGTGACCAAAGTTTGCAAGCTGAGGAGGGCAGTGTTTAGTGAGGAGGCATTCCATGTGATTATGTATGTATTTTCTTGGTTTGATCTTATGTTTTGATTTTGTGGATGGATGTAGGGAAGAGGTGGGGGAGGGTGGGTGTATTCTGGTATAGGGTCTAGACATTTTAGTGATTTGTTTATGAGGTTGTTAGGGAGGTAAGGGAATTTTAGTTTTATTATTTCATTTGAGGGGGGTGTGGTTTGACTATGTATGAAGTCATATAGTTTTTTATGTATTGAGTTTTCATGGTTTATAATGTTTTGGTTGCCTTCGAGGAATTCTATATATGGGTGCGGAGTGTGGATGTGCCGTTCTAGCGGATTTTGTAAGTTTAGTATGTTTTGTAGTAGTGTATTGGTCCATGTGATTGTGTTTAAATTTTGTGGATTTAAGAGATGGTTACATTCATCTATGTGTGGATGAATAGTGACTACTAGTGCATATAGGATGTGGGGTGGTGGATGCGTATTTTTTTGTTGAACGTATTGGACAATGTTTGGATGTGTGGTGAGATGTGTGTGTGTTTTTTAAGAAATGTGCGAAGGATTTTGCAATGTGTCCATATTCTGGTTGTAATTTTATGGTATTAGATATGAAGTATATTTTGGCATTTTTCTTATGTGATGAAGGGTGTGTTTTTAGTATATCAGGCATTGGGCCTGGGATAGTCTCAATGTCACCTCCTAAAATTAGTAGGAGTTTTATGTGTTCTGGTTTGGTGCCTTGTTTTAGAATTTTTGTTTTTCGTGTAACTATGTGAAGTTGTTTTTTGTTCTTTGTTCTATCATAGTTGTGTTTGGTCTGTGGTGGGAGGGGGCTTTTGTTTTGGTGTGTTACTATTTTTTCTTTTGTTGTATTTCTGGTGGTTTTTTTGTATATAGTTACTAGTTGTTTTGTGTTTAGGGTGAGTTTGCGTATATTAATTCGTCTGTGTTTAGTTCTATGTTTTTGTTTAGTTCTAGTTTGGGAACTGGCGTTCTTCTTTTTTATGTGTGTATTTGTGTTTATGTATGCGTGTTTGTGTGTATGTGATTTATTTTGTATTTTTTTGTATGTTTGTTTGTTATTTATTTTCTTATTTGTTTGTGTAGGTATGTGTATTTTTTTTGGTGTATGTATATGTATTTTGGTATTGTGTACATGTGTGTGTGTATGTGTGTGTGTGAGTTCTTGTGTTTAGTGTTTGGTATTTGGTATAATAGTTGGAATAGTGTTGGGTATAGTATTTGTATAAGTATCTTTTAATATAGTTTTGATGATTGGTATAATGGTTGGATATTTTGCGAATGTATTTGTAGTGTAAGATGTATTTGGTATTTCTGTGATAGTCCGTACCATATATGATTGTAGAGTGTGTGGGGATAATATTAATGAGAGGGAGGTATTTGTTTATGGTATTTTTGTGGTATAGTGTTTTAGTGGGTCTTTGTTTTTTTGGTTTATATATATATTTTTTATGGTTTTTTATGCTTTTGTTTTTATTATTTAATGTTGTGTTTTTCTTTGTGGTTGTATGTGTGTTATTGTTTATGGTATTTGTGATTGTTTTGTTTGTATTTGTGGTGTATGTAGTGGTAGTTGAAGTGATGATGATTTTTTTGGTTTATTGTTTTGTTTTGGTTTATTGTTTTGTTCGGTGTTTGTTTTTGTATCTTGGTTTGAGTTAGTCTAAATGTGTAGATATTGATTTATGTTTTTGCATTTTTTTTGTGTGTGTTGGATTTTGTGTTTTTATTTATGTATGTATGTGTTTTGTAGGTAGTATTTTTATTTGTGTATATATATGTATTTGTATGTATGTTTTGAGAGTTTGTAATTGTATGTATTTTAGTAGTTGTATTGCTATATGTATTCGAGTATGTATATATGTATTCTCTTTTGTATATAATGATGTATTTATATTGAGTATGAAGTTTAATACAGTATTTATACGTCATGTATACGGATGTATGGTTGTACACTAGTACATATAATGTACTAGTATGGTATCCGTAGTTTATACTAGATTTTAGTATATGTATTCGGTATATTGTATAGTCAATGGTGGTTGCCTTGTAGTCTTTGTAGTCTACGAGTTTGGCGGCTTGTCTTCAATCATAGGTGTGGCCATACTTCCCGTGATGGCTTGCATTGAAGCAAGTGCGGCGCTCATAGCTTGTTGAATGTTCATCATTTGAATCTTCAATTCTTCATGTTTTTGATCGGCATACTCTCGTGTCTCCTTCCTCATCTTCTTGTTGCTTTCTTCCATAACCGACTCCACGATCTCCAACACATCTTGCTTGGAGATGTTGGGTGAAGGCTCTTGTATCTTGAAGGTCTCTACCGTGTTGACCATGGCGGCATTGACGTCATCGAACCCAAATGTCTTCACTTGTGCTTTGGAGGGGGGTACCGTTCCTTCTAGACTCCTTTGGTGTGGTGCAAACTCTACAAGGTAACCTCCCATGGTGAAGGTTTTGTTTACAAATTGCTTGTAAACAATAGGGTTAGCACAATGTACATTAGCACTTCCATTATGCCTAGTTCCACATTCCTTGTGAAACCAAATTGATCTAGTGTTAGCATCACCAATAATCATACAACACCATATTCGTTATAATGAAAAAATTCCATGATTTTGGGAAAATACAGATTAGGTCGAGTTGACCTAAACTGTACCCACAGATTGAGTACATCACTCAAAACTGGACAAAACAACCAATCGTCTAAATTTTCAAATGGCCATAACTTACTCAAATTTTGTCCAAATTGGGCATATGAGGTGTTTTTTAACATCTAATTTTTTTGTAGATGTCAAAAAACACCTCATATGCCCAATTTGAACGAAATCTGAGTAAGTTATGGCCATTTGAATATTTCAACGATTGGTTGTTTTGTCCAGTTTCGGTGAAGTACCTAATCTGAGGGTACAGTTTAGGTGGACTTGACCTAAACTATCATTTAATTGGGAGGTTGAAAATCTCCCAAAATAACGAATATGGTGTTTTACGGATGGCATCACTTGTATCACAAACACTCATAAGGATGGGTAGAGGAGAGAGGGTTAGGGTTGAGGCATCCTTTTTTGCCTTAGACTCTTGTGACACCTTCCCTCCGGTGATGTGTTTAGCTTGTATGACCTCGTGATGTGTAGTGACTTGATGTAGTTGAATCTTCTTCGCTTGTTGTGGTGTGGTGGTCATGATGAACGCATGGGTGTCTTTTATGCTCTTTTAGACTCCGGTGATCTCAAACTCGTGCCCTCTTCGAAAGCTATTCACGAGAGCATCCTTGAAGAGGGTATTGGCTGAGATACCTTGCAAGTTGTCACTCTTCACCTTGACAAAGAGGTTAGTGTGCCTAGCAATGTTTTGGTAGCTTTTACAAACCTTTCCTATGGTGTTGTGACCATCTAGTTTAAGGATGAAGAGTCTAAGCCCTTTAAGCATCATAATACCATCAATTTCGGATTTTAGTAAGTGTAGTTTGACTATCCCCACCCATACACCCTTCTTCCCCGCATTTTTAACACTCAAGCATTGGATTGAGATAGGATCTATGAGGTCATTGTCAAGTTCTATACCCATTACGTCTAGTCTTTTTGTGACCATTATTTTGATCTCATCATGCATGATTTGGGTGGAAGGGGGTTCAAAGTGAATAGCAATGTGGAAGTCAAGGGCCAAACCTGTGGAGGTGTTGATGGTGATGTCGAAGGGGAGTTGGATGATGTTGTAGTGTTGTCCCTCCACTCCGTTTCTTGTGCTTGGGTAGAGTATTTGTGGGATGTGAAGAAATGCCACCTTTGCCACGCTTGCCTCTTCCGCCTCTTTCGCCTTCAGCCCTCTTGTTATCATGTCTTCGGCGGTTTTCCCACTATAAAGTTCTTGGAGTCCTTCTTCAATTGCAAGAGCCTCCATGGTAGGATACCCCAACCAAAGTTTGAAGTTTACGCTTACCGGTTGAGTGATGTGTGTCGGGGCTTCAATCATGACATTCTTCATCTTCTTGCTTGTGATGTGGATTTCTTTGGTTTGCCATGGTATCTTGTCAATCACCATTGTGTCCTCGTCTACTTTTTCCTTGAAGTTAAGGAGTCTTTTGGTGTTGCCCATGTTGTTGTTAAAGTAGGGGAGGTCGCTAATGGAGCTATTAGGGTTGCTATCAAAAAAGAGGGGGACATAAACTACGTTGGGAGGGTCTATTACAAAGAAGGAGGGGTTTCTAATGTAGTTAGGAAGGTTATTAAGACCAAGGGGGGGGGTCATTGTAAAAGAAGGGAAGGTCGTTACTGAAAAAGGGGAGGTCGCTATTCAAATAGGGCACGTCTCTATCAGAGAAGGGGAGGTTGTTGAGGAGTTTGAGAGGGTCGCTATTAGAAGTAGGAAGGTTGCAGGTAGCTAAACAAGGGTCGCTACTGATCAAATGGAGGTCGTTATTGTCCGCACGAGGATCGCTACTGTTTAGACGAGGGTTGCTACTGTCCAAACGGGGGTCGCTAGGGTTGGATCGGGGGTCGATAGCTGTGAGGCAAGGGTCGTTATTATCAAAGCTAGGGTTGTTATTATCAAAGCAAGGGTTGCTACTAACATCAGGAAGGTCGCTCGCAATGGTTCTGGGGTCGCTTGTATGCGAGCATGGGTCGCTAGTATGAGAGCAGGGGTCGCTATTTGAAAGCAGGGAGTTTCTTATACTATTTCTGGGGGGGCTGCATTGTGCTAGGGTGTGCATATCGTGTGAGTGAGTGCAATATGTGTGAAGGCTGTGGGTTTTTGGTGATGAGGGAGGCAGTGAGGGAGGGAAGATCAGGGAAGGGGAGGGGGACTGAGTGATATTCTGTGAGTGAGTGAGGTTCGGGGAGGGGCGTGGCGGAGTATAATGTGTTCTTGTGAGTGGGGGGGTCTGTGAGTGAGTGGAGTGAGGGGGATTATGTGAGTGTGCGTAGGTTGGGGAGAGAGGGGAAGTCGGGGAGGGAGGCGGGTTGGAGTGAGGGGGGTGTGAGTGAGTGTAGTGGGGGGGTACTGTGGGTGGGTGTGGGCTGGTGAGGGAGAGGGGGTCGGGGAGGGGGGCGGAGTGAAGAGAGGGGGGTGTTGTGGTTGTGCCGAGGGAGGGGGGATTGGGGAGGGAGATTGAGGATGGTACATGGAGGTGGGAGGGGGGAGCGGGGAGGGGTTTAGGGTGGGGTTTAGGGCGGTGTGGAGGGAGAGCAAGAAGGGGAGTGGGAGGGAAAGAGCAGTGGGGGGGGAGGGATGGGTGGGGATTATGAGAGATGTAAATCAGGGGGGAGGTGTGGGAGAAGGGGGAGGAAGTACTCCCTGTGATGTTGGCTTGAGCTGCTTCTTGCTTCGATGTTGAGTTCAGTTGCCTCCAGATGTTGTGCGTGTAAGTGTTGTCCACCTTTTGTTGTCCACATTTGTTGTCGCCTTTTGTTGTTGTGTCCTTGCTGCGCGGTCTTGTTGCGATGTGAATGGAGCTGTTGCAGATTTGTTGGCAGTTATGTTGAATTTTTGATCTCTCTTGTCCTGTTGCCGTTTGTTTCGATGCTGATGGTGCATCTCCTTGCTGTAGGTGCGTGTGTGAATCTAGACCTAGAAAAAATTTCGAGCGCTTCCACGTGGGATCTGTACACACAAGCTTAGTGGAGCTTCCTATTAGGGTTTTAGTATTAACTTCTATGTGTATGGTGTCATAGTGAGACCTTGGTGTACTACGGCTATAGTTTATGAATGTGTTGATATGCAAGGTGTTGCTAGTGATTAGAGTGTCTACTGCAGGAAAGAGATGGAGGAGGGCAAAAATAGCTTGATTTGGTATGACGTTGCTGCCTTGAGCAGATCTGCGGGTTGTATGTTGTCGTGCTTCACTCCAGAGGTTGTTCTGCAGTGCTGGCTTCCAGATCTAATATGCAAATAACTTAAACACACGATATTAGATCTATTGTGCAAGATGTATGTGTTTCTAAAAGAGATAACAACGGTGAGATAAGGGAAAATCAAAAAGAGAGGAGGTGTATCGAGTAGGTAAGAGATAGCCTGATGTGTGTTGTGGATGTCGTCACGGCTCCACTTTGCGCTTGTTGCTCCTTCAATGTTTGTGTGTTGAGTGTCCGGATATGGGACGTGCAGGGACTCTTCGACGAGGTTGTGGATCTGGTAACCAAGTCTTCAGATCTGGAGTAGGTCTTGCTTTGATGGTGAGTGAGCGTCTAGATCTATATGCCAACACATTGCTCCCCAGCTCTGCAGTAAGAACTCTTCAAAGATCTAATCTCTACACACTTCTCTAGCGTCACTAATCCAGATCTAAAGTTGTGAGCCTTTTTTCCAACACATTTTGCCATACAACCTCACCTAAGTCTCAGATCTGTGACGTACAAGGGCTCTCAACAAGGTCCAGCCTTCACTTGTTGCTTGTAGCCCTAGATCTTGTGACTAAGTCCCAGCCTCTCCCTCACCAGAAAACGGGGAGCTCTACTCAGCCATTTTTTCGTCCCACCTTAGAGACACAAGCATATGCGGCCAACATATCCAACACCCAACTCATTTACAAATAGTGTACTAGGGTAAGTACACTATTCATAACACTACACTAAATATAAATTCTAGTGTAGTGTGAAGGGCTTAAATCCTTCACAATAAACCATGCCAAATGTCATGTTTAAAATAAAGGAGAGTCGGTTTGTCTCAACAACTACCTGACCATTCCTTAGTATTCGTTCCAGATAACTATTAATGTAGAATTCTAGCAATAATTTGGGATGTTTCTGCCACTAACCAATGCAATGTCAATTGTAGCTATGAGGACTGTATGGGGACAATCAAAGCATCATGAATGCGTAATCAAACAGAACACCAAGCTAGAGATCACAATTCAGCAAAACAAAATCCTCACCAATAGCAACGTCGATCACTCCAATGCTGTGCTACACTGTATGTGGAAACAATCCTCATGGAAAAATCGGCTCATACTTAACACGGTCATGGCCATACAAATGGCGCAATCGCCTCTCAATATACGCCAGGAAGACCCGACATGTAGGTTACAGATCCTTACCAGCTTGTCAACTCTTAGCTAGAACTTCCTCATGTCTTTCGCAATGTTACTCGCCACTCTCCGCATCCGCTGCTCCTCCTCCTGGTCAACCACCACCGTTCCAATGCTCTCATTCATACATGGACCCATTGGTATGTGTGCTTCCGACATCACATGCAATCCACACAAATGTTGCACATTCATCAACACTCAACCGGCAAGGTAAAGAAAAGGAGCACCCCACCTTCAGTCCCCCGTTCTCTCTCGCTACCACGTCCAGCTTACTATTGTTCACACGCAATGCCACCTTCTTTAGCTGGCTCAATTTCCATTTCCGCTTCCTTTCAAAATCCTGCCACAACCGACATCTTCATAAAGCCCACTTCACCCCATGCTAGACCGTCATCCCCACATCACATACGACATCCTCACGTTGAACAAGCTTAGACACAAAAGCACACCAGACAGAACCATTCCATCGGGCCATGAAATTCTCATAGATACAGATAGAAAAAGAATTGCTAAATTTTCAAATTGAGAAAGAATTGCTTCAAATTTCAGATTGAGAAAGAATTATCCAAGATCCAGTGCTCAACCGAGAGACATACAATACACCCTAGACTTCGATGGTGGGCAACAAATATACCATTCCTACAAATTTCAGATTGTGAAAAGAATTGCTTAAATTTGAAAAAAAATTGCTTACAATTTCAACTATGCGATGAACTCTACCAACTTCGAAATTTCTCATACATAACAGTCTTGAATCAAGCAATTCAACATCCACCTCTGCATTTTTTCCATGAACGCATCCTACTAGAGAGTTCAAGTTAGATTCTTCTATGCATAGTGCATGAATTGGAGAGCCCAACGTGCTATTGCTCCATACCCGCCGCATTGTTGCCAATGATCACCCCGCGCCACACCACACACAAGATTCTACGGTCGAAATTTTTTGGCGTGCCGCTCTTGCTCCTCCGTCAACGTGATGGACCAAGACTGTTTTCACCTTGCGGTTGGTTGGATGCCACACATTACCGCCGGGACCTAGCACCACGCACGTCGTCCATCGAAGCACGGGCCTTTAGCTGGGCGGATCGATGTTTGGCGACGCCCCCTTTGCATGCAAATCCTTATTTGCAAGCAAAGTAGAAAAACCAGAGCATACTCAGTTGTAAGAAAGGGTACAATCAGGCACTAAACACGTGCAATATCATATATAAAAGAAGAAGAAGAAGAAGAAGAATAAGGAGAACGCCGGTCTCCGTAGGGGCCGACGTGAATAAAGTGTCTGTTTGTTCCACCACTAAGACCATGCCCACCAGACAAGGAATAAGTAGTATGGAACTACTTCCCCCTCTTGAGGATAAACACTATGTGACAAGTAACCAAAATACACGAGTAACTAGCCATATCCAAAGAGTAACAAAGGAAAAGGGAAGAAGGGGGGGGGGCGTGTTTCTCAATTTGGGAGGTTTTTGAATTTTTAAAGATAAGTAAGTAATGGGTAGTGTTATGGAGGGTCTTGTATGTCGAGGAGGGCTTGGTTGTTTTCAATTTTGCGTTTGTGTAGTAGGATGGACATAGCATGTTGAATGGCAATGGTGTTAATGTTTTTGAAAGTGTGTGAGATTGTTTTGATGGGGATTTTAAAGGTATCTTCGAGGATTTTATAGATGGGATAAAGGTGGTGGCACGAGCGCCGGCTGTGATTACAATAAGGGGGTCCATTTTCCCTCCGAGGGCTATGATGTCATCAATAAGGGGTTGGTATTTATTCATTTTGTTTTCAATTGTTTATGGGGAAATTCTATCATTGCAATATGTGAATTCAATGAATTGAATGGTATAATCTTGGTTTATGTGGTCGGGTGGGGGGTCATTTTAAGTAGGCCTCTAACGCAAAGTATGTTTGGTTTGAGTCTAGTATTGCAATGACAACGTTGAGTTACACATGTACATGGGAGTAGCCAAGGGGGGATTGTATTTTCTTGTGGGTTGTTATTACAGGTGCTGGCATTCATGAGAATAAAACATTGCCATTTGTTATGGGAGGTAATTAGTTTTTGAATTTTCCATACCGCTTTGATATGTCTTTTGACAATTTAGGAGTGTATGTGGTGGTTTTGGCATTTAAGTAAAACATGGAGCCATGTGTCGGGGTCCGTGGAAGTACATATGGGACATGTTATAGATGGGAATCTTTCTATTCCAAAGAAGAGTTGTTTTTGGGCGTTTCCCATATATTGACCGGTACGAAGTTTGATGAGGCATGTTATTTGTGAGTCGGAAATGATGGGATTTTTCCAGAAGTTTGTAGAAAGCTCATTGTCTATTTTGTTGTTGCCAGTCCATTTTTCTATATTAAGGAAGTTTTCTACGATTGTGTCAAGGTTGTTATAGAGGTCTTGTTTCTTGAGATATTTGCTCAAAAATCTAACTGGGTCTTTATCGGGGGTATCTTCTTTAGAAGGGCAATCTTCTTTCTGAAAGTAGTATGGGGTAGCATGAGCATGTTCGTATGGATCTTTGGCATTTTTATGCATTTTTTTGCGGCCTTCTTTTGCTAAGTTATCTGCTTGTTTGTTTCCATCAATATTGGCATGGACTCTAACTTTGTGAAGGGTTGTCTTTTGTATTTGGTTTTGTAACATTTGGACCATTGACCTTAATATAGTTTGGTCGGGGTGGCTATTGTGGAGGGTAGGGTGTGTTATTTGGATGTTTAGTAAATAAACTGCATTGATGCAGTCAATGAATAATGTGTGCGAGTTCATTGTTGTATTTTGTTGTGATGATTTGTAGTGCTTTGTGTATGACCATAAGTTCTGCTCTAAGGATATTTTGTGGTCCATGGAGTCTTTTGGCTAATTTAATTTCTTTGATAGGATTATATATGCCATAGCCAGCTGTTTCTCTGCGCCAATTTCCTGGGTTAATTTTCTGGCGGTTTGAAGGAGCCATCGGTACAGTAACTATATGCCGGGTCAAATTTTGGTGAGGTTAAGAGTTTGGTAGTTTGGGAGGGGTGGGGGTATTACAAGATAATTTAATCAACTGTTGATGTAGTTTAGCTTTGACCATTTTTTGCTTCGGTTTATGGGGGTTTGTATGGTTGTCGATGGGGCCATTTTTGTATATAGGCGTTGTGTGTTTAGAGTATTTGCTATGGAGGTGAGTTTGGCAAGTTGTTCTAGGGTGCCAAGGGTTTGGTTTTGGTGGACACATATTATTTGTAATGTAGATGGTAAAATCCGGGGCTTTTTTAGCTCACGTGGAATAGAAGGTTCTTCATATGGAATTGAGTCTACTTGAAATATTGCAATGATATGGAAGTCTGTAAATGGGCTTGATTGTTGGTTAAAGTTTTGGTACCAAATTTTGTCCAGTGTGATAATGAGTGTAGTTGTGTGGTGTGGGTCATTTTCAGCAACAAGGCGGGCCCACTGTAGTGCTTGTCGAGTTTCCTTCTCATTGTGAGGGTGAGCTATATCATTACCAACCCATTTATAGTCAAAGGCATTTTCCAAGGAGCAAAATATTTTATTTCTTTCTAAGGGTGAATAGATTTTTTTTTAAATTTGGTGGAACATGTGACGAGGGAAGAGAAGTATGATTGTTCGATGTTTAAGGATGAAATTAATGAGTCTAGAATGGGTGTGGGTATTGTGTATTGTGCACTTTTGAAGGGATTTTGTTTTGGAATGCGATATTTCCATCTTTGGTATAGCCAAATTAATTCAATTTCAATTGGTTGGGTTGTTGGTTCAATGCTTGTATGAGTTTGTAGTTTCATATTGTATTGATTCCATAGCCATCGCAGTCGAGTAGTGGGAATAGTGTGTAAATGTCGGCCATTTTCTTCATATAGGTGGGCTTGATTGTTCTTTATTTTTGTTGTGTTCGAGAATGTGAGAATGTCGTTTTCGGGATTACATTCTGTTGTATAGATGTTTAGGAGTGGAATGATTATGGGTGGAGTTACGGATCTTGAGTCTTGTAATTGTTCTTGGGGGTGGTGGGCTTGAATGATTTCCGAGTAGAATTAATTTTTAATTTTTTGATAGTATTGTTATCATACACAAACCCTAAACTTAACTGGAGACTATGCACCTCGTCCATGCTCACAAGCAGTGGAACTAACAAAGTCTCCGAAACACATCCAAAGATGAAAATACTGACTCTCATCCTTCAACCGACGTAGTCATGTCTAAAAACCCAATCACACCTAAGACTTTACCTCTAAAAGAGAGGTTAGATAGCGAACAAGCATGATCCATATTTGTAAAATTCAAGCCCACTAACCGATGCCAACGTTCGACTTAATCCAAACAATGAAAACAGATCACCCAAGCAACACAGTTCTCCTTGTCCATATCGAAAGGACGTGCATAAGTTTCTAGTTGCTCCGGAACATACAAGGCGGTAACAACATCACAATACCCGAACGCACAGAAGGAAGGCCATGATCTGCAGCCATACCTTGAGTCAACTTTATGGAAGGTCTTTGGTCTTTCACCCATTCATACACTTGAGGTAATCTCCACTACTTGTATTTTATTAAGTAAGGGATACCTACGGCGGGGATTTGTCCACAGTTCAAATTCTCAGCACTTAGAAACCTTCTCAATTTGCCACTTCCACTTCACAAATTAGACTCCCTGATCAAACATGACCCGGAGTCAGAAGAACAAAAGCACTATTCATTGCTCATACTGTCATGTAAAGACGATGGAGATGGCGATTGGAGATCGCGAGTTCAGACATCAATCAACAAGAGACCATGGGCGACCAAAGAGAAGGTGAGAGCACGAAAACTCTAAGGAATGGGAGAAGGCGGAGTAGATCGCCGGCAGAGTTGGAATAATGAGGGAGTGGGCAGAAGCGTGGTGGTGGGCAGAAACGCGGTCGCGGAGATCGTGTCTGACATCCTGCCCCAAAAAGAGTTTGACAAGCTGCCCACGACACTCCCATTCAACGAAAACCTCCTTCCAGTATGAATAGGACTACAAAGTTGTGGAGGTCCAAAACAATCACACTTTGATGGGAACAAAAATAAAAGAACTACATATCCACCGACCTCTCATCCCTCTCCCATTTTTGTATTTACGTAATCAATGTGAATGCGATCTGTTTTTTTCGAGTTCATCAATGGTTCTAGAATTCCGGGGCTAGTTTGAACCACTAGGTGGGAACATGCCTTTAGTGTAGGGAAGCACTTAGTGTAGAAAAGTGTTTACCCTCAAAAGGGGGAAGTACCATAGGTGAACCTCTAGTTCGGCTTAAAATAATTAGAAAAGTCCATGCCGAATTAAGTGAAAAATAATTTTTTGAAAATGCGGAATTTATTGGAAATGTATATTTATAGATTTTGTCGCATTGAGAGACATCAAAGTGGATTAAGGCTTGGAAAGGTCTTCATTCATGGCCTCTCATGCATGAACTCTTGGGTTTGGAATCCCAAGGTCTTGACTTCAACCCCCATGGACACCAAAGTAGGTAAAATACAGTAGTCTATGACTTCTTGCCAAAAATTACATTATTATTATTTTGAAATGCCGAATGTCATTTTCTCACTTTAATTAATTATTCGGCATTGAGATGCCGAACCACAGGTTCACCCACGGTAGTTTTGTTACTCTAACCTATATACCATGACCATAGGCTTAGTGAAGAGAATGAACCAAACACTAGCTGGTCTCCTTCGGGGACCGGAGTTCTTCTTACATCTAAGAACATCCAACCGTACCACCGTACCCTAAACCCTAAAACCCTGAATCTACTTTACCTGGATGCCAGCAAGGATAGTGCAGGCTACCGCCCCAGAGCTGTGCCGGCCTACTCCACGCTGTGCAAGGGGCACAACAATATTGGAAAATTCTCATATGCTGATCTGTGAGATGCCGAATCTTGTATAGAACACTGTATCTGAATGGCACCTGAATTTAAGTGACGCAACATGCATGAATGAGGCAACAGAACCTTCGGGGCTCACTCTCTTTCTAACAACCACTAACTCCTACCCCCACCAACAACAAACTCAGTTTAGCGGACCGAATCTACTATTCCCTCACTTCAAGGTTTCGGTTTCGGGGAGAGAACTCAGTTGGGTTGTGCTTTGTGGCGAGGGTTTTAGAGGTGGTTGTCTTGGGAATTGGGTTGTAGAGGGAGGAGGAGGTCCTAGTGCATCGTTTGGGGTTTTGGTGGTGGAGGCGAAGGAGGGAGGATGGACTCCGGCGACAGGGTACCGAATGCGGGGTCGGAGGTGGGGTACATGAGGCGGGCAGCGGAGGAGGGCGACAAGGTGCCGAATGGGGGTGTGGAAGTCACGTGCAAGGTGCAGGATGAGGAGTATCTGGGGAGCGTCATGCTGGAGAGCGGGCGGGAGGGTCTGCGCTGCCGCTTGTCCTGGAGCACCACTGTGGCCGACTTCCCGGCTCGGTCCGACCGCGACAAGGATGTCAAATGCCACTGCTCTTCTGAGGTACGTGCGCATACCTCACTTTCTGTCTGAGGTGTGTCCAACGGAGAAGCTTTTCAACACCAAAGCAGCAAGTGTGGGACCTTCACCACTTCGCCATTTCAGTATGGTTGGATCAGAGAGAAAGTTGCTCTGATGCAATGCTCGCTTGTCATGTCAAAATGGCTCCCACACTTGCTGCTTCGGTGTTGAACGGCTTTCTGAAGTAGAACCGTTTTTTCTGTGAACACCCCTAATGTTGGCACATGGTAAGGAATGTGCTTAATTTATAGGAATTCTGCTGATCCGTGGTTTTGGTTTTGGTTTTTTTTTTTTTGTGCAGGCTCTCGAGTCGGCAACCAAAGTGTCCTTGGTGCTGCCCACGGGCGAGGAGCTCATCTGTGACCCTATCGTGGAGCAGAAGCGTGGAGCCGGCACCGTCAGTGAGTACCTCCACCAGTACATGAACTCGCATAATATCCTTTTTCCTAGATCGGATCATGTCGCCTGCTTTTGAGTGAATCAATTTGGCCATCTTGAAAGTGAATGGGAGTTCGTAATGTGTAATTAGGGCCTACGCGTGAGAAGGAACATGCTAAATCTCCATTGAGTGTACTGGAAGCTGAAAACGAACGACTGGATCTTGCAGTATATCAAACCGTTTTTGGCAGTGTCAATTTTTGGAACCTAGTTTTGTGCGACTTTCTACTATCCATGGAGTATCAATTGCCTTCTTCCAACCGTGGCACTGATCGATTGTTCTGTGTCTTTTGCAGAGGTGGCCAGTGTGTACAAGCGCCTCTCGTTTGTGGACCGCTACCTCTTCGTGTGGATCCTGGCCGTGATGGGCATCGCGCTTCTGGTGGGCTACTACGAACCCTCGGTGAAAGACCGCCTCCAAGTGGCCGAGATCGCGTCCGTCTCGCTCCCGATTGCCATCGGGCTCTGGGTGATGATGTTCCCGGTCCTGGCCAAAGTCAAGTACGAGATTCTGCCTGGAATGCTCCGAAAGGGACAGCTCACGCGCACGCTCGTGGTGTCGCTCCTCTTCAACTGGCTTCTCGGGCCGGCGCTCATGACGGCGCTCGCGTGGGCCACGCTCCCGGACCTGGACCACTACCGCACGGGCGTGATCCTGATCGGTATCGCGCGCTGCATCGCCATGGTGCTCATCTGGAACGACCTGGCGCGCGGCGATGCCGAGCTCTGCGCGGTCCTGGTGGCCGTGAACTCCACGCTGCAGATCGTGCTCTATCTCCCGCTCGCGCTCTTTTACGTCAAGGTCCTCGGCGGCGGCGCCGTCAACGTGAGCGTCTGGGACGTGGCCAAGAGCGTGCTCCTCTTCCTCGGCGTGCCCCTCCTCGCGGGCATCGTCACGCGCTACACCATCTTCGCCATCGCCGGGAAGAAGTGGTTCGAGAAGAGGTTCGTGCCTATCATCTCCCCGCTCGCGCTCATCGGCCTCCTCTTCACCATCTTCGTCATGTTCGCCTCCCAGGCTCACTCCATCGTCACCAACATCGGGAACGTCTTCCGCGTCGCCGTCCCCCTCGTGCTCTACTTCGGAATCGTGTTCTTCTCCTGTCTGTTCGTCTGCCGCGGCATCCACATGCCGTACGAGGAGGTCGTCACGCAGGCCTTCACCGCGTCTAGCAACAACTTTGAGCTCGCCATTGCGGTGGCCGTGGGCAGCTTCGGCATCAACTCGGCAGAGGCGCTCGCGGCGACCATTGGGCCCCTGATTGAGGTGCCCGCGCTGCTGGCGCTTGTGTACGTCACCTTGCATCTCAAGAAGAAAATCTTCTAGGAGTTTCCTCATGAGAAGATTATTCTCATCAGGTGGGAAGCCTGTCAAACACCTAGGAAGTGTTTTTTAACACGGTGGCTGCCGCTCTTTTTTTTGGTTTGCTGCGGAGGCGCTGAGCTAGCTGCTCCACATAGTTTATTTTTTCAAGTTATTGATAAACCTGTTTTGGAACTTGGTAGGAGAGTGGGTTTAGCGTGCATGAACTTGGATGTGTAGGTTCACTGCTGTTGCATCCCATGTCATAACTGGGGGTGCTTAACCACTTCGTCTCGGCTCAGCTTTGTATTGATTACCGGTATTCTGTGGTGATCAATTTGAATCCCAGAAAAAGAAAGTGAATAAAAAGGAATTTTGTTGCCAGGCTTCAGTGCGATTTGTCACCTTTTGTGCGTCTTGGTTGCCTTCAAATTGTTGTTGCTTCGCTGAAAGGTTGGCATGAGATATGAAAAATGCATAGAAATAAAATTGATTTTTATGTTTTCATTCATATATTTTTCAGGCGGCAGCCGCATCAAGGCCCCACTGGTTTGGGATAGACTCCCTCTACATCGAAAGAGCAATGGCGCTGCTTGTACTTGTCGCTGAGTGGTACTGGAATAAACGTCGACAACGCCGCCGATGTACGACCATTCATGGAGTCCATTTTCCGTTTCATGAATTTGTGAGCTTGGCAAATTTATGACCATATGGTAATTATACCTTCAATTTTAAAGATCTTCACTATAAATACTGAAATTAGTTTTGCTGAACCTCGAAAAATGATCTGAAATTTGCTGTAGTACAGATTCCTGAGATTTACTTTGTTGCTCAATATTTTAATTTCCTGGCATTGATGTGACGTTGTTGGAGTGAATTTTGTCCGCTTGGAGACATAATCTCCAGCTCACGGCCGTAATGCTAGTTTGAAGCATAGAGACAAGATGAAGATGTTATCTGAAGAGCTCATTTATTAAAAAACCACAAGCCCACCTATGTCTGCATCACATGTTATTGCAGGTGCTTCGCAGTTGGGGTGGATTGTTCTTGACGTCCATGGAATGTTCCCATGATCAGCTTTGCAACTTCTTCTTTTCATGGTTCAAGAGGAAGTCGAGGGAGTTATACTTGTACGTTAGACACAGAAATATACGGCGTTGTAAGCACGCTCTTGTCCTGAATTTACAGTACTGCTAAATATCATGTTTCCGGTGCTTGAAAATGTGCCTGATTGTCTGTCTAAACAATGCTAAATTCTAGATGATCTCCACTCAAAGTAAGCGAAACGTATACTAATCAATCATCTTGAGGACACTATGTACAGGTTCATGATCCTCTTCGCATATTTCCGGCGGCCGGAACTGCGGGTGCTGCCGCCGGCACGGATGCTTCACCTGATCTCCACAAATGAACCGCCACCCTCCTCACACCTGTGCCACTCCAAAGTGGCTCTACTCAGCTTCACACACACGTCCTTCATCTCGGGCCGGTACCGGCGCTCTACCTGCACGCACTCCATCGCGAGCGCAACGATGGAATCATAACAGTCCACGCCGCGCGGCGCGTCGAGGTTGGGGTCCAGCACCTTGTTCACCTCCTGGTCGTACATCTCCGAAGCCCACGCGGTTATGTTCCTGTTGCTCTGCACCGCCTTCCGGAGAGAATCTCGAGGAGCACAATCCCGAAGCTGTAGACATCGCTCTTGGGCGTGAGCGCGCCGGTAGCGGCGAACTCGGGGTCGAAGTAGCCGGGCGTGCCGCCCATTTTGGACGCCCACAGCACGGAGTCGACTCCGTCCAGGTCGCGGACGGAGAGCGAGAGGCCGAAGTCCGAGATGTGCGGCTCCAGGTGCGCGTCCAACAGGATGTTTCCCGGTTTCACGTCGCCGTGGATGATCTTGGTGGTGGAATACTCGTGCAGATACTCCAGGCCCTTGGCCGCGCCGGCCGCGATCCGGAGACGCTCCTCCCACGTCAGGCGCCGCCCCAGGCGGTCGTGGTGCAGGCAATCCTCCAGCGTGCCGTACTCCATGAACTCGAACACCAAGACAGGACTCTCGTAGCAGTAGCCGATCATGCGCATCAGGGAGCGGTGGTTGAGCCTTGAAAGGAGGTCCAGCTCTTTCTCGAAGATGGAGTGCGCCACCTCCACTTCCGGGTGCGGCCGCTTGATCGCGCGCGCCACGCCAAGGAGCGTGCCTTTGTAGACGCTCCCGCAGCCGCCCGAGCCCAGGAGGAAGGTCGGCGACCAGTTGTTTGTCGCGTCCTCGAGCTCCTTGATGGTGAAGGCCGTCACGTCCCGGCTCAGGAACTCGTTTGGTGCCGGCCACGCCGCCGCTTTGCAGCTTTTCGTCCTCCTGCACGACAACAGCATGACGTGACATAGTCCTTAATCAAATGCATACCTTTGATTCACGTAGATAAACAACTTCTACGCAGGTCCTCAAACATTCCTTCGACAGATTTCAGGGTTTGTATAGAACTAGTCATACCGTGGAGGAGAAGTGGAGAAGGTACTAGAGTTGGACATGGCAACGTTTTGGACATGAAGGGAGCCAAAATCAAGGCAAGATGATCCGAAGCAGCGCCATCTTTTGGAGCTGCCACTTCTTGCAGGTTTCATGGACATTGGCCCTTTTCGGGGGCCGAGGATGGTGGACGCCAACCCCGAGGCCTGATGCTCTTCCGGGATCTCTTGGTGCAGCAGTAGATGGCGAGGAGCGCAAGGACTATGACGGCCAGAGCGCCGCCCACGCCCACGACCAGTAACACGGCCCTCGTCTTCTTGGCGCTGCTGCTGCTCGGTGGCGCTTTGCACTGCGGAGGACATGTGCACACCCGCTCCTCGAAGTAAACGTTGCTCGTGTCGTTGCCGCGGCAAAGCGGGTTCACTGGGGCCGTCACTCTGCATTGACTGTTCAAGGTCGATAACTTCACCTGCAAACTCAAACAATCCAATTAATTCCACTGGCTGGCTCACTTAAAACGTCAGGTAGAGTGAAAAGCGCCAGCTTACAGTGCAAGGAAGGGGCTGAGACGCGACGTCGGTGAGCGGGTCATCAGAGGCACGCCCCAGCAACGCCGCCGAGAACCCGGCGGTGTCGAAGTTGCCGAGCTCAGTCAAGAGCACGTCAGATCCTACCACGCCGATCAGAGTGACGTTGTCGGGCGCAAAGTCAGGGTACGCCACAGTGATCACCTGGGAGAGAGCACCACTGTCATTATATGGCTTCATCCAATACGGCCTGTAACCCACCGCCTTCATGCGCCACGAGGCGAGTATCCCGAAGTAAGACCTCAAGGTCCAGAGCGGATCCGTCACCGTGGTCTCGATGCGGTTGTATCTACCGTTCAGAGCGCATGCTAGCTCGGAGAGCACTTTCTTCGCTGGCTCTGACCTGTCGAAGCTGTAGATCAAGGTGAGCGGCTTCTGTGAGGTGAGGGTGAGACTTGACGAAGTTGTGTCGGCGAACTGGCCGTCCGTGATCAAGAGCAGAACCTTGAGCGCGTTGGCAGTGGCGCCAGAGAAGGTCAAGTTGGCGGTTGTCATGCCGGAGAGTAGATTGGAGACCCCTTGATTCGCGTCCACTGAGAGCGCGTCGAGTGATGCTTTCAAGGGCTGCGTATCCGCTTCGTCGCCGTTGTATGTCAGCTGCAGCAATGATAAACCTTCCAAGTTTCCAATCATCTAGAAAATGCCACCTCCTGTTGATATCTATATGATTTCGCTAACGATGATATTGATGAAGGTGGTCCTGAAGAGTTGAGAAGTATGGTTATGAACGCTTCGTGCACTTACCGTCATGACAACCTTGGCTGCGCTTGAGCTTGAGAAGAGGACGACGGACACACGGTCGCCGTACGTGAGGGTGTCCAGAAGCTCCTTGATCATGTTGACAGCGGCGGTGAACTTGGTGAAGGCGTCTCTGGAAGTGAAGAAGTCACCGGGTAACATACCGCCCATAGAGTTTCCGCCGTCGAGGAGGATGACCAGGTCCTTCTGTAGTGCTGTAGCACCCAAATACCTGTGAATACATGTGAAGGACACAGGTCCATCACAAAAGGCCCTCAAGTGATCATACGTGTAATTGAGTTATTTGTAAAGCTATATGATAACCCCTCTTTGTATGCATAATACTATACTCTCTCCTCACTCTTATAGCTCAATGGTAGAGCTTGGTGGTCTTTCAACTAGAATCTGTTGAGGATCTGGATGGTTAGAACTATATGCCACCTATGAGAAGGAAAAAAAGAGATCATATTATACTCTGAATCTTAGCCCTCTTTCACCTCTGTCAGGTAATTTAGAAATTCAAATCTATTTAGAGCTGAAATGAGAAAAAAGTCCAAAACTCATGGTATCTTTCTCTTGTTTACAAAAGACTCCAATGAGACATCAATATATATCCTCCACATGACTCACCATCTGAAGCATTGAACACTATATTTGCAACTACGGCGGTGTTTTCACATGGATTTCACACATTTCCTAGATGCCAAAGTGTGAAATTCTACCAAAATTACGAACAGTGACAAGATATCGATGTGGTAGAAGTCTTACCAAGGACGCTTTCTTGGCTCAAATAAACACCTTGCCCGTGGCACATCCTGCACCAAATGCCTAGGCTGAATTAGTTGATTAAAATCACTGTAAAGGTAACCAATAGATCATTTTCATGTAGAACTTAGTAAATTATTTGGTTGCGAGGCTGCTTGCTTACTCGACCAGGAAATGAGCGTTGCACTCCCTCCACTGATCCGAAGTAAAACGACGAAGTGAGATTGATGGCGCTGTTGTAGAACCTTGAGATGTTCAAGAAGACAGGATCAAGCATCCTTTGGCTGCAGATGTTGTAGTTGGCTGCATTTGTGAGTGCCACATTGGGAGGAGTATGAACCCTGCCAAAAAAAATAACAAACTGTGGCTTATTATTGCCAATGATTTTGCAAGATAAAGGGCGTTTGGGGAATCAGCGCTACACATACTCATAGCAAATGGTTGGTGTACCGACAATTCTAGAATTTCTTACTTGATCTCAGAATGATGATGGAGGTAGAGTTACGAAAGCATTACCTGACATAACTCTTAGCAAGAGTGACTCGCAGCTGTGAGCATCCACGTTTGCCGGTGGAAGCATCGCTACAGGCGGAATTAAGAGCAACATTCTTGCATGTCAACAAGTTGAGGTCTCCTTCCAGAGGCTCGCAGGATTGTCTTGAGCAGCTGCCTCCACAGGAATCCACCAAATCTGCAACCCAAGCTTATATTGATGTTAGTGGCAGAAGAGGGGGTTTATCAAATGACTCTCGTTCTTTTTTATCTACTGTTTTCGAGTCTTTGCAGAATATACCTATAGCATGTAAAGAAAATTATACCTATATCATGAAAAGAAAATTAAGAAAAATACCCGAAGGAGTGCCATGATGAGAACGGCAATTAACGTGGAATCTAACTCAGTCCAGCACTGTAATTAATGTTAATCTCTCATCAATGGAAAGATTTAAAGGTGAGAATGAGATTGTACCACAAGTGTTGACAAAGTTCTCAGTCGCTTTTGCAGCAACTCTCATAACCTCGTCTTCCACATTGTTCAAGTACGCCACAGCGTCGTTCGAGCTCTGTGCCAAACAAACATTCAAGTCGACCGAGATCAACAGCAGCACTAGCACCATCAAACCAAACCTGGAGCATCTGCACTACTTATGGAGTACTTGTGTAGTATAATCCCTTCTCTCCATCTCCATGTCCGCCACTATTGGTCTCCTCACAACGTCAAGGTCAACTCCTTTCTACAGTGGTGTTAAGACACCATGAAAGTCTTGCCCTGCGATAGCTTCTGTCAAATAACTTGAACCCCTGATGGACAAAACCGGGCTTTGCATCCTCTTCATTCCGTCGGTGAATCCTGGAACCATATCCTATGAAACTCAGCATCCAAGATGGCTCATTCCTATTAGAAAATCTATGAAGCTACTCCTGTCTCCAAAGGTTTGAGAAGATGAAGACTTTTGTGTAAAGAAAGAAGGCGCTGCAAATTGTACAGTACTAGCTTCGTACTGGCCCTCAGTCAGACCAGCAACAAGGTCGGCTTCACAAGTTCGACATGTATACTAAAACACACGGTTTGCAACTGGAAAACCGATTCATGAGAATGACGATCAAGTCCCGAAGTCGCAACAACTAATGCCGGGTTTCACACCGACAGGACACTGGTTCATCGATGCCGACCCCAGGGATGACGCAAGGAGAACCTAAAACCGCCGTTGTTTATAGTTTTTGAAGACGGAAGTTATCTGATATGAACACCACTTGTAGATGGGTGTCGGTCTTGAGTACCGGTTCCTTGGTTGCCGGGCGGCTTTGGCGGCCCGGCATGCTAGTGCGCGAGCCGCCTGTAAATTTTGCGGAGGTGGCCCCACCGGTGGCCCGTCATTGGACAGCGTTGGGGGAGATTCTCCGACTGCTATTTCTGCTTTTGGTGACTTGCTTTTGTCGACGGAAGGCCGACTTCAGAGCAATAATAGAATGTACCTGGGAGGTGGATATTGTTCATCATCCTCTAGTGCACTCGTAGATTTGTCTTTTGTCCAGTTACTGTGAAGTTGTGAAAGCTGCAGCATCTGCAGGCAACCACAATGGTCATTTCTTGTGTACCCATGCTCCAAGAAAAATCTGGTACATGAAAGCATTGAAATGAATTTCATGGTGTAGAAAGATTCTATGCAAGAGAGTTTCAAGAGATAGACTATCAAAACCTATTAAGCACAAAGATGTAACTTACCGAAGAAGATGAGTTGGAAGTCAAGGAAAAGCCCTCCAAAATTCAGCACTTATAGATTGTAAGTCAACAGCGGTATAATCAAGTGCATGAGGTGCAAGATTTGGTGGCACTGTGTCAAACACCTTTTGTACCAGCAGTTCTAGAGGTGGCCCTGCATAGACAATTCCTTCGCTCAACACAATACGTTGGACACACTCACAAGTGCGGTGGTATTGAACGTTTCCACGATGTGGACGTCAGGCATTCACCACCTCCCACCGCTCAATCTCTATCTCCCTCTCAATACGCTTAACGTGAATGAGAATCACAATGTTTGTAAACATGTGAGATGTACTCTGTGTAGGCCAATAGTGTGCATCAAGCCTCAACTGAGCAAGTGACTCAGAATACCCAACTTCGTACACCAGACTCGGCCAATCCTCATGCGCGGGGCGAGTTCCTAGAGGCTTGAAAGAATCGTCTACCTCCTTGTGTCTCCTTCTGCCTCCAAACCTTGCGGCTCCTAGAGGAGTTATCTCTCCACGAAGCCCCAAGTTGCGCAACTTGTAATAGAGCTCTCCAAAAAATAGCCTCGAAATAGAATCATGACCCATACCAACCATAAGTTTCACTATGAGTACCTCATCATCGGCATCATAGAGACAACACATTTTTGGTAACGATCCTCGGGCTGTGTCTACCATACTCATGCGCTCTGGAGTCACTTTAGTAAAGAGAATATACTCATTTGAACTAGAAGATCCATCCCGGTAATTCCTCTCTCGATTCAGACAACACCCTTGAAAGGCCCGAATGCTGGTGAATTCATACTCTGAGGTAACCCTCCTGTACTTTGCCAACACTGATTCTTCCCCGTCACGAGAGGTGTTTAGAGAAGGGGACGACCACTCACAAGACTCATATTCCCCATCAAACCCAGCAAATGAAGCCATGGCACTTAGCTCCCTTCCTTATTGAGACGAGGTGGCGCTGCGCTGCTGCAGCTCTTCTTCATGCAAGGGTCCAATTCCTTGAACTGCTCTATTCTGTAACCACCACACCACAGAGTTAGGTCTACTTCTCTGAAGAGCCACCACTGAAGTGTCGAAAACAGAAGCCCTAATTCTACTTACTTGACTTCCACTCACTATCGCAATAACATATCCCAAGGGGATCAGAGTCCATAAGCGCATGAAGTGACTGAACAATGACAATTAAATCAATGGCAAAGAAACTAAGAGAAGAGAAAACTGGATCGTGAGCTGCGATGAAGAACAACACGATCTCGCAACATGGATGTCAAGAACTACACCCGTGCTCCGCTCTATCATTAAAATCAAGCTGAAAAACTCACTTGACTAATCTAGAGATTATCATAAACTGCAAAAAAGATTCAAAACCTATCTGCAAGCTGCTCTCGGCAGACAACATCACCTAAAAAATAATCTGAAGCTCCCATTGACAAACTTCTAAGCAGGAGAGGAAAACCACAAATAAAGCATTCTTTCACACCAAACTCAAAAAAAAAAAAAAAAAAAAAGAATGCACGACAACACAGAACAAAAGAGAACCTACGCCATCGCCACCAGTTCTTGCATGCACGTAATTGAAAGTTTCTTCTTCGTCTCTTCTCCGTCTGTGTGTGCAGGCACAACTAGCTAGCTACCCTCCAACCAAGTGAACTAACTAACAACAAGTGGACCTCCACCCCAGCCAGCCGCAAAACCCTCCCTTTCTTAAGGACCACGCATTCCTCAACCATACTAAAACGCGCCATCAAGTGATAAACAAAACAAGAAAACTCCACTTGCACAAACACTCAGCCTCCACGAACACAACAGAAGCAGCTGCGCACCGCTGGAGCAGCCTAAAAAAACTCCAACGCACAACGCACAACGCACCTTGTCCTGCTTACTCAGCACACAAAAGGCAAGAAAGAAAGAAGAGAGAACGCCAGACGAAGAAGAAGACGTACCGGTACGACGACGTGAAAATGCTAATTCAGCCAGCTCGCTCTAGCTCGCTCCCTCCCTCCATCTCTCTCCCTCCGCGATGGCCACCTCCCCGTGCGTGAACAACGAACGACAGCGACGAAGCCTCAAGAACATGAGCTTTTCAGGTTTTCTCGAGGCGCTCCAAGTTTCCCCTCTTTCTCCTGGTTCTCGTTCCTTCGCACTCGCCGGGTCTCAGGCGGATCTTGACGGGTATCGGGCAGACCTCTGGATGTGATTGGACCAAGAGTGTGTCGACGGGTAGGAAGAGGGTATGTGCAAGGGAGTTGTTCGGGAGTCGTGGGCTGAGAATGGGGATGTCCTCACTTTAACCCCTAAAGGACCAAGTGTCCAAAACGGGCTTTTTGAAAATTCGGTCAGGTTCCTATGCTGTCAATTTCAAACATTCATCTTTGAAATTCTTACCATAGAAGGGCATTACCAAGACCTTAGTGGGAAAACAATTTTTTCCTAAATTGGACATTTGATGAAAAAGTTATAGGGTTTTTAATTTCAAATGGGGAGGGCGGGCACCTCGGGCACCTCCAAAAACTTTTGATAGGACACTCTATTGAAAGTGAGATTTTCAGCACTCGCAAGTAATATTATTTCCCTTCATGTTGTCAAAAAAAAGTTCTTGTCTTTAGTGAAAAATAGCATACCAACCCAAGTCAAACATTTTCACACATTGTCACTCATTGTCGGGCAAGGTACCAAAAAAACTTCTTCTTTTCCACATAAAACCTAGAGATCTTCATATTTTTCACTTTTTATTTTTTCCACAACAATATGTAATGTAAACCTTCATATTAACCATTCGGATTATCAATCAAAAACATATTAAGTTCAAAAAAAATTAAAGTGTGAATTAACAAATTTTGAGCCTCCACTCCTTGCACACTTGTTTTGAATATGCTACACCCTGTCGCTACCTCTAAAAATTGGTGTGTAAGGAGCTAACATCATGCTTAACAAGAGTGTGTAAGGAGCTAACATCATGCTTAACAAGATGGTAATAGATTTAGACCTTTTGTAGTGAAATTTTTTGACACCAACTGAAGTCAAAGTCTGCTGATCCACTAAACGCAGGGAAGAAAATGAACCATTTGCTTGACTTCAAACACTATAATCTTTCAATCCGTGCGGTCAAAGTTTATGAAATTTTGTACATGTAATACTTAATAAGCCTTCATTGAGATCCTACGGTCAGAACTTAAAATAAAAGTTTTTATTACCTTCATTATTCATTGCACTAGAATCCATTAATTTTGAAGTGTTTTTGGTGTAAAACTGCCTTGGTACTTTAGGGGTTAATACAAGCACTTCTTTTTCAGTGCCTAGGGCGAACTGACCCCCTCATTCCCCCTCGTGGGATGAAAAGGAGGCCAGCTGCCCCCGGATGTCATCCCTGCCAGCTGGGCACAAACCCCAACCAACGTCCAACCTCGCTTCCCCCTGCCCGCCCAAACCCAACACGATTATGCTCCTTCCCCGTCGGTGACGTTTTTTCGCCCGTCCGGCTCTCTGACGGGTATTGCCCTGCGGGGAATTTCGTATGTGGAGGCATGTTTGGGACCCGTTTATGCACCTCCCCATGTGCTTTCAAATGTCCACCTTTATGCCCATGTGACACTAATATTCAATATGTATTCTCATTTTTTATTCCTTTTTTTGCACATTGAGCCTTGGAGCTCATCATTGGAGGTTAGGTATGTTGTTTTCTAGAACTAGGGTTTGAATTTTATTTTTTCAAATTTCTTGAGTGATGACTCCGAAATCTTTCAAACTTTGAAGTGCAACTTTGAAATTCTTGGATTATTCCTATGATCTTTCGGACAATATGCACAATCATACCACACATGCTTGATAAATGAAGTAGTGTACTGGTTTTTCTTTAATTCTCCTTTCTTTCCTTCCTTCACATTCCAATCAACTGATGATACGTCATCACAAGTTTGGCCTTTTATGAAATCTTGCATCATCTCATAAAGAACGAATGAATGCACTATTGCACTTTGATTACCCCATCCTTGTCTACTAACAGGCTTCCAAATAATACCATGGAATGAAATACGTCCAGGAGAAGGATTCTCAACGTTGAAAGTCTTCCGTGATTTTGGCATGTTGTATCCTATATAAAATTATAGAATATGAGAATGAAAATTTAAAATAATGTAAATTTCATTGGCGTGGAGGTCATTTAAAGTCTACAAATATTCCTTAATAATACGTATGTAGTATGAGAAATCTAAGTAATCTAAGGAAGACAAAATATGTAAAACAATACCCGTTACGGAGGTGACAAATGTGAAGCATTCCTTTCGTTCCTTTATTTCTCAAATTCAATATTTGTTAGAATTAAAGAAAAACGAGATATAAAATCCTTGGTGTCCTGTGACAATACGTGTCACGAATGGAAAAGTTTTTTGCAAACTTACTTTAGTGTGCATTTAAATGACAATACCCGTCACGATAACAAAAATATGAGAAAAAACGTCCCTAGTTTCCGAGCACAATACCTGTCACACACAAAAAGATCTTTTTGAACTTACTTGAGAGAGCATTTAAATAACAAAACTCTTCATGTTCACTATAAGTTCCCTAAAATGTTCCTAGAAGCCTTTGCACACCTAAAGCAATATCTTTCATGCATACAAAAAATTTAAACAATAAGTCACAAGATACCCCCGACAAAGGCCCAATTAGATTTTTGGGCAAATATCTCAAAAAACAAGACCTCTACAACAACCTTGACACAATCTCAGAAAATATTCCTAACATAGAAAAATGGACTAACAATAACGACATAGACAATGAACTCTCTACAAACTTTTGGAAAAAACCCATCATCTCAGACTTGCAAATAACATGCCTCATCAAATTCTGTACGGGTCAGTATATGGGAAACGCTCGTAAACAACTCTTCTTTGGAATAGAAAGATTCCCATCCATAACATGTCCCATATGCCCCTCAACGGACCCCGACACATGGCTTCATGTCCTACTCAAATGCCAAAACCACCACATACACTCTCTAATTGTTAAAAGACATAATAAAGCGGTATGGGAAGTCTGAAAACTAATCACTTCCTACAATAAATCGAGATGTTTTATACTAATGAACGCCGGCACTTATAATAATAATCCACAAGAAAATACGGCCCCCCCTTGGCTACTCCCATGCTCGTGTATGACCCAAAGATGTCATTGCAACGCTAGGCTCAAACCAGACATCCTTTGTGTCAAAGGTTTACCATACAATGACCCACCACCCGATAACATCAACCAAGACTACACCATTCAATTCATTGAATTCACATATTGCAACGATAGATTTTCCCCGGAAACAATCCAAAATAAAATAGACAAATACCAACCCCTTATTGACGACATCATTGCCCTCAGATGGAATGTGGACCCCCTTATTGTAATCACATTCGGCGCCCGTGCCACCACCTTTATCCCATCTATGAAGACTCTTGAAGATACCTTCAAAATACCCATTGATACAATTAAAAACACCTTTAAAAACATTAACACCATAGCTTCTCGATATGCCATGTCTATTTTATTACTCAAACGCAAAATTGAAAACAACCAAGCCCTTCCCGATACACAAGACCCCTTATGATTTTTCCCCCGCTTCGATTTTTCTTGACTGGTTGGTTTTGTGGTTCATGGCTACTTCTTGTTGGTTTGTGTTTTTGGCTACTGGATTAGTTAGTTAGATGTTTAGTTGGTTGGGTGTTTTGCTTGGCGGTTTTCTGGCTACCCGTTACATAGTGTCTACCCTCAAAAGGGGGAAGTAGTTCCAACTTACTAATTCCTTGTCCGGTGGGCATGGTCTTAGTAGTGGAACGAACAGATTCTTTATTCACGCCGGTCCCCTTTTTGGAACCGGCGTTCTTCTTCAAATCTGGCGATTTCTATGAGGATTTTAGTTTTGTGAGCTAAATTAGTGTGGATCAGTGAGAAACAAACTTCTATGTGAGGATAACAACTTGGTGTGATACGGTGTGGATAGCAAGAAACTGAACAATATAAAGATCTACTGAAATATGAGATGAGAAGGTTAGAAGGTATCCGGTGTGGAGATTGGTGTTGAAGAGCACTACGGTCTTGGTGTTGTACTTCTCCTTTGGATGATCTCGTTGTGCAGTGTGGTGGTGCGCAGGTGCTGCCGAGTAGCAGGGCGAAGTTGGAGCTCTCTGTGATCTTTGGTGTGTGAAGATCCTGGATCGGAGAGGAGGAGAAACTGATAGGTTGGGTTCTTATTGTGTCTTTCTGCTGTCCGGAACTGGAGCGAGGCGATTGCCGCAGTTAGGTGTACCTGATCGGAGCACAACACTTGTGCCCACGCCTCAGTTTCACTTGCTCCGATCTAGTGTGATCTACCACCTTTACTCATTGAGCGCTCGCGTCAAGTATCTACACACTGGCTGCGAGCAACCTTCACTTGTTTCCAGATCTAGCTTTTCTGAGCATTCTCCAATACATCTCAAGACAAACCCACAACCACCGCTTAGCAAACCACGATCAGAAGTGCTCTCAGATGGGCCAACTACCTCCTCTTGCAACTGATTTGGACTTCGGCTGAGTCCTCACTCCTCTCCTCACCAGGAAACATAGAACGTTTAGCAAGACATCCAAAGTTCTACAAAGTGAGTTGAAAGCACAATGGCTTATGCGATATAAAAAGTTGAAGAAGGAAATAGATGAGGCAAGGAAGAAAGACATTTAAACATTTCTAGTATCTTGTGACTTTCACAAGGTTACAACATATTCTAATAAATATTATGCATAATCACAGTGCAAATGTTGAAAGCACCTTTGACTTTTTTAAAGGAATGTCTCAAAATTGTTGTATAAAGGGATTAGATGGGGGCAGATGGAGATTTGGATGGGGCATATGGAGGGTTGGACAGGGTAGAGGGGAGAGTTGGATGGGAGTGAGTCATACAGGGGAATTGATAAGGGGGCACACAAACCTTTGGGTAATGTGTGAATTTGGTAGACATATTATCTCTTTGTGATGATATATTTGTACATGCGGCATGCAAAGTTGAGAGTGCATCCAATGTGTCAGTGTTAAAATAAATGTAAATATTATTTTTCTTGACGTAAAACAAGGTTGTCACGGTAACATTATAATTTATCACAACCTCATGCCATCATTGTGTCGTGACGCTATGACATTGTAACAAAATTTTCATAGTAGTATCAACATGGATGCTTTAAAGGATCTGGCATCCCCTGACCGTTTTCTGACTCCACCTTTGAGTTTTGAGCAAATTGAAAAACGCCAACTCCTATCATAGGATGCCTCGGTCAGTAGCTCGTCAACAAACAAATACACATGCATTGATGAAGATGAGGTGGCAAAGTCTCTTTTAGGATTTTATGCACTATCAAGGCAATCGAAGGTAGAGACACTTTAAAGAAGGCATGAAGAGCACATATATAGAGAATTATTGATATTATTTTAGCAAAAACTAGTTTTGAAGGCGTATTTGGGGAAGGAACTATGTTTGTTCCTTGTGCGCTTGAGCTGGAGGGAGACGAGATACTTGGGAACCTATGGAAAGACGAGACCTTGGTGGAACATAATGGCTCTAAAATTTGAGCCAGAATTGGAGTCTCATGAGGGGCGAAGGTACATGAAAAGATACAAGATTTAGAGACATTGGTAAATGT
This sequence comes from Bryoerythrophyllum caledonicum, assembly GCA_963971425.1. Lineage (NCBI taxonomy): Eukaryota > Viridiplantae > Streptophyta > Bryopsida > Pottiales > Pottiaceae > Bryoerythrophyllum > Bryoerythrophyllum caledonicum. The sequence goes on along the minus strand of OZ020524.1, from coordinate 17,622,683 downwards.
TTTACTTTTGATGATCATACACATTTAGGAACTTTGCTACCCAAGGTGGTAGCACCCGATTCTTACTTATATTGATATAAGTTCCGAATATATCGACAAAAGTCATGGCATTTAATGCAATCTTCTCTACGGGGTGAGAAATGTTTAGAGTTAAAGATGGCTTCTACTACAGTGGGGATGGAGTAATGCATACACGACATGATGTCTTCGGCAGTTACACATAAGTTGTAGTTGCATACATTGATTTTAGAGATGTAGAGGCCATTGCAATACAGAATCAAGAATTTCCTGCCATGGCATCATATGCAATCAAACGAGTTAATAAGGAGACATTGCGAGAGGATGATGAGAACACTTGCGTGGAATGTCGGCAGACATAGGCTTAATACTCAGGTGATAAATCGGTCTTTGAAAGTTGTTTTAAAGACGCTACCAAGGTAAATAATAATCAATGGACATTGTTGTTTTTAGTAGGCCATATGGTGTATTCAATTCTTGAATCTTTACGCTTTATTTCTAAATTATTTTACTAAGTATACTTATTGCATATAACATAAAGTGGGCTTCTTTATTACTTCTCACCACTCTACATTTTTATTGTTGTGTCTCTTGTAATAAGGGACAATCTAAAATCCTCTAACTGAATAAGGAATTTGATTTGTGGTGGGACATTCTAAAATCTTCTAACAAATATTGAGTGTATTATTATAAAATGAATATAGGTAATTTAGTGGCAAAATTGAAAAGAAGAATTGAATCCAAACCCTAAATGCTCTAACCTCTTTGTAATTTCATGGTCTAAATTGCAATCAGGATGCATCCAAGATCCATGTCAAAAGCGAATGAGAAAATTATCAAATGCGGATTAATTTCATCTCTATATACAATGTTGTGAGTTGTGTAAGGCAAACTAACATGCGTAACAATGTAAGATGGAATTAGTGTCTTCCTTCACACTACATTAGAGAGAGTATAGCACTTGCATGCATATAAGGAAGCTGATATTGAAAAGCATTAAAATTGCAAATTCATTCCAAAGAAACACTGAAATTGTGTTTTTTTTTTTTGTTTTATGCAAAAACCCACCGTTTTGTACTGCCTCCCAATACACTTGGCCAAGGACATAATTGCTTAACTATGTGTTGATACACTTTGATTCCTTGAAAAATGAAATTGTTGCATTATGAAAAGCTTGCACTCTTCACCATCACAACCAATTAGAGTTAGGTATTGGTCTTTTGAGTTTTTGGATGTATTAACCCCTAAAGGACCAAATATACCTGCAAGGAATAATTTTGTTTACTTTGACTGCGATTATCGTTTATCTTTCAATCCGTACGGTCAAAATTCACAATATTTTGACAAAATCATCTCATATTAGATTAGAAAGAAGATCCTACCGTTATGTTCTCAAAAATTAATCTTGGCAATTTTTAATCAATGGAGTAGAGATTCCTCCAAGATGCCTTGGTCCTTTAGGGGTCAAAGGTGTTTAGTACGTGAACTGCCGAAGAGACAAAGTCCTAAGGTGGAATTTTGTAAAACTTTTTTTTCCCACGATTTGTACATAGAATTTTCATTGCATTCTCCACGAAAGGAATTATGCCATCATAAGTGGATTTTGTCTAAAGCAAACAATCCTGCTTTACAAAAAGACTGTATTTGCTATCCATTGTTCCTTTGTTGAACAGTGGATAACAAAGGGTCCAAGTACTTTCTCCAAGGAAAAATATCTATCCCCACTTTGAGTCCATGCACAACATCCAAAATCACACCACCGCACACAAGCACAACACATCACCACCATCAAACCAAACCATCATTTGTCAAACATCTCAGCCCCCAAGCCCTCAAAATAATCGAAAATTCAAAAACAATTAAAATTCCAAAAATAATTATGGTTTTAACTCCAAAAGGACGGAGGCATTTTAGAGGAACCTCTACTCCATTCATTTGAAATTGTCAAGATCATTGTTTAGAGAATGTAACCATAGGATCTTCTAAAACTATATATGATGATGTGGTTGAAAATTTTGAATTTTGAGCATATGAATTGAAAGAAATTTACAGTCAAAGTGAAAATTTTGTCCCCCAAACGGACACTTGGTCCTGTAGGGGTTTAAAGCATACCAACAGAGGCATCTAAACCATGGAATCCATGGCCAAACACTCAATTGTCAACCATGAACCCACAAAAATCAAAGCAGGGGTTGCCATTCATGAGGAAGTTTGTAGGGCCAAGGTGAATGGGAAGCATCCATTTGATACACTTACTGTAGCCACATGAGAGCCACTTGTGCAAGGAATATCACGGGTTGGTAGCAGGGTTGTCTTTCATCAAATAGATATTCTCAAAAGAACAAAACCATGAGTATATTTGTTAGTAATCAGAGTTATTTGTAAAGGGAACCGGTCTTTTGTCCTCCTTTTTTATGGAAATGAAACTCTAACCTGCATTTGAGTATAGCCGCAAAGTGATCCTGTGAAATAAATTCAGGATTTAAGGGTTTCATGGAGGTGTCAGTTACCACAAATGGCACAAATCTCCCAAAAAAAAACAAGAACAGTGTTGAACAATGTTGGTTGTTTGACAAGTGTGGTATGCATATTCAACAAAGTCGCTGACATGGCTGATTGAACAAGTCTGGCCCATACAAATGCAGAATGTCGATGATATGGCTGACTTGAACAATGTGTACCATGTGACAACACTGGGCGCTCAATAAAAGCTAGGCTTAAACTGGAGTTTGGGAATTTTGGGGCTCAAAAACTAATTTGTCCACTGTTCTATTCAAGGTCTACAATAAAACCCTGCCAGTGGACTCGGCGACCCTGGCTTTTCCATTTACAGGTCAGAAACTGAGGACTTGGGGTACTTTGCGGATAACTCAAATATACAATAGTTATTGTCAATAGTATGTGTGGTACTATTCCCCAATGAGTCATGCCATACTTTTAAAATTGCCGATTTAGTTAGGGCTGAAATTTGTAGGTTCATATTTTGCACTTGAGGGCAATTTAGTGTCACTACCCTCCCTCCCTCTAAACACCCTCTCTTTCTTTCAATAATTCAATTGAGGTTTCAGATGATAATTTGGCAATGCAACAAGCATTGTAAGACAAAACAACTTCTTCTCTTGTTTCCACTTCTTATACAATACAATAATCAATGTATTTATCTTATTTTTATTTATCCCTAACGGACCAAGTGTCTATTTGAGGGACAAAATTGTTTACTTTGATTGCAGGCATCTTTCAATCTGTATGGTCAAAATTTACAAAGCTTTTACCACATCATCTCTCGACATAAAAAAGGCCACAGGGATATATCCAATGATTCTACTTGGACGATATCCAACGCCCCCTATTGATATTCCCAATGTTGTCCTTTTCAACGCATCTTACATTGTTTTTATGGCACAAGATGTTGTTGCCTAGCAGAAGAAGAAGAAGAAGAAGAACACCGGTCCCTGGAGGAGGCCGGCGTGAATAAAATGTCCGTTCATTCCACCACTAAGTCCATGCCCACCGGACTGTTGCCTAGCACTATCAATCCGCCCGAACCTTGCACGATCTCCACCGTTGTAGGTACCAACCTCCTACATGCTCGTGTGGTCATTGTATGATGCCCTTCACGACAGTAGCCCGCTTTTTTGTGGACATGATGACGGTGGGGCTCTTCGCAAAGATGGAGGACGAGAATCGGAGAATTGATGACGAGGTTGGGGTTGGGAAGAGGTTAGGGTTGGGGAAAGAAAGAGAGTTGCTATGTTGCCTTGTTAGGACAACGGGTCAATATACTATCGGGGTCAACGAGTAATTATATAATTTACTCCAAGGTGATGTTGGCAAACGTTTGGATATTTGTAGAAGCATTCAGGTTTTGATGGAAGAGGTGCAACTGCAGTGCACAACAATATTCATTGGTCAATGTTGTTGATGAAAATACCATAATCATACCATAAAAAGTTGAGCAGGATTTGGCTGCTGCTAAGAGGTATTACTCTCTAGACTCTCTCGTTAGCAAGAAATGGTTGGGTGTTTCATCAACACCAATGGAGCCCCTAAAGCTTTAGAACGTCATCTGGCAAGGCTTAACCCATTACGGAAGGATTGTGTGGGGCAAGATCCTTATGACCAACTTTGAATCATACAGGCTCAAGGCGGCATAACGTTTTGAAACCAACTGGGATGTCGCGAGGCGTTGTGTAGGAGGCAAGGCAACCATACACTGTGGATTAGGGAGTTTCACTAGGCTTTTGCCTCTTGCGCTGCCATCTTTGGCGCATTCTTCTTGTTTCTTGGTTCCTTTTAGCAGTCAATCAGTGTTTGTTTTGTGCCCAAAAAAATTTTAAATAGAAAAAACCATAATTATTGGAAGGCAAGCCGAGGAGTTAAAATTGTTATCAGTTACTCCGATTTCCACAACGTACAGATCACAAGCACATGAGTTTTAAGTATTTACATTTTTAAAAGTAAATGAGTTTTAAAGCTGCTTCACACCAAAACCATGGTTAAGAGGCCGTTAGTTTCCACTAATGAGATTGCGAGAATGGCAAGAGTTTGGCGTCACGGCCTTCACATCAAAAGCCAAAGCCCATAGGCTATTACCTTCTATTGTGCCTACATAGTAGCACTTTAGGAGAGTTTTGGCGCCAAAGTTACGGCATCTCAAGTGCGAACTTGGATCGCCGTTTTAGCCGACCCAAACTTCTTTCAATTAATATTATTTAATGTGTGTTTTTAGCCAACCTCCTCTCGCCATTGTTTGGGTTGAAATTTTGACGGTTGGCCCCTTGACTTTCCCCAGTGTGAAGCGGCCCTAATGTGGATACAATTCCAAAATAATATGAGTTTTATGTGGATGTGCCTTTAAATGCTACACCTATGGCAAGGAATTTATAACAGTCATAGTAAATGTTTTGCTTGTTCAATTTCACACTCAATGTTACTTAATTATTTGTTTATACTATTTTCTTGAATAAAGCTTTAGAGTGTCAATGTGTAGAATTTTTTCCACTTTTTAGCAAAGAAATCAAACTAAGAAAGAGTAAACCAAAAGAAAATTCATATGAATTTAAGAAAAATAGATGAAATAACCTAGTTTTCCCTCATTTGTTATGAAGATCCACATGGTAGATGAAAATCATTTGTGTTATTGAAATTAGTAGAAAACCTCTTTATAATTAAAGGCCACGAGGGTCTACCCGACGATTCTACCAGGGTGATACCTGACGTCCCCAATTGATATTTCCGAGGTTGCCATTTTCACGCATTTGACGCAACTTTTATGACACAAGATATTGCCACCCTAGCACCATCAATCCACCCGGACCCTACGCGATCCCCACTTGGTCGACGCACATGATTCAGAATTTGGTTCAGAATTTGGTTCATCCCGAACTCACATGACGGTATGGTCAGCATGAAGGGGACGAATTTTTAGAAAGTGCTCCAAAAAGCGGGGGTCAGGTCCCTGAAACCTGCTTTCTAGGTGCATGTACGGGGAGCAACTGTTGGAGGTAAGAACCTACTGCAGCTCCAACACACCATGTTCATGAGTAGCCTCCGTGTGACACCCCTTTTTTCACTTCACTAACATGGTTTTTCCTTGAATATTGCAACAATGGGGCTCTCCACAGAGATAGGAATGAGGATGGGGGGTTTGGAGATGGAGACAAGGTCAACAAAAGAAAGAGAGTTGCTACGTTGCCTCGTTGGGAACAACAAGTCAATATACTAGTCTCATATAAGTTTAGAAAAAAAATCCTACGGTTATACTCTCAAAAAGTTCATCCATGGAGTAGAGATTCCTCTTTAAAAAAATGCCTTGAGAGGTCGAATCCAATAATAGAAATTTGGGATTACAGTAGGAAATACTAGTTTAGTTTCAAATGTTTTTCAGTCGTGTTTTTTGGGGAATTGGTTATTGACGATCCCTCCAAACTCCTGTAAAAGCGGTGGCACCAAGGAAAAATGACAAAGGGAGTTGAAAGGAGAAATATGCTAGGGAATCTTGTTGGCTTTTGTTGGTGCTGAGTTGGGGTCTGATGCACCCCTGCTTTTCACCTGCAGGGCCATGTCACACTCTGCCAAGTGGAACCCTGCGCCGCGAATATATTGCCAAGTGGGCAGGGGAGAGCGCCAGAAAAAATTCCAATCTCGACCCCCACTCCTTTGACCGCCCAGGTGGTGGCGCGGCATTCGTGACGGGGAATATGGGCCCCTTCCCCGAGGGTGCCCGCATGAGGGCAGCCTTTGCAGGGCTCCAGTAATAATTCGTTGCCTGAGGTTATTATCCTCAAGTATTAATTACTCTACTTTGTTGAATTTCCAAAAAAAATGACGATTGTGGGAATCTGCTTTTTTCTTCATTCTTGTAGGCGATAGAAATCTAATTGCCAGTTCGAAGCACAATAAGTAGTAAGAGAGCGAATAGAAAATGGAGAAAAGACAAGGGTTGCGAAAAGATTAAATATCGACCTCATCACAGAACAAATATTGTAATATTTGTACTCCTCCTTGTGTTGAATTTCAAATAAAGATGACCTACAATTATTTGGGAACAACTCCGTAATATTACCATTAGATAGAAGAAAGCTGATCAATGACTGGCTGTAACAAACTGGTGTATGATTTGATATTAGTGATGACAACACCAACGAACTAAAATTACTTTCAATTATTAAACATTCCCAACGAAATTAGGGTTTTGAAGAATGATCAAGAGAATGAAAACGTGGGGCCCCATTCCCAACCAAACCAACACCAGAAAAATAAACCCCCACCAATTGTCTTCATTCCCACACACTAAACTGATGAAAAGCTACCGCTCCAGAGAAAGGAAACCCGAAAGTAAAAGTAGCAAACAAACATTTCCAAAGAAATTAGGGTTTTCAAAGTAACCAAGAAAATGAAACGTGGGGCCTCATTCCCAAACAAACCAACACCAAAAAAAAAAATTATATATCTTCATTAATTTTCACAGACCACCGTAAAGAAACTGATGAAAAGCTACCACTCCAGCAGAAAGAAAAAGTAGGAAACAAAGTTGGAAGTTCAGCAAACCCAAACAAACCCACACCAAAAATGAAACCCACCGGTTGTCTTAACCCTTAAACGTCTCAAGGTGCCGCTGGTGGCCACCGTATTCTACATGTACGGTGTCGTATTTGAACATGCTAAGGTTCAGATTGATTGAAATGACTCCCAAATGAAAGATGTTAGTTGAAGATTCTTCAATCCAAAGGTGTAAGTCTTGCAAAACTTACATACATTTTCTGTAACATACGGTCCTGACTGACGTTTAACCCCTAAGAGCCCAAGGCATTTTTCCTCGTGAAACACTCCAAAACTGCCACAATCGATAAGTGGCAATAAAATCTAATTTTAAACTCTAATTTTGGACATTCATCCGTAAGATCTTAAAATAGACATTCACATAAACTTCTAGAATTTTTTTGGTTGGAATCCACCACACAGATATGAAGATCATAAGGTTTGAAGTGCAATGAAAAGTTTTTTCCCCCCTTGCCCGGCTAGGTCAGCCCACTTTGACTTAGCATATCTTTTAACTTTTACACTAAAGTCTGATAAAAGTTTTATACCACTATGACCCAAATGTTGTTAGCTATTTGCGTGCAAAATTTGAGATCAATTTGAGGGATATTAGATGTAGAAATATATACTTTAGTGTAAGGGGGTTCAAAATGATGACAAAATACTACATAACTGATATGTAATTGTTTGCTTCATTCAACCTCATGCATTTGAGAATCCCAACGGTGAAAACTTTCAATTTATATCTTCACTAATTTTAGAAAAAAATTGAGTAAAAATAGTAAAACCTCTAATTTTCATGAATTTATTGATTATATGAAGCATTATACGGGAGGGCAGTGCTTGAAATTGGGGACCCTTCACAATATGAAGGGCCACGTCATTCACCCACTCCTTTTGAAGTCTAGTCTTCATGTTCTCTACCTTCCTACCCATGATTTTGGCTGCCCACTCTTCTTCACCCTTTCTAACCGGATTTTCTGCCCGATTTATGTGTTTGTACTGTATTGGTTTACTTGGCTGCCCCTGCTGCCCAGAGACCCCGTTTAAACTTTGAAGGCTTATAACTTTTTAACCGTAAGTCCGAATACATTTTTGTAAACTTCTCTACAAAGATCTCATCAAGGACTATCTAATGTAGAAAAATTCGAAGAACTGAAGAGTTTTTCCAATCACAGGTACCTGCCCAAAATCCTAAACGTCCCCCGTGGGTTGAATGGGCTCTTAGGGGTTAAAGGTGAATCTTCAAACACTTAGTGATGAAAAAGCTACCACTCCAGTAGAAAGTAACCCCAAAAGTTACGAGAGCGGGAGACTCACCAGGACCGCTCATGCCAGCCCAGGCTCCACCCGCATTCACCTCCTTCACCCACCTCACCTCGCCTAAAAGCAGTCGCCGCGAGGCAGTTCGTTATGTACGAGACGCCGTCGCCGTGCGCTCTCCAGACATCGAACTCCCACTCTCCCTGGGAAGTCAGTCCCACCTCGGATTCCCACCCTCTCCCTCTCCAACCTCCGCAAACACCTCAACGAAGAGCAGAAACAGGTTGCATTTCGGGGTCGGGGGAGAGGATAATTGGTTCAGGATCTGGAGTTTTGTTTTATGAGTTGGAAGGTCTTTCGGTGTTCAGAGATAATGTGCATTCTCTGACAGAGGGTGTGAGAGGAGGAGAAGGTTGTGAGGAGTTTGTGTTTGGGAGGTGATCATCTCTGGGCCCTTTATGTCAAGCTCTTTGTACAGCGCCGGTTGCGTCAAGGGGGCATCCTCGCTCTCTCTGCTGCGCGCGGGGTCGCATGGCAGGGCCGCGTTCGCTTCGAGGGGTTTTGCTTTTTCCAGGAGTGGAATTTTTGATCCCTTGGGCTTGCCCGCCGCCGCGACCTCCAGGAGAGTCGTGTTGAGGAGCGCGCGCGCTTCTTCGTCGGAGCTTTCGTTTCAGGATGGGTACGGGCGGCGGCGCGGGCGCAGCATCGAGCGGCCCCCGGCGCCGTCCACGAGCGGCCGCAGCGGGCTGTCCTCCAGCAACAGCAGCCGGACCGCGTCGCTCGGGCTGTTCGTGGAGCGCACCAAGAATGCGATTCACTGGAGCACTGCCAAGCGGCCCCCCCGCGCCTCTGTGATTGAGAAGAAGCTCAAGCGCTCGTTGACGGGCGACCTCGAGAAGAAGCTCAAACGCTCGTTGACGAAGGAGCGCCAAAGAGACGCTGCCCTCGCTCCAGGTAAATTCCCTCTTGTCCTGATTTTTTTCAACAGAAACTAGGAAGGTTTGTTTGATGTGCTCGCATGCCTCTTCTGATGTTTGTTTTCTTTTCAAGTAATTGTATTTTCTTCTGGTTGTCCGTTGCATGTTTCTTCTGGTATGTTGGCATGTCTTCTTTTCCAAGTAAATGTATCTTGTTCTGCTGTTTGTTTATTGGCCTGCTTGTTCTGATGTTGGTTGTTTGGCAGGTTTTTTAATATTTGTTGTGTTTTTTTTACATGGGGTTGTTGACTTCACTAATTCGAGTGATATGTGCTGAATTTTGCTTTTTTTTAAAAGAGAAAGGACATGATGTCGTAGCAAGTCTCTTGTTCAGTGAATGCACCTTCTGCTTATGATGTTTATCGTTTTGGCATGCCGCTTTTCCAATTAAAGCATCTTCTTTTGATATTGCCTTCTGTATTGGCATGTGTAAATGCATCTTCTTTTGTTCATTTTTATCACACGCTGGTTCGATGACATGGGGTTTTATTTGTTTACTAACTAGTGTGTAATCTTCTTCCTTTTTCCAGGAGGTTTGAAACACAAGGCGCCTGTGGTGCCGGTCCCTGCATGGCAACTCTCATTTCCTCATGTTGCTGTTGCCACTCTCACATCTGTCCTCTTCGGCTACCACATCGGGTGAGTTCTCTTCTCGCATCCGTGTATTATCCTAATTGTTAAAGCTTTGTTACTGATTGTGGATAACATTGTTGTGACAGGGTTGTGAACGTCCCTCTTCAATACATAGCAATAGATCTTGGATTTGCCGGCAACGCTCTGATTCAAGGTAATAAACGCTCACCGCATCTTCTACTCACTTTGGTGAGTTCAATCTGGAGGAATTTTCCTGACGAAGTTTTGTTGCTTGAATTGCAGGGCTTGTCGTGAGCATATGTCTGGTAGGTGCATTTTGGGGGTGTGCCCTGAGCGGATCTATTGCGGACAAACATGGCAGAAGACGCGCCTTTCAGCTCAGCTCCATCCCTATGATTTGCGGCGCTTTATTCAGGTAATTCTCATTTGTGATTCACAGCTTCGTTAGTGAGTTGCTTTAAGAATCATTTTTTCAGTCAAGTATACATATATCAATTCATTATGACGAATGAAATAGACGTTTGACTAACGTACTTTTATGTTGTTGCAGTGCTCTTTCATTCAATATTCCCACAATGCTTTTAGGAAGGTTTCTTGTTGGAGCAGGGCTGGGTCTCTCTGGCCCAGTTGCATCTCTTTACATATCAGAGGTGTGTTTCATTCCCTTGATTAGCATTCAGAGTTTATTTTAAATTCCGTCATGTTTTGACCCTTATTTACCTTCTCATTTGATGTTGTTGTTCGAGCAGATTTCTCCGGCTCATATGAAAGGAACCAACGGAAGTCTTCTTCAGATTGCGGGATGTACTGGAATTATTGCTGCTATTGCAGCCGGTCTCCCCGCTGCCCATGTCGCTGGATGGTAAGTACTCTCTCTTCGTTAAAGTTGCATATTGTGTGTATTGATGTAGATGTTAAATTTTGATGAGTTCTTTTTTCTAACGGTATATACATATATGTTGGTGCGCAGGTGGAGAGTTTGTTTTGCGCTGTCCATTGTTCCGGCTGTTTTACTTGCTGTGGGGATGCAATCATGTGCTGAAAGTCCGCAGTGGCTCTTAAAGGTGAGAATATCAATTTTTGTTTTAAAAACAGCAAGTTGTGTTACTTAATCAAACGAATTGCCAGCAGGTTAAGCCAAAAATCACTTAAAAACGAAAGGTGAGAACGTTAGGAAATCACTTTTAGGAACTACATTTTGAATCTCTTTACAAATATATATTCAACTCAGTTGGTTCAACAATATAGTAGCAAGTAAAATAGTGAAATAGTACCTGCAACAAAGGTCGATGAGACTTGGGAGGGTACTCTAAAATATCACTCTTAAGTTTTTGTTTGTTTGTTTCCTGCTCAGCAACGCAAAGTATTTAAAGCAAAGAATCAAATTTCAAGGCTGTGGGGAGCTGAGCACGTGAAAGCTGCGATGGTTGAACTTGCTGGAGGTGACAAACAAGAGAAGGGTGCAACGTCGTGGAAGGCTTTAATTGACCCACGATATATCAGAGGTACCCCTTTTTGTAAATCTTTCACCCCTGTTTTTTTTTTTAATAAATGATCCTTGTGTGGTTCTGACGAAGGGAACTTTTTGCCATGTTTGCAGTCGTGATTATCGGCGCAGTGCTGTTTGCATTCCAACAATTTGCTGGCATCAATGCCATCTTCTATTTCTCATCAGCTGTGTTCAAAAGTGCTGGTCTTAACTCCGAAATCGGAGCAAGTGTTGCAGTGGGAGTGGTGAATCTCATTGGTAAATCTTCAAAACTGTCAATCTCAATGATCAGTAGTGTCACCCATTTGCTCAAGGCTATAAGAATTTATATGAGATGAATTCTTTTACCAAGAAAGGTTATTGGTAGTATGATCTATGGGTGAAATTATCCATTAAGCATCACGAAATTCACAACTAATCTAGATTTCAGGATGGGTGCCTAATTCTGGGACAGAGAAAGTATAACATTTCTGAAACAGTTAGTAAAGAGAGGTGCTAACTATTATTTCTAGCGTATTATCATTATGCCCAATTCTCGCATATTCAGATTGATATAAAACATAATTCCTCTACCAACTGACTCACTTTCTGTTTGCATATGCAGCTTCTTGTCTGGCATGCTATTTGATGGACAAAGTTGGTCGTCGCAGCCTCATGATTTATAGCTTTGCTGGAATGGTAAGTTCAGTTAAGAGTATTCTTTTTTTTTAATTGTTCGGCTTCTAGATTTATTTATTAAGTTGTACCCTTGTATTCTTGCAGGGTTTAGCAATGGCAGCACAAGCAGCAACAGCATTTGTTCCTGCGTTAAGTGCAGCCAAAGGAGCAGTGGCTCTTGTGGGCACTTTAATGTAAGTCACCAACTTTTATGTTTTCATGTATCTTTCAATGTGAGATGATATCCGACCCTTACTTTTTGCTGGTGTTTTGCAGATATGTGTTCATGTTTGCATTAGGCGCAGGGCCAGTTCCAGGCCTGATTTTGCCTGAACTTTTTGCCGCTCCTATTCGAGCCAAAGCTTTGTCTCTTGCCATGTGTGTTCATTGGGTATGAATCTTTTCCTTCCTCTGTTCCTTCTTAAAAAGAGTACTGCTTCTAGCTCCCTAAATGGTTTTTTCCTTAAATCTTCATAAAAAAGAGCTACATTGTAAGAAATGGGAATGGAAGAGAAGGTGAAGTATTTTGACGCATGTTTTGTGTTGAATTTAACTGAAACTTGTGTGGTGCAGGTAGCGAATTTCACGGTTGGATTGACGTTTCTGAGCTTACTGAAGAAGCTGGGAACTGGCACTTTATACACAGGATTTGCAACGATTTGTTTTGCAGCTGCCCTGTTTGTGAGGAGATACGTGTTGGAAACAAAAGGCCGGTCACAAGGCGAAATTGAAGCTTTGCTCATGGCAAACATATGAATTCCGTGCAAATGATGCGGAGATTAAAGCAGTTGGAGCAGTGAATTTTTCACCCAGATTTTTTGCAGATTAATGCAGCCTCAAAGGAGATTGCTGAGACCTTTGAAAGGGAGAGATACTACTTATCTTGTGCAGAGTTGTATCATATAGTGCGAGATCATTCCACAATTTTGTAGTGAATCTTAGTCTAGCTTTGGGGCTGGTGTGGTAAAATTTAGTTCAGTTTGGGGATGTACATATTTTTGTAGATGAAATCTGTTCTTGACCTGAATATCTGGACTGTTCTAGTTTTATTTTTCACCTTGTCTATTTGCTTGATGATTTTCAGTAGCCTTCCAATCGTCTCCACCCGTGACGCACATCTCCCGCCCTGCCATGGGGATTTTTTTGCTAGGAGTGAAGGTGTTCTATGTTTGGGATATTGAAATGACCTCCAAATGAAAGATGTTAGTTGAAGAATCTTCAGTCCAAAGGTGTATGACTTGCTTAATTTTAGTACATCAATTTTAAGAGAAATACATGATTGTATATATGTTCCCCCACAAACCTATAAGGGTTAATGAAGTGTATAATTTAAATAGAAAGTTGAAAGAGTAGTTATGAATGACATTATGTTGATGAGAAGAAGCATGATGAGGTTATTTTAATTTCTTTCCTAATCTAATTGCATGATCTAATTGCATGAATAGATTCAATAGAGTTACATTATTGGTAGAGTATTTCAATAAGATACATGTCTTTTTCCATTAAAAAGAATTATGGTCATCTTCAATATCTAATGAGAGAAAAATGGCTAATATTCATGGTAGTTCATGCAAACTCCAACTCTGAACTACTTTGATGTGCAATTAGTGACCAACAAATTTTTCCATTGACCTCATTGAAGGATGAAATTACCACTCTTCTATTGATCTAATTAGTGTTTAGAATGATGAAAGAGTAGTAAAAAAGAAAGATCTTTATATTGAAACTATGGGTGACTTTGCAAATAACTCTTAAGGCTGGTCAAATTAGTTTGAAAGGATTTATGCACTCAAATAGCTAACCAAACTAGATTACCATAGTCTCTTAAAAACAACAAAAAACCTATAAATTGCTTCTGCTAACAATAAGCTTGACACTTCTCACTCAATTTAATCCTTAAAGGTATATAGAGAACCATATATACTGTAATGTATTCTACTCTTACAATCCATAAAATGAATTAAATTTAGCTAGACATACACCTTTGGATTGAAGATTCATCAACTATCATCTTTCATTTGGAGGTCATTTTAATATTTGAATCTTATCATATTCAAATACAACACCATACATGTAAAATATATGACCATTTTGCAACTTCATAAGCATGTAGTAGGTGCGGTAATGATCTAAATTAGGATTGTTATGTGTCATTGGATAGGGCTCAAAAACAAATACAAACTCTTGTAACTATTGTATACACCAATTCTTACACCTTGTATGTCAAATACATAGAAAACATCATATTGCAAACCAAATGTAGCTTCTCAAACCTATAATTCTAAAACATTAGAAGGTATCACTCGTGGCCACAATATTCTACATGTATGGTGTCATATTTGAACATCATAAACTAGTGAGCATAGGCTAGTGACGGGAATGAACATACATTACATTCACTGTATAAGACTTTCATATGCATGTGAACTCATGTCGATGCTTTAGAGTGTATTACTAAACCCCGTTATATTGCAATCAACGTGTTCTAGTATACATGCAAAGCAAAAACCACAAATTCCTTTGTATGTAAAGTAGTGTGACATTCAAATTGGCGTTTGGGCAATTCTAGGGATGGTGTCCCACACTACTGCCAACTTTGACACCCTCCACAGGGTTGAAAAATTGTTATTTTACCTTGAAATTTTAGGGAAAGCATCACCTCTATGGTTCAAACATGCATACCAAATTTCAAGTCCAGGGAACTTATGAAGCAAAAGATATTAAAGATCAACCACCATGGGGTAGTTGTGAGAAAAGTTTCACAGCTGCCAACTTTGACACCCTCCCAAGGGCTAAGAGTTTGTTATTTCAACATGAAATTTTTGACACACGGTCACCTTATGTCGACAACATGTGAGAAAATTTACAAGGCCAAAAAACGTATTCAAAAGAAGATATTCAAAATCTACTAACATGGGGGTTAGCTGTGAGAAAAGTTTCACAGCTGCCCACTTTGACACCCTCCCAAGAATTCAAAAAATATATTTGTCCATGAAATTTTGGGTATGGAGTCACCTTCACGTCAAATACAAAGTGTGGAAAATTTCAAATCCAAATGATCTACACAAAAAAACATATACCAAGTCTACCAACATGTGTTGTTGTGAGAAACAAAGGGGAAAGCTTACCACTACTTCCAACTTCAACACCCTTCCTAGGATTGAGTTTTTGTTGATACAAAAATGAAATTTTGGCCACAAGATCATCTCTATGTTGGTAACATGTGAGATAGATTTCAAAGCCAAAAGATGTATATACAAAAAAAATTATTCCATATCTACCAACGTGTATGTCCTCCTTTAGCGTCAATCACTGCTTGTAACCTTGAGGGCATGGAATGACAGAGTTGAAGGAGCTTTGTACCACTGACCAAATTCCACTCTCTTTCAAGTACTACCTTCAACACTTTTGATTTTCTAGGGCATTCCTTGCCATGTTGCACAACATCTTTTAGCATCCTCCTAACATTCTCAATTGGATTGAGATTGAGAGAGTTTGTAGGTCAATTGAGCTTTTTGAGTTGGTGGATCTGTCTGTCTTCACATGTTTTGCTGCGATGGACACGTGCGCCATCATCCATAAGCAGTCCTAGAACTCTATCCAAGGAATGAATCAATTCGCCATTGTAGACCATTTCGACAAAATCCTTAGTAGGACGTCGGTTTTTGGCACAAAGACAAGTTGTGTCTTCTGTCTTCTAGCAAATGCACCCCAAATCATCAAAGATGTCCGTCCACTTTTAAAAGTAGGAACCATGCAACTTGATGAATAGCGCTCATATGCACTTCTCCAAACATGAATTTGCCGAGAATTTTTTCCAATCTCAAAAGTAGATTCATCTGTTCAAACAATACGCTCCCACTCTTCTGGACTCCATCCACAGTGCTTCTAAGAAAAAACTATTCGCTGAGACATGTGACGGGGTGTCAAGAAAGGTTTCTTGACTACTATTTGACTAAAAATATCACTTTTATATAATATCCTATGAATAGTACGTCTACACACTTGAGTACAACATATACTAGTAATCTCTAAGACCAAGGAGCGACGATGAGTTTTTACATAATGCACAATACTATCCACATCTCTCTCACTAAGTTTTTAACGTGACTTCCACCGCAAGGTTTGCGCTTATAAGTTCCATCTTCTTTAAATGTTTCTATCAACCTTTGAATTGTTCTAACACAAACTCTGGTAGTGGATGCAAACTCTTCTATTTCCTCCTTCACTCAAACTTCTAATGTGAGCACAGTTTCATCTAAAATTGCCATTCTGGACTACTTTTAATGATGTTGATACGATACTAAACGCTCATCAACAAGTAGTCAATATAACACTCAACCTATGGCATTTGGATTATATGGATCAGTGAACACAAAAGACTGAGCCCATGGCATGTGCACTAAGTAAATTAGTCAACAACAGAATACTCACACTGACATGTGCATTAGGTGATCACCATGGCATGTGCATCAATTGTGTTAACCAGGAAATACTCTTGGACATACTCATGCCCATGTGATTTGTCCACACTCAATAAACCAATCAGCAACACTCAACGAGAAAAATTATATGTCCACTCAATGAATCAGCCCATATGTGATATGTCCTCTCAATCAGTCAGCAATACTGAGCCCATATATAATATGTCCACTCAACCATATGCCCTACATCTAAATTAACACTCATGCATCACAATATGACATTCTTTGCTCTCAATATCATCTCAACATTGAGTGTATCACAAATCACATGACAAAAAACACACAACATTTTCTTTACATAGTGCTCAATAGATATTTGGAGGAGAAAACTCGTCTTACGTACATAATGCACACCTTATGACCAAGTAAATTCTTCTATTTGAAACACCTCTTTACTTCTACATGTAGATTTTATTGATCTTTTCGAAAAGCATTTATGTTTGGTTGCTTAGTCACATGAATAAAATCAATGAAGAGCACGACGGACACTTTATTCACGCCGGCCTCCTTTGGAGACCGGTGTTCTTCTTCTTCTTGAGGAGCACGAGGTGTCAAAGATATTTTGACATTCTCAATATGCCCCTTCAATATAGTTTCTCATTGTTACAAACATTGGTAGATATGGAATAATTTTTTTTTGTATATACATCTTTTGGCTTTGAAATCTATCTCACATGTTACCAACATAGAGATGATCTTGTGGCCAAAATTTCATTTTTGTATCAACAAAAACTCAATCCTAGGAAGGGTGTTGAAGTTGGAAGTAGTGGTAAGCTTTCCCCTTTGTTTCTCACAACAACACATGTTGGTAGACTTGGTATATGTTTTTTTGTGTAGATCATTTGGATTTGAAATTTTCCACACTTTGTATTTGACGTGAAGGTGACTCCATACCCAAAATTTCATGGACAAATATATTTTTTGAATTCTTGGGAGGGTGTCAAAGTGGGCAGCTGTGAAACTTTTCTCACAGCTAACCCCCATGTTAGTAGATTTTGAATATCTTCTTTTGAATACGTTTTTTGGCCTTGTAAATTTTCTCACATGTTGTCGACATAAGGTGACCGTGTGTCAAAAATTTCATGTTGAAATAACAAACTCTTAGCCCTTGGGAGGGTGTCAAAGTTGGCAGCTGTGAAACTTTTCTCACAACTACCCCATGGTGGTTGATCTTTAATATCTTTTGCTTCATAAGTTCCCTGGACTTGAAATTTGGTATGCATGTTTGAACCATAGAGGTGATGCTTTCCCTAAAATTTCAAGGTAAAATAACAATTTTTCAACCCTGTGGAGGGTGTCAAAGTTGGCAGTAGTGTGGGACACCATCCCTAGAATTGCCCAAACGCCAATTTGAATGTCACCCCGCTGTACAATTGAGTGATTTGTAAATTCATTATGTTCTTCTTGTGATATTTAAATACATGTATGGATTAGGATGAAGTGTTCATTAGTTTATTTTTATTTGTATGCCATACTAGCAATTGGCGCTTGCTTTGCAACTCATTAGTCCAACCCTTTAAATGTAGTTTTTATATTACAAACTACTAAAAAAAAAAAGTAACATGATTAACTGCACGGTTGATTGCAGCGTTTCTGTAGTTCACTGCACGGTTGACTGCGTGGTTGATTGCTGCGTGGTTCACTGCGTAGATTATGATTTTAGTGGTTTAATAATTAATATTCTTGTTTTAAGTGATTATCTTGAGAATCATGTTGTTTGCAAAGGGTGTAGTTATGTACTAGTATGACCAAGAAATGGAAAACGTTAAAAGAGAAGCCATGATGGCATGAGTAGCACCTACCATAAAAGAAATAAATAAATCATGTAGACATGGCATGAAGAAGCAAGGGGCGTATACCTACCCAAATGTACGAATACGTAGCATACTGTACTGTCGTGGCAGAAACTTCGTGGGGTGAGCGACAGCGACGCTCACCAATGTCCTCGCGACAGAGACGCTCCTCGTCGCTAACCAATGTCCTCGCGACAGAGACGCTCCTCGTCGCTCACCAGTGTCCTTCTCCACTTACTATCGTAACCCGTATTCACGAGTACATGTCATACGAACGGAATGACTCCTTCTTTTCTTGAACTTTTAATACCATAATAACTGAACCCAATAATTCCACCATTATTATTATTATGATTTTTCCAAGGACAACCAATGGAAAACTCGTTTCTTGATTTCCAGAAGTACATCTGAATTCTGATTTTCAGAAGTACATACGAAGTTTTCGTTTTCGAAGAGAATTTGTGTTTTTTTATTTCCTTTACATTTATTTTTCGTTTATTTGTATATTTAGTATTTGAGCATTTTTGGCCTGCGACAATCTATGAGTGTTCTAGATCATGCTGAATAACATCTTTCAAAGGTATATTTCATCATAACTCCCATTCAAGGAAATCATTGTTGCTTGCCAATGCTTGCACCAATTTTTGTGGCGATTGTCTCAAATCTTAAGAGATACCCATCTTCCTCCACCTCTTTTTCATAGCTTAAGTCTTTCATGGAGGTGGCTTGTAGTAATTGTTGTAGAGATTATTGTGTCAAAACGACCCAAAATGGGTTGCTTGTCCTTGAAGGGTTAAGAAAAAAGCAAAGATTCTCCATCATGCCAACCAAGGTGCAGTAAAAAAAAATCATTGCTACATTAATATCAAATGTATATTTTGTTATTAAATTTAATAATAGTTTCAACCTGTGATCTCATTATGTAGATTGTGGTCTTTTGGAGTTTGAAGACATACAAAATATATATCTTCTCATTTAACCCCTAAGGTACCAAGACAATTTTACACCAAAAACACTTCAAAATTAATGGATTCTAGTGCAATGAATACTGAAGGTAACAAAAACTTTTATTTTTAGTTCTAACCGTAGGATCTCAATAAAGGCCTATTAAGCAATACATGTACAAAATTTCATAAACTTTGACTGCACGGATTGAAAGATTATAGTGTTTGAAGTCAAGCACATTGTTCATTTTCTTAGTGGATCAACAGACTTTGACTTCACTTGGTGTCAAAAAATTTCACTACACAAGGTCTAAATCTATTACCATCTTGTTAAGCATGATGTTAGCTCCTTACACACCAATTTTTAGAGGTAGAGATTGGGTGTAGCATATTCAAAACAAGTGTGCAAGGAGTGGAGGCTCGAAATTTGTTAATTCACACTTTAATTTTTTTTGAACTTAATATGTTTTTGATTGATAATCCGAATGGTTAATAAGAAGGTTTACATTACATATTGTTGTGGAAAAAATAAAAAGTGATAAATATGAAGATCTCTAGGTTTTATGTGGAAAAGAAGAAGTTTTTTTGGTACCTTGCCCGACAATGAGTGACAATGTGTAAAAATGTTTGACTTGGGTTGGTATGCTATTTTTCACTAAAGACAAGAACTTTTTTTTGACAACATGAAGGGAAATAATATTACTTGCAAGTACTGAAAATCTCACTTTCAATAGAGTGTCCTATCAAAAGTTTTTGGAGGTGCCCGAGGTGCCCGTCTTCCCCATTTAAAATTCAAAACCCTATAACTTTTTCATCAAATGTCCAATTTAGGAAAAAATTATTTTCCCACTGAGCTCTTGGTAATGTCTTTCTATAGTAAAAATTTTAAAGTGGAATGTTGGAAATTGACACCATAGGTCCCTGACCAATTTTTCAAAAAGCCCTTTTTGGACACTTGGTCTTTTAGGGGTTAAACAATGTTTTCACTTCCGTTCTCATCTTCATATTTGAATTGATAGCTTATGCACTTGGACTCTATAAGATGCAGAACATAAGAATTATTGTGGATTTTCTAAAAACATAGATCAAGCTATTACTTTACTATAGAAGTATGGTTAGAAGCTACTCTCAATAATAAAGCTACTTCTTATACTAACTAAATGACCGTCTTGTTAGATACATGAATACACTAATCAATATTTTGTTTTAGATAGATTGCAAGTACACAAAGATTTTTGTATCCAAAAAAAATTTGGTTCTTGGTGCTTTTCTTTGCAAATTTTCAAAAGCAATTGAATTTGCAGCAAAGATTACCGAGGAACCTCACTTTCCTTGGACACTTTGTTACGTCATTTTCACTATTCTCTACACCTTATACAGTGTGGATTTATTAACATAGCGGAAAATCTACACTACTTTACATCAAGCACATGCATGTCAAGTTTTTGTTTGAGTTTAAGGGTTGCTTGTAGTTGTTACTGCATTGTTAATAGTTGAAGTAGATTTAGAGGATAAAATAAAAGGGGAGAAAATGGAGAGAGGTGAAAGGAAATTGTGGTAGTTCCACATGATTGTCAAAGGTTGTTACCAATTGATAAGTAAAGGCCTTAAAAAGAAGGCAATATCTCACTCCAAACATTGTTTGGTATGACTCACTAAGATGGCAATATCTCACTTACTTGAATATTGTCATTGACAAGTTCAAGTGTAAGAACTTCAATCTTTGGAAGTTCAAGATGAAAATGGTCTTGGCTTCCGTGGACTTTGAGAGATTGTGGATGAATCCAAGGAGCCTCCACCTTTTGATCCAAAAGCAAAAAAGGACTATGATTGGTGTTCAAAGAAAGCAATGTCGATCTTTGGCTTACTTTGGTGGACAATCAACTTGTCCACATCAAGAGTTGCAAAGGACCAGCGGAAGCATGGTGTATCTTGTGCAACATGGATGGGACGAGGAACTTGTTGAACATCCTTATCATTTGCCACAAGTTCATTATAAGCAAGATGAAAAATGGAGATGATTTGTTGGATCATGTCAACTAAGTGAAGGCACTTGCAGATCAACTCACTTGCTTGGAAGTCTGTATGAAAGATGAATTTGTGGTTATGACCTTGCTTGAGAGCTTGTCGTCCTCATTCAAACACTTGATCACCGCCTTGGGTTTGTTGCATATGAAAGACCTCACCACGGAATTTGTGAAGGGGTGATTGATGCACAAAGTGTCCAAGCGCAAGAAGAAGGAGTTCCATTACAACAATGTGGACCTGGTGTCAAAACAAAACAAGTGGGGCAACTCATCTTCACATAGTAAGCCGAAGATATGTTACAATTGTGGCAAACCGGGCGACACTACTCAAAATTGCTTTAAACCAAAGAAGTTGGAGGAGGACAACGCAATCCAAGCAAATGAGAATGAGAATGTCAATTACGCCAAGGAGAACAATGACTATGCATTTACAACTCAAGATAGATCACAATCAAAGTCCATGTGTAAGTAGATCATGGATTCGGGAGCTATAAAACACATGACGCCTAATAGAAAATCATTTGGCTTATATGAGGTAATTGCTCCACGCAATGTACATTTGAGTGACAATAATGTTGTAGAAGCCAATGGAGTGAGTTTTGTTGTTGTCAAAGTATTTATGAGGGGGCGTTCAAGGAGGGTTAGAATCAATGATGTTTTCTATATGCCCAAGTTGCAAGCAAAATTGCTCCCAATGAGCAAGCTTGTGACAAGTGGAACGAAGGTGCGATTGAACGTGGATGGATGTGTTTTGAGGGCACCAAATGAAAATGTTCTTGGGGTAGTACCTCGTCAAGGTAAAATTGTACCAACTCACCTTTACTAAAATGTTTGAGGCGGATGCGGCCAACATGGCACAATCATCAAGAAAGAGCGGTACATTAAAGCTATGGCATTGTCGACTTGGTCATTTGAACGTGAGAAGTGTGCATTTGCTTCAAAGGATGTAAAATGGTATGCATGTTGACAAAGATGAATCATCCATGTCATTTTATAAAAAAAGTGCGTGCAATGTAAGCAATATAGGGCTTGATTTCCAAAGTAAGGAGGAACACATGCAACAAAGCGTTTGAAGATTATACATTTGGATGTGTGCGACCCCACAACAACCATCTCCAAGGGTGGTGCAAGGAATTTTGTGATTTTCTTTGATGACGTTTCGAGAAAGTTGTAAGTGTACACGTTGAAGAAAAAAGAGAAATGCCTTGAGAAGACTAAGAAATTCAAGGCCCTTCCTGGAAGCAACTAGAGTATAAAATCAAGGTGTTTCAGTCAAACAATGGTGGGGAATTCATATCCAAGGACTTTCAATGTTTTTTGAAGAATTATGGCATTGCAAGGCAAACATCAACACCATAGACGCCGAAGCAAGATGGAATGGCAAAGCGCGCATATTTCACCATTGTAGAAATGCAAGGAGTATGATCCATGCGCAACGCCTCAAGCTTGAGTTTTGAGCAGAAGCGGTGGCCAATGCAATCTACATCGGCAATCAATGTCCAAAGAGGGCTCTCAGCCTCTCATCTACAAGAATCTTCGAGTGGTCTCAAGCCATGCATTACACATATACATATTTTTGGATGTATTGCATATGCCATGGCGCCATATACAAAGAGGAATAAGCTTGATGCAAAAAAGCACAAAGTGTTCGTTTCTTGGCTATAGCCACAACACTAAGGCATATCTACTAATGTGCATTGAAACGAAACAAATCATTAAGTGTTGTAATGTAGTATTTGTTGAGGATGGCACTAGTATTATTAATAGTTTAGAAATGAGTCCTAGTAGGGATAATGAGGTCTCTAGCTTGGTTTTGGTAGACAAATTTCCGAAATCACGACCTTTAGATAGTTGTGATGGTGATATTTAGACAGAGAAGAGGTTGGATGCCAGAAAAGGAGGTTTAGCGTCTTCATCATCACTTTTGCAAAGCGATGATGACTTCGGAAACTCACAAGAGCCATAGTATACAAGAACGGAGCATTGACCGTCCAATGAATGGTGGAAGAGCCATATTTTGTCTCGATATGAAGTCGAGCATGCCAATATAGCGTCATTGGAAGACCCTTTGAATATGTGTGAGGCTATTCAACTAGAATATGCGAGCAAGTGGGAGTTGGCTAAGCAAGAAAAGTTTGAGTCACTTATGGCAAATGGTACATAGGAGTTGACTCCTCTTCCAAAGAATCGCAAGAGCGTCGGATGCAAGTAGATGTCTCGAAAAAGGAATGGTGCTTTGAGTCAAGTGGTGCGCCACAATTGGTGGACAAGAGATACTCTCAAGTTGCCAGAGTGGACTTTGTTGAAATATTTGCTCCCGTTGCCATGGTCACCACCATTCGGTACATCCTTGCACTTTGAATAGCCTTGGACTTGGAAATCCAACAAATAGATGTAAAGACCGCATTCATGAACGGGAAGTTGGTGGAAGACATCTACATGGACTAATCCCAAAGATGTGTACAAGAGGTTTTTGATCATCTTATGTGCAAGCTTAAGAATTCCTTGTATGAATTCAAGAGCATGTTACCAACGCATTGGTTATTTCTTTATCAATGAGGGTTTTACAAAGAGCCAAGGGGACCATTCCTTGTACATCAAGCAAACAGGTGAGTACTTATTGATAGTCCGCATCTATGTAGATGATTTGGTCATCTTGGCTAGCCTTTTGGCAAAGTTTGGCATGACTCAAGGCCAAAATCAACGAAGAGTTTAAGATGAGCAATCTTGGTAAGTAGAAGTATTGCCTTGGAGTTGAGTTTGAAAGGGATCGTGAAGCGCGCACCATCACTATGAGCCAATGTAAGTACATTGAGGAGGTAATGAAGCGCTTCAACATGAACGAGTACAACTCCATCGGTAACCCGTTTGATAGAAATGTCAAGTTGTTGATGCTCTTGGATGAAGAATTTAACCCCTAAAAGCCCATGATGATTTCACACCAAAAACACTTCAAAATTGTTGATTCTAGTCCAATAAATAAGGAAGGAAACAAAACCATATATTTATCCTTTTGACCGTAGGATCTCCATAAAGGCTTACTAAGTAACATACTCACAAAATTTTCATACACTTTGACTGTACGGATTGAAAGATTATAGTGTTTGAAGTCAAGAAAATGGATCTTATTCTTCCCTACGTTGAGTGGATCAACGGACTTTGACTTCATTTGGTATTAAATTTTTGCACTACACAAGGTCTAAATCTTTTACCATTGTGTTGAGCATGATGTTAGTTTAATACACAACAATTTTTAGAGGTAGAGAAGGGGTGTAGCATATTCAAAACAAGTGTGCAAGGAATAGAGGTTCAAGAATTGTCAATTCACAATATATTTTTTAGAATTTAATAAATTTTAGAATTTAATAAATTTTAGAATGATAATCCAAACGGTCAATAAGAAGGTTTACACCACAAATTATTGCAGAAAAAATAAAAAGTGAGAAATATGAAGATCTCTAGGTTTTATATTTAAAAAATGAAGTTTATTTCCTCGCTTACTCGAAATGTGTTAATAATGTGTTAAAATGTTTTTTTACACTAAAGACAAGAATTTTTTGGACATGTTCAAAGAATGTAATATTCTCTACATGTGTGGAAAATCTCAATGTCAATAGAGACTTCTAGCAAAATTTTGGAGCTGCCCGCTGTCCCCATTTCTAACTTTGAGTGGTACTAACTTTCAAACCATGAATCCAAAAATGATAATAAAAATATCTCCATGGAGCTCTTATCAGGGACAATCTAGTGTAAGAGTTTTAAAAAAAATTAATTTTAGGAACCTGCCCAAAATCCAAAATGTACGTCCCACGTACACTTGGGCTCTTAGGGGTTAAGAAGTTTCAAAAGGAGATGGAAGGTGCGTTGTATAAGGTGGGACTTAGATTGTTGATATGCCATAGTAGGCACACCCGCCGACCTTAATTTTTTTGGTGAGCATGGTGAGCCCATTCATGTCCAAGGTTGATTTGGCACATTGGAGTGTCTTAAAAGTGCATCTTGCGATACTTGCAAGATACCATAGACTACAAGTTGTGCCTTGGTAATAAGGACATTTCTTTGAGAGGGTATTGTGATGCAGATTGGGCCGGAGATGCAAGCGAGCGTTGGTCGACCACGAGGTATGGTTTTTTGGTTGGAGTTGGTTTCATCTTGTGGAATTTCAAGAGGCAACCTACCATTGCCTTGTCGACGACGGAGGCGGAGTACATGGCTACTAGTTAATATATCAAAGAGGCCGTTTGGCTTTGTAAGATTTTGGCGGATTTGGGGCTTGTTCAAGAAAGAGCAACCACCATCATGTGCGACAACCAAGGATGCATAAAACTTGCAAAGAACCCCCACACTTTTTTTACGTATAGAGCACGTCCATGTGCAACATCGTTTTATTTGAGAGAAATCGGAGGGCCGCAAGATAAACTTGAAATATTGCCCAACGGAAGACATGGTTGTGAATGTATTGACAAATGTGTTTGCAATGGAAGGACATCATATGTTAACGAAAGAGGTGGGATTGCAAGAAGGTGACTATTCGCAAAGTGGGAGTGTTGGAATTTAAGGGTTGCTTGTAGTTGTTACAACATTGTAAACAGTAGAGATAAATTTAGAGGAAAAGGTAAAAGGAGAGAAAATAGAGAGGCGTGAAAGGAACTTGAGGTAGTCCCATATATATTGGCGAAGGTTATTACCAATTGGTACTATAAGTAAAGGCCTTCGAAAGAAGGCAATATCCCACTCCACACATTGTTTGTAATACCTTGTGTGTTTCATTTGCTTATGCCACCATTTCTCTACTTCTATTAAACTTCAATAGTTTTGAGAGGGTATTCATTTTCAAGCAAGTGTGTGTCAATTTTGAGTACGTGTAGAAAATCTAACTAATATGGTCTACAATATGTGAAGTGAATGATGTACTCTAAATATGATATATTGTATAACCACATAATTGATCTATAAATGTTATAAGTTTTTATTCTTGATGAATTGACTTTTATCAACTATTAGTCGACAATTATCCTCCTTATTGAGTGGTATAGATAGTTGTGTACTTGGTAAAAAAATTGTCATCAAAAGCAAGATACCATAGCACTTCCAAATCCTATGGTACAATTACATCAAACATCATATTCAGTGCGCACTGAATATGAGATTTAGTGTAAATCCACTATATGATTTAATGATACTATGACTTTTTACTTCATAAAAATACAAGTATAAATACTACTCAAAGAGGATAATCATTGTCAACATGCAATGACGGGCAAAATGGTTTCAATGCTATACTAAGATATTTCAAACACACCTTGTATGTCAAGTTGTAAAAAAAATACAAGTCAACCTTCAACAAAACTTGTTCAAATCCTATCTGTCAACAAAGTATGCAAAAGTTGTCACGTGATAAGGTTTGTGCATGGAATGAAAGTTGTGCATGCACAACAAGTGCATTGAAACAGTTTTGACCCTACACCTTTGACAATTTCATCACTGACTATAAATGATCATGTGACATTCTCGAGACTTGCATGCAAAATTAGTTGTTTTTGTTTTACAAGTACATGTTCTTTGTTGTTTCTTCTCACTAGTATATACTCTCTATTGTTTCTTCTCTTTGTTGCTCATTAGTATGAAAAAAACTCCAATTGATAAAGAGGATGTGTTTGTTCACTTGCTATTGATTGGACTTAGCGTGCACAAGGCTGACCGACAAGTTGGCGTTGGTGTTGCTACAGAGAGTCGGGTAGCAAAGTAGAAGTTGCCAGAGCACGTTGCTTGTCGTGCTAGTCGCCCCGGGCTTCTATTAGATATTGACAAACAAAATATTTTGCAATACATCACATGTGGAAATTGTTATACGGTTGTTGATATTGTAGCAAACTTAGCTTGAGACCCCAATATTGTAGTTAGTCCTAAGATAGTGTGCAGGGCTCTCAAGGAGGGTGGACTACAAGTAATCTTTAAAGACACAAAAGCCACTCTTGTCCGAGAAGCATCGTTGAGCGTGTATGGACTTTGCCAACACCCTTAAGGATTATATGGTAACGGATTGGAGGGGGGTAGTGTGGTTGGACGAGACAAAGATCAATCTTCTTAGTTCAGATGGACAATGGGTGTTGGAAATAGCAAGGAGAGGCACTATCAAATTGCACTACTCAAGCCAGAGTGAAACACAGTGGTGGTTTGGTCATGACATGGGGTTCCATGATTACTCAAGGCGTAGGCCACCTCACTAACATTGTAGGAAAGATGGACGCAAACTTGTATCGGAAGATTCTACATAACAAATTCATGCCCTCTCTTTATCAATACAATTTGGGTGTTGAGCATGTCACATTCTTGCAAGATAGTGACCCAGAGCACACTTCTAGAAAGGCAAAGGCATGTTTAGAAGAACTTGGCTTGCAAGTAATGAAATGGTCAGCACAATCTCTATACCTCAACCCAATAGAACATTTGTGGAAGCAACTCAAACATCGTTTGAATGCATTTTTTGAATCACCTGAGTGGGATGTTGGAATTATAGGAGAGGGTGGACAAGGAGTGGTACAACATCAGTATAGAAGTAATCCTCACTACAATAGATAGCATGCCACGCCCGTGCACACTGTTTTGAAGGCCAAAGGAAGCCCAACTAAATATTGATTGTCAGGGCCAAAATTGTTTCAATGTTTTGTCTCTAATGAAAGCCACCTTTTTTTTTATTCCCTTTGGATTCAATTGTCTCAAATCTTGCACCATGTCTTCCAAAACATACACCAATTCTTCATTCCAAAATTTATCTTTGTTGACCCATTATTACAAGCTACAGAAGTAAAAGAGTGACACCACTTGAAACACTGAAACCATTTTGTCCGTCACTGTAGTTGGTAAAGATCAATTCATCTAGAGTAAAAACTTGTATCATTCATAAATCAATTATTGTGGTTACATTGAATGTCATGTTTAGTGTAGTCCGTCACTGTGCTAATTAGTACTTTTATATGAATCAAACTATCATTTCTAAACGAGCATGTAATACCATCATTTTGGGGATGCACAATGGGCTAATCAATAGAGTTTTCCTGAAAGTAAACAGGATAGTCACCCGAAATTTCATAGTGTATCTTGTGATTGAGTTGATGAACTGAAAGGGCGCAACAACATGAGAATAAAGGCACGGCGAACTAAATGGGTCGGTCAAAATACATAAGCTAGTCCCTGGATTGAGGGGACTGTTGATGGACTCTAATTGTACAAAATTGACGCATGCCGTGGCTACAAGAAAGAGCTCTGAGAGCATCGCCAATACAACGCCGTAACGGTCACGGCAACGGTAACAAAAAGAGTACCGTTGCTTTTTGGCCGGAAAATAGCCCCAACAGCTCCACTGCAACTAGAGTTTTCCACAGCACATTCACAAATGAACGGCAAAGAGGGGGGTTTGTAGAGTGAGGAAGTACTATCCCTGTATTTTGGTCAACTTTTGACTATGGCTGAAATAGACAGTGTTTGTGTCGATGGCGGGAGAGTGAAGAAGGGAAAGAATTTTTTTGAGGAGGAAGAAAGGCATTGTGTTTCTTGTTCTTGCATGTTTCGCAAGACCCTTGGCATGGAACCGGTCAGAAGAGTGCAAATTTTTGGAAGCGCATCACCGAGCACTACAATCAAAATAGGCCTCAAGGTGGAGGATTTCGTCCTGCACGGTCTTTGGAGACGAAGTGGTCGATCATCAAACACAACGTTACCAAGTTTGTTGGGATCTACGGCGGCATGCACAACTTGAGGGAGAGCGGCATGAGTTTGGAGGATGTCTTGCTCTGCGCTTTTGAGCTGTTCAAGTTGAAGTTTGCGAAGGGATCCAGCTGCTTACACACACGCCTGGAGGATTTTGAAGGACGTGCCGCAGTGGAGAGAGACTTGCGAGGAAGCACGGAGGCAAGCAAGCATTGTTGCTCTGAAGAGGCAAGTTGACGATGTGGGTATTGACAGGGTTGGAGAGGAGGGCAGTGAGGTGGACGTCTATGACGAAGTTCAAGACTCTGGATACAGGCCCACTAAGCGACCATGAGGAACTCGTGCTACGAAGGAAGAGCATAAGAGGGTGAAGCTTTGAGACTCCGCGCTTCACAAGCAAGCGAAGACGACCTCTAAGATGGCGGATGCCACAAGGCTCAAGGCACGGATCCTGGCCGACCAGGCAACCTCGGCGCTCTTTGCAATGCCGAATTCCGACTGCCCCCTTTCAAGAGAGTTTCTACTCCTTGGAAAGCAGGAAGAGATCGTGCACTTGCGGCGGAGGTTGGCCAAGGACGAGAAGATCAGTGTTGCAACGGCATCGGCTTTGCAATCGGCTTCTAGAGGTCCAATTGCGGACATATCCGGAGTGCCACCGCCCATGGAAATGCGCACGCCGAACCCCACATTAACTCCGTTTACAGCGCATGAAGTTTAGAGTTCAGGTCCGACGTCGACGCCGCATGAGGAACACGATTTGTGTCAACCTTCGGGGCCTGCAACCTGGAGTCTGGCGCATCGCCAGCCAACTTCACCGCAATTGCCAACTTCATGCAGGCGTCTCTCACCGTCGCATGCACGTCCGAACGTCTCCCAACCCGGCCTCAAAGTCGGCGTCGTGCAGTCCACTGAGACTGCAGCAGCAGCCTCCGAAGGCGACATGAGACCACCTGCAGTCCCACTACCCACTGCACGCAGCCTCCGCAGATCAACGATTGCGACCTTGCCCTTTTCACTTCACGCAACCTGGCCCATCACCAAGCCCAACTCCGTCAAGAAACTCTCACTTGCATGCATATAGTGATAGATTACAATTCACGGAGAGTCCTTCTAGCGGCTTCATACCACAAAATCATAGGTACAACAACAATTTCAATTCCCCTGGCCTTGAGAGTTTTGGTGTGTTCCAAGGTTTTAGCCACTCATACAATTTAAATGATTTTAGTCAGAAAAACTCTGAATCCCAATACAACCATTTATGTCAAAATGGAAGTGTTGTAGTTGTTTCTGAGACTCGAGCAGAGTCCTCAAATTTTAATTTAAATGCATAAGGCCTATACACCATAGCCTTGTTTTGTAAATATTCAAATTCAATTGAAATTTGTTATTTTAGCAGTAACTTGTAATAGAGAAAGACATTTTCCCTCATGAAACACTCCAGAACTCTGACTATGAGTAACTTGCAAAAAAATCTCATTTTCAACTCTAGTTTTGGACTTTTAACCGTAAGATGTTAAAACAAAGCTCAATATTAATTTATCTTATTTTTTGGGTTGCAATCCATTGTACGGATCAAAAGATTATAGTGTTTGATATCAAAAAAAATCTTCATTTGCTTCCATGTGTTCGATGGATTAGCAAACTTTGACTTCACATGGTATCAATATTTTGCATTGCACAAGGTCTAAATTTTTTTAAATCTCTGTTTACCATGATGTTCATTGCCTGTAAACCAATTTATAGGGGTAGAGAAGCGGTGTAGCATATTGAAAACAATTGTATAATGAGTATAGGTTCAAAAATTGCAAAGTCACGTTTTTTTTTTTAAATCTTTTGCTTTACAAAGATAATGTAGATGATTTATAAGAAGTTTTTCACCACATATTTCTATAAAAATCAAAATACGTGAAACATATGAAGATCTCTAGGTTTTATGAAAAAAATATAAAGATTTCCCTCCTTTGCCGGAAATGTGTAAAAATGTTTGAGTTTGGTTTAGGGGATCTTTTTATAGTAAAGACAATAATGTTTTTTGACAACTTCAACAAAGGTAATATTCTGTAAGTGTATATATATAGGTAATATTCTGTAAGTGTATGAAATTTTGTGAGTATGTTAATTAGTAAGACTTAATGGAGATCTTTTTGTCAAAAGGATAAATACAAAGTTTCATTTCCTTCCTTACTCATTGCACTAGATTTAACAATTCTGAAGTGTTTTTGGTGTGAAATTCTCAAGGGCCGTTAGGGGTTAAATAAACAACAATACAATACTTCATATTGTCATAATGTATGGTAAAATTTCATGAAAACTAATCGCATGATTTCCATTAACTTCAAAAACATGTATGAAGAACACAATAGCATAAAAGTGACTACTCCAATGTACGTAATGGCAAATAATCTCAAAGGAACGCGTCAACCCTCTAATAGGTATTCTCACCCTTCAACTCCCACAAGTGCTCCACTAAATCGTTTCTCAAGGCAAAATGCCTCCCAGTGTGCTCAATCTCTGCCATACCGCGGATGAATTCCCAATTCACCCCTCTCTGAACTCGAGTACCTGGACGACCATCAAACATGACTTCTAAATCAAAATCATGCTCGTCCTCAATGATCATATTGTGCATAATGCAACATGCTAGCATTAAGTCACCCATAGTGTCCACGTCCCACTGCCTGCACGGATTCTTCACAATCTCAAAGCGAGCTTGCAAAACACCGAAGCATCTCTCAATGTCCTTGCGGGTGGCTTCTTGCATTGATGCAAAGTGGCTGCACTTTTTGTCTTGGGGCTCGTGAATTGTTTGGACAAAACAACTCCATTTTGGATAAATCCCGTCAGTCAACAAATTGAATCTAGGGTAGACATTGCCGTTCACAGTGAACGTCAAGTCTTGCCCCTCATCTATAAGAATGTCCTCAATAACAATGGACCTATCCAAAACATTCAAATCATTGTTGCCCCCTGGCAATCCAAAAAATGCATGCCATATCCACAGGGATTGGTCAGCAATAGCCTCAAGGATAATGTTGCGGTTGCCATCCTTGTCTTGGTATTGTCCATGCCATGCAATGGGGCAATTCTTCCACATCCAATGCATACAGTCCAATGAACCATACATGCATGGCCATCTCCGACCCTCATTAATAAGCATTTGATTCACAATATTAGAGCGGGTGGGCTTACGCATGTATGTGGCACCAAAGCACGCTCTCACAACAATACAAAACCTCTTCATAGACTCCATAGCCATGCTCTCCCCGATGCAACAATATTCATTGGTGGCGTCTGTTAAAACCCCGTACGCCAATATACGCATGGCCGCCGTACACTTCTGTAACGACGACAACCTCAATGTCCCTACACAGTTGTTTTTTTGCACAAAATAGCAATCATAAGTACAAATGGTGTCCATAATTCTCACAAACAACTCCCTCTTCATTCGGAAACGGCGTCTAAACATCACAGGACCGAAAATAGGATTATCAGAGAAATAATCATGGTAGATGCGCTCATGACCCCTCTCAAAATTCCTATCAACATTGGCTGCTTTTCCTCGCCTACTCCCTCCAGCTCTCATTTTCTCTTCTTCATCTTCAAACTCTCCCATTTGAGCTACAAGCATAGCCTAAACTTGCTTCTCGCACTCATCATCTTCAAGTTCCGCTTGCAAGTTCTTGCACAACTCTTCTCTCCATTGTTCCATTGGAACTCACTCACCAAAACTCCCAAAATCAAGAAAAAAAAAAAGGACACGGCCACTACCCACATCGCACAGAGACTTCATGCTCTCCAGGACCTTAAGTCACCGCTCGTTGCTGATGTGGCAGCTCGTTGATGACGTGGCAGCTTGCACTTATGTGTCGCGTTGAAAGTAGAGAGTGTTGTTGTGGAGCAGCTAGCTCGCCCCGCCACATCTTTCCCCATGCCACGCAAATTGACGTGGTAAAGGGATGTATAGCGTCAGTTCCGCGTTGTAGTGTTGGCGATGCTCTGACTCAACTTAATGGGTAATTCTGGCTTATTGGGAACATGAGTAAATGCGGCTATTATTTCCAGTAACTGACTCAATCCATTTCATTGAATTTGGATAATTAACTCAATCCATTTCATTGAATTTGGATAATTAACTCAATCCATTTGTGACGCAGCCCATGTCAGTTCCATACTGAGACACTCCAGCCTGTCCTATAAGCATGGCCCATGAAATATGTAGGATGAGAAATCTCACCCTGCAAATATTTCCGTTTTTAAATCTCACCCTCCTTTGGTGATTAGAAAAGAACACAAGGTCCTTAAAGGGTGCTGCGGCATGTCTTTTTGGCTGACACGAGGTGGCCACCCTCTAAAACTCAGACTTTGCCCTCTAAAACTCAGACTTTGCCCTCTAAAACTCAGACTTTGCTGCAGGAGTTTTGCTGCAAAAGTTGCCCACAGAAGATTACAAGACTTTAAATTGCAGTGCTAATTTGGGAATGAAGGATCTAGAGTCAAATTGTACCTGAAGGCATGATTGGGGCTGTATGGATGTAGGTGATACATTGCACTGATCCACTTATGGCAATATCCGAAGTCAATCAATAAGTAGGATGTAAATCAGATAATATATGTATATTTTTGTACTGAATGCAATGTACACAACATCACCTCCTTACCATCCTGGACAATAGTTGTCATTTCAAGGGTAGCACATTGAAGCGGTTGAGCATTGCATACATGGAATGGCATACATTCATCCCACCCTTAAATTGTAGCCAAATATGGTCCCGGGAGATGGAGGTGGTAAAAATTTAGTAGTGCTTTATCCCTAAAGGCCCAAGAGTCCCCTCCAAAGATTGTAAAAGTTCCTTTAGGAGACTCTTGGGCCTTTAGGGGTTAAAAGTTAATGATGGGTCAAGTATAGGGTTTGGTTACTTCAGGCCAATTGCACCTCCATCGACCCTTACGGTTCAAAGGTGCACAAGTGTGTTTGAAGCTTTGGGATTTGAGGCTACAAAAAAATGATTCACTTCGACCTCTACACCTACTTTCAAATCCACACCCTAGGCTATGCATCAAAAACGTCAACATTGGTTTTAAGTCAAGCAATGGTTACAATTTAGTTGAGGTTATTGTTGGATGAGGTTTTTAGTTAGCGACATTATGACTTATTAGATGTATAACTCTTGGGAGGGATGAGTGTACCGTTAACACATATGGTGCACTAAGTGCCACTTTACACTACGGTGGAGAATTCAAGTGAAATTTTGGAATAAAGTTGGCCAAGAGTTAGGCCCTTTTCACTCTAAAATCCTTAAAGTATTCTTGATCCGTGGCCTTCTCCACCATTGTAGCATAAAGAAACCATTAGTTAAAATCCATGGGCTTTGAAATTTGAAATTTACATTAAATTTCACTTACTAGTCTTTTTAGCCCAAGGGAATTGACCCTCTCGTTGGGAGATACCCGAGGTGGCCACGAGGTGGTGGGGCCAAATTTGGTCCCTATTTTGCTTTTGGATGGGGCCCTATTCCAGCAAGGGAGGGTCCTATACGATAAACGATGGCCGTGGGCCCCAAATTTATCCTAAAAAATCCAAAAAAAACTTTGGACCCCCAAAATAAGAGGGCTAGAAAAATGACCCCATGCAATTAAGACGGATCCGGCCTCAGGTTACTCCCAACGAGGGGATCAATTCGCCCTCGGTGTCTTTTCAACCTTTGATGAGTGCATCAGCACAAGCTTTAGCAAATCCTGGACATGGATTCGAAAGGGATGCAATAACTTCAATTACCACTATCATTAATATTATCATCAACTTTATCTATATTTTATTGTTTAATCTTAGTTGAAGTTTTATCTTATTTGGTTGCAAGTTCTCTTGAAACTATATTTAAAAACTAATTATGATTGGAAAAACATAGGGGCCAAAATCTTAAAGTAGAGGGAATCATTGATTGTGGTATTTTGCTACACCGTTCCGTGAATATATTGTAGACTAGACTATTTGAAATTGCCTACACTAATTGAAAATTTACATGCAATTGTTGACTGACACACACTTGCTTGAGAACAAATACCCAATCAGAACTTGGCATGCACATGCTTTGATGGAAATTAGTGTGGGTGATCTACATCAATATCCCTCTACACTATATTCAGTGGTTAGTGTAGTTGGAAGCCACTTGAGGTCATTACATTTTAAATTATTCTGCGAGAAAACCAAATTTCACATAAATAGTTGTGTATTTATTCATATATTGTTCTCCATGTAATTGTTATCCTCGGTGGACCTTTATATTCTCCATATACAGTTGTCCAGAGGGTGGTGTGGCAACCCCGCAATGTTGCTATGGTAATGAAAGAAACCCAGAGCATTCACATGTGAACAAGCAAAGCAGGATCTGCAATGAATTGCACCAGGACTAAAGTTTACGCAATCTCGTTCTCATGGGAATTCACAGCTATTCAAATCAACTCATAATTTGTGTCCCATGTGGCCAGTTGTACAACCTACACCCCAGTAAAAAAAAAACCATTAAAATCAAAACTGCAAAATAAAAAATAACTGAAATATGGCATCATGATGTGGTTAACACAGGTCTCACATGGCCTCTTCGAAGGTAGGTAAGAAAAAAAAAACAGAGAGCAATCAGAGTGATGATTTTTTCCCCTCAAATGTCACGTCAATCTTGTCTCCATC
The DNA here is from genome assembly GCA_963971425.1 of Bryoerythrophyllum caledonicum. Taxonomy (NCBI): domain Eukaryota; kingdom Viridiplantae; phylum Streptophyta; class Bryopsida; order Pottiales; family Pottiaceae; genus Bryoerythrophyllum; species Bryoerythrophyllum caledonicum. The sequence goes on along the minus strand of OZ020524.1, from coordinate 17,587,001 downwards.
GAAACGAGGGTGGCGTTGCCCACCGTTCACTCCCCCATCGTCCGTCCGCCTGTCCGTCGAAGGGGCCAGAAGGGTTATGATTCGATCCCCACGGGGGGCTTCCGCTTGTCAGACCAAAGCATGCAATAATGCAAGTTTCCCAGGCTTACATAAACTGGCCGCGTTCCAGAGGGCGTTGTACGTCCTGTTTGAATCATGTCACTGTTTTATGATGGATGGTAAGTTTGCCTCTACCCTGTTATTATTGTTGTTATTATTATTTATGATAAATTTATTCCCTTTTTTCCGTAGTTTTGGTGCTGGGGAGGAGACAAGGATGGTGCTGGTGGCTACTGCATTGGTGATTTGCGAGTGGGATGAGTTCTAGTATGCTGGACAAACACGACAACTGATTCACTTGTTTGTTGCAAGAATTGCCATTGCCTTGTCTAAATATTGCTCTTCACAAAAAATAGTACCTATGTACTCTAAAATTGAGATTTAGTGTTAAGCACAATAATTTTTTTGAAAATGCTATAAGTTTTACTTGTGGTGCAGGTTATTATAAAGAGCACAACTATCTATAATATTTAAAAGGGGATCATTTTACCCTACATTCATATTTACAATGATAGGGTAAAAATATTCATCAATAGTGAAAACTTATAGCATTTACAAGTCATTTATTGTGCATAACACTAAATCTCAATTTTAGTGTAGTAACGTTACCCCCAACAAACTCTATAAGACCAATATACAATCAGCTCCCTCTACAACAACTTGCTTGTCTAACCAAGATTTATCATCATCTATTGAATTCACCCCTCGTATCTACCACAAAAATAGATAGTTGTTGTCCCAAGCGATTCTATTAATGAAATGGTTGTTGTAACATACGGTTTTGTAAGGGATTCAAGCTGATAGTACCTCTTCTTCACAAACTAACTAGCCCCCTTGAAAACGAACTAAAACTCATAACCAACACTTATGAAATTAGGGTATATCCAACCCACTTTCATTCCATTACCACCCATTCATCTCCAAATGGAGGTTTGCTAGTATTCAAGACCCCTTGCTCTTGGTCGGCGCCTTTTGAAGGTACCAATTGGCAACCACCAGCTAAACATGATAACACATTGTGAACATTCATGGCTAATTTACATCTCATCGGAAAAATATGAAATCAATTGAGTTGAAATTGTAATTCTACTAGCTATTGCTAAAAATTTGAAGTATTATTATTATCATTTATTCTCTCCATATATCCATGTTCCTTAACTTGTCGGTTATGAAGGGGGTTACCATAATACAAAAAATAGTTAAACAACTAAAATTACCACATCTAAACATGTCTTTAATCCCTGTAGGCCCGAGGCATTTTAGCATCCAAACTCATTGAAAACTGCCACTTTCAATGCATTCAACATAAAATGCAAATCAACACAGTTTTTACATATCTAACCATAGGATCTCGTACAAGGATTACACAAGTGTATGTGGTAAACATTTTGTTCAACTTGACCGTACGGATTGAAAGAGATCAGCCTTTGAAGTGGTACATAAACTCTACTTGAGGTCATACTAAACACCTTCATCATACTTTGACCACCTTCTATGGCAACTTTCTGCACTACGGTATGTGATTTTCTAATTTTAACTAAAAAGGATCATGTTAGGCACATGTGCACCAAATTTTAGAAGTAGATGAGGGGTAGAAGATAACCTTAAAAATCTTGCAATGCAACTATGTGCAAAGAATCAACAATGCACTTCAAATTTTGCATATATCATATTTGTCTCATATTTTCAAAATTCATAAATCCGTACAATAGATGCAAAGATTTCCATTTCCTTTCCAAGATGAATTTTTCTTTTCTTTAGATGGACAAAAACTCGAATTTCTATTGAATTTAGAGTTAGTTAAAGTTTTGATACATTGTTTGTTATATGTCATAGATGGTGGTACGAACAGACACTTTATCCATGCAGGTCACCTTCGGCAACCAATGTTTTTTTTTTTTTTTTTTAATATGTCACTCTAAACCACTGCACTATTCGTATATGTTATAGAAAACAAATTGTAACTTTTTTGAACCGTAAGTCAGATTTCTATGAAAATTATGTCTAGCTAATAAAAAGTTGCCCGTTTAATAAAATAAAATCTCATATAATCATGCCTAAATTTGAGAACGTGGTACCCTATCCAAACTCAAAATGTCCCCCAAAGGAACATTGGGCCTTTATAGGTTAAACCACAATCAACAAGAATAAATATTTTAAAATTGTCTAAAGTTGTGTATCCCAAACAATGTAAGTAATTGCAATCACCAATCTATCAAGTAGAAATATTCCTCAAATTTAACTCTTTAACGTTGGAAGGTGCCACTAGTGGCCACAATATTCTACATGTACGGTGTCGCATTTGAACATGATAAGGTTCAAATTGATTGAAATGACCTCCATCTGAAAGATATTAGTTAAAGAATCTTCAATCCAAAGGTGTATGTCTTGCCATACTTCAATACATTTTTGTATTCTACAACGTAAAATGTGTGCCCGTGTGTACGGTTCCTGATTGACCTTCAAGGGTTAACCCCAATATATTGACCTTCAAGGGTTAACCCCAATATATTGACCTTCAAGGGTTAACCCTATTATATTGACCTTCAAGGGTTAGCCCCATTATATTGACCTTCAAGGATTAACCCTATTGTATTGATGTATTCTTGAAATTATTGGAAGCAACACAAGTCTACGAATCACCTACCTAAAAATGCTACATTCTATCATATTATCATAGATTAACACAATAATATTAAAGCGCAAGGAAATTCCAAGCTCAGAATGGTTTGCAAAATAATAATAAATCTGACCAAACAGATATAATGCAAGGTACATCTAGTGAATAGTCAGATGAACTTCTACGATTCCTGTCGTAAACCAAGCAGCCATCCTTACATTCTTGGTCGCCGACTCATTTTCATCCAAAATTCAATGGCTCTTCCTCGTATGCAAAAGACACCGACATGGTGGCGCCCAATTCTCATTTTTTTTCACCGCAATAAAAGGGTGACATGTCACAACATTACTGCAGAGCACAGAGCTGGCTATGGCCGTAGTAACTTGATGTGTGATGAGGTGGCTTGATGTGAAGGCCGTGCTTGTACTATTTGAATAGTCATCACAATTCATTTCCTATGGCTGTAATGCTCATTGAACCCAAGCATCCTATGCTCCAACAACTATGAACCTGCGACCCTTTTCTGGGAATTTTATTTGCGATCGTTTTATTTATTTACTCCATAGATCATTTCCAAATATATCTTACTTTTATTTCATGTATGCCACGTACTTCATCCATGCACATGTTTTTGTTTTTTTTAGTGATGGTTGGCGATGGAAAAAATTCTTGGATGTAAATTGCCCAAAATAGGATCAAGAAAGACATCTATCAGGAGTAAACATTTCATGGACTATGTTCTTTTTTGCTATTTTGGTTCTTTTATTAGAAATGAAATAAATGTCTACTTTAGAGTGATCCTCTAATAGAAGAAGAAGAAGAATGCCGATCCTAGGAGGGGGCTCGGCGTGAATGAAGAGTCTGTTCATTCCACTCCTAAGACCTCTAATACTTTTTTAATTACCTAAACAAAAAATGCTCCAAAATTACCCATTCTAGTGTAATTTTTTGTACCCAGATTGCTAGTCCTAGCTTCACAAAAAGTCACTTTTGATGTGCATGTTTAACTATAAAATTTGATCTACATCTTCAATCACAAGTTTTTATGAACATATCCTGTTTAAGTGAAATTTGTACTCACACAAAAAATTACTTTTTTTTCTCTTATAATTAAAATCCACCTCCTCGAACCTTATATTGACACCATTGGTACCCAATTGATATTTTCAAAAGTCCATATACAAGACATAGGTTAGTGGATTAAAGCTATTGTTTTTTTTCTTTAAAGATAGGCATGTCTAGGACTAGTGATCAATATTCAACGACAAAGAAGTACTAAACTTGCTTTATTATTTCATTGGTGATTATATTTTAGTTTGACATATTATGAGTGGTCCAATTTTGACTCCTACTTGACACTTTCAAACTTCAAATATAAAACACATATGGACATGAAATTTTGAACATCTGTAACCATTTATCACTTACTTCCCATATACTAAATTTAAAGTCAAACTTTCTATTTTACAAACTATCTTTGATGTTACTTTTTCAACTCTAACATGTAATCATGTGACAATCATCATAACCAATTTGAGATCCTTAACATTTCCTATATGGTTTCCGATCAGTTTATTTAGTATTAATTATTTTGTTGACTTTGCTTGCATGGGGTTACAAAAAAGGTGCAATTTTTCTTTTAAATGAAAAACGTAATAATCAATCCTAAAGCTTTAAGCATCCATATTCAAGACTTTTAATTAAAAGAATAATTTACCATTCATTAAATTCTTGATTTCAATAGAAATATGTTGATTTAGATGTAGGAAAAGCCTAGTTTTTGTGGTAAATTTTTTAACTCAATTGAAAATGTTGAAAATATAGATGGCAACCACTATAGTACAAGGAAGTCTAGTCTTGGTCTATACTTCCTTCATATGATTAAGACCATTTTTTAACATTGTAGTGCCATTTTTAAATATAGTAATGTTTCTTTAATATTTTTTTATAAAACTTTGAATTTGGGATAATTTTAAACAATTGTGTAATTAAAAATTACGTTATCTTTAGAAAATAAAGATAGAATTCCAACTCCAAAGTACAATCAATGAAATTGTAGAACTAAATTTTAATATCAACTCTTAAATTAGGACCATGACAATGTTTAACCAAAACCACCCTAAAAATTGCTCATTTTAGTGCAAAAAAGGAATTGAAAAATATACCTCTTATTTCCATCTCCATATGAAAGATCTTAATACTATAAAAATTACATACTTACAATTTTTCATAATCTTTGACCATATGAATTAAAAGATTATGGAATATGAAGTGAAGAAAATGATATTTTTCTTCCTTGTGTTTCAAGGATCTACAAACTTTGACTTCACTTGGTGTTTCATATTTGCATCACAAAAGCTCTTAGATTTTATGCGATTTCAATGTCCGTGATGTTAGTTCCTCATACCCCAATTTTTTGAGAAATTGGAGAAGTGAAGCATTTTCAAGAAAAAAAACAACAAAAAGACATTCAAAATCACTAAACCACAATTTGATCATTAATTATAAAAAAATTGTGTAATTTACAAATTCAAACAATAAGGACAATATATCATGTTTCTTCTTAAAGAAAAAAATGAAATGAGAAAAAATTGAAGATCTCTAATTTTTATGAAAAAAATGAAATTTGTTTTGTGCATGTTGCCTAAAAAAAGGTGAGAAATTTTTTACACTCTAGAAAGTTGTCTTAGAGTGAAAGTTTCACACCATAGAAGGGTTTCATTTTACAATCTTATATAAAATAATCTTACTTTTATTGAAAATATCATATTTAACCCCAAAATGAGCAAAGTTCCCTTGGAGGACAAATTTAATTCCAATTAAATCCCTCAACCTAAAATTTTGGCATGATTTTTTGACATTTTTTCATTGAATGGGCAACTTTTTAGTAGCTTTCAAAGGACAATAATTTTGTAGAAATCTAACTTCCAGTTCAAAAGTTACAAACTTTTTTCAGTAACATATGCAAATAGTAGAGTGGTTGAGTGTGACATATAACAAATAGTCTAACAAAACTTTGACTAATTCGAAATTCGATAGACATTTGAGTTTTCGTCCATCTAAAAATAAGAAAAGATTCTCTTGGAAAGGGAATGGAAATCTTTGCATCTATCGTACAGATTTTCTAATTTCAAAAATATGAAAAGGATATGATATACGCAAAACTTGCAGTGTGTTGTTGATTCTTAGCACATTGTTGCATTGTAGGATTTTTAAGGACATCTTCTAGCCCTCTTCCACTTCTAAAATTTGGTACGCATGTGCCTAACATGAATTTTTTAAATCAAAATTAGAAAATCACTGCTTGTAGTGCAAAGATTTGTCATAGAAGGTGATGGAACTTTGTTGAAGGCGTTGAGTATGACCTCACGAAGAGTTTATGTCTTGATTCAAAGGCCGGTATCTTTCAATCCGTGCAGTCAAAGTGAACAAAAGTCTTACTACACACTTGTATAATCCTAGTACAAGATCCTATGGTTAGCTATGTAAAAATTATGTTTATTTGCATTTGTGTTGAATGCATTGAACTTGGCAGTTTTTAGTGAGTTTGGGTGCTAAAATGTCACGGTCCTTCAAGGGTTAATAGAGGGTTTAGAAAAAGCTTTTGAAGCTACCCAAAATGCTGGCATCTAGTATTTTAAAAAAAAAATCCAATTATACTCCCATATAGCTCTTATCTTCTTGCAAATTGACCCCTAAATTTCCTTGTCAATTTCATACCAAAAACACTTCAAAATTGTTAATTCTAGTGCAATGAGTAAGGAAGGAAACAAAAAAAATAAAATCTAGTTTTAACCGTAGGATCTCATTAAACACATATTAAGAAACATACTCACAAAATCTCTTCAACTTTGACCGCACATATTGAAAGATTATAATGTTTGAAGTAGAAAAAATGGTTCATTCTCATCCCTACGTTAAGTGGATCAGAAGACTTTGACTTCACTTCGTGTCAAAGTTTTTGCACTACACAAGGTCTAAATTTTTATATCATCATGTTGACCATTATATTAACTCCTTGTACACCAATTTTTAGAGGTAGAGGAGGGGTTTAGCATATTCAAAAAATTGTGCAAGGAGTGGAGGTTCGAAAATTGCCAATTCACGTTTAAATTTTTTTGGGAACATAATATGTCTTAGAATGATAATCCGAACAATCACTAAGAAGGTTTATACCACGTCTTGTAATAGAAAAAATAAAAAGTGAAGAATATGTAAATCTCAAAGTTTTATGTCAAAAAGAAGAAGTTTTTTTGGTTCCTTGCTCAATATTGTGTGGCAATGTGTAAAAATCTTTGACTTGGGATAATATGCATTTTTTTTTTCTAAAAGACAAAAAACATTCTTTGACAATATGAAAGGAAATAATATTACTTGCTAGTATTGACAATCTCAAATCAACTAGAGTATCCTAGCAAAACTTTTGGAAGTTCTGCTACAGTGCCCGCACTCGACATTCTTTTCCTTAAGATGACATAAATTTTTTTCTATAAGTCCAATGAGAATAAATTATACTCCCACGTACCTCTTGTCTTCTTGCATATGTGTACAAAATTTCAAGAATTGCAAATACAAATTGCAACCATGGGAACGTGCCCGAGATTTGCAAAAGCCCACCTCGAAACTTTTTGCATTTAGGGGTAAAAATCAAAATTTCAAGTATTGGAGATAAATGCAACCACAGAAACATGCCCGAGTTCTTCAAAAGCCCGCCTTGGGACTTTTGGTCCCTTGGGGTGAAACTCTACAATCCTTAAGTCTATGAGATTACATGACTCCAAATTCAATTTGCATCTACAAAAACAAGAACTTTGTTACAAGGTTCTATGGTGGACATTTTATAACCTTAGTTACATTTTCACATATAGCATTCCCAATGAAACAATGTTCTTTTTTGGGTTTTAACGGCTTGGAAGTTATAGGGATTAAAAAGTGTTTATGTGCTTTTCTAAAAAAAATTGTTTTGACTAATAAAAGTATTGGTTTTTGAACAAATATATTAAAAATTTTGAACCCAATTTCATGAAGCTCAATCAAGATTTTCCTAATATTAAAAATTCAAAAATACAAAGATAAAACTTATTTTCAACTTGCCAATCATGAATTTAGCATTCTTTATATTTGCTCCTCTAACCTATTGCATGCAAGAAGAAGAAGAGAAGAAAAAAAACGTCAGTGTAATCGACCAACATGAATACAGAGCCTGTTGGGGGTACACTAAATATCACTTTTAGTGTAGTGCCCAGTAAATGACTTGTAAATGCAATAAGTTTTTACTCTTGATGCCAATTTTTACCAAGAGCACAACTCTCTATAGTATTCAAATAAAAGGATCATTATAAACATAGTTGGTAAAAATATTCACCTAAAGTAAAAACTTATAGCATTTACAAGTCATTTACTGGGCGCTATACTAAAAGTGATATTTAGTGTAGTGCTGCTACTTAAATCACATGGACCAAGATAGCGATGAATGCCCCCTTTGTTGCCTCTCCCTTCAAGGGATGTATGAAGGATGTGTGAGGTTGTAGGGTTGGGGTTTATGGATCAAAGTCTTGGGACTTAGGATTTAGGGCGCATCAGTTATTTTCAGTGTTAGGGTTGAGTGGTGTTAGGAAACGGGCACGAGAATGTGGATGCAAGAACATGCAAGGAACGGGGTGAGGGATGACCCGTCTCCGTCCATCCCCTCGGAGAGCATAGGGGTCATTCCACCTTGGACCCCTTAGTGCCTCCTCTTGAAAATAGACTCAATATAACTAAGTTGGTACATACTCTTTTGTATTGTATTTCACATGCGTCAATTGCGGGCCTTACTCTACCGTAGAGGGCAAGCAAGGTAAAGCTGCAGTGTGTTCATACCTGTAACAACTGGCCTGCCTGCCACAAGAATTATGGAAAATAACACACCTCGTGAACCGGAAAGAGGGAATTTGGAGTCATGATTGTGGGCATGAACATTGATGAGCTCATGCGCACTCTGAGCTTCTTTTCTCTGGGCATCATGTGCATCAAGGTTCAAGAACCGACCAACCACTTTTGCACACTTCCAATTCGTATAGATAACGTAAGACTTATGGTTGCTCTTCTTCTTCATCTTTTGTTGCTGCGCGAGTTTATATCGTGTCAGTCTTGGAAATTGCACAAGTCACACTTATGTCTAACCACCGGAGTACGGCATCTCCAATCCACAACAAGCTACCACCGTGGGTTTACCTTTCCATCTTTTGAAAAATATATGCATATCTGCATATATTTTGGTGTTTGCATTTGTCAATCCATGAACTCAAAGCTATTGGTTGGTATGGGTGTATTCCACATTACAGGTCTAGGTTTGAACCCTATGCATGTATCTGTTTGAGTGAACAACTGTTAATGGAGTATGCATTGTCTTACAACACCGTGTTAGTACATTTCCCGTAGCACAGTTGGTGGCACCAAGAATAATTGTTTGGCCATGGTTTTGATGTATAATAATTGGAATGCTTTTGACAACAACCAAGTGTCCCTTCAAGAGACAATTCTTTTTATTTTGACTCCAACTATTTTTCAATTTGTATGGTCAATATTCACAAACCTTTTACCACACCATCACATATAATTTTAGGAGAATATCCTAGAGTTACATTCTCACAAATTTCATCTTAGAACTTCTAACCCTTAAACCTCTAAAAGCCTAACGTCCCTTCAAGGGACATTTTGAGTTTGGATAGGGTACCAAGTTCTCAAATTTAGGCACAATTTTATGAGATTTTTTTTTACTGAGTGGGAAACTTTTATTAGCTTCCCCTAGACATAATTTTCGTAGAAATTTGACTTACGGTTCAAAAGTTACAGTTTGTTTTCTATAACATATACAAACAGTGGAGCGGTTGAGTGTGACATATAACAAATAGTGTAGCAAAACTTTGATTAATTCTAAATTCAATAGAAATTTGAGTTTTTGTCTGTACCAAAAAAAAGGAAAAATTCCTCTTGGAAAGGAAATGGAAATCTTTGCATCTACTATACGGGTTTTTGAATTTAAAAAATATGAGAAGGATGTGATATATGCAAAACTTGAAGAGTATTGTTGATTCTTTGCACATAGTTGCATTGCAAGATTCTTAAGGACATCTTCTACCCCTCATCTACTTCTAAAATTTGGTGCACATGTGCCTAATAGATCCTTTTAAAGTTAAAATTAGAAAATCACGGGCCGTAGTGCAAAAAGTTGCAATAGAAGGCGGTCGAAATTTGATGAAGGTGTTTAGTATGACCTCAAGTAGAGTTTATGTCTCACTTCAAAGGCTGGTATATTTTTATCCGTGTGGTCAAACTGAAAAAAATGTTTACCACATATTACATGTGTACAATCCTTGTACAAAATCCTATGGTGAAATATGTAAGAACTGGGTTGATTTGCATTTTGTGTTGAATGCATGAAAGTTGTTGTTTTCAGTGAGTTTGGGTGCTATAATGCCTTGGGCTTGTAGGAATTAAGGATTGTTGTCGTTTTTGGTCGCTAACATAATCTACAAGGGGCGTAGATTTTCCGACAGAATATACAATGAAGTAATGAATAGAGTAGGGCTTAATTTAAAAACATAACCCTCCCACGCCATTCTGCAGGGGCAAAGTAAGATCCATCATCATAAAACAACAAACATAGGAATGAAACTCAAAAAGTAAAAGTATGTGTGGATGCCAAAGGTACGACCAGTGTCATATGCATAATACACGTCTGTCTGTTTGCACCAGAATGAAGTACTTTTGAATAGGTACCTGGCAAGTAAATCAGTGTAACCCCAGCAAAAACTGTTTGATTGTTTGATTTGTCAGACGCAGTAGTACATTGCCATGGCTTTTGGGTTCGCCAATAATTCAATTATACGAGAGGAGCCTCAGCTCTGCACATGATGCCTGCCAAGGGAACAAAGAATCGTCCAGCTGCTGCCCTTAGTACCCTTGCATTTGCATCAACATTTGTGTACACAATTCAAATTTTGTCACGCCCTTGTTTAATGGATAACAATAGTTGCTTGACATTCGCGATCAAACAAAAATTTCATGCATTTTTTAGACTTTCCACCAAGCTCTTGTTGCTATGAAATGGTCAACCTTACTAAAATGTTGAATTTGTAATCCAACTCTGGTTCATGGGATTTTTGTTGAGCTTTTTTACGATGGTCAACCATGCAAATTCTTTTGTTTCGTGGTTGATTATCACGTATTCTCGCAAGTTTGTCTACCAAGTTTCGTGGTTGACAATCGGCCATGCTCTCAACTAGAACTAGTTGCGTGACACTCGGGATCAAACACGACTTTCATGCATTTTTGGGACTTTCCACCAAGTTCTTGATGCAATGATATGGTCTACCTTGCAAAAGAAAGGTTGAATTTTAATTTAGTACTCGTTCTTAAGATTTTGGTTGTGCTTTCTGCGATGGTCAACCACGCAAATTCTTTTGTTTCGTGGTTGATTGTCACGTATTCTCACAAGTTCATTCACCAAGTTCTCGTTGTGTGATAGTCAGAATTTTTTCAAAATTTTGGCTAAAAAATGGGTTTGAATTGCAAGAAGGGGGTATACAGTCAGGATTCTGATTCTGTGATCAAACACAAATTTATGCATTTTTGGGACTTTCTACCAATTTCTTGTTGCAATGATATGGTCAACCTTACACAAACATTGGATTTGTAATCCAACACTGTTCGTGAGATTCAGGTCCTGTTACTTTGGTCTTGTTTCGTTGCTATCGATGTGTGATATGGTCAACCCTGCAAAATTTTGAATGTGAGATCAAACATTCATTGATTGGGTTTTTGAGCCACACTTTTGTGTGGTGATTTGGGGATGTTTAATTATTTTGAGTTTGGGCAGGGACAGAGATTTGTCTCATTTCCTGTATTGTGGATATGGTCCTATTTGGGACCAAGGCAACACACATTATTTGGTTTGCGCCAATCATGATTTTTTTTGGTATACGAAGCCAACCCCTATGTTTGACTAGGATGCTTTTGAAATAAGTGGACATGGTAGCATTCTGCAAACTTCTATGTTGACACTAACACATAATGTTGTCTTTCAAGTACTGTTTTATTGCTGATTTGTTGACATTCAAACAATGTAAGTTTCCTTACAAAAAGGTTTGATCAAACTTGTACTATTGAAACTTGTCCCCAGCTAGTCTTTCCGCTACATAGTATCTTTATTTTGTAGATTTTCTGACATACTTGCACATGAAAGTTTGTAGTATGGTGAATGATTGTTGATTAACCCCTCAATTACCAAGAGTACCCTCAGGGGACTTTTGAAGGTTTGGGCAGGTTCCTTCTCTGTCAATCTATAACATTATTTTTTTATTTTTTTTATTGTGGATGGACATTACTAAAAGCTTTGTGTGAGTCCAATTTTTTCCTCAATCCAACATTTCATAAAAAAAACCTATAGGGTTTTGAAGTTCAAATGGGGAGAACGGGCACTTCAGGCAACTCCAAAAACTTTTACTAGGACACTCTATTGAATGTGAGATTTTCAATACTAGCAAATAATATTCTTTGCTCTCATATTGTCAAAAAATCTCTTGTCTTTAATGCAAAATAACATATAAATCCAAGTCAAACATTTTCACACATTGTTGCACATTGTTGAGCAAGGTACCAAAAAATCTTCTTCCTTTCCACATAAAACCTTGAGATCTTCATATTTCTTGCTTTTTATTTTCCCCACAACATTGTGTGGAGGGACCCTTTTCATTGACCATTCGGATTCTCATTCTAAAACATATTAAGTTCACAAAAAATAAAAACTTGAATTGACATTTTTTGAACCTCTACTCCTTGCACACTTTTTTTTAATATGCTACACCCTTTGATTACCTCTAAAAATTGGTGTACAAGGAACTAATATCTTGCTTAACATGGTGGTAATGAATTTAGACCTTGTGTTGTGCGAAAATTAGACACGAAGTGAAGTCAAAGTTTGTTGATCCTCTGAACGCAGGGAAGAAAATGAACCCTTTTTTGTACTTCAAACACTATAATCTTTCAAACCGTGCAGTCAAAATTTATGATTTTTTTTAGTATTTTACTTAATAAGTCTTAATCGAGGTCTTATGGTAAAATTTGAAAGCAAAAGTTGTGGTTTTCTTCCTTGCTCATTGTAATGAAACCAGTAGTTTCAAAGTGTTTTGGGTTTGAAAATGGCCTGGTAATTTAGGGGTAACTTACTCCTGGAAAACATGTTTGGTGTGGCTAAACTCGTGGAAATTTGAAAAGCTGTAATCTGTGTGTCCGGCTTTCTTGTCCTTCACAACGAGTTAGCTTAGTAAGATGTGCCTCACATGCTCAAGCTGACAAAGCTAGCTTGAGTGCCAGATGCCATCCTTTCCTCCTAAATACCTCGATTGAAGCTCCATCGCACCCAGAATTCCTTATGATATTGAGAAGTCAAAATGCTGAGCTCCATTTGTAGTGTTTTCATTTGCTTCCATGCTTGCGCCCATGACTGAGTCCTTGGGGCTTGATGAAGGGCATGTTTATGTCTACAAGTTGAGGTGCCAATGATTGAGAGTGGGGGTGACTTTGTAGGGTTTCTTCACCCTACATGTCACCTTTTTATGTCACCCCATATACCCTAATTATTCAAGAAAAATCAAAGAAAAAAAATTCTTCAAATGGGAATATGTGTGTGTGAGAGGAAGAGTGTGTTGTCTAGACACAATATGTTGAAATTGTAATTCTAGAATTGTATGTGTAGCAATTATATTCTATTTTTTTGTACATAACAATATTTTAAGATTCAATATTTGTCTACTATGAGCCAATTTTTAGTGGAATATCACATTTGAAGGATTCTTCCATAGGGCTACATTCACTTCAACGGGCACATTCAAATGTTCTTGGCTCCACAAGGCTCTAACCTCTAAAGGACCGTGACATTTTAGCACCCAAATTCGCTTAAAACGGCCAGTTTCAATGCTTTCAACAACAAAGGCAAATAAACACAATTTAAAAATATCTAACCATAGCATCTTGTACTAGGATTGTACAAGTGTGTGTCGTAATTTTTTTTGTTTAGTTTGACATGCAGAGATTGAAAGATACCAGCCTTTGAAGTGAGTCATAAACTCTTCTTGAGGTCATACTAAAACCTACAACAAATTTTGATCACCTTCTATAACAAATTTTTGCACTATTGTACGTGATTTTCTAGTTTTAACTTTAAAAGATCATGTTAGGTACAAGTGCACCAAATTTTAGAAGTGGAAGAGGGATAGAAGATGTTCTTAAAAATCTCGCAATGCAACTATGAGGTGAGAATTAACAATACACTTCAAGCTTTGCATATATCATATCCCTCTCATAATTTTGAAATAAAAAAATCCGTACGGAAAATGCAAAGACTTCCATTCACTTTCCAAAGAGGATTTATTTATTTATTTTTAAATGTACAAACACTCAAATTTCTATTGAACTTTAAATTAATTACAGTTTTGTTACGCTATTGGAATATGTCACACTAAATTGCTGCACTATCTGTATGTTATTGAAAATGTTTGTAACTTTTAAGCTGTGAGTCGGATTTTACAAAATTTATGTCAATAGAATCTATTAAGAAGTTGCCCATTCAATAAAAAAAATCTCAAAAAATCATGCCAAAATTTGAGACTGAGGGACTCACTTGAAGCTTAAAGTGTCCCTCAAAGGGACTCCAGTCCTTTAGGGGTTAAGCCATGAAAAAAGGATGATCGCATGAAAACCAATTATTTCATAATTATAGATAAACATAAGCTATTCCACGTAATATGACAAATTACCATTTCCTTATGTACATTCTTTCTCTCTTAACCTCTAAAAGCCCAAGGCGTTTTAGAGGAATCTCTACTCCGTTGATTGTAATTTGCCAAAAACAAAATTGAGAATATAACTGTAGGATCTTCTTCTAAACTTGTATGAGATGATGTGGTTAAAATTTTGTGAATTTTGATCGTAGGGATTGAAAGATAATTAGAGTCAAAGTGAACAAATTTGTGCCCCGTCTAGGTACACTTGGGCCTTTAGGAGTTAAAATGATCCACCTGTTTGACTTGCAAAATCTACAGAACCTCTAGGTTTCAGATGTAAAATGGGCCCTCAATTGTAAGACAAAGGAAGCAATACTAAGAGACTCATAATAACTCACACTTCAAAGTTGAACTCATAAAGGACCAAGTGTACATGTGGGGTACAAAATATATCATTTTAACTGAGATAATCTTCAATCTTTAAGGTCAAAATTCACAAAATTAAGTTTAAAAGAAGATCCTACGGTTACATTCTCCAAAAGCTAATCTTGGCAGTTTTGAATTAATGGAGTAGAAATTTCTCTCAAATTCCTTGGTCCTTTAGAGCATCTCCACTCTATGCACGCCATCCCAAACATGTCTAGGGTGGAGACTCCCTTGTCATCTTTGCCCGCTGGTCAAGTTCCTTGTAGGATTTGCACCGCCAGCCGGACAACTGTACCAACGCCCCCCAAACCGCCAACTGTTGTGAATTCTCATGGACTTACCCCGTCTCGATTTAGACCCCTCTCCATTTTGCAGCAAACCGCAACCTTTCTGTGCCATTACTATTACCGTGCGGTTACCATTTTTGTGCCACAAGCGCCACAACCACTTGTTGCAAGCGACGTGGTACACACTGAGTGGTCTTAAAGTCCTGCAATATTTTTGCGCTCAGGCAGCATGAACTCAAAGTTTGGCGTTGAAGCATGACTCTGGGGTCCAGATACAGAGCGGGATGGTGGCTGTGTTAGTTGCAGTCCTGCTTGCTACAAGAAATCGCATGCTAGACCAACCATTTTCATCGGGGCCGAGTGCCCCAGTGGAGAAGCTCTTAGGGGTAAATGAGTTACGGCGATAGGCCACTTTACTCATAGTGGGCACTTTGGGACCAAGAATTTTGACCCTAAGTTACACTTACAGTATCACGGTCAATTTCATTTACCGATTTGTTTATTAAAAATAATCAAATCAATTAACTTAAAAAATCTCCACCCATGCAACATGCGGTTGACACGTCATCCTAAGAACCAGGGGGCCATTCGTGCATTGATAAAGAATGAAAAACAAAAACAAAAAGTTAAAACCCAAAGTGACCAAAAAGTAAGGATACCATCCAATGATCTGAAAGATACCATTCCTCCCCAATTCCCACCCAAATAAGGATTCAAATTTGTTATAATCAAACCCTTTGCCACTCATGCCAAAATGGGGAGGGACATGCCAAAATTAAGGTAGTTTTATCACAATGTTGCCAAGTGGGTCCAAGGGAAAGGGTGTTGATTGGATCAACCATGGGGCAAATGATAACCGAGTAAATAAAGCTCATAGGCATTGCAAGTAAATCAGTAGAAAGTTCCCTGCTCATGGGCAAAATTAGGGAGGGAATGATCTACTTGGAATCATTCATGGAATCTTTTCATCCTTGATTTATATTGTCCAAGTCGCAACACTTAACCCTTTTTATTAGTGCTTGGATCTCAATACAATCTATCCTATTTGACAGGTTTGGGAAACGAGAGGAGTGTTGTGTTAGAAAATTGTCATATAATCAAGAATATGGCATTTTGGATCCAAATGTCGCATTATTGAGGTTTTAGTTAAATACACAATATTAGATGCCTGAAGTTTGCAACAAAAAAAAACGACAAGAAAAAAGGTACAAGAAACATATTGGAAATTGCTTGTAGAAACTTCATAGCATTGAAAATATCACATAAAAAATCCTCAAGTGATAGGTTTACAAATTAGGCACGAAGAAGGTGTCCAAAGTTCTCTGATTTTGTCTACCACAATTGGCTATAATCATCTTCCTCAACCTCCCCAATACCTTTTCATGTTCTATTATGGTATGAACATCAAAATTTGTAGAATTTTCCATGATGAAATGGGAACACAGTGGCAGACAGTGGATAATAACGCTGCAAAGACAAATTTGGACTAAGATTTCAAATTTTGGACTGAGATGCTTGGTGGTGCTGCAACGTCTAGCCATTGCCTCATGATGTGTTTACAACCTTGATAGCTTGTTCCCAGCGTTCACAATTTGTTCCCCACATGATAACATGTTTCCAGTGCATTTATTTCCCTCTATAAAAGGACAAGGTGTGGTGCTCAAAGTGTTGCATTCTTGTGTGTCATAGCCGTATTATCGAGGGAGTTTCAGACTAAATTTTTGGTCGTGCAAAAATGTGTTGTATTATTGTGTTTGTTGTATAATGGAGTGTCGTATGAAAGAAGTTAGACTGTATTGGTGTCACACAACCCTAAACCGCTTGCATCCGCTCTACACGCTCACGTGCCCATCGCCCGATTTTGAGGCAAAGTTCAACCTTGCCCAAGTCCCCCCAATTCTGCAACTTCCACTCTCCGAAGAACCACCAACACAATTGTGTGCCGTTGTGTGCATTGATGGCTCCGTCCACCACTCGGTTGCCGTCCAACTCTCTCTCTCTCTCTCTCTCTCTCTCTCTCTCTCTCTCTCTCTCTCTCTCTCTCTCTCTCTCTCTCTCTCTCTCTCTCTCTCTCTCTCTCTCTCTCTCTCTCTCTCTCTCTCTCTCTCTCTCTCTCTCTCTCTCTCTCTCTCTCTCTCTCTCTCTCTCTCTCTCTCTCTCTCTCTCTCTCTCTCTCTCTCTCTCTCTCTCTCTCTCTCCAGCTAACCCAAAACAATGTTTGCTCTCCATGTGAAGCAAACAAACGTAGAGTACTAATCCCTAAGAAGCGCATGCTAAACCCTAAACCTCATGTGCATCGCTTACTAAGTGCTAGATGTGAAATAAGGGTATTGTCAAGAACAATTCATCTCAAAATTAATAAATACTCACACAGTTCATACGGCATCGGCTAGCAAATGGTGTGCACAAGGGAACTGCGCAGTATTAGCTGCGCTCCAAGGAAGAGTGTCCAAAATTGTCGAGACGAGGTATTGGGAACTTTGAGACATGACTAGGCGACTTCGACTTTGGGCTGTGACTAGGCGAGCATGGACCGCGGGGGCGAGCGGCAATGGCCCATGTGACGCCAATATTGAGGTCCTTGCTGCTTGACTCTTTTCAGTTGCTTGGACCTTGTCCTTGCGTTTTCCCTTGGGGATGTTAGTTCTCTCTTCAAGGATTTTTGTTGTGTTGTTGGCTTTGTTCTCTTTTATTTTGCTTGTGGGTCTGTGCCTCTTGCTTGTTCTTTCTTGCCGTTCTTTGGTTAGGCTTCTTTGGATATTGCTCTAGCAGCTTCTGCAGTTCGTTGTAATGTATCTATTTCTCTTACCTGGATCTTATATGTAACACATTAACTCCTAATAGATCCTGACATTTTAGAGGATTTCTCTATTTAACCTCAAACAAGTGTTGCACCAAGCCAGAGCCTTGGATGGGTCCCATGTTTCGTTAATATGGGGTTAATTTTCTAGAGCACTCTTTATTTTGTAAAATCTGAGAATTACTTAATGTTGAATTTTTATAGTGTGGGATTAATTTCTAGCCAATGGTGTCTTAGTTGAGATGGTGACAAAATGCATTTCATCCATAAGCCTTTGACATCCAAAGTCTAAGCCTCACATGGCATAAATCTTATCCTACAAGAATCTTGGTATCACCTTAGCTTTATTCTCTTCCTCACTTTAACCCTTTTCTATTAGACATTATTGGTTAAGTGGAATGATGGGAATTTGATCGAATGAAATGAATGCACCTTGCAAAATTGCAACTCTAAAGCATAGAAGTTTGCCCAAATATGCAAAAGACCACAAAAATTGCTTTACACAAGGAGGTCCGAGGTCTAGAGGCCAAGCAGCTCTAGTGATTTGATTGGTCTAGAGCTTAAAATTGGCCCTTGGGGCTTCACACTAGAGACCAAGTCTCAAGGATCAACTGCGTACGAAATACTTATATGGTAGCACTTTTAAAAGATTTGACACCAAGAGGTCAGCCTTTAGAGGAATATTTTGGTCAAGCAAGAAAAGAAACTTAAACTATTGTCAAGGTGTTGAGCCTTTTTCATTAAAATATTCAAATCTTGACAAGATTTAAGCCAAAAGAATAAAACGAATAATTTTATTTACCTCTATCTTTTTCATGGCTTTCTAACCTAAGATTTTGACTTGAATTTCTAATTATATATTTTAAGCTAGATTTCATCTCAATTTTAAATCTAAATTTGCCTTTGTCCATGCCCTTCATAACCCTTCTTTATTTTTTCACCTTCTTCATTTTTCCAAGGAGCATGCATAAATTATGCTAGTGTAGGAATTGAAACTATTGTCTCTTCAGTACCACTCAATGGTTCAACCCTACATTAGCATCTTTCCCACCTATTGTGCTTTGATGAAATAGATCTCATTTATTGATGGTTTGTAACATTGCAGTACCATTGCTTGTACAGAAATCTTATGATTCTTGGAATGTGCATTTTGGCCATTTTTGTGACGAATTGGCTAAAACAATGTGTTGTTTCTAGGCTTTATGACTTTTAAAAGTAAGAGAGGAGAATTTTAGAAAATGGATACCTTGAAAGACTAATATTAACTTAGAATTTTCCAAATGATATGGGTCAAGGCCCCTCAACTTGATCCTTCAGGTTTTACACTACAAAGACCCAATCTCCACAAATTGCATATTTGATATTTGAACTCCAAAGTTCAACCTCTTGGCATAATTTGGTCTTCAATGGAGTTTGGTCCTTGGTCCAAGTGTGAAATACCCTTTAAGATAAGATTGAACTTTTTTAGAATACCTAAATTTGAAAATCCATGTTGTTCACTTGCATACAAACTTTTGGATGCAATACATTGGTGTGATCATTCAGAAAACAAATTTGAAAACTGAAGTCATTTAATGCTGAAAATGTTTCTTGCAAGATCTAGATCTAAATTGATAACAAATATATTTATCTCTTTCAATAAGGAAAATAAAATGAGTAAAATTTGCATGTATATTGTGAAATTCAAAGAAAAATATTCTATTTAGGCAAACTCTATTCTTCATCCACGTTTAATAGCTCATTACTTCGAGACTTTACCATTTGTACTAGTTAACAACAATTTTGAAAAGCTAAATTACGAGAAATTCACCAAAATCAGTGAGAAATGTTGAAATCAAGTAGCATAAGTTATGTTTGAAACACAATACTGGGCATGATTTTGATGTAGTCCCAACAGCTTGTTATACAAATCCCGCAACTTCAATCGCCAAAAGTTGTGACACATGTGATTGCTTCTTGCACACGTTCCTCCAGCGTTTTGTCCCCTCAAATACTTGCACAGAAGCATGACCAGATGACACTCAAGATTTCATGTGGAAGGCCACTATTCACGTTCCCGTAAAAATATGAACAGTATTATATCATAAATCCTATCTGTGTGTATTTTGGAGATACCAAGTCAAAATTTCCGACCTTAAAAAAATGTATGGTCAACATTTTATACGAGGTCAAGTCAGCTTGGTTGTTCTTTTTGTGGGGTTGGTCCTATCCAATTGGATATAGAAGCAAATGTGGATAATGAACAGTGAGAATCCTCGGACTTTAAAATAAGGAAGGCATCTATGCTTGGGAGTTTGTAAAGGACGATTTCCGCTACATCCTCACATCCATTATTCAACAATGTGACAATCATACAAGTTTGGGATGTGTTCCACAGGAAATGTTCAACGCGGCCTTTCACATGGCAAAGAATGTAGTATGTCATATCAATCGCGTGAATAATACACTTTGACTACATCTTCGGGGTACTTACCAATAATTTGAGGTCAAGCAAAAAAACTCAGTGAATGTATTCCGACAGGTCAAGTATTCTCAGAAAGAGTGGCTTGGGAATGAAGCAATGCGCTAACCATATTTGAATTATGTCTGATGACAAAACTTATACTCTATCGAGTAACGTAAATAATCCCTAAATTATGGGTTCTCGTCTGTCACGTGTTGGGTATTTGAAGGGGTAATGTGTCCAGACATTCTTCGTTGATTATATTATGTGTCTCAAACCATGGTGAAGCTTTCATTCTAAGATCGGCTCTTGTGATTAACATAGAATTTTTTTTTTATATGTTTACGATTCATACTTCCCTACGGTTAACAATTATGGACAAGAATGTAAATTGTAGATAATTCAAAGCCTCTAAAAATCATGTAAGGATTTTGCTGTTAGTGCCATGATTAAATTCACATTGAGATTTGTTGCCATATTTGGGTTGCAGAATGATGTTCGTTTGTGTATTTGACATACAAGATGTAAGAATTGTTGTATATAATAGTTACAAAAGTTGTATTTATGTTGAGCCAGATCCAATGACACATGAATTTACACATGGCTTTCAAATTTGGATCATTACTACACCTACCACATATTTGAGAAGTTGCAAAATGGTAACATATTCTACATGTATGGTGTCGTATTTGAACATGATAAGGTTCGGATATCAAAATGACCTCCAAATGAAAGATGATAGTTAAAGAATTTTCAATCCAAAGGTGTATCTATTGCTAAATTTTAATACTTCTTTTGAATTCTATGAGTAAAATACATGATCATATATACGGTCGCCAATAGACCTAAATTTAAGGGTTAAACCCCACCTTTGATATAAACTATGACTTGTTGGTATTCTCGTTAATTGTCTTAAAACATCTTTCAACTAGTGTTTGGTGCCCTTGATGGTGAAATCATTGGTGCATTTGTTGGTGTATGGTGAAGGATAATAGTTTCATATGGGGCTTGTAGTAGTCTCTTAAAAAGAAACTTGTGTCTAATTCCTTAGTTCCTATCTAGTTACCTTGGACTTGATTAAATTTATTTTTTTAAATTTACAGCTCCAAGTGTGGGTATTGGTGTTTTTGTGGAGATCATTGTTAAAAGTATGTTGCAAGAACATTGTCCCCTTCTTCACTCATTGGTGTACTCATACCCTCTTTCCACTATTTTGAATATCGTAATAAGCACCAACTGCATTAATTGCTTCAATACTAATAGAAGAAGAAGAAGAACTTCAGTTTTCAACAGGGACGGCCGTGAATGTAGTGTTTGTTCATTCTCTTCACTAAGACTATGGCCACGGGACATAGGGTAGTGTAATAGATCTACTTCCCCCTTTTCTTGATAATTACTTTTCTACACAAAGTGCCTCCTACACTAAGTGCCTTAACCCCTAAAGGACCAAAGTCTCCTTCGGGGGGATTTCTAATTTTGGGCAGGTTCCTAAAATTCGAAAAAAAATCCTTTTTCTCTGAAATTTTTATTCTAGATTTCCTCTGACAAGAGCTTCGTGGACATATTTTTATTTTATTTTTTGGATTTGTGGTTTGAAAGTTAGTACCACTTAAAGCCAAAAGTGGGGACACCGGGCACCTCCAAATTTTTTGACAAAAGTTTCTATTGACATTGAGATTTTTCACACATGAAAAGAATATTTCCCTTTCTGGAAATTTCCAAAAAAAAATCTTGTCTTTAGTGTAAAAGGCATTTTATTCCAAGTCAAACATTTTCACACATTGTCGGGCAATGGGGGAAAAAAACTTCATCTTTTCTACATATAACCTAGAGATCTTCATATTTTTCACTTTTTATTTTTTCAACAACAATATGTGGTGAAAAACTTCTTAGTGACCATTTGGATTATCATTTGAATACATACGTAGTTCACAAGAAAATAAAACGTGAAATGGCAATTTTTGAACCCCCACTCCTTGCACACTTGTTTTGAATATGCTACACCCCTTTTTTACCTCTAAAAATTGGTGTGTTGGGAAATAACATCATGCTTAAGACAATGGCAAAATATTTAGACCTTGTACAATGCAAAAAATTGATATAAAGTGAAGTCAAAGTATGCTGATCTACTCAACGCAGGGAAGAAAATGAACCATTGTTTTGACTTTAAACACTAAAATCTATCAATCTGTGCGGTGGATTGCAACCAAAATTTTACGGCATGTTTATAAAGAAGTCTATTTTAAGATCTTACGGTTGGAAATCCAAAATTCACTTTAAAATGTGATTTTCATGTCTCTTTTTGGCAGTGGCAGTTTTGGACTGGTTTTAGAGCGAAAGTGGTCGTGGTCCTTTAGGGGTTAAAGACAACCGACGTGTTGTCCCCCCCAAGGGCTTTTTGGTTATCCATACAACAAGGTTCTAAGACCCCTCCACCATACGTGGGTGGACTATGGTGGTAGGCACTACGCCAACATGGGGACTTTCAATACTAACATAAATATTTACTCTAAATTCATTTATTAGAGCTTTTTTGAAAGTATTAATTCCTAAAGGACCATTTGTACTTGTCTGCAGGTTCCTATAAATCCATTTATGAAGAAAGCTTCTTGAATTTTTTAGTGAAAATAGAAATACATGTTATCTTTGCGGGGATTTTTTTTTGGTTGGACTTACATGGAGAAAGTTATGGTGCTTCAAACATAAGGCACACACTCCTTTTGGCAACTAGGCAGGGTACTATAGAGATGAATAGTGCTATTGTAGAGTTGACAATTGCACTTTTGTGAGGAGAAGGAAAGTTCTTGGCAACCTTCATTGTTTCCACTTAAGGACTTTACTATTTTTGAAAAATATTTTGTTCTATCGTTATAATAAGTCATGATAATTCTATTCATTGTTTGGATTTTAGATCTAGAAATTGTTTCTCTAATTAAAAAAGAATTGCTTTCCTAAGTAAAGGGCCACTTTCTATACCCGTAGTTATTGTAGGTCCATTTTTCTTATCATAAACAACTCCATTACTTGTGATTTATGGTGTGCAATGACTTAACACAAGGTAGGACATAAATCCACTAAGCTAATGCAATGTATAGTGGGAAAATATGCCATTATCTTGAGTCAAAGTACGCAGGCCCTATCCAAGCACAGTGGAAATAAACATTTTTTCACTCTTCAAATGCATGTATCTTACAATCCACATGGTCAAATTTTACAAAAATCTGGGTGTCTTCTTTTAGTAGTGATCTTGAATATTATACGGTTGAAAATAGTAATCGTATTTTTTAAGTGGTCTAAAAATATCTCATGTCAAAGTGAGAGTTTTGGGGTGGTTTTGGTGAAGCACAATGCCCGGTCCTTTAGGGGATAAGGGATCACTTTGCATGTCACCCCATACTTTATGGTCTTATGTTACTAACTTGGACCACATGGACATGGTGACTTGGTTTTGAAAAAGAGTGGATCATCTCTTTGAGTACTTAGGGTACTGTAAGATGCCCATTTAGCTTGCATTGGGTAGGGCCCAAGAGCATCAATTGCCATGCATTTCACAAAAACCTAGCATGATGAATTCCTCATGCTCTCTTTCTTTCAATATATTTAAATCTCACCCTATCTTTGTCATTTCTTTCCTCTTCACAAAAGACTTTCATAAAACTCTACTCTCTTGTACGAAGGACGAGGGACAATTCCATCCACATCAGATGATCTTCATCCATCAGTGACGGTTATCATCCATCTACAAAAGGACAAAGGAGCAAGCTGCCTTGAGAATAATGGATTGGTGTTATGAGCCCAATCATTCTCTCGTGCCTAGTTCACAAGCTTACTCCGCAAGCTGCCTCTGCCATGGCCCTTCCCTTATCTGGCAAGCTAGCTAGCTGATGCCCCCCCCCCTGCTTTTCTTCATGACATTCTTTACCCGTATGCCTGCACATGATCATGAACACGCACCTGGTGCATACTGTATGCCCAACGTGATGCCCCGTGTTTCCGGTACGTAGCACTCACAGCCCAAGTTCGAGCATCTCCACAGAAAGATGGTCATGGATCACCAACAAGTGTGCTAATTATCCATATTAAGGTAGGCCCCCCTAAAACAGACAAGTTAAGGAATGAGCATATATGGAGAGAGGAAATAATTACACTATTTTTCAGTGATAGCCAATAGAATAACAAATCCAACCCAAGTGATTTCATATTTTTCCAATGAAAATTGAATTAGTTATGAATTTTCAAACTGTGCAGCCATGTTTAGTGGGTGGCCAGCAGTGGGTACCCCCTTGTAACCAACGACCAAAAGTAAGGGTCTTGACTAATAGCAAACCTCCATTTGGAGCTGAGTTGGTGGTAATGGGATGGAAGAGGGTTGGATATACCCCAGTTTTATAGGGGTTGGCTATGGGTTTTGGTTGGTTATGGGGAAGCTTACCTTAGTGCATGTGTTGCTAATACCCAAAACACTTTCTACTTTGCAAAATGAGAGATTGAATATTTACCTAGGGGTACTAATTTTGAGTGGATGGTATTTTAGTTGGCAAGGGTAGAATGACCACCGAGGGCATGGATGGAGATGGATGGGGTCATCCCTTGCCCGCTCTTGTAGACTTTTTCTCATAGCCTTATTCAAACCTCAAACCCTACAAATAACCAATAAACCCTAGATACTAACCCTAAACTCCAAACTTTGGTCCTTGAATCCTAAACACTTAAAATTGGTCCCTGAGGAATGAAGGGGGGAGGACCTCCCATCCATCTCTATCCATCAACAAGGGGGTCATTCCTCTTTGGTCGTCTTAGTTGCTACACCGTGATTGTAGTATAGAAAGCAAGCTCCTATGAGTAGACACATGTCACTCAAAAGCCTTTGACTTCCGAGCCTTAGGTTTCATATGACACTCATTTTATACTAAAGAGAAATTTAATATCATCTTTACTAGATTTCCCCCTTCATTGTAAACATTCCTTGTTTATTAGGGATGGTTAGAGCACCACGACCTTGGTGTAGTGGTTTGGGTCATGGCACACCAGTGAGGTGGTTGTGAGTTCAAGTCCTATTGCCGGCGTGGTGCCTACCATCATAGTCCACCCAATTATTGTGGGGGGTCCCAAGGCCTCGTTGTGTGAGGACCCACAAAGCCCTTGGGGGAGATGACATGTCGGTTGTCTCTAATGCAATTAGTGTAGGGAAGCACTTAGTGTAGAAAAGGAGATGACATGTTGGTTGTCTCTAAGGCAATTAGTGTAGGGAAGCACTGAGTGTAGAAAAGTGTTTATCCTCGAGATCTGGAGATCGGAGTTCTTCTTCTTCTAGGATGGTTAGTGTAGTGGAAAGATGGTACGGAATGACCAATGACATATACATATTGACTAGTCACTATTAGAGTGATGGTATGAGACGGCCGACGAGTGTATCAAGATTGGGTAGCTTTGATATAGGTTGCCATTAGGTGCTATACTCCATGGTTATCTCATTTCATCCTTCCAATATTAAAAAAAATTAGACCCCATACTTAGTGTAAACTACCACTAGTTGGTGCGCTCATTGGTCATCTCAAACCATCTTTCTACTACACCAAACACTGAATATAGTGTGCATTCATGGGTTATGTGGGTGAAAAATGATGTGGACCACATCAATTTGGTTTAGGAACACAATTGAAGTGGACACATTTCAACATGTGTCATGCTAGTCTTTGCCACCACACCGCTACTCACTACCAAATATCTTCCACTCCTCCTCGCCGCCACCTCTCCATAATCCACATTAATTTTGTATCGACAATTTTGAAACATCCCACACTATTTTATGAGGAATATGATTTGATGTAGATTGAGAATTAAGGTGGATCACTATAATTTGCGTGTGCTGGAATTAGAGTGGGTATTTCAAAATGGTCTGGTCCGCACTATATGTAGTGTTTGGTGTAGTGATGCGGAGATTTTTATTTGTAAAGTAGGTTAAAAATTGGTGTAGTAATGTGGAGATGTTATTACATCTTGAATTTCCAAAGAAGAGAGAATTTAAAATGTGGGAACATCTGCATATAATTTGTAAGATCATCTACACATGAAACAAATTCTCTTTCTCCTTTGTTCATGTAGTTTTCAAACTCATGGAGAATATAGAATACAACTTAAAGATCATTTTTATACACTAAAGACTCTACATCATTTACAAACGAAGTAGCCTCAATAAGCAAGTCAAATTGAGCAAAAGGTAGGAAGCCAGTTTAATGACCACTTTAAGGATGTATCCCTAGTAAAAAACTACAAGCTTGATTATGAATTAATGCTACTGGATAAATTTATTGTTGAAGGGTCCATTAAAAGCTAAGCAAATTTCTTAAAATGTAATATTAGCATATGGGAGCCATCAAGCCTTATGAATGTAGAATCAAAATCACAACCAAACTCCGAGCTACTTCAAGAATAATTCATTTAACTACACTAAATATCACTTTTAGTGTAGTGCCCAGTAAATGACTTGTAAATGCAATAAGTTTTTACTCTTGATGCCAGGAGCACAACTCTCTAAAGTATTCAAATAAAAGGATCATTATGAACATAGTTGGTAAAAATATTCACTTAAAGTAAAAACTTATAGCATTTACAAGTCATTTATTTGGCGCTACACTAAAAGTGATATTTAGTGTAGTTGAAAGATGGTCAACAAGAATACAAAATTTGGTACAAATTACCACTACTTAATGTATGAATTTGTCCCCCCAAACCATCTTTCTACCACTAGTAGATGAAGGTTTGTATATTTTTTCTAAAGGCAATATTTACTATACATATCATAGTATCTAATACTCCCTTTGTCCCATAATTATAGGCCCATTAGATTCTTGAAAACTAGACGTGTTGTAAATTCACGAGTCCAATGGGCACCTAATTCTCAATCAAAGTGAGTATCAAACTCAGATTTAATGCAAATATTGTCATGGGATTTGCACTTATACTAATTGTGGTTCACTTCATTATCATATCTACATTGATTTTGATGTTTAGTGTCATGGGCAGTAAATGACTTGTAAATGCTATAAGTTTTTACTCTTGATGAATATTTTTACCGACCATGTCCACTATGATCCCCCTCTTTGAGTAGTATAGATTGTTGTGCTCTTAGTAAAAAATTACATCAAAAGTAAAATCTTACAGCATTTACAAGTCAATTACTGCCCATGACACTAAACATCAAAATCAGTGTAGTGCACCTCAAATTTTGTTCTAACTCCAAAACTATTACAAGTTTTTGTTATCACTCATTCCTAAAACAAATTGTAGCTAAATATGGCACCAATAGATTGGGGTGGTAAAATATTAGTATGGGTTAAAACTCAACAAAAGTTTCACGTCAAGAGAGGTAATAACTATGTAAAGGTTATTCCTTAAAAGAGGTTGCATATCAACAAAGTATATAACTTAGCAGAAGTTAGGGGCAGTTTACACTACGGACCAAGAACTCGTCCCATGGCCCTCTTAAATCTGTGATTGGCTCCATCAACTCGTCCCGGGATGACTTGGGTTTACACTAGGAGGAAAAAAGAAAAGTGACCAAAGGAGTTGAGGTCCTCAAAAGGCCTAGAAAATAGGCCTAATGGATAATGTTGCATGGTCCCCCGGATTTTGCGGCGAGAGAGGCTAAATGGGTTCTCTTGTTGCTGAAACGAGGGGACCATGGGCCTGAAATGCAGTTTTATTATTTTTTTAATCATTTTGTTTTTTTGTTTTTTTTTGTTTTGGTTTGTTTTTTTGGGAAGGGGCCCCAACGTTACTGTAGATACAATGGCGGCCACCCTTTTTGTCTTTTTGGCTTGTTTTATTTTCTTTGTCATTTTAGGAAATACTGCCCTTTTTAGGCATTCATAAAAAAAATCAGCATGCCCACTTTTTAGTACATGGTCATTCCTCCCGGTCCAAGTTCGGTTTACACTTAGTGAGAGGCCCAAGGGCTTTAAAAATGACATTTTTATGAAGTGTGACCATGGAAGTGTGACCATGAAGTGTGACCATGGAATTAATCCATTTTCCTTGGTCACGGCTCTTGGTCTATAGTGTAAACCGCCCCTTAGAAGCAGATGTTATAAGTTAGCATATGTTATAAGCAAAGGTTACAAGCAAAGGTCATAAGTTAACAGAGGTTGTAAGTTAAATTATTATAACTTGTCCAAGAGATGATTGTACGGCATTTTTTCACGACGAGGATAATCATCTCCGTTGTGGTTTTCTGACAAAATTGTTTTTAACCAATTGTTTGGAGACAGGGTGATTTGTATGTCAGGGTGGAGGCCCCAACTTACGCGGGTTGTTGTAAAGGGGTCCGCATATGTACATGATGATGTCTTTCCAAGTTCCCTGCAGAGTTGGTTAGAGAACTCATCAAGTTGCCCTACGTACAGACGCACAATTGAAAATTACTTGGATTAAAAATTAAAATGCAATTGCGGATAATGTTATATTTCCCCCCTCTAAATTTGACGTCTGTAACTTTTGCATGGGTTGAAGTACGAGCTGTTTTGATACCCGCCTATCATCGAAGAAGTCCTTTTTATGGTTTGTTTATGCAGGATCTCCTCCAACTATTATTTCAGTGATTTGCAATTATGTGAAACTTTGATGTACAGGCAGGGGACCCATTCATTCCCTTCGATAAGCGATCATTTACAGTCTTTACTACAATGTTCCGGCGTCCAGTTTTAAGTTTCTGATAATTAAAAGAACAAATCATTTGGTGCTTCCTTCATGTGTGTTTGATTCTCCCTATCTCATTTCAACAACACTAAAGATCACATTTAGTGTATGTCGCACTATTTGATTTATAAATGCTATAACTTTTTACCTTTAATGAGTATTTTTACTAAGAGCACAACTATCTATGCTACCCAAAGAGGCCGATGATTGTAAACATTGTCGGTAAAAATATTCACCAAAAGTGAAAAGTTAAAGCATCTATAAACCAATTAGCGTGACATACACTAAATGTGATTGTTAGTGCACACTAAGTAGCTTTGATTCTCGTGCATGTGACAATGATTCCCAAACCACTGTCTCTTGTTTGCAAAATAACTAAAGGACCAAGTGTCCCTTTGGGAGACATTTTTTTCATTTTCATTGTAATGATGTTTCAATCCGTACGGTCAAAATTCATAGATTCTTTTACCACATCATCTCTTATAAGATTAGGAAGAAGATCCTATAGTTACATTCTCAAAAAGTTCATCTTGGAAGTTTTTTATCAATAGAATAGAGATTCCTCTAAGATTGACCGTGGTCCTCTAAGGGTTGTTTATAATGTCCACTAAATGGTGTCCTAGTTGAGAATTATCGTAATGTGCTAATATTTGGCAAAAACCAAGAGTTTCATAGTAGTTTGGAAAGCGATAAAAAAGGGTTTCTATTTTAATCCTTTAAAGACAAGAGGTCCATAAGTGATCACTTTTAAATAATTTGCAAATTTGGTGGACCAATACTTCATATGTGTTTGAAATGGTGCCTTAGTTCAGTTCCTTGGATCCATGTGCTTCCAACGAGTGCGGTGAGAACATCTGCTGAAGTTTGACAAGAGAACTGTAGTGATGTTTGTTATGGTGTTTGTAGTGATGTTTGTAGTGACTATCATAACCTATTATATATAAGTTTATTTCTTTGGGTTTTACTATTCTTTTTGTTTGTTTTTTTTTTTCTCTTTTGATTTGTCCCCATTTGCCCAATGACACGAATGGCACATGGTTTTCACCGTGGTTAAAAAGTGGGAGAGAGTTAGAGGGCGAGGCAGGAGAGGCAGGTCTGGCAAGGGCATGAGGAGTCAGGCAATCACATTTCACTGATTGTTTGATAACTACCACAGTACAGTGAGCATCCATGCCCACAAGGTTCCATTATTCATCTGCACAGTAGTGGCATGTGCATCGCAGACCCCTTTTTCACCTCCATTTCTGAAGTTATGAATTCCACTTCCGCGAAAGAGAGCAATGGTGGAATAAGAGCATCTACCCAGGATTGCATAATCATGAACAAATGGTCATGTGTTGGATTTGGAGTTACAATAATAATTAGGCGTGTAAGTTACTAAATGGAGGGGGAGAATAAATTGCATACTACACACTCTCTCATGTGAATTGCCGTTATTAACCCTCAAACATCAATCAGGAACTCGTATTTTACTCTGTAGAATACAAAAAATGTATTAAAGTTTAGCTAGACTTACACCTTTGGATTGAAGAATCTTCGACTAACATATGTCATTTGAAGGTCATTTCAATATCTCATCTATATCATGTTCAAATACAACACCATACGTGTAGAATATTGTGGCCACCAATGGCACCTTTTGACTTTTAAAGGTTAGGGGTAGTCAATGGTCATCTCATCTTTCTAGAAGTGACTATGAGTAATCTCTTAACCCTTTAACCCTTTGAAGACAAGAGACCCGTTTTGGGTCCTTTCGGCACAATAATCTCAATAGCAATTGCTACAAGCCACCTCCATGAAAGACTTAAACTATGAGAAAGAGGTAAAGGAAGATGGGCATGTGTTGAGACAATTGCCACAAAAATCGGTGCAAGCATCGGCGAGCGACAATGATTTATGTGAATGTGGGTTCTGGTGAAATGTACTCTTTGCATAGATGTTGTTCTGCATAATCTAGAACGCTTGTAGATTCTCGCAAGCTAAAAAAGCTCATCAGCCTTTCAGGATTAAGGTCTGAAAACCCATATTTTGTTTGCAATATGATGTCTTCTTTGTATTTTACATACAAGGTGTAAGAATCGATGTAGACAACATTTACAAAAGGTTGTATGTGTGTCAAGCCCAATCCATTAGCCACCAATGGCATTTCAAATTTAGATCATTCAATTGCACCTATTGCATTGGTTGGAGAGGTTGCAAAATGGTCATGAATTCTACATGTATGATGTCGTATTTGAGCATGATAAGATTGGGATATTGAAATGACCTGCACATGAAAGATGTTAGTTGAGTTCCTTGCAATTCAAAATTCGTTTTGTTTTTGTGCCAAAAAAAAAAAGAAAAAAAAAAGAAAGATGTTAGTTGAAGAATCTTCAATCCAAAGCTGTGTGTCTTGCTAAAATTTGAAGCATTTTTTTGTATTTAAAGTATTTTCTGTAATCTTCACTACGGCTTTTCTGTTATCTAATTTCAATTATTTTCTGTTTGTAATTTTCTTCTATCATAAATTTGGACTCATTCCTCTTCTGACACTCCTCCTCATGATTGAAATTAGTTTTACTTCAGCTCAAGCTACAATAACCCGGGTGCTACCATAATGCGGAAGGTGGGTTGCCCAAGCTCACATGACTATGTTGCACACGTGCAATGATAAGCTTGCCACAAGTTCGTGTTGTGCCCAAGGCCAGTTCCAAGAAGGAGATGACAAAACCACGTCTGCGCAAGCTGTGGTTGCTTCAACGGAGCATCGACAGGTATCATGTGCCACTGGTAACATGCGACGCTATCTCCAAACGTTGCTTTACATGTCAGCTTGGAATCAAACAATACAAGACACTATTGTCTCTTTTTGGGTGGGTGCCAAGTTTTTCCAAAAGAATTTTTTTAAATCCCAAAAAAAGCTTCTACAACCCCCAAATGAGGAAGCCAATAAAAGAGAGAATAAGGCTCATCCTCCGGAACATCAATTGCAGTAAAATAAAGAGGTCCTACAAGTAATACAACTACACCAAACACTACACATACTGTGGGTCATACTATTTGGAACTACCTACACTGATTCCATTAAACACAAATTACAGTGGTCCACTTGGTTTCTCAATCCACATCAAATCATGTACTTCAGAATATAGTGTGGGATGTTTCAAAATTGTTGACACAAAACCAATGTGGATTGATGGAGAGGTGGCGGTGAGTGTTTGGTGTAGTTGTAGTTTACGATAAGCGTGGGGCCTAACTTGCCACCAATCAACACACTTGTTGGTTGCTCAAAACCATCTTTCCACTATTGTTGCTTTCAAACCTACTCTCTAATTAGATGTGACATTAATATTTTTCCTATGCAATAGATTTGACAAGAAAAAGAACAAGCCAAACCACATTGAAACCCTCTATATTATCACCAACTATCACATATCTTCGTTAAAAACACATAATAATATTAATAAACCAATTTAAACAAATCCAAAATGTTTATGATCCTCCTTCATTTCACAATCATGAGAATATGCTTCAAATCTATTGCATAAAAGAGTTTGGATTGTACATTCCAACACCATAGCACCATTGTGGGGTTGCCATTTTTGAGACAAATTTATATATTCTTTTTGAGAAGTTATGATCCACCTCTAAGTATTTTTATATTTATTATATAGCAAGAATGATACTAAAATGACATCAAATAGCTCAGAAATAGAAAAAAAACATCACAAAAAATAATATATTCTAGTATTGTTTCATGACCCATACAAGATATTCTCCTTTTAGGAATAATGTTTTGGGTATATATTATTATGGTTACACAGCAAACATGGCACCATCTTTTCAAATTTGCCCCAGCCCTCTAGCTGAGGCTAAACAGAACATTGATGGAGCATGTGAGAAGCTTCCTGAGTCAAATTAGTCATGCCACATCATGGCGACTTCCTCAAACCCTTGGTAATAAGCCATGATGCGGCCGGTCATGTCAAATGCACATGACTTCCCGAAAGCTATAAATCCATCTCCATTAATTTATTCACAAGGTGATAGGCGAAACCTAAGCCACAAGGGAAATAACTCCCACGTAATCCTAGATTTCAAGCCCCCAAAATCAAGCCAACATGAGAAAAATCTCCTTCCCATATCCAAATCATCCCTAGATGTGCAAATTAACACGCCCTAATGCATATTTTGCATGCCCACCATAAGCTTTGATCCACACACCATTGAATTCCCACACCGCCCAAGATTTCAAATTGCTAAAATCAAGGTGACCTTCGAAATCTCCATGGATGCTAAATTGCACTTCCTAATGCATTGACTAACCCTCCACACACCATAATTTTCACAATTAGAAACGATGGTATGGATAAATCAACAATGGTAAATAATAATTAAAAATAACATGACTGTTTACTTGGAAAGGATTATTTTTTTACCGATCTTATT
The DNA here is from genome assembly GCA_963971425.1 of Bryoerythrophyllum caledonicum. Classification (NCBI taxonomy): domain Eukaryota; kingdom Viridiplantae; phylum Streptophyta; class Bryopsida; order Pottiales; family Pottiaceae; genus Bryoerythrophyllum; species Bryoerythrophyllum caledonicum. Next base: position 17,553,433 of record OZ020524.1, on the reverse strand, counting down.
CTCCAGTATGAGTAGTATTCTCACATATGAGTAGTAACTTTTAAGTTGGTAAAAGATGTTCATCTGGAGGAAAAATTTAGAGCCTTTAGGGAATGCCATTAGTCATTGTTTTTAGTGTAATGTTCAACATACTATTGTCAACCATCTTTTTCTAGTATTCGAACACCACAACCAAAAAAATAAAATTCATTGTATGAGTAGGGCTGAACCCTTCACCACCTAAGTGGACCATGAGGCACCAAGAGAATCTATGATGATAATAGAATATGCAAAACATCATCTACACGTTGGATACATTTCATCCTGACCCGCATTCACGGAAATCATTGTATGCACCGATTAGAGATCGAACAAATGTGCTCAAAAGATCTCTTGGAGCTCAAAGTGCAGCATGAGTAACACGACAACAACATGCAATCGTGGTGAAAGTTATAACCCCAAAAGCACAAAAAAAAAACCTTAATAGGCATCAATAGGTTAAACCAAGCAAAATCACTCCACCTCACACCACGCCGGGGCCAATGCACCACCACTACCACCACCACCATTCGTGCATCTCAAGCTCTCACACTCACATATTAAAATTAAAAAAAAAAAAAAAAAAAAAACCCATGTAAAACCACTTTGAAAAAGCATAAAGCAGGTCACCCCACACCCCTCAAAGGAGCAAAACAACGAAAACGGATGAATGAAAATCATCCATCCTCCAGAAGGCGTCGGAGGAATGAAATCCGATCACACCGGGTCGCGAGGGGTCACCGGCAAAGCCCCGGTCGCCCCGGTGGCTCCCCGGTGGCCCTCGGTTGGTAGGCTGAGAAAACAGAGTCTTGGAAAGCAGCTCATCGTTCTCGTCTCGGTAAAATTCATTAAGTATTTTATCCTTAAAATTATGTTTTCCGGCATCATAATCTTTTTCTCTCTCGCAGAGACAGGCCGAGGCAGCTCCGACCTCCGCGGCCATATAATTAAAGCGGAGGTCGCTCGATCCCTTCACACCGCAATTGCTGCGAGAGTGTCTGTCTCGTGTTTTGGTTTTTGTGTGCCCGCCTGCCGGCTGCATGAATTGTGGTCCCACTCGTGCGCTTGTGTTTGTCCGCAATTGCGCAACCAGCGGGTGTGAGGAATTTTCGGTAGTTTAGTTTGCGTCTGGCAGGGGTTTGGAGGAATTGGAGAGTGGTGATGAAGTTGATTGCTGTGATTTCCGGTGAGGATGAGTCCATGGAGTTTTCTTGCTGAGGGGGAGGAGAGGTAGGGTTTGGTTTCGTGTGAGGGAGAGCGAGCAGCGGAGGATGACGATGGCGATACATAATAAGGCGGACATGGTGAAGGAGTGCGCAGTGGAGGACGAGAAGCTGGAGAAGCTTATTCGCGAGCAGCGCGTCGTTGCGCTTCAGGTTAGCCTACTGCCATTCCGCGCAAAGATTATGGCGGAGAGTTGTTTAGATGTTTATTTGTCTCCGTCGGAGAGAGACGCGAGGAAGAGTGGAGTTGTCCGCGTCTTTAGACAGTGCATGAGTGTAATTAGAAGACGCTCTTCGGGATCCATCGGTGTCGGAAGGAGAAGCCTTCGGACGGTTGGAAACCGCCTGCACGCGACAAGCGCTCGCTGTTTCTGGACTAGAAATCTCACGAGTGCTTCAAAGCGTCCAGTCCAGACGTGTGAGGGTGTAACGTCACACCTTTTTTTTGTTTTGAAAGAGAAGTTGAAATCTCCGCGGATTCTTTGAGCAGTGGAAGTCTCAAACGCTTAAGCGATCGTGAGGAAGACAGAAGCAGAAGTAGTCGGCGAAGGCGTTCTGGTGTTGTAGAGGACATCGTGTGCTTGCTCGGTCGGTATGATCTTACGGTCAATGTTCTAGCTTGAGTGAGTGGAGAGGACGATCACAGCTTCTGATTTTCGCCTAGTTTGAGGTCCTAGAATCTCATGAGAAGTAACGCTCTGGAGTCTCTTGGAGTGCTGCGCCGTTGTAGGGGCTCTTATTGCTTCGTAAGGGAACTGGAACAAAATTAAAGAGTAATCTGGAGGATCAAGATAGGTTGCGTGTTGTGTTAGGCGACGACAATCACCTCCGAGAGTCCTGTTAACGAAAGTAGTTTTCGTTTTGCTTTCATTTGTAAGTTGCGTAAAGTAAATTGACTCGGCAATCGTGTATCACGGACGTCTATGGCAGGCTTGAGTTCTCATATATTGTAGGCTTGGTTCTCTCACCGATATCTTTGCAGCGGGGAGGCGTTTTTTAAGCGCTGCTCTGAATTCCGTTGCTCTCCCGTGTAGTAAGTAGTGGTGTTCCAACGCGTTTCCAGCTATATTTTTTTCGGAGTCATCGTGTTTTGCGTGTCTATCTCTCTCTACTGCTTAATCTGTTTCTGCATGTCCATAGCCGGTTTTCCAGTTGTAGCGAAACAGGTTATCATTTGACCTGACGGTTTTTCCTTCTTGGCTCCGCTTCCCGCTTGTGGTCAAGATCGCCAAGAAGTTGACCTCGCAACTGATGAGTCTACCTTTAACTGTAGTTGCACATGCACAATCGCTAATGAAAAGATGACCGAGAGTCTTGGATGAGTGATTCTGTTCACTTGGAGCGGGTCGGAGGTTGTTTGTGTGTAGCGCACTTATGTAATGCAAGATAAGGTTCGATCTGTCTCTTCTCAGCACTTCAGCTTTACATATCGTAGAGATCTCTATTCTGGAACAAATCTGAGCGGCTCTGTAAATTATTGCGCAGGAAAAGAGACTAGATGCAGCTATCGAGGAGTTGCTGAAGTTGGAAAAAGAAGCGAGTGACGCTCCAAGGATCCAAAGAGTTGTAGTCGCCATCATTCAGCTTTGTTATGACGCTCGGGCTTGGAAGACGCTTATTAAACAAATTCTGTTTTTGTCTCAGCGTCCAGATCAACCAAAGCAGGTAAGACTCAGATTTTTCTTCACCAAAGATCAAGGGATGATATCGCTCCTTTCCAGAATCTGTTTGGGTCTTCTGAGTCTTCAAGCATTAACCACCTCAAATCAGCAGTGACGATGAAATGACAAACTTGCATGTGAAGTAGCTTCCACTAAGCAATGAAATCATTTTTATGTGTGTTACAAAAGAAGCAGAGGTCGCTTGTTCCTGACTGTTCGTCTTTTTGGCAGGCCATTGCGGCTATGGTCCAACAAGCAGTATCATACTTAAATGATATTCCGGATCTTGATACCAGAAATGAGCTCGCAGAGACGCTAAATAACGCCTCTTCCAGCAGGGTACATTTCTTTCCACTCTTGTTGCGTGTCGCAGTTGCTTCTTCGCCCATGTGTGTTGTTGCTTCTCTCAAGATACTTACTCTCTCGTCATCATGATCACCATGCAGGGCTTGCAAAGCTTGTGCTGGTACTCGCTATTACCTCCGCAAGAGAGTTTATCCGGCCAAAGCAAGACTCAAATGGCTCAAGACTTGAACTTGTCAGGGCTCGATCTCTCTTGGTAAAGACTGCCCCCTTCGCTCCTCATGTTTTGCTTTCATCAGGGAGAAAATAATAGTGAAGCTTGGCCACCATCGCAGTTAAACATTCATCCTAATGTTCATCCTTCCTGTTTCAGTGAAAGCCAAGAGGAACAACAGTTTCATGAGTCGTCGTCGACGACGACGCAACAACAACAACTACTACTACCCTCATCTGAGTTCGAGAGCCGCCCCACCACTCCCCCGCAACAGCGCATGCGCGTCAAGGACATGTCCCCGTCCGTCTGCAGGGCGCCGCTGAAGAAGAAGCCGTACGTGATGCGGAAGCCCATGGGCCCCGTGCGGCGACGCTTGTTTAGCCATGCCACCCCTGCAGATGTAGAGGAATTTCTATCTGAGTTGGAGCAGAGCAATCACCAGCGATTTATAGACAGGTTAGAATTCGCTTCTCCACTCCTGCATTGGTAAAACATAATAGCTCAGGAATCAATAAAAAAAAAAAAAAAACCATCCTGTACTTCCATCTTCTCATATATAAAACCGGCGTATTTCCTCGTGCAGATACAACTTCGACCCTGTGAAAGAGAAACCCCTCCCCGGCCGGTTTGAATGGTCTCCCCAGAGACGAGCCACCAGCGTAGACTCCAGCACCGAGCAAGTACGGGTGAAGTCAGAGCTGGCGTCCACCTTGTCAGCGTGAAACTGTACTATAGCAACTGTTCTACCCTCTTGGTAGAAAACAAACAACAACCTTAGTAGGTGGCCATGTAAGTACACTACCTCCCCAGCGCGCATCGCATGACCAGTAGTCCCCTCTCTCTCTCTCTCTCTCTCTCTCTGTACCTAAGTATAGATTCATCATTTCCCCACCTCTCCTCTTGTAACACTACCCTCGGTGGGCGTCAACCACAACAGCAACAGATTGTAGAAACCGCAATATACTATGTAAAACCATCTGTACAGCCACCATACCAGAACAATTCAATGGTTTATTCAATATAATAAAGAAAAATCACCACCCCAAGAAGGTGCATCAAGAAGGGGGAAGAAGGGACGCTAACCGACGAATGATGGGTGGACGTGGGATGTCGTCATCGTCGTCGTTGTCGTCGTCGTCGTCGTCGTTCACACGGGGCACCTCCTTTTCCGTTCCCGCCATTCTGACGTGGCACTTGTGGTTTCCCGCCAGGAAGTCAATTATTAGTCGGGCCAGTCAATCAAGCGACTCGTTCCTGGCGGTCTTTTCGAAAAAGTGAAAGTTCCTTGGCTTGTAACATCATAACCTTAGTATTTTTTTTGCAAGCAAACTTCCAATCAAGGTCATGGAGAGGGTGCTTTCGATTTGAGGTGGAGAGGGGTTGATTTTCATGGCCTTTTGATGGAATTTTAATCAAGGTGGAGAGTATGGAGGTTTTACACAATCCGCATGTACTCAATGTTTAGGTAGGTTGGAAGGTGAGGGCTTTCTAAAATAGATTAGAGAGGGTACTTTGGATTTGTACACTTTTGGTTGGTTGGTGGTATTTTTGTTATGTTTTACTTGTGTTTTGAGAATCTTGTGGGGTTGGTTTACCATACGTGTGGGTCAGTTTTGTACATTATCAATCCACAATGGAGAATGTCCAATTTTTTGGTGAATTCAAGAGATTTGTCTAGGTGTAATGCACAGGTGGTACCCGTGTAATACCCAGGTGACATCCATTGTTTCTAAATGCTTGTGAAAGGGAAAAATCATTATTTTGGAAGCTTGGTGCCAATACTGACTTGAACGTACGGTATTTGATAGTGGTTAAGAGTATTAAACAACATTTATGCATTGTGGCTCATAGTTATCATTGCATGTTGTAGATGAAACAACCCATTGTCATATTTGAGAGTTATTTTTTCACCTTGGTATTGAGTTGCAATTTGTTGTCATATGTTTATGGATATACAACAAAAAACCATTATATATTTGACAATGATTTTAGAATGTATTGTAGAATTTGACAACCATCACATTTGGAATTAGGTTTACACCATGGCATTAGGTTGCAATCTGCCATCACATTATGATTATATGGCTAGCAACCATCACGTTTAGGAGTGATTTCCACCTTGGCACATAGGCATCATCTAAAAGTGATTTATAGCCTGTTGCTATCAAAAATAATGGATACACAACCAAGCCCATTACATTTGAGAGTGATTTATAACCTGGCACAAACTCGCAGCACGTCGTCACATGTTATGAGTATACGGTCAACAACCATCATATTTGAGAATGATTTTACATCTTGGCATTGAGTTGCTATCAAAATAATGGATATGCTTTTAACATCCATTATATACTAGAGTGATTCCTACATCCTGGCACTCAACTGCATTTAAAAACATTAATGCATACTTGTTTTACAACCATTATATGACACTGATTCTTACACCCTGGCACTTAGTTGCCATCACATATTATGAATATGAGTTAAACTACTATTATGTCTGATAGGGATTCTCTCCTATACCCTGGAACTTGGTTGCCATCACATATTATGGATATGAGTTAAATTGCAATTATGTCTGAGAGCGATTCTCTTTTACCCCCTGGCACTTGGTTGCCATCACATATTATGGATATGAGTTAAACTGCAATTATGTCTGAGAGCGATTCTCTTTTACCCCCTGGCACTTGGTTGCCATCACATATTATGGACATGAGTTAAACTGCTATTATGTCTGAGAGCGATTCTCTCCGCTGGCACTCTCTTACACCCTGACACTTGGTCGCCATCACATATTATGAATATGAGTTAAACTACTATTATGTCTGAGAGCGATTCTCTCCGCTGGCAGCTAATAATTATCACATGTTTTGCATACATGTCCTTGTATTCAGCTGCCATCATATATTATGGATACGTACTTGAAAATCATTAGAGCAGACTGAGACAATCATTAAATCAGTCACAGGATGTCTCAAAGGACAACTTGTCTTATTGTTCTATTTTATTATTTGTCCTTCATAGTTGCTTTCAATCTTTAGTGTCATCTATTATGAAGACATGTCCGACAATTGACCTTTCTATCACTGATCACAACACTAATACAAAAATGATGAACCACATCAAAGGTAAATACCAAATGTATCCACTTACATTAAAGTTTGGTGTAAGTGGGCAATTCTTGGTTCCATTTTGTTTCACACCTTTTCTACTAATGCAAGTCAAGTAGAAGTTGTTGAAAAGATGATTTCCTCACGTTCTTTACTCCACCTCTAGCAACTTTAGTTACTCTTCTTGCAACTTTAATTGTTGTTAGTTCCTCGGATCTACTTATTGTATTGTAAATTCCAAATCCAATTTCATCAAACAGAAATATATAAATAAATAAATAAAACAAAATAAACAACATTTAGCATCTATTACTAAACTCCTCCCTTAAAGGAAAAAAGATAAACATGATTACACTAAGGTACCCCACTTTTGATAGCATAGTGTCCCATATTTGAAACAAATTTACTTTAAGGCTACATAAATGAAGAAATTACATGATTGAATTTGGTGTAATGATTGACATTACTAATGGATCCTAGGGTGCAAGGGAAATTTTCCATTCGTAATCAATATTTAGTTTTATTCACTAAAATCGCTAAAATCACGGAAATTAAATAAAATTTTTGAAAATAAATTTTCTTACACTTTTATTGGCCGGTAGAAGAAGCCAACAATATTCTATAGGTTCTCATGGTTTTCAATAAATTAGTTTGTTTTTAAAATAACTCTGAACGCAAAATATTAAAAATGAGTGTCACAATATACCTCCTCTCAAGTTTAGTGTTCCTAAAAATTCCTTGTAGAAGGGATTATAAAATATCAAAAATATTAGGCTCACATATAGAATCAAGCCAACTTCCTCCACCAATCAACCAAAATGTAAAATACTTTTTTTCAAATTTTTATTGAATTCTCCATTTTTTATATTTAACCACGACAAAGTTTTTTACACCCTCATGTATGAGCTTCTCTAATTATCCTCATTCACTAGCATGGTTTCACCTTACAATATTTTACAAATTACTAGCTTATATTCAAACTAAAAACCTCTTCATTGTCACAAGCTCAAGACCCAAGAACTCGACTATCAAATATCCCCATCAAAAAGATGTTTTAACCTCTAAACTGTAGAATGTTTTAAATGAATGTAGAATGAATGTAGAATGTTTAGAACTCTATATCACAATTCTTAGAATGTAAACTGGTAAAGATGACATAAAAAGAGGTTTAAATGTAGCTCCATGTCTAGACTTGGTCTATGCTAAAATTGAAGTTAGCCCACTTGAAAAATTATTATTATTATTATCTTTTACATTGTTTTTGAAAACCCCTGAAGTTCCTTGACAATTATGCTCAAATACTAGTCCAAAGCTGCAACTGTCAAAAAGAGGCATGTAAATCATATTTTGTAGTGAAATTTTGGACTTTTAACCAAAAGATCTTAAAATAGACTTCTATATGAACATGCCATATTTTTATTTTGTTGCAATCCACTACACAAATATGAAGATTATAGCATTTGAAATGCAAATTTTTCCCCCTCTTGCCAGACAACGTGTACAAATGTTTGATGGTTAACCTCTAAATTACCAATAGACCCCTTGAGGGACTCTAGAAGATTTGGGCAAGTTCCTCCTCTATCAATTTATAACATTATTTTTTGAATTTTTACTGTAGATGGACATTACTAAAAGCTTTGTGCAAGTCCAATTTTTTCCTCAATCCGACATTCGATGAAAAAAATTACAGGTTTTGAAATTCAAATGGGGAGAGAGGCACATCGGGCAATTCCAAAAACTTTTACTAGAATACTCTATTGAATGTGAGATTTAATAATAGCAAATAATATTATTTGCTTTCATATTGTCAAAAAAATGTCATGTCTTTAGTGCAAAATAACATATAAATCCAAGTCAATCATTTTCACACATTGTTGATCAAGGTACCAAAAAATCTTCTTCCTTTCCACATAAAACTTTGAGATCTTCATATTTCTTGTTTTTAATTTTCCCTACAACATTGTGTGGGGGAACCCTTTTCATTGACTATTCAGATTATCATTCTTAAACATATTAAGTTCACAAAAAAATATAACGTGAATTGACAATTTTTGAACCTCTACTCCTTGCACACTTTTTTTGAATATGCTACATCCTTTGTTTACCTCTAAAAATTGGTGTACAAGGAACTAATATCTTGCTTAACATGGTGGTAATGAATTTAGACCTTGCGTAGTACAAATTTTTTCCAAGTGAAGTCAAAGTTTGCTGATCCACTAAACACAGGGAAGAAAATGAACCCTTTTTTGTACTTCAAACACTATAATCTTTCAATCCGTGCAGCCAAAGTCTATGAAAGTTTGTGAGTATGGTACTTAGTAAGTCTAAATTGAGATTCTACGGTTTAAACTAAAAACAAAACCTTAAATTTTTTTCCTTTCTCATTGCATTGCAACAAGCAATTTTGAAGTGTTTTTGGTTTGAAAATGGCTTGGTAAACTGGTTTTTACACTAGAGACAAGAATTTGTTTGACATTCTCAAAAAAGGTAATATTCTATATGTGTATGGAAAATCTTAAGGTCAATAGAAACTTCTATCAAAGATTTTGGAGCTACGCGGAGTACAAATTTTGCACTTAGAAAAGTATAACTTTATTTTTAAAGGTCCAACGTGAAAATTTAATATTCCCGTAAAGCTACTACTATGCCGCATATTCATAAAAATTCCAAAAATTCATGATCGAAATTGAGTCCACAAGAACCTACCCAAAATGGAAAATGTCTCCCGAGGGAGAAATGGTCCTTGAGGGATCTTTATAATTCGGTCACACAAGATTCTAGAGAGGGGGTGGGGTAAAACCTGGCCCTTATTTTATTTTTGGATGGAGGACCTATTTAAACGAATGGAGGCCTCCCTTTAGAATTTGGGGCCTTAGGCTCCAAATTTGCCCCCAAAAAATCTAAAAATAAACCTCTGGACTCCCTAAAATGAGAGGGCCAGAAAAATTAGAGGGTGCTATCAAGACAAGAGCACCTCCCCGAAGAAGCTTGTGTCCTTTAGAGGTTAAATGAAAAACCATGCTTGTGTGTTTATTGTGTGATATCTGCTAATCATTGAAAGAAAATAGATTGTCTGAATATTGAGGAATCAAATGGCTGATTGATTCAAGTTAATTGATTGACTTCTCTTCTGACTTATCCACAAACCTCCTGATTTTGAGAACAAGAACCTTGTCTTGTTATTTTTGATGATTGTAGAGGTGGCAGGCAACCATTGGATAAGAAGGACAACATTTTCTCCCTAAACCTAGAGGTGTTTTAAAATTATGGTTGCCTTTCTGGTGAGCATTGAGGAAGATTGATGAGATTTAATTATTGATGTTAGAGTTTTCCCCAAAGTCCTTTGTAAAGAGGAAAGAAATGGAAAAGGCAGGGTGAGATTTAAATACGGAAAGAAAAAGACTGAAGGATTTCATGCTCCCGTTCTCTGCAACAATAAAATGCATGGCAATCAATGCTCTTGGGCCTTATCCAATGCAAGTTAAATGGGTACCTTGTAGTACCCTACATTCTTAAAGACTTTACCAATGGTTCTCCCACACCTTTCCAAAGCCAAGTTACCTTGTCTATGTGGTCTTGGTTACGAACATAAGACCTTAAAGTAGGGGGTGACATGCAAGGTGACCCCCTTTCACTTTCAAGAAAACTCTATTATGATGATGATGTGCAAGTAGCTTTTTGATTATGAAAGTGACTTACTTTGATGTTCTATGGGTTTGAAAGGGTCATTTTGTCATAGTTAGGGGTTGCTTGCACATTTAACTAGTATGTAATCAAGGATGTTGCATATTACAATAAGAGGCTGTTACAATAATAGATTAAAAAAAAACTAGCCTTTTCTTCTTCTTGAATTTGAGCCTAAACAGAATCTCCATGTTTATTGCAGTTTGTTTTTCTTAGATTCACTCAAAAAATTTAGATGGTAGTTTCTTCCAAAATTTGGACATAGGCATTATGGACAAACCGACATCAACATGGAATAAGGTAAACCCCCCATAACCAACAAGTTGAGCAATAATAATAACACATTTGCATTTTGGTCATTGCCAATATAATTACAAATCCAATCCAAGTGATTTCATATTTTTTCTGATGAGATGTGAATTAGTTATGATTTTTAAAAGGTGAATTGCTATTTTTACCCGTTGGCTGCCAATAGGTACTCCTCCAAAAGCGCCGACCAATAATAAGGGGTTCTAAGTAATAGGAAACCTCCATTTGGAATTGAAAGGATGGTAATCGGATGAAAGTGGGTTGGATATACCCCAAATTTATAAATGTTGATTATCAATTTTGGTTGGTTACCTAGACGGTTACCGTATTGGAAATAATCCTATTCATTAGAATTTGTCACACTTTGTAAATGATGATGATGAAAATCAAAACTTAATCATAAGGGAAAAAACATTGTCTTTTCTTTCAAATGCTTATCTACCATCTTAACCCTTTACCACCTAGAAATCCCAAATGGGACTCCGGAGGTGCTAAAACTTAATTTGCATGAAATCCATGAAGAATTAGGCTTTGAGATACTAGGCTCAAATTTGCGCACACATTACATGAACACTCTCCAACAATCATATCATGATTTGGATTTATTGATCTCTTGGAAAAGCTAGGAATACAACACAAAATACACCAAATACACTAAAATACAATGAATACTATGCCACATACTATGTTGTATTTCACACACATGCACATTGATTTTGGTCTTAAATTTTTATTGAACTTTGTCTTTAAGACATTCTTCATTTTTTTGTGATTGTTGATCTCTCTCCTCACATACGAAACTTCCGTTTTGATTTGAATAAGGTTGGGACATTTTTGTATACAATCAAGTAGAAAAAAATTAAAAATCACCAATAATTGTGTATAAATATTTTCTTCACATACGATATGTCAATGCGAAGCTATCAGCATAGTGCACATGTGAATTGCTCTTATTCAAAGTAAAAAAATTCTCGCAAGATTCTATTGATGGTTAAAGTAGTACACCCTCCAAATTCCACAGTTTTCACTACCAATATACAGTAACTTTAAACATTATAATCTATTCCATCAACCGTTGGATGTTGTGCAAAATTTTCCTAAAGTTCAGCTCATGGATTAAGTTCAATTTTGTAAGGTTAGATATTAATATTAGGCATTGTATTTCCATCAAATCCGGTTCAAAGAACAAAATCAACAAGAATCTTGGTTTTTCCAGAAACAAGCTAGGGCGGTAAAGGGATAAATCACTGTAGATCATAAGTCCCAAGGTGGGATTTTGCAAATCTTAAGGAAGTTCCATAATAGCAATTTGTATTTCCAATCCTTGAAATTTTATACATAGATGCAAGAAGATTGAGCCACGTGGAAAGAATTATGTCTGTACATGTGAAAGAATATTGTCTATTCGGAACTAGGTCAACTTTATCATAGAATGGGAAGCCTTTTGGTAGCAAAAGGAGGAAATTCCAAGTTTTCTTAGTTGTACATTGTGGATAAGCAAGATGCTCTACATGAATAAATGGGAACTTTTCTAAGTCTGGATCGTTATATATTGGAGTCACTTCAAAACATGTTATTAAAGCACAATTCTTACGCACAACTTTTTGAAAATGTTTCTCAACAATTAATAGATGAACTAAGAGTGGATCTCAAACTCCGGCTATTGACTATACGATCTCAAAAACGACGAAGATACAACATCCCCACAATCGACAAGGTTGGTGCAATCATGGTTGGTGACGATAATGATGGCAACATATGAGACCTTGATATCATTGTTAAGAGGGTGAATGAGCCTCTTCATTGGATCTCAATTATGTACTCTGCATTATTTGCTTCTTTTTCCCGATGGGCGTCAAGGATGGTCTCTCAACATTCCATTGAGAGGTTTTGAATCTAAAGGATTGGAGATTGCCGAAGTGGATTCAAATGTTGTTAAAGGGAGAAGTAGGGGCGGATCAACAAGGGTGAGGTAGATGCAATTTTTGCATACATGCTTCACCAACGCAATCACAAGAACCACATATTCTATGTTGGCCGCTTGCTACAACAATACGTGGTGGATGCATGGATTTTTGTTGAAAAAAACAAGATGAATTTCGTCAAGGATAATAAAATAAATTGCAATGCAAAATTTAGAGCAAAGTGATGGATGCATTGAATGTTGGTGACCATGATCCGAGACAAATCGGCAAAAGGTTCATCATGCCGTCATCTTTTTGGGGAGGTTGGCTTTAAATGAATCAACTATATTAAGACGCCATGGCCATTGTACACACGTTTGGACGACCAAACCTCTTTGTGACCTTCACGTGTATCCAAAATGGCCAAAGATAACAAAAGAATTGGAACCCGGACAAACATCTTAGGATTGGCTAGATTTAGTTGTGCGTGTATTTAATTTGAAATTCAAAGAGTTGATGGTAGATTTCGAGGAACCTTAAGTATTTGGCAAGGTGCAAGGGCACATTTGGAGTCATCAAATTTCATCAAAGAGGTCTACCGCACACGCACATGTTGATTTTTGATGCGTAGTCAAAATTGAGAACTGTAGACAAGATCAACTCAACAATGACTGCCAAGCTTCTAAACTTAGTTACTCATTCAGAGGCATACAAGACAATGACACATTGCTTTGTACATGGGCCTTGTCGTGTGCAAAATCCAAACGCCCCTTGCATGGATGGTAAACGTACCATGCGGTACCTGTCAAAACTTTGCTCCTGCAACGTTCCTCATCCCTGTCACTTATACACCAATTCACTATTACATTCGTTCGCTACTTCCATCCTTTGACTTCCCTCGCGAACCAAATATATCATGGGCTTCGTTTCTTTGTTGCTCTCTCATTCAGACACAATCTTGTGTCTTCGTTCCTCGTTACATTTGTTTACCTGGTATCAGAGCAAGCTTGACAATGAGCATAGTTAGAGTAGCATAGGTGACACTGGCGTAGTTGATCTCAACGTAGACATAGTGAGCAAGAAGAGAAATAAGATAGCAAAGAAAGAGGAGAAGTAAGAGAGATACCAAACATGACAGATGTTGCAACTTTTAGAGATGGGGACAAGCTAAAAGGCTTGTCTAACTATTATGTATGGAGTCTCAAGATGAGAACAATTTTGAAAGTAGAAGGTCTATGGATCATCTCAGAGAGTGAACAATCACCCGCCACCTAACCGGTGACACTAGATGGAGAGCAACTCACAGAGGCACAAGTCAAGAGGAAGAAAGCTAATGCGTGTAAACTAATTCTACTTTCAGTACCTCATGATATTGTTGAGAGGGTTGCAAAATATACAGATCCAGCCAAAGCTTGGTAAGCACTACGTACTCAGAACCAATCTGGCGATCAATCCGAGATCCTCACACTTATGAGCCAGCTTCAAACTATGAAGATGCAAGAAGGAGGATCTGTAGAAGATTACCTAAAGAAGGCGTGAGAGCTGCAAAATTGACTCACCAGCATGGGAGAAAAGATCACCGATAGAAACATCAAGTGGTGCTTAACGGGCTTCATCGATCCTACAAGAGCACCACCGAGACACTATCTCACCTTGATCCGTCTATGACTTTTGAGAAACTCAGTTCGAACTTGTTGTCTGAATTTTAAAGGAGGGAGCACCGAATCCAACCTCTAGGTGACGAGGAGGCGCTCTCTGCAACATTCAAGAAACAAACCAACTTATAGGAGGAACAATCGCAGCATGAAGGAAACAACCAAGGGCGGGGGAGAGGTCATCAAAATTGAGGACGCGGACGAAACTTTCAAGGACGCGGCTATTAGCAGTTCATGGGGAGAAACCAACAGTTTGGAGGTGCTCGCCACCTGTCCTCGCGCTGCAACAATCCTGGCCGTTGGGGACCATATGCTCGACCAAGGGCCCAAATAATTTATTACAACTGTAACAGACTTTGGCACTTTGTGCGGAATTGCATTCCGCCTCCAACGCCACACACATGTGAAACCTACGCGAACTCTGCAAAGATGCTCAACAGTTACTACAATGGATACTATGATTGCTATGAAAATGAACCGTGGTACTTTGATAGCGGCGCTTCAGGGCATATCGCACCTGATGCACAAAAGTTAAATGAACAACCCAGCTGCTCAGGAAGCTACCACGATGTCAAGACTGGAAGGGTGAATCCCACCCTTTTATGGGAACCACCTCTTCGACTTTGCGCACCAATACAAGTGAAATAAAGTTAACCAATGTCGGTTACGTATCGAGTGTGAAGAAGAACCTCATTTCCATTGGATCCATTGCAAATTCTGGTCACATTATTGTGTTTACAGCTTCTCATTGTTATGTGTATGACAAGAACAATCATCAAAAACTTCTAATGATGGGATCTAGAGATCCCAATAACGGACTCTATCGATTTTACAAACATATACAAGTGAACTTAGTTGAGGCGTCCTATGACGCAATACTATGGCACTCAAGGATGGAACACCTAAGCTATGCAAGACTGAATATATCATCATCATTAGGTGAAGTTTTGGGACTACTATTGAATTTTCATCGAGAGCATATGAATGTTGCCTTGTTGGACGACAACACCGCGAATGCTTTCCACAAAAATTGAAAACGCGAGCATCCAAGCCATGAGAAAGAATGCACATAGACATGATTGGACCAATGCAACAATTGTCACTTGGAGGCTCACGATTTTTGCTAGTCTTTACTGATGATTTTTCACATTTGAGTTGGACTTATTTCTTACGTCAAGAAGGTGAGACATTCAACAAATTTCAAATTTTGAGATCCATGCCAGAGACTAAGACTTGAAATAAGCTCAAGAGTTTGCGTTCACATAGAGGAGGCGAATACTTGTGTGAAGAATTCATAGACTATTGTCATCAACATGGAATCCATTGCGAACGTACACAAGCCCGCACTCTACAACAAAATGGCATATATGAGCGAGGCAATCAAACGATAATGGAGCGTGTTTGAAGTCTGGCTTTAGACAGTACAATTTACCAACACTCTTATGGACTCAGGCGGTAGCAATGACAACGTATCTAATAAACAAGAGTCCCACCCAAGCCAACTCCAACACACCTCTAGAGAACAAATTCTCAAGTATCAAAATCAACCTTCATGACCTCAAAATTTTTGGTTGTATTGCACACGTGCATGTTCTAAGAGAGGATAGAAGAAAACTTGACAATAAAATGCAGAGATGTTTTTTATGGATTATGATCTTGAGTCAAAAGCATATAGGCTTTATGACTCGACACGACAAAAATTGTTTCGAGTAGAAACGTTATTTTTGATGAAACAAGAGTAGGCTTCAAGTATCATTATCAAACGCAGCCAGAGAACGTGCATCTTCAAAACTCTATTGATATCCTCAACCGTCTCACTTTAGCAATGCCACTTGATATCCACATCGACAACTCATCTACCTCTCCCGAAATGGGTGATGACAATTCAAACGACGCTTACGACAACACACAAATCCAACTTTCCAGAGAATCGAATCTCTTGCATGCAGTAATTGACATGTACAACAACTCTCCCATGTAGCAATGTCATCTAGTGAATCCCATGGCCATAGGGCCTCCAAATATTGGCACTGCCCATGACCAAATGGGTTCTATCCCTAAGTCGAATTCGGGGATCGACCCAGACCCAGGGACGCCGGGAGGAGATCACACTTATCCGGGCCTTGGGACCCAGGGAGAGGCGGAGACGGGTATAAATTAAGTGGATACCAGCACACTTCTTCGCGGCTCCGAGGAAAGGCAACCTTCTGTCAAGTTGAAAAACTTTTGCACACTAGCAGCAGCAGCCACAAAAGAATCCTTGAATTATGACGAAGCTATTCAAACACTAGAACGGAGAGATGCCATACAACGCGAAAGGAATTCCATTTTTAAAAACAACACCTGGGACATCATCAAACGACCGTCAGGTAAGAAATCCATTTATTTAAATTGGATTTTCAAAATTAGACGCAATAGAAATGTCAATAAGTTCAAAGCACATATTGTTGCATAAGGATTTCAACAAAAGGAGGGGATTGATTATCACAACATATTTGCATTGTCGTACGCTGGTCAACAATACAAACAGTCTTATCACTTGCAGCAAAATTCAATTGGCCACTACACCAGATGGAAGTCGTAACCGCATTTCTCAATGTAAACTTGAAGAAAGAAGTGATAATGGAAATTCCTAATGGATTCCCTCAAGCAAATGATCCTAGAAAAGTATGCAAACTCAAGAAAGCATTGTATAGCCTAAAGCAAGCCTCAAAGGCATGGTATGAAGAAATCGACACATGGCTTATATCACAAGGTCTAGCTAGAAGCAAATATGACTCCAACTTATACTACTCATCGAAAGGAGGAAAGAAAATCATTGTCTTACTGTATGTCAATGACCTATTAATAACGGGAGATAACCACAATGAGATTGAAAGCCATAGACAAGCTTTCATGAGAGATTTTGATATGACCGACTTAAGGGAAGCATAAATCTATCTAGGAGCTGAAATTTAGAGAGACAACACGGATATATATCTCACGCACAAGAGCTACATCAAGCAATTGCTACACAAGTTCCAACTTGACAGGTGCAATCCATGCACATTACCTATGGATCCCAACATTCATATACAAAAACACACAAACAAAAGACAATTGATCCATTTATATATCGGTCAGTTGTAGGAAGCCTAATCTACCTTACCAATACTAGAGCCAACATCTGCTATGCTGGTAGTTGTGTATCAAGGTACATAGATAAGCCAAAAGATGCCCATTTTCAAGGTGCCAAGAAAATACTTAGATACCTATGAGGCACCACTGATTTCGGAATTTTCATGCCATCAGACAATTCAAAAGGCTTTCACACATACATAGATGTTGACTGAGAAAGGGGTTTAGAGAGATGAAAATCAACATCATGGATTCTTCACAAAATTGGAAAAAATGCATCGCTTGGAGCAGCAAGCTACAACCTACAGTTTTTCTATCAAGTAGAGAAGTGAAATTGACAACAATCCTATTTCAAGAAGAAGAAGAACGCCGGTCCCCGAAGGGGACCGGCGTGAATAAAATGTCCGTTCATTCGACAATCCTACTTCACTTCTAAGTGACAATGAGTCTTGCATTAAACTTGCGCAAAACCCAGTTATGCACTCAAAAACCAAACATATCAAAATCCAACAACATTTTATTTGAGAAGCATCACAAAATGAGACGGTTCAAATATCACATGTTCCTACTTCACTTCAATAAGCGGATTTCCTCACAGAACAGCTATCCTATACCAAGTTCATCGCAAATAGAGAAAGCGCGGACATTGTATCCTCCACCAAACTCAAATCCTAGAACTTCCCAAACTTCAAACACATGGTGAATCTCACCTTGCAACAAATAACAAGATGCCCTTGTCACCACGAGCTGAGAGGCATCCCACAAGAATGGAGTTGAAGATCACTAACTGTTGTCAACCGATCTGCTTGTCCTCGAATTAACTATTCCAAATCAGGTGGCACCATTGTGACACGCGACATTAGAATGGTTGCCTGCAAATGTCGCACCGAAGAGGAAGTTGCAGTCAAGGGAGGGTGTCAAAACTTTGCTCGTGCGATGTTCCTCATCCCTGTCACATGTACACCAATTCACTATTACATTTGTTCGCTACTTCCATCCTTTGACTTCCCTCGCGAACCATGTATATATCTTGAGCTTCGTTCCTTTGTCACTCTCTCACTCAGACACAATCTTGTGTCTTTGTTCCTCATTACATTTGTTTACAGTACCCTCAAGACTTTGCCAAAGTAACATGATGCCCAATTCAACTATTTCTGGACTATGAGGTGAATTCTGGACTAAGGACTAAAAGAAAGATCCGGAGATGTGCCTCATAAAAGAGAGTGAAGCGTAAAAGCCGAGGAGTTTCGAGTACTTTTCAAGCATTAAATGCATCACCAATGACACTTATGAAGGAAGAAATGGCTAAAGCGACCAAATTTGAATTTAGACAAAACGTAAGTCCGGAACATGCAGCCGGATATCTCCGGGTGAATATCAAAGTGGAAACCAGAAGAAGAACCGAGTCCTGAAAACAGAAATTAATGGACATACTGTACATCACAAATGTGTGGTTGGGAAACATATGGTAGGAAAAAATGGGACAGAGATGCGGACAGAAATTACTCGCAATTGATAGAACATGCAACTGGATATCTCCGGATGAAATCAGAGTAAGAGTCCAGTACTAAACTGTTTCATTATAAGAAAGTGTCATACAAAATATGAAGGGTAGCCGTTGATAAGAGGCACGTGTAATCTACGGAGAATCGAATCAACTATTCTAATTTTAGTGCTTTACAGATGCCCTCTACCCGTCCTGTATGGTGTCTCCCATATGTTAGATAATGAACTATAGCCTTTCTAGGATTCTTGAATGGATCTAGATCTGCAACAACAACAGATTTAGGCCACAAATAATGCCTTGTTCTAGGATTAAATGAGGCCTTCTTAAAGATGTGGAGAAACCTAACATAGCTGGCCCTTCGAGTCTGTTTGCTGGCATAGCAAAAAAGAATATCTGATAAGATGTCTGGGGGCAATAACACTTGGGCCGCCTCCATGAGCCTATCTGGACGCATAGGAGACCAGATCCCGACATTGAAATACCGCAGTAGTATTCGAATAACATCTGCGGTGTCATCAAAGGAAGGCAGCTGCGCGGATCGGGACTTGGCCGAGTCAAGGACCTCGTCCGAGCAGAGAGGACCACGGAGAGATATGATTATGACCTGCGAAATAGATGGCACGACCATAGAATTAGAAATTGAATATTGAAAAGAAGAGAAAATATGGTAGGAGGAACTGAAGTCACATCCTGGACCGGAGATCTCCGGGTGCCCCTCCCAGACCAACGTTCTGCAGTGGAAATGGTCAGGAGAATACTCAATAGAGTTCATAGATATTAAGGGTGAAGTTTGGGGGCGAGACACCAACAATAACAAATAAAATGAAGGACCTCAACAAATAACGTTACTGACAAGAACATTTGTCTTCAAAATTGAAAGGTCAAAATCCGACAGACATTCATGACGAAACATTTACAAAGCATAGAGTTAATACTATCCAATATATTTCATTGTTCTAAGGTGCCGAAATTATGCCCTTCACCACGGAGCGAGCCTGAGTGGAATTTTTGTCTACTGGATCACTGGCAAACTTCAATTGATTCCGTCTAACAAAGTCGGGAACATCCTCATTTGACGCTAGTAGTCCGGAGAGCCATGGGAGAAACATGGTGGTCAACCAGGCTTCACCCGTATTCCCAGTCCATGATGGCGGATGAACTGCGCTGAAGGGATCGTTAAGGATGTTCTTTAGTGGGGTATCGTCCACAAGCAAGACATCCTTAGGAGATGTGGGCGACGCTTTGCTATTATAAACTGTCAGGTCCTTTAGGAAAATTGGCTTCTTTGGTTGAGATGGAAGCATATATGATGTTTTTGTGCAATCGGCCTGTGTCAGGATTCTGGCGCCTTCCGGAATGGTAGCACCTTTCTTGCGCAACTCCTTGATGATATCCACAATATTCTTTTCCAGTACACTGCTCCAGAATGAGACAGTAGCCTTCTCTCCCACGAAGTTCAGGATTTCAGTGGAACCAGGCCTTACTTTGATGTCTCTCGGTTGTCCCTATTTAAATTCCCCCCTGTGCACAAGAACTCCATTTAAGTCAAACACGACATGATAAACCCGTTGTTGTCTTACCTGATCCTCGATTGGAGGCTCTCGGACGATCGTCGTAAACTTCTTCAGACCTGAACCCAAAATACGAGTACGTCGGCTGAGATGAGGAACTTGTACAGCTTAGAGAAATTGCAAAGATACATATAAAAGTGTTCCGCACTTAGAACCCAGAAATGCTGGATGAAAGAATGAGCACTATATAGATGATGGCACGTAAGTATGAATGTCCATATTAGGCACCTGGGACAGTAGGTGTAGTATCCCTAGAAGTCTGAGCTACACCAGCGACTTCCGCAGTCTGTGCGAGGCTTCTGCCACCGACATCCTTCGACTGTGTTGATCCGGCCGACACCTGAATACCAGTAATGTAGTGGTAAGAACACGGTCTGCAGAGAGTGCACTGTCTTGAGAACAATCAAGAAGGTTTGATGGACAAGTAACTGTTCACCTTATCTTTCTGGGCCCTTGTCCGAACTGTAGGCGGAGGAGGAGGAACTTTCGGCATAGGATTCTTCGCGATTGCCTTCTTCTTCTCTTTTTGAGCCAGGTGCCCGTGGCTCCGTGGAGGGCTGCGCGGAGGGCTCATAACCTGTAATTCACGCAATGTTTGTTGCGCCGATGCCTCATCCATCGTGTGATCAGTGTCACGCAAAGTCAGGTCCTCGGCAGTCTTGGACACAACCTCCACTTCAGGACGCGTCGTGGAAGGGTTGTCCAGCGGGAGATCTCCGGGTGCTCTGTGGGTGTGGTCGAACTCCAGGCGATCGGACATTGCCGTGTCATCGTCCAGATCTGGCGGAGGAGAACGTTGCCTATCGGAATGCGAACTGGTTTCCATTTGAGAGGGACGCCGTCTACCGTCCAGAGTAGAGTCGCTTGTTGAACTAGGCGAGGCACGCCAGACAACAAGATGTGGTTCATCAACGTTTACCTGCAATGGGTCGATTGGGGTGCCCGCACCGATGATCCGAGCGGCTGTAGCCAAGGAATCGAGTCTAAAATTGGGAACCGCTGATGAACTTGGTTCATTCCGCACATCAACATCAAGCATCGTGGCATCAGTCGTCTGCGTCACATTGACGAAGTCAGTGTGGAATACATTAAGACGCAATACGAAATAAAACGGTATCATACACCCGGAGATCTCCGGTTCAAAGTTGTCCGAGTCTACCGGGGGAACTAAAAATAAACATGGCAATGATAAAGACGAGTCCTAAAGAATGGAGGGCATCCGAATGGAATAAACATCCGGAGATCTCCGGGTCAGGTAGTATCCGTAGGTGTTATACCTCGCCGGTGTAATTCATCCTCGACATAGCCCGTGTTTGAACCCCAGCGCCTTGGGTCGACCCAGTGATGTCAGTCTCCAGTAACTCCTGAGGATCGGCGTCGGTAATGTCAGCTAAGATATTCAAGTGGAATTTGAATATTTGTTCTGCGCAGGATTCGGCATTTACTTTGGCATCTTTGCTGTTCACAATCTCGAGGACCCGCGCGTCGTGAGTCTGCAAACCCAAAAAAAAATTAGGACGGCGATATCCAATTCATATAATTGTATGCGGACCGGAAATCTTAGACATTGGATTGCTTGGGAAGGATGTCTTGCTTACCAAGCCGAGGTATGTAATATGTGGTCCTCCATGAACATTGATGACCACCATACCCTCTCTGATGTATCCCGTGAACAGCGAATCGAGGACCGAGATCCTCAGCTGTGGGACACCGGTTTGCTTCCAGCGCTGGATGGTTTCTTTATGTTGAGCGGCTGAAAAGAAGGCCGGCATTTTTTCGGGGTGGCCTCTGAAGAGCCTCTTGAATGACTGAGCAGGCGTCTCGCTTGAATCGTATCCATACAGGAATACGCAGTATACTGTCTCCTCGACCCCAATTACTGGAACCGGAAATCCATCACCAGGGTGGGGGAAGTAGTAGACGACATGCGTTGCTCACAATTTTACCTTGCCTCTGGACTCTCTCTGCCGAAGACTGATGTACCTCTTTAATTCAACGAATCCTGCGACGTCGGTGATAAGAACCGACGGTGATCTGACCCTCGTCCGCCCGTCCTTCGTGTCCACTTCGAGATGGTCGAAAATGGTTCTGAAGTCAAACACATCTAGCACCTGTGCACGGCATATGTCGTCTTTAACGCTGTAAAGGAAAAAGAAGTAAAAGTGAGGGTCAATGACGTTATGCCACTGCTGAATGTCCGGCATGATAAGTACTTCGGCGATCTCGCCCCCTCTGTCAGGCATAACCCTGCAGGTGTATTTGGAGTCGAACAGGGACGTATCATCCGTGGGTGTGGCCTCGGCAGCATCTTCAATGATGTGTTGACTCCAAATGGACACGAGGAAGTCTGGAGTGGGGTCGGTATCCTTGTTTATCGCCTTCAGTCGACCCTCAAGCCAAGCTTTACCCTTGGCAGAGTGATTAGCGGCGTCGACCCAGGACTCGAGCTGGACCCTTCCAATATTCCTCTCTTCGGCAAATGCGTCCCACTGCTCCTTCGTGTATGGGACGAAGTCAGCAGACTTCGAGGGAAGGGGGTGCGACTTGTATTTAAGCATCAGATCATTCTTCATTGCACGGACTCTCTTCTCTCTGTTCGCCGCGTTTTCGAGAGTCTCCGCCTGCCCTTTCATAGTACCTTGGTTTGCTGCTTTGGAGGACTTCACACAGACCTTCTTCTCGAGCACTAATTCCGCGAGGTAGTCTAGGTCTTCAGCGCGCATTTTGTAAAGAGGCTTGAAGTCGTTCTGCACCAGAGGTTTCCGCTTTAGCTTAGCTGGGTCCCCCGTCTTCCCGTTGGAGTCTGGTAAGACTCCAGCGACGAACAGCCTGTCGATTCGGATCCACTTCTGGACCACCGCATCATCCATCTCGAATAGAAGTGGGACCTTCGCGTCTTTGGGGTCTATTTTACCGAGGTGTGTAAAAACCGTTGGCACCACTTGCCGTTGGAACGTCTGCAATGAAAACAACTACAGGGTGTAAGCAGTCGGAGATCTCCGGATGATTGGTTTGGTTGCTGTGAGGATAGAGCACATCCACGGAATAAAAAATATTTTCAGGTTGAGAATGTATATTTACCGAGAATGCGTCAGATTGAGGACGACCATACAGTTGGGGGGCTGGTTTACCGAACTCAAACCACTTCACTCTGCACGTCTGCAGCTGCTCAGTGAAACTCTGCTCCTTCCGCAAACCTGTCAGATCTTGGTTAAGAGCGCGCGAGAGCTGTAGCAGGGTCATGTCTTTGGGGTCCGGTTTTGTCCAAACCGGGATGATAGAGAAGTGGGAGATCTCTTCGAGCGTCCACGTTGCTGGCAATTCGTGTGACAGAACCTTGTGCGCCGCCACAGTATGCTGACCTCCGATAATGTAAAAGTGTGTCGAGTCCCTCAGGCAGTCCTCCTTCGTCGGCTTGGTCGCGAAAAACTCTACCTTACTTCCTTCAGATTTCTTCTTCAGTGGCAGGACTCGAATGTGAATCTCAGGTGCCGTGGCCTTCGAAGACGCGCGAACTGCGTTGATAATTCCTTCAAGCCGTTCTTTCTGGATGCCCCTGTATACTAATCCTCCAGGGGGGGCCCGGTGCAGCTTATCGAAATGAACGAGCTTTACGACATCCTTCTTCGTGTCAGGGTCTTCTACTGTCAAAGGCTTATTATTGTGTATGTAAACGTTTTTGAACGCGTCGTCGAGTACCTTACCAATTGCTTCCACTTCAGTCCGCTTCATTTTTGTGAGGTTAGCCTGTGTGAAGTTCAGGCACCTTTCGATCGCGAGGCCTGGCTCATCGGCCTTCGCTTTCTTCCCCTTCTCCGCCCGCGATGAAGAACCTGGGGTCGAAGTCTTCAAGGTGGTCTTGCGTTTTCTTGCCAAGGTCGATGCTGGTGTCAGAGACAGATTGGGAGTTGCGTCTGGAACGGGCATTCGGGACTTCTCTTGTGCTTCAGCCATCCACTTCCACTGCTCATTCACGTACTCCGGATACCACGTATCACCCGTTGGAGGGGCAAATAAAAAGTTCTCACTCTGGCAGGTCTCCACCATCTCATCCGAAATCTTAGATGATTCTAGGATCAAGCCGTATATATGTGGCTCGGTGGAGGAGTCCACGTTCTCCTGGACGATAACGAGACTGACCTCGTCATCAAGACCCTGCAACTCGAGAACCTGGAGACCAATGTCGGGGTGACCCCGTTTGCCAATCCGAAGCTGAGGGACGAATTTCCAGGCACCGTCAGGGGTTTTAATGAGCTTGATGCCCCACTGGGTTATGCTCTTTCGGCAATTGTATACGTAGCCGACATTGTGTATCCCTCTGTAGACAAACTCAGGGAGCCAATACTCTACAAATGCCCCAAGTTTCCCGGGTCGACATTCAGTCGGAAGTGTGGTTGTCCACGAATCCCTGCAAGATGATTTTGAAAGAACAAGCAGGCAGTTTAGAATCGATGCAATTGTCTGGTCAATAACAAGAATCCGAAACAAAATCACCTGACAAGTTCCTAGATGTTGAAACCATGAATCGTGCTTCCAAATCTGTATCACAGTGCCAGCAGGGGACAGTACCCGGAGATCTCCGGCTGATTTGGGGAAGTCGAGTGCATCCGACAAGGAACGAATCCTGGCTGCTCTGACGGGTCTATTTCTGACCTGAATCGGAGATCTCCGGTTAATGACCCCTCAACGCGAATTTCCACTGTTTCGATACGTCCAGAGATCTCCGGCTGCTTTCGAGAATAACTAACGCCTGTATAGGGTTTACATATTCATCTGATCGCTACATCATCCGGAGATCTCCGGCTGATTACTGGAACTCCGTATTTTCAGCCGGAGATCTCCGGCAGAAGCACGTACGGCACTTCGAAGCACTAATCGGATCATATCAGGACTCGAATATTTACATTCATTTACAGAGAGGTTTGACGTATAACTCTTGAAGTTTGACATACTTAAATAACAAGTTACATAATTGAGAACATAAATATATGTATCAAATGAGCTCACACAATTCTGTTATAACTCGACCTTACACACTAGAAGAAGAATCCGCTAATGTTTCGATGGAATGCCAAATTTGACGACTCTACATGGATTAAACTATATACATTGAATCGAACCAGACTCGACAGACTCAGTGAGGAACAACACATTCAAACATTCATGGAATTCCAAAATCATTCGCATATTCATGAATAGATATACAAATATGTTCACGGGACAACAAAAAACCAATCGACTATAGCCAAACAGACATCGGAATTCTAGTACGCATTTTTTGAGGTTTTTCAAAATCATTCAAGTGTTCGTCCACTCCGAAATAATAGAACTAATTCGGAACTCACTCAAAAAAAGGAACCCCACCTGGTCGCCCGGACTGAGCATAAACAATTCAATTGTGTATACTTACCGGTTTCCATCCCATGCAGTCTCATTCCACGTCCCTGCTGTAGTCGCCATTTCGCAATCTCCTCCAGTAACTGCTCTGGATTAAAGCGTATACACAACTCTGCAGTACATAAGCATTCAACAACTCAGAACGACAAACTATACAATCTCTCAAATGCCCTAGAATGTATGGTCTAGTTCTGACATACAGGAATTCGGTGGAACAAATTTCAACACTACATAAATTGCTCAATTACGGCCCTTCGAAACTGAATGCACAGAAAACTAGAACCCTAAACCCTAAACCCTTCTATTTCGCTCAAACAATTATCAACATCAGTACTATTCGACTCTCTCGAACCCTAATGAAGCTTACCGAACCCTACACCTGCTCCAGTGACGATTCTATGAAGTCCTGTGCAAATTCAACTGAAATTTCACTGAAAGCCATTTTTGAGACTTTACATACCTCTTCACTTGCCGAATCGGCGCACCCGTACGTCGTGGTCGTTCGTGTTGACGCCACCCTCAACCGCAACGTCGTTCACTCTTGGCTGCTGAACCTGGGCGCTCTTCAAATTTCTTCCTAACGCATTCGCTCTCTTTCAGTCCTACTCTCTGACCTTCAGTCCATATCCAGTTAACAACCTCTCCACGGCACGCTCAATGTCCCTCACATAAATCAACACTCACCTCGCACACCAACGGCCTCTCACAGCGCATACGAAACTAACCTTATGCGTCGACGCCGACTCCGCAAACCAAGAAAGAAAACCCCTCCCGCCACTTCCGCTCACTACCTTCGACATTACGAAGACAAAAGCCAAAAAAATCAAGAAATGGTTCATTCTTGGAGTTCCCAAAACCCAAAGAGGACAAGCTGGACGGCTCAAGGGTGTGACGGCTCATGATGACAGTGGGTGAAGTTAAAAATTAGCTGAAATGACGTACATGTACAACGTGTCCATTTCACAATCATGACATTGTCAATGTCGTGAGCATGCGTGAGAAGACGTATTGATACCCGGTTTCATGGGTATTAGATATGACTATAATAGATACTCGGGTTCACCGGGTATTAGAGTAATAATTATACTTGAATTTAAAACGACATTAGTGGAAAAGCTGAATCTCCCTTTCCGTTACTCTCCCTCCCTTCTTTCCCTCACTTGTTTTTCTTATTTTTGTTCTACTCTCCCCTCCTTCTCCATCTCCATCTCTTTTTTAATCTTGATTCTAATATTTTTTAGACTCCCCGTGATTTCAATAATTACACATTCTTAAATTAACTTACTACTCTAAAAAAATCCCTTACTCTCCCCCTCTTACTCTTCCTCTCTCTTACTCTCCCTCTCCATCTCTTTTTTACATTTTATTTTATTTTTAGATTCCTCTTATTACATATTCTAAAAATATAAACTACTCTAAAAGTAAATCCCTCAAGTCTCTCTCTCTCTTACTCTCCCTCCCTTACTCTCCCTCCTACATGTTTATTTATTCATTTTAGTTTTACTCTCCCCTCCTTCTCAATCTCCATCCTTAGTTAATAATATTGAACTATTGTAATAGTATTTTTTTACTATCCTATTCTTTCCCTCACTTGTTTTTCATATTTTTGTTTTACTCTCCCCTCCTTCTCCATCTCCATCTCTTTTTTAATCTTGATTCTAATATTTTTTAGACTCCTCGTGATTTCAATACTTACACATTCTATAATTAACTTACTACTCTAAAAGAATCCCTTACTCTCCCTATTTTACTCTTCCTCGCCCTTACTCTCCCTCCCCATCTCTTTTTTACATTTGATTTTCTTTTTAGATTCCCCTTATTACATATTCTAAAAATATAAACTACTCTAAAAATAAATCCCTCAAGTCTCTCCCTCCCTCCCTAACTCTCCCTCATACTTGTTTATTTATTTATTTTAGTTTTACTCTCCCTATTTTATCTCAATCTCCATCCTTAGTTAATAATATTGAACTATTGTAATAGTATTTTTTTTTCTATCCCATTCTATTACATTATTCAAATTAATGCATAGGTTTCAAAGATATATTCATATTTTATGTAGATTGTTGTTACCTTTTTTCTTAAATACTTTGTGATATAAAAACTACATGAAAATGGTTGATTTAATCTGTTGCAAACCAAGAGCCAACTCCTAGTC
Source organism: Bryoerythrophyllum caledonicum (assembly GCA_963971425.1). Taxonomy (NCBI): domain Eukaryota; kingdom Viridiplantae; phylum Streptophyta; class Bryopsida; order Pottiales; family Pottiaceae; genus Bryoerythrophyllum; species Bryoerythrophyllum caledonicum. Next base: position 17,525,602 of record OZ020524.1, on the reverse strand, counting down.
ATACTACTAAAATCATAATTTGCGCAGTAAACCACGGAGTGAACTATCACGGAGTCAACCATGCAGTGAACTACAAAAACGCTACAATCAACTGCGTTGTCAACAATATAGTGAACCATTCCACCTTTTACTTTTTAATACTTTTTAATATTATAAATACATAAAAATGGTTGGGCTAATGCATTGCAAAGCAAGCGCCAACAGCTAGTCTACTCTAAAATTAAATCCATTACCCTCCTTCTCTTCTTTATTCTCTCTCTAACTAAATTATAATGTATCAAAATAAATAGTTATTGTTCAATTCTCGCTAAATTTCCTTACACTCTATAGTATCCAGGTTTTTTTAAAAAGTTATGGTTATGGATAAACTTAAGGTTATAGTTCATAGTTATAAAATATTTTTAATTTATACATTTATAGGTGATATAAGCCCTCAACCTTCATGAACTCAGACCCCTCCACGGTGAACCGTGAACCCTGAATCCTTAACCCCTAAACCCTAAAACCGTGAACTAGAAACCGTGAACCCTAAACCCTACACCGTGAAAACCATGAACCCTAAAACCTAAACCCTAAACCCTAAACCGGACACATTAAACCCTAAACCCTAAAACCCTGATGCACAATCCAGCCTGAACACGGAAGTTGTACCCGAATTCATAGGACCGGGTTGCTGTACTTCTTAAAGCATCTGCTCAGTTATTTGTGCACGTTTCTTCTCAAGCATCCATATAACTTCTCTCAAACTAGGCAATATTGGAGATTATTCTAATTGGTAACGAACGCCGATGTTCTACTTGAGTCTTGTATTGCCTGATGAACAATACTAGTAGGCAGCAGAGGGCCGTCTCCTTTCCTTGGGTAGGGTATAATTTAATTAACAAAGGTGAGTACGAGAAGTCCTGTACGATTACATTTTACTGTGATTTAGTCTAAGACGTGATACGGCCCTAGTATATTCAAAGATACATCATGGGGCATACTTCATCATCCGTTTTCAAATTTGCAGCACTCTAGGAACTAGATGGTATCCTTACAATACGGTCATCCCATGAGTACGAGCCTTTCATTATCATGAGTGGAATGTGGCCTCGGTCGTGGGCACGTCGAAGAATGCGCACAATCATGATGGTGTACAGCAGTTAGTTTGAAGGAGCATGCATGCCCAAGATTCGTTTCAAATTTGAGCGCCTGAATTTTCCCTCCACGAGGTGATGGAAAGGTGGATAAGAGTATCCTTCAACTCAGCTCTCATCCTTTTTTGCTCAGGATGTTTGAGATACTATGGGAGCTGAGCGAGTCAGTGACAGTGTTCGCTTGCGCGACATCGTGCTAGATAACTGTAGGGAAACGAATCGACATTATTCCAGGAATGTTTAGTATGTTCCCTCGTATAATTCCGTATTTGCTGTCTGTCTGTGAGGATTGGTGAAGATTGTGTTGCATTCTGTCCTTTGAGTCGATCGGGAGCTCTCGAGTAGAGATTTTTAAACTAATTCGTCTCCGAAGATACAGTCATAGCCCTGAAGCAGTAAATATATTCGACTCGAGTATATAGTTGACGTAATTGCTTGGCGTGTGAATTCGAACTGTTAACCGGGTTTTGCAACTGTATCACACCGCCATACCCGCGAATATTCCGTACGGCTATTGATTCGATCAAGGCCAAAAAACTCAACCGGAGATCTCCGGCTGTTCATGCCGTGCTATTCTGGATTCTGCCAATCTCGCCCGGTAACCACGGTTTCACCCCTTGATTCCAGTGGCTGTCAGAATCATCGAAAGCAGGATTCCCGGAGATCTCCGGCTACTTCTGTTTTGTTCTCTCTCTAAATCAAACAAGAAGTCGTCGTTGTTGATCATTCTCCACTCTGCCAGAGATCTCCAGCTATCCCTGACGAGGATATTGAGGTTGGTCATCCAAATCGACTCTACATACACACAATTTCTCATTCAGGACATCAGCCACCAACCGAGATTCCACCGATGCAGCACGGGACTATGTCTGACTCAGATTGGTGGGAGAGTGACTCGGAAGACCTTGCCATGGTCGCAGCTCAGTGCTCCGATTCTGGACATGTGAATTTCACGGAAGAAGATGATCCATCCCAGGAGTCTATAGGAAGATCGGAGGTCCTGTGGTCAGGAATGTCCGTGAACCTTATGAGGCCAGGTTCAGGCGAAATTGGAGAAGCGTCCATTGTTGAGGTTCACCCCATGGGTCAATGGCTTGGAGTTGACATACCAGTCGGATCTAGTGAGTTCGTACTACTTAGACCAACGGCCATATGCCCCGCGGCGGAAGAATTACCACTCATTCCTTTGCAACGCGGATACAATTCACTTATTCACACACTCCGACGGACCGTTTTATGGAGAAGGGCGGATGTCATGATTCCAACCGGAGATCTCCGGTCCGACGAGTCCCCATTCGTACCACGAGAGCGATGGGTTGGACTTGAAGTGCAGCGGTTGGACGGAGATGGGTTGGTGCTCTGCTCTGGGAGAATCATGGCCGCTTTCCCAGCAGATCATTTCCGAAGTGGATGTTTGGGAGAAGATAATATTGGTGTAACTGTCCTTGATGTTTTTGTGGGAGACACGGAGAGAATTATGAGTCATGAGTCGTGGCCCATTCTTGAATGTTGTTTTCCTTCCGGTTGTTCTTTGAAATGTACAATTGATCATTTCGCATCCCTGCCCTTACAACCAGATTCTGGCGCTCATTTGGGGGGTCGTGCGAAGGAGCCATACCGCTTCATTTTCCGACAGCAAGACCTTAACAAGAAGGAATCCTTGTACACCAAGAGGACTACCGACGACGAAATTCGCAAAATCAGCTCGGAAAGGTGCTGTCCCAAACGATGCTGCCATTATTTTCAACAATCCCAGACTCTTTCTGTTAGACAGAAATTCTATGACAAATCCTTTGAAGATAGAAAGGAGTATGCGATCTCGGTAGGTGGGCAGTTCCACTCCATTGATGGGGACCGGAAGAGAAAGTACGTCACGCTCTTGGGAACGGAGGTTTGCTCCGTTGCATGGTACACGATCCATGGAATTCGGAAGTCCACGTTTCACACGTACATCGCACATTTCAATAGAGGAATCATTAATGCAACTCACGGTAACAAGGGCATCAAGCGCCCACGGCTTGCCACTATACAGGCGATGGGCTCAATGACGTCGATTATTAATGACCACGCGGATCAAATGCCTCACCAAATGCGGAGTGTCGGGAATGGTCGGATTGACACTCTGAAGTATCTTCCTGCGGGAAACAACTGGAAGCAAATTCGAGCCAACGTCAATGATGTACGTTATCAGTCCCCGCATATTGCAATGGATTTGTACTCTCCTTGCTCCGTCGACCGATGTCCAAGTATCTTAACTGGAGATCTCCGGCTGGGTCATCGTTGTTCTGCATTGACCTTCAATTGATTTACTCTGTACTTCGCACCGTCTGTTGGATTGTACTTCTAAATTTTTCCTCTCACTAGGTTAATTTTTCATTTTGCAGACAAACGACTCCTACGGTCTCTTTCCTGTAAGTCAGTCCACAGTTAGTAGGGTAAGGAAGGAATTCTTCGGGAATGTTGCTATTAAGCCGTCTGGAAGCACCTTCGCAAAATGCAGTACTTGCGATGAGTTCAATCAGTTCTTACTGACAACTCCTAAGGGTACGCCCGCATACGAGCTCTTCAATAGCAACAGGCAAGCTCACTTGAATCACCAACAATCATGCCGGAAGCTTTACGCGACATGGAGGGAGGAGTCGAAGGCGAAGCCGCTGACCTTTCTCTGTGTCATTCACGACAAGATGGACACTGCGAAGACGGCCCTTCCACGCATGTGGAGGACTACTAAGGCGACTTCTGGTCTCGGACAGCTTCCCATGAATGTCACCGGAATGGTGGCTCACGGTCATGTCGACGGAGCGTATGCTCACTATGCTCCTGCTTTATGGCCGGGAGATTCGAACGCCACCATATCCTCTCTGGCAAAACTTTTTAGGCGGCTTGAGGGAGCACCATTACATGAGACACGCGCGCTCTTCGAGCACCCTCCTCCAAACTCGATGTTCACGGCGCTCATGAGGGGAAAGAGCAGGTGTGTCGACGCTTTAGAGCCCGTGGAGCCCAGTGCTTTTAAGGGACCGAAACCATTGCCACCGAAATTGTTTCTACAGCTCGACAACTCAGCGAAGGACAACAAGAACCAGTACTTGATGGCATTCTTATCACTGCTAACTGCTCGAGGTGTTTTCAAGGAGATATAGGTTGGCTTCTTGGTTGTCGGACATACGCATGAAGATATTGATGCTTACTTTAGTCATCTATCGAAAGAACTGAAGAAAAGCAGTACATATATTCTAGCGGATTTGATGAAGGCATTCATGAAGTCACAGAAACTAGCCTTCATGCCGGAAGTTATCCAAGAGGTGGCCGACTTTAAATCTTACGTCGATGGCTTTTTATGCAGTGGGGCGGCACGTCTGGTGGGACTTAGTGATATGCATCTTTTCAAGTTCTACGTTGACAATGATGGTGTTCCGGTCATGAAGTTCAAGAAGTCTGCCGTTGACGCAGAGTGGTTGCCGATGAACAGAGAGCCGATAAAACTCTGGAAGGTAGATGACAGCGGACGTCCCATGCTTCCAACAGGCTCTCCGAAGCCCGTCCCTTTCAAGCCCATATGGGGTAATGAGGAGCAGAACCCGGTCGAAAACCAAGAAGTTGCCAAAGACAAGGCCAGAAAAGCGACGGAGAACAAAAACTTCATTAAAACGGGGCTTTGGAAGTACGTGGACTACTGGGCGTCTGGAATGTCAAAGTGCGTAGGTTACACAGACTCCATCCGCCCATACCTGCAGTACTGGAGGGACGTCATCGACGAGCTTGACAAGCCACTTCCACAGACGCCCTCCGAGCTCGAAGAGGGATTCTGGCCAGCCCATGATTGGAGAGGCCCTCATGAGGGAGGTGAAAATCCGCTAGGATCGCTTCCACAACCATTGGATGTCACCCCCGAAGATGAGGTTCTCGAGCCTTGCTGTGGACCCGCCAATGAAGCCCCAAAGTCCACATTTAATCCTTGGCGTGATATTCGTCTCGGGTCCTGGATTTTAGTTAGACCTAGTGATCCAGACATCTATCCTGTCTGGCAGGGTAGAGCAGTTTCGGACGTCGTCAGGGAAGAGGGTAATGTCAACCACGGAAAATTCCTCGTTAAGTATTGGGAGCCTGATAACAAGCAGAAGAATCTGAAGCGGAAGTACCACGACTGTTGGGAAGCCACTTGGGTTCCGGACCAAGAGAAGCCTGTATGGTGTCATGTGAGTTCTGTTTTGTTTGCGACTTGGTCTAGCAAAGTTAACCAACTCACGAGATCCATTCCACGTAAAATGAAGGAAGCAACACTTGTGAACTTAGAGAAAGCGAATGCCGCTGACCCTTGATACGATGATCAGTCCCAATACCTAAAATTCTGTTCTGTGAAATTCTGTTTCTGAAAAATCTCGTCGAGTCTCTTCGTCCTCACGGAGGAGCACCGGAGATCTCCGACTGTGAAGACTATTATTTTCTGGTCCAGAGTTCGACATCCCTCCTATCAGCTCTCGCCACTTTTCGTGAAGAGAACCGGATTTGAGCTCTTCCATTCACTGTTATTAAGATACATTGAGTAGTGACACAATTATTATTGACTGGTTTATTCCACCGGAATATTTTCAGACCCGCATATCTCATAGGACGCTTACCGGAGATCTCCGGGTATGGAAGACAAATTTTGTGGTCGGACGAATGTTCATGTATTGCCTTGTTCAAGTGGGTGAGATCTAGCCGGAGATCTCCGGATACGAGATTCACATCTACCATTCTTAACAATGGGGTCCACATTTCCCAATTTTGAGCTTCCCTAGGTGTTGTGAATATTATTGAATCATATCCGGAGATCTTCTGTGACTACGATACTGCAATTTCTCTATCAATGGAACTTGTTTCAAAATGACCTTTTTGGCATTCTCCTGGCTGGTTCCTTCTTTGATTTATGACATGCCACTGCTAATATGAAAGTGGGCGGTCAATTACACAGTTAATATCAGTCATCCGAGTTCCTTCATTTGATTGAAGTGATGCTGATGGTTGGCGGCGGAGATTGTACTTCTCACATCTCATTATCACAGGACGTTTGACGCGTGGCCTACCATGTTGTTCGTTCATGAATTTGGCATCTGCCATTAAGTCCATCAGTCTCGGTGTTATGGCGACTTAAATCAATGTACCTTCGCTCGAGAAGTGTAGTTAGTGGGTGGGTGGGGAGGATTGTATAAGAGAGGGTTCAGGGCTGCAGTAATCCATATGTTTTGTCTTTCAACCATAAGTCTTGTTAGGCCATAGCCACGGTGGAGAGAGAGGAGATGGCTTTCGGAAGTAGAAAGAGGGAGAGGGATGTCTCTGATTCGGTAGATAGGACAGTTTCACGAAGGATGGTGAGCGAGGCTCAGGGTTCGGAGAAGGGAAGACTGCTTTTCTTACAAGTCGAGTACAGAAGGGCGATCTGTTCCGATCGGCGTGTTCTAGACGAATTGGAGGATGACGCTGAGAGCAAGTTTGTTCAAGAGGAGGACTACGGCATCGACTGTGATGCGGAGGAGGAGAAGCAGATCGACTCCGATGTGGAAGAGACCCTTGATAGAGCTGCTTCGGTTGAAGAAGAGGTGGAGGACGACCCCTGGTATGAAGACGAGGAGGAATCTTCTTCGGATGGCGGCTGCAGCCCATTTCAAACTGGGTGTGACATAGGGTCTGATGTCGATTCGGACATGTACGCACCGGCTCACTGGAAGGATCTTTAGAGCTCTTCAGAGAGGTTGTGCAAGGATAGAATTTGTTGTTAGATCCACGAATTTTGCTCAGACCAGTCACTGCTTTTTCCTACATTTGGTCTTGTATCAAACGCTTTTGTAAAGAGACTTCATTCCAGAGTAGCATTGTCATTTTTGAACAGCCGAGCAATTATATTTTTAGTACTTTGCTTTCGACCGGATATCTCCGGATGTCTGAACAGCATTCCTTGCATGTCAATGCTTCAAGCTCTGAAATGCACTGTACTCATCTTCTACACGATATTACCACAGAAATGTACAGTACACCATATTACATGGTTGTTTTATAAACGTGTTAGCTTGAAAGTTGTTATCATTTTGTCGATCACGACGAACGAAATTTCACGCTTGTTTTATCACTATATTCGATTAGTCATGTATCACTGAAACCATCCGGAGATATCCGGCTGAATGATTAAAATAAATTAACTGGGTATCCCTTTCATATTCTTTGGTGCGACTATTTTACGAGACTAAAATCCTTCTTCCTTATTTCTGGACTTTGCAAAGTCCAGAAATAGTTAAATACAGCATCATGCCCAAACATGAATGATTATTCCACATACGAAAGAAGAGACAACATGCGCTTCTTTGTTGACAACAAAGATCATCATATTGACAATCATTTGGTCGTATAGCACAACCTATATTTAGTGTCAAAGTACATTGCATACATCAATGTTGAGGCCAATTTTTTTATATTGTTTGTGCATTGTACCATTGTTGTGCATTGTTTGTGCATTCTATTTTTGTTATTTTTTATTTTTTATAACTTTCATGTTTTTGCCAAAAGGTATGCTTGTCAATCATCGTTATGAAGTATCCTTGAATATGTGTACAAGGATCACGATCGTGCAATTGTGGTCCTGAAAAGCGCTGACGAGATTCGACAGTACATTGATACACACGCTACGTCTCTGCGTCTGAGGCAACATGGTGGATATTCCAATTTCTAATGCATGATGGTACTCCACCAATTTAGCGTCTTCAGGTCCATCTTTTCAAAGAACGTGTGATGTTTAACATAGAGGGGGATTTGGTGGATATTCTCAATGCGGATCGAGCCAGGAAGACAACTTTGACGGAATGGTTTGAGGCAAATTGGACAATTCCGCTTGCTAGGGAGACATCTTGCGTGTACTTCCCTTCCCGCTTCACGTGGTAGCTAGAAAAGATACAAGAGATTCTAAAGAGGGAATTTGCAAAGGACCTCCCTACTTTGTTGATCCATCATGGGACGAGAGATTCTTCCTCACGACACTTTTAATAGTGGTGAAGGGCGCAATTCAAAACGTGAGTACTTTTGAAGGCGTTGTCTTGATACCTTTAAGGCTACATGCGTTGGATGTGGACTTTACGAGAACAATGAAGAGTGGGAGCAATGCCTCTATGAAGTTGCACTGATGTAATCATGCACTCAACTGCGCTCACATTTTGTAATCATCATGATGCATGGACCACCGGCAGATCAACCACATCTATAGAAATAGTTTTGTGCAAGTTTATTTGGCGATTGTGGGCATTGATGACAATAGAACAAAGTGGAGCAACCATTGGAGGAGCATATTTCAGTCTTGCATTGGACGTGATTGTACAGAAACCTGCAACATTTGACAAGCTATTGGATGATTTCAACTTGCCGCAACCTCTGTTTCTTATGAAGGTATTTCAAGCTAATCGACTTATTTTAGAACAATTTCACAAAAATGTTGTACAGTTGATGAAAGGTGTTCAACGACAAATTGAAAGGTTGAACGATGAGCAAAGAGACATTTACAATATAGTCATGGAAATAATCGAGCGCGCTCGACATCTTCAACAAGATTTACTTTATTAATGGACCAGAGTACGGTAAAGACGTACTTGAACAATAACATTTTGAAGTCCGTGCATACGCAAAATCAGATAGCATTGGCAGTTGCTTTGTTCGAAATTGCCGCATTATTGATACACAAAGGCACAACGTCTCATTTAAGATTTAAATTTTGATTGAATTGAACCCATCTTCTGTATGCAACATCTAGAGGCAAGGCAATTTGGCTAAAATGATACGACGCACGAAGCTCATTCTTTGGGACGAGACACCTACGGTTAACAAGCTTGCTTTCAAAATTGTCCATTGTACACTCCGCAATATAACCAGGCAAAATGTGCTCTTTGGAGAAATCACTTTCTTGACGAGCGGTGATATTAGGCAGGTTTTTCCAGTTGTTTTAAAGGGCTTGCAAGAGAGAGTTGTTGCAACATTAATTAAGGAGTGTTACTTGTAGGGCCACGTTGACGTTTGCACCTTACGTCGAAATATGCGTATTGTTGCAGCCTCCTCAATGCTTGCTGACTTGGAGAACTGAATGTTAATAGATTGGCTCCTAGCTATTGAAGAAGGCAAGCTGGACAATTTTTAGGAAGATTCTATTGTTGTCCACCAAATTTATTACTACCCAAGCAGACTATGAAGGCGCAATTCTAAACTGCATTTTTGCATGCAACAGCTCCTGAAAACATTTGCACTTTTAGGAAGAGAATTGCATCAAAATGACAACAATGTGATGTGTAGTGTTGTTTAAAGCAAAGTGCTTTGGTGATTGTAGGAATTTTTTAATTTGATACTGCAATGATGATGTAACTTTATGAAGTAATTTGAAATTTGCATCGACATACATTACCTTTTTGGAGGGTGCTCTTGGCCTGTCGAGAACAACAGGGATGTTTACTAGTGTATATATTGGTGTCCAATGCCAAAGTCCAACAATAGTCATGATGCAACAAATTACAAGGGACGCTACTTGCAAATTATGTAGATCATAGTATCAGTTTGTGGATTTTGTTGAACTTCCTAGTGATGATAAATCAAATATTAATTTCAAAGTATTTTTTGCTTGTAGGAATTTTTTCTCTTTTTTTTAACCTTGCCACCACTATAATTATGGGCTTATATAACATTATGGAGAAGGCATCATTTCTATCCAATGACTATGTGTCACGTGGACATATGTGGACTCTACATTGACGTCATGGTTTAACCCCTAAAGGACCGATGTCCCCTCGGGGGACGTTTTGAGTTTGGGTAAGGTACCACGTTCTCAATTCTAGGCATTATTTTCTGAGATTTTATACTGAATGGCCAACTTTTGATTAGCTTTGCGTAGACACAAATTTCGTAGAATTCCAACTTACGGTTCAAAAGTTACAATTTATTTTCACTAACATATACAAATAGTGCAGCTGTTTAGTGTGACATTTCACAAATACTGTCACTAAACTTTAATAACTTCTAAATTCAATAGAAATTCGAGTTTTTGTCCATTTAAAAGAAAGAAAATGTCCTCTTGGAAAAGAAATTGAGATCTTTGCATCTACCGTACGGATTTTTGAATTTCGAATATTTGAGAAGGATATGATATTTGCAAAATATAAAGTGTATTGTTGATTCTCAGCACATAGTTGCATTGAAGGATTTTTTAGGACATCTTCTACACCTCTTCTACTTCTAAAATTTGGTGCACATGTGCCTAATATGATCCTTTTCAAGTTAAGACAATAAAATCACGGTCCGTAGTGCAAAAAGTTGCCATAGAAGGTGGTCGAAGTTTGTTGAAGGTGTATAGTATGACCTAAAAAAGAGATTATGTCGCACTTTAAAGGCTAATATCTTTCAATCCGTGCGATCAAACTTACCAAAAATTTCACCACACACTCTCATATAAGTCTAGTATAAGATCCTACGGTTAAATTTTCAAAAAAATGATTTTGTATCATTTTGTGTTGAATGCGCTGAAAATGGCAGTTTTGGAGTGTTTTTGAGGAAAAACTGCCTTGGTCCTTTAGGGGTTAAATTTCTTATCGGCATTGAATTTTGTATCAACAAGTAGAAATAAGTCTATAGTTATCCTCCTTGTTGCATAATTGGTTGCTAATCCGATTCTCTAATTCAAATTCAAGATTGATATAGTGAATATTCTCCAAGTTAGCTACTCATCTAGCCCTCTCATCCAACCTATGAAGATTGTTGACAACAAACTAGACTCACAACCAAACTCCCGGCCCCTTTGCGGATTTCCGCAAAGTAGCATAGGATTTTACCTATGAGTTTGAGTACTTATCAAGAACGTTCAATGATCTTCATATGGTATGGTTACACAATCAACTCAAGGCACTATCAACATCTACACTAGCTTCAATGGTCCTGAAATAGCAAAACGTGCCTTATATTTAACCCTTTAACGCCAGCTACGACTCACGAGACCCAAGCAGGGTTGTTTTTGGTGCTTTTGCTCTTCTAACTCTTTCCATAATTAGCCATTGTCTCCTTGACATCCTCTAAACAAATTTTGAGCTCCTTGATAGCTTTCCAACGGATCTCTCCAATCTCCAATCCATGCAAGCATTAACAAACAAAGTGATTCCCGTGAAGTGGAGTCATGCTGAAATGTACACACTATGCACATGATGTTCAGCCTAATCTATCACAGCCGTAGATTCTCCCCGGCTCTCACGGTCCACGTAAAGCCTCACCGTTAGAACGCAAAGCAAAACTCTTACGAATAGTTGCATTTTTCTATAAGAGCATCTCTTATTCCATTTTTAGAACATAATGATGCAAATCACGCTTTAATGGGGTCTAATATGCAACGTCAAGCAGTTCCACTTTTAAACCTTGAAAAATGTATTGTAGGAACTGGATTAGAAAGTCAAACAACTTCAGATTCTGCAAAACAAAATGGAAAAATGGAATTTTTGTTTGGTTACACTGTTATTTTTTATATTAAATTTAACCATACAACTTTTATATCATTAATTATTTTTTCCAAATAGAAAATGGCCTAACTCAAAATAGAAGGATTGATCTGTATATAACCAATCTCTTGTCTCGAATTAGAGGACTAAGGTAGTTGATGAATTCATGGGTTGCTATGGGCATGAATGATTGGTTGAAGCACGTCGCAACATGAGTGAGAGATGATAGCACGAAGCTTCTGCCCTTAATCAGCTGCTGCAAAAGCTGGTTTAGTGTAGATTGCACTCCTCTCTTCTTTCTCGAGATGCATGCAGGTGATGAGGAGGTGAGATGATGGGGAATGATCACCAGTTCCTATTATGGAACAGAATCCTATGTGGGAAGAAGCCAGGCTTTTATGGCTTGCACATCAATGCTGCTGCTTGCATGTGGAAGCTCACATTCATTTTAAAGAACTTTTGCAACAGTTATGGTAAAAGCGTCCGCTTCATGGCGGAGATCTTTACAAGTTAGGCGAGTGCCTTGAGTGCTGTCTAAGGTTAACCCTTCACCCTTGAAGGCCAATCGACCATGTATGGGTCGATTTTGGACAAAAACCTTTGTAGAAAGCGCTACATGCCACCTCAAAGGAAAAAAATGACCATGACTTTAGAGGTGGAGGAAGATGGGCATCTTTTGAGACCATGGCCATCGCAATTGGTGGAAGCATCGACATTGATTTCAAGTTTGTAGGTTTTTGTTCTGAAATGTAGATGCCGTTCTGCATGATCTAGAACACTTGTAGATCCTCACATGCCACAAATGCTCATCGATATCAGAGGGTTAAACGTTAGAAGGTGCCATTGGTGGCCACTGTATTCTATATGTATGGTGTCGTATTTCAACATCATAAGGTTCACATATTGAAATGGCCTCCAAATGAAAGATGTTAGTTGAAGAGTCTTCAATCCAAAGGTGTAAGTCTTGCTAAACTTTATTACATTTTTTTGGTTTTTAATAGAATATACATGCTTTTATATATACAGTTCCACAATTATATATATATAAATGTCTGTACATTCACCTACTTGCTTATCCAAAGTGGATATCCATTAAGCTTTGGAACAAGACTACAAGAATCAAGAGTTCATGCAACAATTAGGGAGCTAAAACTTAAGGCCACTTTATGAACATCTTTAGTAAAAATTAACCTGTAAGGTTACAGATTAATAAATATAAAAAATTAATCTGTAAAATGTAGAAAGAATTTTGACCACATAATGACCAAAAACCCCTTGACTAACTTACACCATCTTCCAAAATATCAATCTACCTCAATAATAAACAACCTGCTGCAGAAAAGAAAAGAAAACAACAGAAAAGGAGAGAACTCTACAAATGTAAAAGAAAATAGGAAATGCACTCCCCTCTCTATTTGCCCTTGAGGACGTTTTTGGCCAAGCCTTTGACCATGCCAGTTTTGGAGACACTACTGGCTCCATCTTTGGGGTTGAAGGCTTTTCTAAGTTTAGAGACAGTCCAAGCTGTGGCAACTACATGGCCTGCTGTGGCAAGAGTTTCTTGTGTCACTTGAGCTGCTGCCTCTCCATACCTGTAATGCACCAGCAGGTCAAGGTGAGTAGTCAGTCTCATAATTCTTTTCGGCTAAAACTCTTCCCTTCCATTTGACATAGAAATCCTTGAGTTTTTAGAGTTACTTGTAAAGACACCCCAAGTTTAGATGAGATAATCCTTTTTACCATTTTGAATATCTAACATTAGATTCATTCATACTTTTAAGTGACTTGACAAATAACTCTATTGTATTTTTGTGGGAAAAAGGGAGAGATAACTCATACTTGTGTCCGACGACGTTTTGCGTCATTAAAGAGGTGGATTGTAGCACATCTGTGGTTGCCTTCTCCACAGCATCAAACAACTTGCCTGCAAAGACACCACAACACGAAGAGAAATAAATCTAAACAGAAGTGTAAATTGAGTGAAGTTTTTTATTTTTTCATGTTTGCTGTTATTCTCCGACTGACTACCATGATCCTCTTTGTTGTTTTTTTTTAATCTGTGGATACATGTGCTGAGTTGTACTACGCTAGAACATCCTCTAGAGATCCATGAGAACTTGAGATAGAAATCAATGAGAAAAACTATGATAGAAACAATGGGAGCTGGCGCTTTCTCACCAAATGCATCCAAGGAAACCAGAGCCACTTCCCCAGGCATGAGCGTGAAAAACTTCTTTCCAGCCTTGGACTTGATCACTGACCCTGAAAAGAATCCTGCTGTTTTCACCACGCCCAAAAGCACACTCTTGGCTACATTCTCAGTGGCCCTGGACATGTTGCGCACCCTGCACACAAACACACACAGAAATTATATCAGTATTTTACAAGTCAAAGTTTACAACCAACACAGCAAGAACTGTCATAGATAGTTTTGAAACATAGAAGGATTTCCTATTTTATACATGTAAAGCTCAAGGGAAATTCTTGTTTTTAGGAATAGTTGGATAGTTGGAGAAGAAGAGATGAGTACCGTTTCAGGTTTTTGAGAGTACTGGGGCTAATATTGCTTGGCTTGTCTCCAGGGCTGAGCTTTCTTGTCAAGTAGATTGTACCCCCTTCAAGCTGGTTGACAGTAGAATCCCGGACCCAAAAGATCCCGCGAATGATGTGGCCTGATCCCTGAGCAATAGCCCGGGCCGCACTTGATCCATAGTCATCCACATTTGGAGCCATCGTCGTCCAGAACGCCGCTTGGTTTTCCTCCGTTGCAACAACCTGAACAACCAACAAACATATCTTTTTCACACTCCAGAAAACACTCTGACGCAAAGGAAATATCATATGCAAGTTGCCAGAAAAGAGAGACAGCGTTTCTGACAACATTCTAGATATATCTGGAAAAAAAAGAAGATCATGTGGATAGGCAAGAAGAAAGATAGCAACACCACTAGATAAATCTAGAAAACAGAAATATAACAATGAACTTCTGTTGCTACAAAAACTGATCAGACGGAAAATTGTTGCGAGAAATGATTCGATGGAAGATTTGGAATTTTTTTACCTCCTTGCCATCACTTGAGAGGAGTTTTTTGGGGACCACTTTGCCACCATGTTTGTCATCTAGATTTTCAGGAGAAACCAGTTGAGTTTTATCGTTCTCCTTCTTCTCCTTGTCATCCAAAGAGAGCTCTTTGGTTTTCTGAGTGAACTCCTCTTTTTGCTGCTCATCTCCTTGAATCAAAGTTGGGGAGGAGAAGGAACTGTACAAGGCCAACGCATCGTCCAGTTGTTGTAACTCCTTCTCATGTTTCTTAGCGTCTGGAAATGTCACTCCATAATTCAATGTCTCCAAGTCATTTCCCTCGGTCTGACCCTGCTCACCCAAGGGAAAAAAACAAAAACAAAAAACACAATATCAAGTGAGTTTCAAAAAAGAATAACTTCACAAAGAACTTCAATTCTGTCAATAGAATTAAGATTCCAGTCACTTCAGATCACGCGTGATTTACCTCAAAGTTGCCGCTGCCGAGGGCATCAAGGGAGGACGGCACGGGAAGCGAGAAGAAGTAATGCGTGGGATCCAGCTTGACGGTGGGCACGTCCTGCATCAAGGGCCAGTGCAGATTCTCCCCGACGCGCACCAGCACCACAATCCCGTTCCCCTTCTGCGCAATCCGGACGATGGACAAGTGCCCGGTGGCCAGGTGCGGACTCTGCTGCTCATCAACCAGGTGCACCATCGCATCCGGAATCGTCACCAAACACTCTTCCCTCGGGTCCAAAGCCTGGCCATCCTCCTCCTCCAACTCCTCCTCCTCCTCCGACTTTCCTTCATAGATCTTCGGATATAAACCTGAGGAGGTGCTTTCTTTCGCCATGGTTGCTGATCTGGGGAGGCCTGGGGATGGTGGTTGAGATGGGGGCGCCATGGATTGAGAGCGTGTGATTTCTGGCTTGGGAGAAGAGACTTCGGGTGATATGACGCTCGGGGAAGCTGTTTCGCCTTTGTGCTGTGCGGTGCTGCCCATCCATTGTGAGGAGCCGATGATGAAGCCTGAAGTGGAGGTGTTGTCGCCGCCGCCTCCGCCTCCAGGGAGGTATTTCTTCAGCCACGACATGGTTTCAGAGGGCCTGGCAGAGAAGTATTTTAGGGTTAGTAGTTGCAGTAGAAGCATTATGGGAAGTTGATAATATGACACAAATAACATCAGAAAACCAGCATGAGGTTCTAGAACCAGTGCTAAGGTGGCCTTCCATGTAGAAGTCTTTGTTTCAGAGAAAATCTAATGCCTTAAGGAATTTTGAACCTCTTGGATCAAAGTAGAAGGAAGTCGTCAAGGTGGAGATTGGAAACTCTTGACGAGACTTATCTATTTTAAAATGGAGTAAATGCGAGATTCAAAAGTGTTACTAGTATAGCCACATTCCTCCAGCATTCCTTAATGAGACACAAATACAACCCTAGTGCCAGAACGATTACAATACACCTTCTCTCAAATGGAAACACAAACCCAAAACATCTTCACAAGGAAGGACACATGACTCTAGTCCTACGTGAATTCCACTGCAACCAAGCTCAAAACTTGGCTCCTAACCCTAAAAAGTAAGACACTCTCTAGAATCCAAACCCAAATCCAACAACAAATCTCTTCACCCAACCCCACAGCAACATCCAGGAATCACAAACGCTCACCAGAAAAAAGCCTTCGCTCCAATGCCACAAAACAACTTCTCTACTCAAAAATCCCAGAAAAAGACACAAAACTCCCTCAAAACTCAGATTTTGTGGACGCACACTCAGGCCTTCACAAATGATATACTGTAATCATACAAGCCATGAATAAAGATCTGATCCTGAAGATGAGGCCGAATGCATCCCACCGACAGGTCACCCTTGGACCTGATCGTCCCTTTGAAAGATTCCAGGGTGTCTAAAGCCGCGACTGCACCTTTATCTACGACAGGGCAACACCGGAGAAGGTAATATCTTGGAGTGGTGGTTTTGGGTATGCAGCCTGCCAAGTGTAGGTTTTCAATAGGTTTTCTCTTGGTTAAGGGCTTTTCATGTTGTGAAGAAGGCACCGTTGGAGTGAGTGACAAGTTTTTCTGGTCGGCTCTTGACTCGGGTGATTGATGACGTGTCAGCTCTGGGTGTGTGCCACGTGGGGTACATGTGGCAGTATCTGTGATGAAGAGAATTTTTACAGCGGATTTTGTAACTAGAGACATTTTCGAAAGCAGCAAGAATGCATGAAGTCCTTTCGGGTGATCTTGTGTTGAATGATAGTAGATTTTGCATCAGGAACAAAAAGGTCTTCAGTATCTGAAAGGAAGTTTTACTATGCTACGTCCCTGTCCTGATGCTACGTCACTTGTCCTGATGTATGACCTACAAGTGATGGGCACTATGATGCTGCATGTGGTGGAAAGTCGCAGATGCAACCAAGGACCGGCGACGAGAAACGGCGGAGTTGTAGTACCCACTGCATCAACCGTAGAAGTAGAGCTTGTTCACCTGTGAAAAACCAAAACCCCTCTACCACAGACACCAGTTTGACGTGTGCACATCCTAGTTTCAAGATTAGAACCTAACATGGAAAAAAAAGCAGGCAATGATTTTATCTAGCATGACGGGCTCTAAAAAGGAAATCACAAGTAAAAAAACAACAGGCCGTCACAATCAAAATGGGCAGAAGAGAGGGGGAACGAAGATTTCTGGGTGACTGGGTTGAGAAAGTCGAACTGCTGTACTTGCTATCCAGCTACAGACACAAAAAAGAAATGATTCTAGGACTCCACTGGCTACCAGATGATGGTTGTTTTTTTTCAAGTCAGACAGACGTTTTGTTCAGACACCTCTTACCAGGTCACAGGGACGCTGATGCAAACCACGCAAGTCTGACTTGTGCACAGGCATTGGAAACTACTTTAGGCCTTCACACCGGGTTTGGCAGCCGCTTCTCGATTCCTGGCTGCCGCTTTATCCGCAACCTCTTCGGCCGTCAAAGGCAGGTAATATATATGGGGCTTGGATCGCGTCTTTCTGAAGAGATCGTCCAGGGTTGGAGTTCTATCCACTTCTGCTGAAGACACAACAAGTAAACAGAAGCACAATCAGTCGTCAATTGGTTGTAGGCTGAATTGAACATATGACCAACAAGCTGACCGACTGCTTTTCCCAACTTCTACGTCTCAACTGATACTCATCCTCAGCCAGCTTTCGACTGTGACATCGGTAAAGCAAAAAATGTCAGCATAATGTTACACTACTTTTTGTCGAATAGTGCCACCCACACGAACTCTTTGCTCAGCCTTACCTTGACAGTATTTTTTACGTATAATAAATACTCAAGAGCAATACCAAGAGCAAACTTGGTATTAATACTTATACTATTAATGTAGGAGGACCTTTCTCAACGCACATGGTGAAAATAATCACCCTGCATAAAATGTTGTGAACGTTTTAAAATCAATTGGTGTAGGTAGCACTATTAGCAATACCAGTTTGTCCAAACCGAAATATCCAGTGACCTTAATGAAAAATGGGCAACGCTTGCTTACCCTGCTTGGACCTATCCCTGGGTGGAGGGGGAGGAAGTGCAGCTGCTGCAGGAGCGGCAGGGTGGCTGGATGAGGGAGCTACGCTTGCGTCCTTTGAAGCCTTTGTGTTAGTTAAATTGCCTCCTCGGGGAGTAATGGCATTCGTGGGAGGGGCTGCTGTCGCTGTAGGACCTGCAGCCGCGGCTGCTTTCTCACCGTCACTTCTGGATTTGACCTCGGATGGCTCCACAAATTCGGCTGTTAAGAACCGTCCCCCTTGGGGCGGCCACTGCAGATTGTACAGGGCATTCCGTGTGGCTGTGGCCTCATCGACAGAGGAATACTGGACAGGCACAGATGCATCTCATTAATATTGCAAATATTTCCTCAGAATATCTACACAAAAAGCGACAACGAAGATCGGCTCAAAAGCACAAAACCTTGGCCCTCTTGGAGAGGCTGACAAGGTTTGCTGGAACCGCTAAACCATTCAACAAACCTCACTTCTGTTGCACAATTCACGCAGCAAGAGGCTAGCCAAACCACACTCATGTGGCGTTTAACTCACCGTGACATAGCAGTGGGTCTTGATCTGATCCATCCACACATCTTCAACTGTGCCAGTTTGCGCAAGAAGCTCCTTGACGGCTTTGAAAGTGAAGGGTCGCAAGAACTTGTCAATCTTCAAAGACGCTGTGGCAGGCTTTGCGCTAGGCGGCACTGCATTACACCAGTAGCAGATCGTATATACACGAATGCAATTAGCACCGCACATAATATTCACAACATGATCACAATCAGCTGAATAACCATATCGGAAATTGCACGAAAAACAAATGGCATCCCATATATGAAAAAGGTGAGAACTGCAAATCAGGCATGGCTCCTGACGTACAAAATTGGAGATAGCTTACCAACACGTGTTTTCTGGCTCTCTCCGTTCACTGTAGCCTCTGCTCTCGTGGGAGCAGTTCTCGTGACCGCCACTTTCTCTGAAGGTGTGCTCTTCGGAGTCTGCACTTTAGCAGGTGCAACAGAAGCGTTTGCAGAAGGGACTGGTTCTTGGACATCGAGGGGTTGAAAATCTTTTTCTGGGCCTTTCGAGTCCCCCTCACCCTTTGCAGAGTTCCACCGGCGTCGCTTCGCCGGCTCCGAGGTTACCAGCTCCCCATCTACTATTCAATAAAGAAAAATCGATACAGGATCAAAACATTGCACAAGACATTTCAGATATCCCACATAAATATGGCTTTCCAAGCTGACAAAAATCAAACGCACGAACAGTCCAACCCTCTTCTCACGAGGTCAGAAATTACATCATTTTTTTTTACATAATCCTCCAACAATCAACAGCATAATAATAAAACCACTGGACGCTGACACCACCATATTTGGGATCATGCAAGGCTCAAAAGATAGTGCGCTGGAAAGGAAGAAATGATAGAAAAGAACGAGAGTACAGCGAGAGGAAAACCAACCTGCATCCTTCCTCTTCGAGCCTTTCTGGGCATCCGCATCAACGTCCATCGGCGTCTCTTCCACCGGATTTTCCGACTCTTTCTCACCACCTGCATCAACAGCCGCCGCCGCCACTTCCTCCTTCGGGGCTTCCAGAACAGCCTCCTTCTCAGCGCCAGCATCAACATCCATCGGTGTCTCATCTTTCGGCGTTTCCGCAACAAAAACTTCATTAACCACTCGGACAACATCCTCAACCACAGGAACAACATCCTCAACCACTGAAACAACATCCTCAACCGCTGGAACAACACCCTCAACCACTGAAACAACATCCTCAACCGCTGGAACAACACCCTCAACCACTGAAACAACATCCTCAACGGCTGGCACAACAGCCACAACCACTGGAACATCCTCCTCCGCCTTAGAGGCCTCTCCCATAGCCTCATCAGATTTATCCTCCAAAAATTTAACAGCCTCCGTAACACCTTCACCATCAACAGCAGCCACAGTAGTAATCTTCTCCACAGTGGCAACTGTGATGGTGGTGTCCTCCGTGGTGACAACCTCGTCTGCCGTTTCCTCCACAGTCGCAACCCGTGTGCTCGTCGTGACAACTTGCTCCTCCTGGACAGTCACGACATTCTGGTCTGACACAAGCGCGACAACCTGCTCCTCCACGGTCGTCGTCTTCTCGAGCGTCGTCGTCGTAGTGACGTCCTCCTCCACACCTTTCTCTACAACATCTGCGGACACCATTTCGCCACCTGCTGGAGACTCGGACACCATTTCGCCTCCTGCTGGAGCCTCGACCTTGTTGTAGTTCGGATCCTCCAGACGCTCCAAATCCGCAACCAAATCCTCAAGCGCAGGCGCTGGACCTTTCGCTTCCTCCTCTGCAGGTACGGATAAAACAATAGTGGCAGACAAGGGCTCTGCAGCAACCTCCTCCGAGGCTCCAGGCAAAGACTCCGCAACGCTCTGGGACACAATGTCGCCTTCCGTAGGGGCGGGCACCGCCGCAGGCTCGGCATCCTTCGCACGGTGATCGTGGCCCTTGGACCGCCTCTTGGTAACCGGCGTCCCAGGCTCCGGCTGCTCAATCGGCGCAGCGGCCGCAGGAGCGTCGTCATCATCTGCGACCGCAGGAGCGTCGTCGTCATCTGCGACCGCCTTCTGCTCCTCCAAAATCTCCTGCTTCAGCACATCCTCCAGCCGATCCACCAGGTCCTTCTTCAACCCCTTGCTTTGAATGCCGCGCTTCCGGAGCTCCTCCCGCAGCTCCGCCACCTTCAGCTGCTCTGGCGTTCGATTCCCTAATGCCGCCAACGGCGTCGACATGGCGCCGTAATATCTACCCCCACCAAACAACGAACCAAAACCGTCACCAAAACCCTAATCACAGCCTCGAAACCCTAACCAACACCGCATTTGCCAAAACGACTAAAACAAACAGAAGAAAGGCTTTCTTGCTCACCTGTCAAGCTTCGCCCTGAAAAGAAGACTGAGAACTCCACTGTTTGAGGTTAGCGAAGAAGTTTGGATTTGTGAGGCGTGGAATTGTGGTGGCGAGCGAGTGGCATTGGCGGCTCGGGAATTGCAGAGCTGCAGGTCGGCGGAGGAGACGCAGCAGCCTCCGGAACATCAAAACACACACACACACACACACAAAAGCCTTCGATTCTATCTCTTTCTCTCTGTTGTTCGCACTCTTCGTGTGTCTCTCTCGCTCTCTCCTTCGCTTTCCTGAGCGTCGCAACAGTGGCGGGGTCTTCGTTCACACGGTCATGGGGTGAGGGCGGCCTCTTCCCCGTGCCTACTTTTGATATAAAAATTTATATCAAAAGTAAAAACTTACAGCATTTACAAGTCATTTACTGCCCATGACACTAAACATCAAAATCAGTGTAGTATGGACTTTCTACACTAATTGGAAATTTACATCCAATTGGCAGCTGGCAACATACTTGCTGAAAAAGAAGAAGAAGAAGAAGAAGAAGAAGAAGAACTCCGATCTCCAAAGGAGACCGCCGTGAATATAGTGTTTGTTCATTCTCTTCACTAAGCATATGGCCACGAGACATAGGCTAGTGTAAACTTGCTTGAAAATAAATAGCTAATTAGATTTTGGCATGCATGTGCTTGATGCAAATTAGTGTGGTTGATTTACATCAATTAAGAATCCTCACTATATTAGAGAACGGTGTAGTGGACCCTCGTTGTCCTGGACAGACCAAGGACAATTCTCAATTAATTAGAAGTAAATGCATGTTATTCACTTCAAATACCCGGATTGCCGAGGTATATAAAATAAAGGTATTAAATTAAATGTCACATGTTGACTTTCTAGAGAAGGGGGTATCACCAAGGTACCGCCGGTTTCCACTACCGCATATATCCCTTCTTCTTCTATAATGTAAAGAGAGGTGAGGTAAGGATACCGAGAGTATTGGCCTCTTTTCTAACATTTTAATTATGAGAACCAGCCTCAATAGCTCTAAATTGTTATGATAAGGTGAAGGAGGAAAAATGTGGCTAAGATTCATGGTACGGCAATGGCCTCTCCTTCATCCCAAAAGGCATCCAAATTTACTTTAGCTTGAATTTAGTCACTACTAAGATCGGCCACACAATTTCCTTGTTTAATTCTCACCAAAAATACTTCAATGATACTTTAATGCAATGAGGGACATAATCAAATCAAAGTTCGATTCTTATTTTCAACCATGAGATATTTATTTAGGCTAATTTATTTCACTTCATGGATTGGAAGATTATAGTATTTGAAGTCAAGACCAAGGATTTTTTTCCTTTCATATAAGAGGCTCAAGAGGCTTTAACTTTTTTATGTCAAGACTTTTAAGTTATATAAGTTTTAAACTCTATACCATCATAGTATAAATGGAAATAGCTTCTCGTACATCAATTTTTAAAGGTAGAAGAAGGTTGTAGCATATTCAAAAAATTGTGCAAGAAATGGAGGTTTGGAAAGTCCCATTTCACATTTTTTGTTGGTTCCATTACCATTTTTTGCTAGCTATTTAGGAGATAACCCTCCTCTGAATCATGTGCATATAAACCTTGATAATAGATTGAGCTATACCAAGATATGTTGAGGTATTTTGAAGGAACTTCATTCATGCTGAGATTTGGTAGACTTTTAACAAATCAAAATAAGTTTATCCTACAACATTGAAGCTATTTGTAAAGTAGTGCAAAAATGCCATAAATCTTTACCACTTTTCTCATCATAAATAATTTAAATTAGCTCAGACAACTAAAAAAATTGTAGTCATCTCAAGGTGGAAAATGACACTAAAATTCATGGTACAAGATGACATATACTTCCTCCTCGAAGACAACTAAAATACTTAAACTATGAGTTTAAATCCACCACTCTATATTATATTCAACAAAGATCAATAACTAAGCTCTTCCTTATTTAAACTATAGTATAAATCTTCGTTGATATTTCTTTTTAAAAAACTTGGTCTATGTTTTTTAGTATATAATATCGTTAAGTTTACTTAAATCTTAAGTCTTCTCAAGGTAAACTTGGTATCTATAGAAAGCCCCACAAGAAGAAGAGTGCATGGATTTGGTGTTATAAGATTTCAACTAAGGGGAAAAAATGAATTTAATTTTTTTAAATTAAAATTAAACAAAATTAAAAATTAAAATATTTATTAAATTAAAATTAAAATGATTTTTTTATTACATGTGATTAAAAAGTAGAGTAAGCTCAGTGGTGAAACAATTGAAACAATGCTAGTCAATTTTTGTCTGGTTTCAACAATAAATTTGTTTTAAAGGTAGAAAAAAATTCACAAGATTAAAAAATTGGATTATCCAGAATAATCACCATTTAGAAATTCATATAATTTCTAGATGGAGTAAAAAAAGAAACTATTCCAAAGTAGAATAATTTCTTTATTGAAATAAATATTGAGGTAATATTAAATTGTAGAATGACACAATATACACAAATTCAATAAATAATAATACCGTAGATGAAAAAATGGTTATCCTATTCATATACAATATGAGAATATTACAAATAACTCATTTGAAGAAGAAGAAGAAGAAGAAGAACGCCGGTTCCCGAAGGGGACCGGCGTGAATAAAGTGTCTGTTCGTTCCATTACTAAGACCATGCCCACCGGGCAAGGAATTAGTGAGCTGGAACTACTTCCCCCTTTCGAGGGTAGACACTATATAACGGGTAGCCAAAGACCCACCCAACAAACAACCAACCAACAAACCAAGCAAGTAATCAAAACCTCAAAAACCAACCAGTCAAGAAAATCAAGGCGAGGGAAGAATTTTAGGGGGGGTCGTGTGTATCGGGAAGGGCTTGGTTGTTTTCAATTTTTCGTTTATGCAGTAATATGGACATGGCATATTGAATAGCGATGGTGTTGATGTTATTAAAGGTGGTTTTAATTGTTTCCATGGGTATTTTGAAGGTATGCTCAAGAGTATTCATAGATGGGATAAAGGTGGTGGCACGAGCGCCAGATGTGATTACAACAAGGGGGTCCACATTCCATCCAAGGGCAATGATGTCGTCAATGAGGGGTTGGTATTTATCTATTTTATTTTGGATTGTTTCCAGGGAAAATCTATCCTTGCAATATGTAAATTCAATGAATTGAACGGTGTAGCCTTGGTTGATGTTATCGGGTGGTGGGTCATTATATGGTAAACCTCTAACACAAAGGATGTCCGGTTTGAGCCTAGCATTGCAATGACATCTTTGGGTCACACATGAGCATGGGAGTAGTCAAGGGCGGACCGTATTTTCTTGTGGATTGTTATTAAAGGTGCCGGCGTTCATTAGTATAAAACATCTCGATTTATTGTAGGAGGTGATCAGTTTTCGGACTTCCCATACCGCTTTATTATGTCTTTTAACAATTAGGGAGTGTATGTGGTGGTTTTGGCATTTGAGTAGAACATGAAGCCATGTGTCGGGGTCTATTGAGGAGCATATGGAGCATGTTATGGATGGGAATCTTTCTATTCCAAAGAAGAGTTGTTTGCGAGCATTTCCCATATATTGACCAGTACAGAATTTGATGAGGCATGTTATTTGTGAGTCTGAAATGCTGGGGTTTTTCCAAAAGTCTGTAGAGAGTTCATTATCTATGTTATTATTGTTAGTCCATTTTTCTATGTTAGGAATATTTTCTGAGATTGTGTCAAGGTTGTTGTGGAGGTCTTGATTTTTGAGATATTTGCCCAAAAATATAATTGGGCCTTTGTCGGGGGTATCTTCTTTGGAAGGCCAATCTTCTTTTTGAAAGTAGTATGGGGTGGCATGGGCATGTTCGTGTGGGTCTTTGGCATTTTTGTGTATTTTTTCTCGGCCTTCTTTTGCTAATTTGTCTGCTTGTTCGTTGCCATCAATGTTGGCATGGGCTCTCACTTTGTGGAGGATTGTGATTTGTGTTCAATTTTGTAACATTTGGATCATTGACGTTAATATGGTTTGGTTGGGGTGGCTATTGTGAAGGGTAGGGTGTGTTATTTGAGTGTTTAGTAGGTAAAGTGCATTTAAACAATCGGTGAATATATGTGCTGGTTCATTGTTGTATTTTGTTGTGATGATTTGTAGTGTTTTGTGAATGGCCATGAGTTCTGCTCTAAGTATATTTTGTAGTCCATGGAGTCTTTTGGCTATCTTAATTTCCTTGGTAGAGTTATAGATGCCATGGCCAACTTTTTCTCTGCGCCACGACCCTGGGCTAATTTGTTCTTGTGGTTTAAAGGAGCCATCGGTGAAATAACTATGTGCGGGGTTAAATTTTGGTGTGGTATGAGTTGGATAGTTTGGGAGAGGGGGCGGTGTGACAAAGTAGTTTAATGTGTTGTTGATATAGTTTAGTTTTGACCAGTTTTTACTTCTGTTTACGGGGGTTTGTATAGGTGTCGGTGGGGCCAATTTTGTGTATAATTGGTATATGTTTAAATTATCTCTTATGGAGGTAAGTTCGGCAAGCTGTTCTAAGGTGCCAAGGGTTTGGGTTTGGTGATGGACACATAGTATTTGTAGTGTAGATGGCTCTGTTTGGGTTTTTTTTAGCTCGGGTGGAATGGTAGGTTCTTCGTATGGTATTGAGTCTGCCTCAAATAATGCAATAATATGGGAGTCTGGAAATGGATTTGAGTGTTGGTTGTTGTTTTGGTACCAATTGTTGTTCGGTGTGATGATGATTGTATTTGTGTTAGTTGGATCATGTTTGGCGGTGAGTCGAGCCCAATGTATTGCTTGTTCCATTTCCTTCTCATTGTGGGGGTGAGCTATACCATTACCGATCCATTTGTAGTCAAAGGCCTTTCCCAAGGAGCCGAATATTTTTTCTCTTTTATAGGGTGAGTAGAATTTTTTTAGTTTGGTAGAACATGTGACCGGGGAGGAAAAATATGATTGTTTAATGTTTAAGGATGAGATTAGTGAGTCTAAAATGGGTGTGGGTATTGTGTATTGCGCATTTTTGAGGGGGTCATTTTTTGGTATTTGGTATTTATACCTTTGGTATAGCCAAATTAATTCGGTTTCAAAGGATTGGGTAGTTGGCTCAATGTTTGTAGGAGTTTGTAGTTTTGTATTGTATTGATTCCATAGCCATTGAAGTCGAGTAACGGGGATAGTGTGCAAATGTCGGCCATTTTCTTCGTACAAATGTGCTTGATTGTTATCTATTTTAATTGTGTTTGAGGGTGTAAGGATATCCTTTTCGGGGTTCCATTCTCTTGTATGGATGTTTGAGAGTGGGATAATTATGGGTGGTGTTACGAATCTTGAGTCTGAAAATTGTTCTTGGGGGTGGTGGGCTAGGATGATATCTGAGTAAGTTTTGTTTTGAGTTTTTTGGTAGTATTGTTTTAGTTTGTCAATGTTATGTGTGGAGGTATTGATGTCGTGCCGTGGAAAAAGGTCTCTTTGGGGGAGCCATTTATTGTATGTGTTATCATTGTGTTGCCATTGGCATAAATATTTTGTGTAGGTATTTTGTATGTTATTTGTGTCTGTGTGTTGGATATGTTTATGGTGTATGATGTTATTAATGGGATATGTGGTAGGGTTTTTGGGGATGTATGTTGGGGGACGGGGGTGGTGTGGGTGTAGGGGGTTAGCGGGGTTGATTGGTGGGGGGATATTTCTTAGGGTGATGCTATTGTTGATGGTGATGAATGAATCTTGAAGTATATAAAAGTATGGGTGTATGTTACAAGTGCTATGACATGGTATTTTACCACTGTTGTTATGTCCTGTGGGCAGATCATCAAGGGTAGGTCGAATGGACACTATATTCACGCCAACCCATAGGGGTCTGGTGTTCTTCTTCTTCTATGGGTGTATGTTAGAAGTGGTATGACATGTGGCGGGGCATGTTGGATGGCAAAATAGTTGTTTAGCAATGTTTAGGGCACTTTTTAATAATTTGGATGGGGTGAAGTGGTAGGTTTTGAAGTCCTCATTGTTCATGATGTGTGTACCGTTAGGTAAGGTAATTTGGTTTAATCCTAAGATATTCTTCGAGAGGAGTTTTGTAGAAGCTTTTGGGATAGTTGGTCATTGAGTGTGTTGTGATTTAGTGTTTCTTGTCGCCATAGTATTTCTAGTGATGTAGGATTAATAAGGAAGTTTGGAAGTGTACTTTTAAGGTGGGCTTTAGCTATGTGTTTTAATAAGAAGAATGTTCGTGTTATTGGTGATCTTATGCAGTCACTTTTTTAAATTCTGGGTATGTTTTCGGCACCACCGTATTGGGCTAGGACATAGTGAGTTAATCCATTATATATTTTTCCAAGTCTACCTTTATCGTTTAAAGCGTTTTGTAGTTGTTCACCTATACATCGGAGATATGCGTTTTTGAGAGAGAAGGCTTCAAGTCCAAATAGGTTATGTGGGAGTTGGGTTATTGCATTTGACATACATTTTGGTAATCCACATATAGTTTTTTGTATGGCTATTATTTTTTTGTCAAGTTTTTTGATAGCTGGCATAGAGTATGGTACACCGTAGAAGCTATATGCCACCCCTGGACGTAGTACGGTATCAACCATTTTTATTTTTTGTTTCATGTTGGCCGGACATGATGTTAGTTCTTTACATTGTTTGATGAGTTTCGTGGTTGTGGTATGAATTTGGATTTTCCATTTTAGTGAGGGAACGAGATTTGTGCCTAGATATATGTATGGTTCGTTTTGGTGTAGTATGGGGATCGGTTGATTGCGGTAATTGATGTTAGAAGCTTGCAATTGGGCTTTGAAAGTGGTAGGATTTAATTTGGACTTGTTTGGGCTTCCGGTAGCGGCACATTTTGGGACACCTACGTCCATACCAGTCCATTTGCAATATCTGTCAATTTTATTGAGTTGTATTTGGATAGATTTAATTTTGTTAGCTATAGCGGGGAGGTCATCCGCGTATGCGGCAGAGTGTATTGTGACTTGCGACGTGCCAAAGGTGTATCCATTGTTGCCTCGTTCAAGCCATCTGAGTAGCGGTTCTAAGAATATAATGAATAGGTATGGGCTAAGGGTGTCCCCTTGTATGGTTCCTCGTTGAATGGGTATAGGTTTTGTTTTTCCAAAGTGTTCACCGATGTAGTAAATGGATGATTGGGAGTAGATGTTTCCAACAAGTGTGGTTGCATCTTTTGGGTAACCAAGATCCGTCATTATTTCTAGTAGTCGGGCATGGTCTATTGAGCCAAAGGCATTTTTAAAGTCAACGTATAATATGTATATATCTTGGTTTGTAAATCTTGCATCTTCTAGTGCGGCTATTATAGTTTGTATTTGTCAAGCGGTACTTCTCTCTGCTCTAAATCCTTCTTGACTATCGTGTAGGATTTTGAATTTTTCGCCGTATGAGGATAGTATAGAGGTGAGTGTACTAGTGAAGAGTTTATATATTGTATTAGCTAGTGCAATTGGCCTATGGTTGGGTAGTATAGAGGGGTCATCTTTTTGTATAGTAAAATTGTTGCACTTGATTTCCATGAGGTCGGTATTTGTTTTTGTTTATAGCAGTGAGAGAAGAATAGGGATAATAGCTTATAGAATCTTGGAGGCATGTTTTTGGGTGTTGAATTTGGTATGCGATCTAGGCCTGAGGCTTTGATGTTACCCAGATTTCGAAGGCATGTGTCGTATGTGGCTCCGTTGAAGTATTTATGTAGTGGAATTTCTGGTTCGCCTCGTTTGTCAAGGGTAAATCCATCAAGGTCATGCCATGGGTATTGGCGTACTGCGCATGTACATTCAATTGGATGTTGTGGTTGGTAATTACATGTTGGTACTATTGATCTATTGCTTTTTGTTTGTTGGTTAAATATTTCATTCGCAATGTCTTCGGGGCTAGTTAGGATATTATTATGTTGATCTGTGATACAATCCATCGGCGGGTTTTCAAGGTTTTTAAAGACTCTTCTGTTGATTTTCTTTGGGCTAATTTCGTATAATTGTATATATTTTGAGATGGCTTTTTTAATATTATCTTTGGAGTATTTTGAGGTTATTTTTCGGGCTTGTTTGTTGGCATTTTTTGCAATGAGTGCAATATCTTTTATCCATGTCTCGTGGAGTATATCCGGAGGCGGCGGGGTAGGGATTTGGGTGTGTTGTAGAGTGAGTAATTCATTGCATATGGGGTGGTTATGCCATTGGGGGTTGTTTTTTGTGATTCTAATGGTTTTTCGTATAACATGGTATGTAGTTAGGTGTTGTTTCCAAGTTTTAGGAAGTTTGCGGGGTAAGTAACCGCCTTGTTGGAAAGTTTTGTTTGTCATTTGAGGTATTGGGTGGGCTCTACAAGTTTGTTCTAGTGTGTCAGAGATTGCATTGATGAGTTTGTCTAAGGTGTGGCATGTTTGTTGCCATTGTATTTGTGATAGTTGATTGTTATTTTCGAGAGTGTTTATGAGGGAGTCTATTTGTATGGAGTTTTTTTCAAAGAATTTTGTGTTGAACTTTTATATATTGTCTTTAGGGATGGGGTTGAGTATGCGTATAGTATCATTGTTTAGGTTTGTAGGAGTTCTATTAATTAATGTGTTATTTGGAATGTGTAGTTGTATAGGTGAGTGGTCCGAGTTGAGAATAATATCCTTGTTTGTCGTAGAGGTGTATTGTGTATTGTTGTTTGTATTTATGTAGAATCCATCTATTAGACTCCAATCACTATAATTATAGCCACCTTGTCTAGAGAATTGTGTATCGGTATTTATGTAGACAAAGTTTAAGTTTTCTGTGAAGCGGCGCCATTGGTAATCAATGGTTTGAGGGGGGGTGTTATGATTTCCATTTTGGCGACCAATTAATGCTATGTCTCTGTTGAAGTCTCCACATAATAGGTATGTGTGATTGGGGTTATTATTAATTTGAGTGGTAATAGTGTTTTATATGCCTGTAATAAATCTAGAGTCTTCGGGATGAGATGGCATATACATGTGAAAGATTAACCATGGTTGTAGAAGGTGATTAGTAATTTTGATTATTTGGATGTAAGGTGATATGTGCATTGGGGTAGGAATTTTGTTGATGTTGCCCGGGAAGGCATATTTTTTGTGTGTTAGTGTAAGGAGGCCCCCGCGGCCGGGTGTGTATGGTCTTCGTTGTTGAATGAATCTTGTAAGTGCGTGTGTATTGTTATAGATGAGTTTATAGTCTTGAAATATATTTTGTGGATTTTGTGGCGGATAATTTTGTTTCTTGTATAACTATGAGGGCTGGTGGTGTATTTGTGTGCGCGACCAAAGTTTGTAAGCTAGGAAGGGCAGTATTTAGAGAGGAGGCATTCCATGTGATTATGTATGTATTTCCTTGATTTGATCTTTTAATGTTTTGGTTTTGCGGAGGGATGTAGGAAAGTGGTGGAGGTGGGTGGGTGTATTCTGGTATAGGGTCTAAACATTTTAGTGATTCATTAATGAGATTGTTAGGGAGGTAAGGGAATTTTAGTTTTATTGTTTCATTTGAGGGAGGTATTGTTTGGCTATGTAAAAAGTCATATAGTTCCTTATGTATTGAGTGCTGATGGTTTATAATATTTTGGTTGTCTTCCTTGTTTGTATAAGGATGCAAAGTGTGGATGTGTCGTTCTGGTGGATTTTGTAAGTTTAGTAAATTTTGTAGAAGTGTATTGATCCATGTAATTGTGTTTAAGTTTTGTGGATTTAGGAGATGGTTACATTCATCTATGTGTGGATGGGTAGTGACTACTAGAGCATATAGAATGTGAGGTGGTGAATGCGTATTTTTTTGTTGTATGTATTGGGCAATGTTTGGGTGTGTATTATTGTGTGTGTGGTGTGATGTATGTGTGTTTTTTAAGAAAGGTGCGAAGGATTTTGCAATGTGTCTATATTCCGGTTGTAGTTTTATGGTATTAGGTATGGAGTAAATTTTTGCATTTTTCTTATGTCAAGTAGGGTGTCTTTTTAGTATATTAGGCATGGGTCCTGGGTTAATTTCTATGTCTCCCCCTAGAAGTAGTAGGAGTTTGTGACATGTATGTTTTTGGTTGTCCATTTTTATGGTGGGAGTAATCAACTTTGTAAGTGTCCATGTATTTTTGTTTTATTAATGCTTTGTAGATGTGTGCATGTTTGTTGGTATTTTTTTGTGGTTGTGTTTGGCCGTATGTGTATGTGGTTATTATGTGTGAGGATATTTGTATGTAGGTTTATTTGGTATTTGAGGGGGTGTTTAAGTTGTTTTTATATGTAGCTGTATTAGTATGTATGTTGGGATTTATACTAGTATTTGTTTTGATGTATGTATTAGTATGTATTTCAGTATTTATATTGGTGGTTATATTTGTATTTGTTTTTGTATAAAGGTCAGTATTTTGTCTAGTACAATATTTGTATTTGTATTTGTATTTGTATTTAATATTTTTGTGTATCCGGGTATGTGTGGGTGTTATAGTGATTCTATGTGTGATGGTAGGAGGGATGGATTGGTTCATTGTAGTTGTAGGTGTAGTTATGATGTGGTTTGTATTTTTGGTCGTGTTTGTGACTAACTGTGGTTTTTTAGCTGTTTGGAAGTATGTGTTTATAGTTGTGACGGGTTTTAGTGATTTTGTATATGTGTTTGTTTTAATTTCTTGAATGCTTTGCCATATATGTGTCTTGTATGTAATTCTTGGTAATGGGGTGAGTGAGATGGGAGTTGTAGTGAGACTATGTTTTTTGGTTAGGGGTGAGATTGTGGTGTGTGTATTCTTGTTTGTGGTTCGGTACTCTGTGTGCAAGAAGATGTAAATAGATATTTGGTGGTAAGTGATTTTAGTAGATGGTGTTGTTTGTGGGAGTATGGTTATTGTATTGTGTATAGATGTGTGAGGTGTGTTTCTCATTTTCTTACATGGTGGTTGTGTGTGAGTATTGATTGTGTGTATTCCATATGTGTTTTTCCAAGAGATATTCATATGGTAATGGTATATATAGTGACAACATTTATGTATATGTAGGATAAAATCCCAACTCTCATACAACCTTCCATCATGTGGTCTCCAAATCTTGTGTCTAGTTGTATGTGTGTTGTAGAAAAGATATAGAGTATACCTATGATAGGAGGCAACAAGAGAAGTGATTACGAGGACTATGGTGGAGCAAAGATAAGCTACAAGAAGAGGGAAGGGATGGCATATCACGAGTGTGGGCAAACCAAAGGGAGAGTAGTTTGTAGCTAGGGGGGGTGGTGAATGCTAGTGTGGTAGACAAGTGATTACATTCTAGCAAATTGTAGTGAAGGAGAGATAACACATTAAAGGTGATCACACTTAGAGTGTCTAAGGAGGTGCGTGATAATGAGGGAGAGCGGTGGTGGAGAGGAGTGGAAGCCTTGTTCACCCTTGTGTCTTCAGATTGGTGACATCTTCGGCCGTGGTCCTTGGTCAATCCACGTTTGAGTGGTCCTCTAGGACTGGAGTAGATGGTGGTCGCGATCGTGTGATCTCTTGCATAGCCATGAGTGCAGAGGCCATTAACTGCTCAACGTTTGAGAGTTTCGCCTGTAACTCACTGGTGCGGTTGTCTGTGTAAGCCCTAGTGTCCTTGATGATGTCCTCTCGCAAAGTGGAGAGCTCTTGGCGCAATCTCTTGTTACCTGCGTCTATATTAGAGGTCATTTCTGACCTGGTAACGCCTACATGAGTTGGGGTGACTTGGAGAGATGCCACAGTGTTTACTAGGGCCTTGTTGATGTCGTTAAAGCCCCATTTCTCCTGGAGGTCAGTGGAGGGAGGGTCATCACCTTCGAGGCTACGACGGTGGGGGGAAATCTCCACTTGATGTCGCCCTATAGTGAAGGTCTTGTGTAGGAACTGGCGGTAGATGATGGGGTTAGGGAATTGCACATTGGCACTGCCATTGTGCATTCCTCTCTGTTGCCTGTGGAACCATAAGGAGATAACGTTTTTGGCATCGAAGGTTTGATGGATAGCAGCCGTGGTTTCTGCCACGCTCATAAGGATGGGGAGTTGAGAGAGGGTAACTATAAGCGCGTCTTTCTTGGCTGTATCAGCAGGTGAGAGGGTTCCAGAACTGCTAGCACGAGCTGGCATCATCTCATGGTGTGTGGTGATCTAGTGGAGCTCGAATTTTTTGGCCTGTTGTGGGGTTGGAGCGACTATGAACGCATGTGACTCCTCCTGTACCTTCTGCACATCTGTAACTTCATATTCCAAGTTTCTCGAGAAACTATTTGTCACTACATCTTGAAAAAGGGTGTGAGCAGCAACTCCTTAGAGGGTCTCACTCTTGATTCGTATTGATAGATTTTTACGTGCCACCGCATGAAAGGTTTTACACACTTTACCTAACGAGGCTTGTCCTATAGGGTCCAGATGTAGGATGAAGTATCGGGTTCCTCGTAGAAGGGCAATAGCATCTACCTCTCGCCTAAGGAGATGCAGTTTAATGATTCCTGACCAAACCCCCTTCTATCCCTCTTTTTTGACCCCTTTGCATAAAACGGCCATGGGATCCATGAGGTTGGTGCCTAGTGGTATTTTCATGTGCTCAAGCCTATGGCTAGTCTCTTCACATCATCATGATGCATAGGATGCGGTGGCAATTCGAAGTGAATTGCCACATGAAAGTCATAAGAGAGTCCAGTGATAGGGTGTGTAGGAATATCAAAGGGTACCTATGTTAGGTTGTAGTGTTGGCCCTCGATGTTGTCTTTGCGCACTGAAGAGTATAAGAGTTGTGGAATCCTTGAGTAGGCCACAACCGCTCTAAGGGCCTCCTCTACTTCATCCTTGGGTACTCCACGAGTGATCATGTCCATAATACTCTCCCCGTTGAAGAGGGGCTCCTGTCCCATGTCTATAGCAAGCTTTTCCATAGTTGAAAAGCCCAGCCAGAATCGAAATGAGGAGAGGTCAGGGATGGAGACTTGGATGGGGGTGAGATAGTTACCTTTTGCTTTTTTGGATGGGGTTGGACCTTCACTTGCCATTGGAGTTGATCCCAATGTCTCTATGGTCTTCACAGCTGTTGGATGGGGATTTTTAGTGTCCATGGCATCCATCTTCGTTGTGGGTGGGTTTATGGGCTGGGGAGTCGACGGTCTAGAGACTATCTAGTGAAGGATGCTAGCCTGAATAGTTGTTGGGCTAAGAGGTCGTTGAGCTGGAGGTTGTTGTTTGAGTTAGAGGGTCGTAGTACTGAGGGAGGTCGCTGGGCCTAGGGAGGTCGTTGTGCCTGGATAGGTCGCAGCTCTAAAGGGCGAACAAGGTTGAAGGAGGGGTCGCAAGGCCTAGGGGGGTCGCAGTGCTAAGGAGGCAGGGTTGAGGAGGAGGTCGCAAGAACCCGGGAGGGTTGCTGGCTCTTGTGTTATAGGGTCGCTGGCTGTTGGAGTACAGGGTTGCTGGCTGTTGAGTTACAGGTCGCTGGGGTGGGTCACTAGACCGCGGGAGGGTCGCAGTATTGGAGCGGGAGGGTCGCAGAGTCGCTGCACAGGGTCGCTAAGTCGTTGCACATGGTCGTTGGGGACGCGGGGGGTGTTTAATTCCTGACCTTGCCTGCAGTCGATTACTTCGAGGTGCCGGTCTTGGTTGCAGTCGGGTTTCCCTAGGTTGTAGTTGTCGTGGTCACCGTCTTGTGCTTTGCAGGGTCTTTCTTGAAGTTGACTTGATCTTGTTCGTGCGCTTGGTTCGTGGATGTGAGGGTTATTGGATCTGGGTCTGGTTGAATGTAGCTGTGGTCCAGGTCTCCTTTGGTTGCTGTAGGTTGCTAGAGTCGTTGTGATCTTGTTTCTGTTCTAACGGTTTGTTGTTTTTCTTCAGGTTGCTTGCGTGCGGGCTGCAGTCTAGTCTTGCTTGCGTGTGGCTTACGACGTCGCTCCTCGCACTGTGCACCCTCCTACTTGGTCGTTGCTGCTACTCTGGTTATGCTTCCTCGCGTTGCTCCTGGGCTGTGGCCGCTTACACGCTTGGACGCCGTCTCGCCCTCTCGCTGTGCTCCCTCTCGCTGTACTACCTCTCGTTGTGCTCCCTCTTTCTCTGGTTTCTCTCCCTTGCGATGCTCTTACGTGTAGCTCCTGGAGTGTGGGCTATTGTGAAGTAGGTGCAGCTCCTCAATGTAGGTTGCAGTAGTGTCGGCACTCTCTCTGTCTATGCTGTTGGTTGAAGGTGTTGTTCGAGTAGTGACTCGTTCGCCTGAAATATTGTTTGTGGACCTGCAAAAATTTCTGGAAAAAATGTGCAACGCTTCTGCGCCCTGCTGTTTTTGTGGAGGTTTCTATGTGTGTGCACAAAATATTTGTGATCTAATTTTTTAAGTTGTTTCTGTTTGGTTAGTCTATTTCTATCGCTGTTGGTGTTCTATGCAACTTGTTCAATTGTAGCAGGGAAAAACTTGTAAGGCAAGGGTGTTAGTTGATGGGCTGTGAGCTACAGATCTAATGCATTGACAGAAAATTTGAGGAGTGATGTCTTGGTCATACTTACAGGGATGGGTGCGTCTTGTCTTTGAGCTATGTCTTTCGCATGCTTGTTGCTCCTAACTGTGGTGTTCTCCCGAGGTGTTGCCAATGTTGTGGATCTTGATCTAGAGTTGATGTTGTGGCGTCGCGTTGGTCTTGTCTTCTCTTTGCAATAAGTAAAATATTAACTGGGTCGGGGAGGTGTGACGATTAACAAGAAAGGCCTACAGATCTGGTATCCAGCCTTCAGATCTGGGGTAGATCTTGTGGTTGGAGCCTTTGCTAGAACTATGTGCCAACACTTGCTCCCATGCTTCTTAGAAAACGCACAACATAAATCCAACCCTTGTCCCTCAATCACTCCTCAAATCCCAGATCTGATGCTTGTGAGCCCTTTCCAACATGGTCTGCTTCCCCAGCCTCTCTTTCCTCTCAGATCTAAGATTTGTGACGAGCTCTCACCAAGGTCATCATTTGAAGAAAGTATAAACACAAGCCAACAAACTTGCATGAATCAAGTGTTTGTTGAAGATAGTGCAACTATAACCCAAATAGTGCTATACTTGTATGAAATAAATAAGAAAAATCTCTATTTTCTGTAGAAAACAATCAATATTTAAACTTAGGCACTTAGAGTTTAAGCCAGAAGAACATGTCTTGAGGTATTTGGAGAGCACTTCATTCACATAGGAATCATCAATGCAAGATTAGACTTGCAACTTGAGCACCACGACCGCTTCCCAACCACCGAAGACAATATACTATTTTGACTTAAACAAGTTGTTGAGTTTACCGGAATGTTTGAGTGCAACGGAGACTTCAACTTCGACCATAGCGTGTGCGCAAAACACTGTCCCCTCGACTATGGTAATGGACTAGAAGTGAAGTTGTTCAATGGTGTTGAAGGTGATAGGGCCAAGCTGGCTGTTGACTTGGGCCTTTTCCAAAAACATACCACGATGAAGGTGACTTATCTATTCAACTCTGTCACAAATGTGCAAACCTTA
The DNA here is from genome assembly GCA_963971425.1 of Bryoerythrophyllum caledonicum. NCBI lineage: Eukaryota > Viridiplantae > Streptophyta > Bryopsida > Pottiales > Pottiaceae > Bryoerythrophyllum > Bryoerythrophyllum caledonicum. The sequence goes on along the minus strand of OZ020524.1, from coordinate 17,489,020 downwards.
ACTTTGTCATAGACATGCAAATCCTAACTCCGTCATTGTCATTGCTTCACTATTGTGTGATCGAAGAGCGATTGATCAATCAAGGCTTTGGTTATACAATGCAGGCTTGGGTATTTTGCACCTCAAGTTCTCAGGTTGGTTGAGTTATTGGGTAAATGCTCTTGTCGTGATATGTTGACAAGGATAAAATTGTGACGGAGCAATGGAAGCGAGAATCCTGAGGATACATGCGCCTTGAGCAAACTCCAATTTTTTTTATTTACACAGATCTAGTATCAATTGCATCATTTGATGTGGTGTTCGTGCATAAGGATATTTATTTATATTTTGGATGATGGTGCCAAAGGCGGCTTATTGGTGCCTGCATTTGGTGTTCACTAGTTTAGAGCAACTTCAACGCTTCTACCCATAGACGACCAAGTGGTATTTCTTTTTTATGGATATTTTTATAAAGTCATTCACTATCTTAATGTGTAGGGCAATATGGAGACTTGGTTCTAAATAAGGTTTATTTTTTATGATCTTTATATACTTCCAAATATCCAATGGATACAAGCCAATTTAAAACAACACATAAATGTATGATGTTTAATTACAATATCGAAATCACATTGTGATTAAAGAATAAAATTTGACACTAGCTTTAAAACTAATGTAATGTATATAAGAAATAATAAAATGTATGCAAAGGGTATTGTACACAATTTAAATAAGAGTAATATTTTATAATTTAAACTCCAACATATTTAAAAGTTGTGTTTGCCTTGGCACCACAAGTGTCATTACTTTTCAGTGAAAAAAAGACCACTTTAAAATACTAATGATAACAATTCACACAAATTCTTAAAAATTTAATCTAATTAGATATAATTTTTTTGAATCTCATTAACGAATAACCTTGAATCTTTGGCCAATGGACGATATTGAATGCATATAAAAATCAACCAACTATTATTTGAATGTAATATATCTAATCAATGTAAATGAACAATTTACTTCAGTATATCAAAATTACAATAAATTAAAAAAATTCATTACAATGAGATTTGATTTAATGTTCCATTAAATTTAAATATGGAGAGGTGAAGAAAATAGTTTGAATTATATAGAGTGGTAGAGAAAAAAATAAAGGGTTTGAAATAACAAAAATTATTTAAAACGACAATATGACATGATTTGATACATTCCTAAGAGTATAATATATGAATATTATATTTTCTTATATTCGTATTATATTAAATTACACTTTGTATGAGAAATATATCAAACTTGGATAAATACAATATTGTTTTTCTAATCCATGTGATTACAAAATGCATCATCACTACATGAAATTCATTCTTTTTTTCCCATATTATATATATATATATATATATATATATATATATATATATATATATATATATATATATATTTTATTGAAAAATATTGCATACAATTTTCATATGATGTTTGTAGGATATGAGCTAGAGAGAGATTGAGTCAATATTGTTTTTATATAAATGATATGGTCTATTTTATAATAGAAGTATATACCAACCATAAAGAATCTAGAAGTGTATATACTTATTATTGATTTCATACTTTTATACTAAGTCAATTGTCATAGATTTTCCTTACGTACTTTAATGCAAAGCTAGAAAAAAAAATCAAAGTCCAATTCCTATTTTCAACCATGAGATCTTTATTTATATTAAACTTCATGAAAAGTGACTTCATGAATTGGAAGATTATAATATCTAGTTAAGACCAATGTATTTTTTTCTTCCTTGTAGTAAGAGGATCAATAGGCTTTGACTTTTTTTAATGTCGGGTTTAGATTACATAAGCTTTAAATTTTATACCATCATAGTATACATGAGAATAGCTTCGTGTACACCAATTTTTAAAGGTTAAATAAGGGTGTGATATATTAAAGAAATAGTGCAATAAATGAAGGTTCAAATTTTTTTATGCCACATTTTCTTTACGTCCCATTACCATTTTTTGCTAGCTACTCAGGAGATAAACCTCTTATGAATCACACATAAACCTCAATAATAGATTAAAGGTATACGAAGATGTGTCGAGGCATTTCAAAGAATCGTCATTAATGTCAAGATTTGCTAGAGTTTTAACAAATTGAAATAAAGAAGTTTGTTTTACAACATTGAAGTTATTTGTATAGTAATGCAAAAATACCATGCCTCTTCACCTCTTTTATCATTTTCCTTGATTAAAATGAGCTCTAACAACTTAAATTTATTGTAGTCATCTTATAAAGGATAATGACACTGAAATTCATGGTACAACATGACATGTGCTTCTTCCTTAAAGGCAACAAAACTATGAACTTAAGTTTAAAACCACCACAATCTATTATATTAAATAAAAATTGAAGCCTTTCCATATCTAAACCATAGTATAAAATTTGGTAAAAAATGTGTTTTTTTTCTTCTGTACATGTTTTTTCGTTCATAATAACTTGAAGATCACTAATATCTTAAGTCCTATTGAAGCAGAGTTGGTATCTATAAAAAGTCCCACGAGAAGAAGCGTGGATGAGTTTAGTGCTATGAGATTCCAACCAAAGAAAAAAAAATTCAAAAAATTCAAAAGGGTTCAAAACAGATAAATCAAAAAAATTAAAAATTAACCAAATTTTTTTTAAAAAATAAAATAGAATATACATATTGATAATAAAAAGAAACAAGCTCAATGGTGAAACAATTCTAAAACTACATATTTTACTATGTGGATTACAAAAAATGTATCAAAATTTCGTATTGAGACTTACACGTTTTGGATTGAATATTCATGTAGAGGTCATTTCAATATCTGAATTTGATTATATTCAAATTTGACAGCATACATGCAAAATATTGTGGCGACAAGTGGCACCTTCTTACGTTTAATGGTTAATCCTCAAATATCATAATGAACCACTTGTGGCAACAAACTTTTACATGTATGGTGTTGTATCTCTTCTCTATAAAAGGTGTGGGAGTAAGCCCAAATGGTGACATGTAGTAGATATTAGACGGACACTTAACTAGGAGATATTTTCAAAGAGGAAGATGAGGACTTAACTTGGAACATGGACTTGACTTTTACTTTTACAATTTCAGTTAACTTAACTTGGAACATGGACTTGACTTTTACTTTTACAATTTCAGTTAACTTAACTTGGAACATGGACTTGACTTTTACTTTTACAATTTCAGTTAACTTAACTTGGAACATGGACTTGACTTTTACTTTTACAATTTCAGTTAACTTAACTTGGAACATGACTTGGCTTTTACTTTTACAATTTCAGTTAACTTACCTAATATTATCCAGTTAAGGACAACGGGTCTATGTACTAGTGAAAACATGATAGGTTCAGATATTGAAATAAGTTTGTGTAAGAATCTTCAGTCCAAAGGTGTAAGTCTTGCTAAACCTTAGTACATTTTTTTGGTATTCTACAGAGTAAAATACGTGCTTGTATGTACGGTTCCCGACTGACATTAAGGGTTAAGCAAAAATAACGTGTTTGGAGAGCACCTCATTTACGTCGGGGTTTGCAAACCACGGACGTGGAAACCCTAACTCCGTCACACGAAACCCTAAGCCAGAGAGCGAGAGCGCGAGCTCGCGTCTAACTCATCTCACTCTCTGGTCGCTCTCGTTTGCGATGGATTCTTCGATGGCGAATGCGGCGATGGACTCGTCGACGCCGGACGCGGCCATGGCGGACGCGTCGCTGCCTTCGATCGCCGTGCTGCAGCTCATCAAGAGCGCGCAGGCGCAGCACGGCCTCCGCAACGGGGACTACCAGCGCTACAGGCGCTACTGCACGGCGCGCCTCGGCAGGTTGTACAAGTCTCTCAACTTCACGCACGGCAAGGGCAAGTATGTGAAGAAGCCGATCACCGAGGCGACCGTGACGAACGTGAGGTCTCTTTCTGGTCCTCCTCGGGGAATTGTGCCTTTGGTGGAGGTTTAGTCGCAAATAGAGAGATTAGCATGCGCATTGCCTTTCCACTTTTGAATGTTACACCTGCTTTGATGGAGGCTTTTCCTCTGTTTTTTGGTGCAAATAGAGAGGCGGTAGTTACTGTCTTACTTCCAGCAGCAATTGCTCGTCGTGATTCTTATGTTGCTTCATTAGTTGTTGTTTGGAGCACTAAGCCCTAGACCTGGATGAGCAGATTGTGATTTTAGTTTCTTGTTGCTACAGGTATCTTCATATTGTTCTGTATCTGGCTGAGCGAGCGTGGAGTTACGCTACGGAATTGAAGCAGGCTAATGGATCGTCTGCACGGAAGCGCATTCACTTGATTCGTCGCTTGGCTAAAGCTGCACGTTGGGGGGATCTTTTTTCGCAGCTTTGCACCAGCAAAGCAGATTCTCGGACAGCGCTCGAGGCAGATGTGAGTTCGCATTTCTGATCAGTGAATCGCATGGATTGAGTTTTAACAGGTTGTGTGACTTGTTTTGTGCATTCTTGTGCTGGTTGAACTAGCTTTCTGATTTTGGCTGTTTTTTGGCCACTAGGCGTACGCTGCTTACATGAGAGGTAGCCTCTTGCTGGAGCGAGAAGATGATTGGGACAAAGCGTTGAGGAATTTCAAGAATGCCAGGTATTATATTTTGAGAGTATAGTTCCAGTCCTTGCTTAGGCAGTTCGTCTTTTTTTTTTTGATTCGGTCACGGGAATTTTGCGGTGAATGTGTTATTGGTTTATGCTGCGTTATGTTTTAGGTCTGTTTATGAAGAGCTTGGCAAGTACGGAGATGTCGAGAATCAAGTGTTGTGCCGGCAACGTGTGGAGGAATTAGATCCCAGCATTCGGTACTGCAAGCATCGGATGGGAGACGTCATTCAAGGCTCTGATCTTCTTGATTTGAGTAACCAAGACGGTCCCGGATTAGATCTACTCCAGTCAAAACTCCAGGTATGTAAATGATGCCACACGACAAATGCGGTTGGTTACGAAGACTTGCACATTATTAGCGAACATTTCAGATCAGGGAAATGCGAAATTGATGTCATATTAGTATTCGTACCTTTTCTGAGTTGTTTGACCACAAAATATTGCTTAGTCGGTTGGAAAGATTTGCAGAGGCATTTAAAGATCACCTCTGAGCGCTTTGTCACTCGTAGGATCACGCCTTCCAATCACTAATTGTTTTGTTCCTAAACCACACAATTGGTTCATTTACAGGTGGTGATTGAAGAGGCACGGTTAAAACAGGCTGTAACGGTAACCGAACTTGAGTGGCTGGGAACTAAGTTGCCTGTCAGTAATGAAAAGACGCGCATGTGCATCTTGAAAGGTAACAAAAATTTGATGATATCTCGCACGTGTCAACCTGTCTGCGTTTTGATTACAGAGTTCAAGGCTAAAAATCCCAAGGTATTTAGGATGAAAAATCTTTAAGATGTGTGCCATATTTTTATCGTCTATACTTAGCAGCTTAGCCCACTTCCCCCCCCCCTTAAGATCCCGAGTCAATCAGTCTTTTTTATTTGAAATTTTTTTCAACTTATGTGTTGATCGGTGCAGATTATACTTGCCCAGTTGCGGAATTTATCTTAGAGCTGATTTTTTCTTTTATCTGTGGATTGAGCAGGGCAGGAGCTGGAAAAGGATGCAAAGGAGTTGTCATTAGACCTTCTAACTACGGAAAAAGTACTGGCGACCTATGACAAGATTTTTATTGCATATCAAGACGCGAAGAGGCACATTCGTGATGATCTGGTTAGTGGTTTCACCTTATTACACCATGCCTTCTGGGGTTGCAGATTGCTTGCATTTTAAATTGTTTATCTCTAGCTGGGTATGAAGTAGAGCGTACACCTGTTAATCAGTGTTCTATTGGACTACTGCATCGACGAAACTGTTTCTCCTCCAGTATAGTTTGATTATGACGATCAGAACTCTATTTCAGCGTGCATGTTAAGTTAAGAATGCCTATTTGTAATTGGGCGTCACCGACAACTTTGTGCCCTCCGTAAAGTGTCTTAATTTGCAAATCGATTGCAATTTGACATTCGCCTGTGCCTTATCAGGAGCGAGCGGTGAGCACAGAGGATGTCAAGGTGGAACTCACTCTTCTGGACAAAGCAGTGAGCAGCATCCTTCTGCAGAGAACAATAGAACGAAACTTGGTTCTTGTTTCTGGAGCTAAAGTACGCCTGACTCGACAGCAGCAAGGATTACGTGAAGAAAGAGGCGAGAAGCCTGCGAAGCCAGAAGATCTAGTGCGGTTGTATGATATTCTCATTCAGGTGAGCATCTCCTAAGGACCACTGCATAGTGCAGTTCTGGAGTTCACGTTAAAGACATTGTGCTGCTCACGTTCGAACATATTTCGATCGGTGAATCTTTGTGCTTTGAATTAGTAATTTTTGACTTGGTTTTTGGTCGGGGTCACCATCTCAAGAAGATTTATGTTTCTTTTTCTGAACAGAATGTTTCCGATCTTATTGATCTTACTACTTCAGCCAGGGAACAAAAAGCGAGTGAGGTTGCTTTTGCCAAGGAACTCGAAGTTAGACGAGAAGCTTTCCAAGCTGGAAGGTAAAGTAAATCAGGGCCCTGCGGCGTTACGTTAACGAAGCAGATTTGAGAACAATCTGCTTGTTCTCAAATTTTGAGCTGTCAGGTAGTTTGCTAGCTGTTGGAATTGTTGGGCATCTCTGATTTTAACCTGGCCTGGAAATCAAATATTGGTTGCAGATGCTTTTATTTGGCTCAATTCTACAGCGCTGCATCCAAGTTTCCCGAGGCCTACGTGCTTTTTAAGCGTTCTGAACAGCGTGCTGACAAGACCGCCAAAAATCTTTCCTTTGACAAGGTACTGTATTTGAATTTTGCCTTCTGGTACTTGGACTAGGAAGGGTGCATTCTCGGATATTGGGAGACTTTCAGAGATAGCATATCTGCAGCATTGCTTCATGTATGGGTCATTCTCATCAATTCTCTCGTCAATCTTGTTTTGCTATCACTTGCCTTGTATTCAGAATGCTGTAAAGTCTTTTTCTCGTATAGAGTGTTATGGGCTTAGTTTTCGGGGCCACTGACTCACTCTTTCAACGCAGGACCTAAGACAGGAGATCGAGCAGTTGAGAGAACGAAGCAGAGGAGAGGCATCGTTGGTACATGCTCGATCAGTGGCTGACGACTCCAAAGCCCATGAGTCCCTACAGAAGGGAGTGGCTTCAATGAAGTTAAAGGAGAAAACTCAAGCTTCAAAGGTAAATCCCCGCGCACCAGTTTCCTCCCACCATCCCGCTTCTCGTGATTGTGTCCTCTATGTGGTGCTGCTGTTAGTGAAAAGCAAGTTGATGAGTTCCGTGGTTTTGTCGTCACATTCAGGAGGAAACACGATACTTGGTGGACAGCCTGGAGTTGTACGAGGCGTTCATAGGGGCTGTGGGGTCCAAGGAACCTCCAAGGATAGCAGAGATTCCACCTCCCTTCCAGTCTGTGCCATGCCGGCCCATCGTATTGGACACAGCGCTGTCTACGCTAGAGTTTCCTTCTTTGCAAGGACGCTTGAAGAAGAAGATCGAGAAGAAGAGCTCGTCTTTCTTTGGATTGTGGGGTCGCAAGAGTTGATACAAATTGGTCCTTATCGAGGTAGCCTTGTGTAATATGAAACTGTTTCTACTCGATTTCCAATTTTGCCTCGTACCTTTTTCAACTTTCTCTCGAACACTCCCCAATGTGCACACAAAGGCTTCGGAGGATTATCTTATTCTCCATGTATTAAGGTCTCTGTTTTGCATGGTCATGCACCCATATTCTTTGTGCTAGTCTCTCTGAGAGTAGATGAAACATTATGGATGAAATCGTGATCCAGTTGTCTCAAATTCTGTGAACCCTGCAAGTTCCGTAATTCCTTTAGCATATGGATAAGCGTTCGACGAATGAAAAGGAGGTGGATGGATGAGGGGAGGCCCCGAACACTCATACGCCGCCATTCAATGTGCTCTTTCCAATCGAGGAAGCCTCCATCGCTATCGCCATGTGTGAAGATTTGAGAGGATTTCTGGTTCTTCGAATTTTTTTGTTTTGCTTTTCCGAGGTTCGAGTTGCAGAGGCGTTGGTCCTGGGAGTGAAGCGCGGGCTATGGTGAATTGGAGCATTGTGGACTGAGTTTGCGTGCTTCTCCCGCTTGAGATGCTGCGGTATGTGTTTGTGGAAGGTCAGGCGAGCCGTCGTCATTTCCAGCACAATGCGCCGGCCAAGTTCAGTCCCCTGCCGCCTGCGCAGCAGCAAAGATTCTCCAGGCCTGTTCTCCGGCCCGGAACCGGCTTGAACAAGTGCGATCGGCATCAGCTGCACTCTCCAATCGTCGCTAGGGCTTCGGTCCAGACGGCCAGCCCCGCCGACGCGCCTCCCGCATCTGTAAGTCCTCAAACCCTAGAGCTTCGATGTCCATCGCTCGTTTGAATCTAAAACATTCCACATAATGGAAAGTGAGTTTTGACCTCGTTTCTTGTTGTAACTAATCAAAATCAGTCCAAAGTAGCTCTAAATATCTATAGTCATCTCAAATTCTAAGATTCATGGTACAACATGACTTCTCCTTCATTTTTCAAAGGCGGCTAAAATTAGTTCTAACTTCAGATTTTATTTAGACACGTGATAAGGATTCTCCGTCAAGCTCTTTCATTGATCTAATAGCTATTAAGAGTGAAGAATTCCATTAATTCAAGAGCTATTCAGAGTGAATAAATGTTAGTTTTATTAATCTAAGGAGAGGTATCTTATTGAAACTGGTGGTGACTTTTCCAAACAACTTAAATCTCTTTGGAACTTGTGGAATTCTTGAGCAGGAGAAGACGCTGGGGGAGGTGGTGGTGGTGGGAGCTGGACCTGCAGGATGTTTGCTGGCGCACTACCTTCTCCGGCGAGGCTTCTCCGTGCACTTGTTTGACAAACGTCCTGGCGCCCCTCCTCTTCAGCCTGGTACATTTCTTTAACCAATCCTAAATTGGAAGTGTTGAGCGTGTGTTGATTTGAGGACACCGAAGTAGCTTAAAAGTACATGATGCAATGTTTAACTTATGAAGGTGGAAGTGTTTTCTTACTGAATAATCCTTTGAGCTATGTATTATGCTTGGATTTCACAAGAGAAACAAGTTAACCTGAGTGTAGTGGCGAAGTGGTGCTGGTTGTTCTGGACAGGGCGTCAAGCTTTAGATCAGAGGGCAACAGTTTCTTGAAGATTCGTTACAGACAACTTAAACATGCAATGTATTTGAAATTTAATATAAAATCTTTGCATTCATTATATTATGAAAGTGCAAAACATCATATTGTTTGTGAGTCAATTACTGCAGGTTGTGTTGCTGGGAGTGATACGTTGTCGAGTCATTGGTTTAATTTTCTGAAGGGTGTTCTTGGATTGTGGCATTGGCAGAGGGGGTTGGGAGCGAGGAACAGGTGTATGCTCTGGGGGACTCCCGGTCCTACACCATCTTGCTCACTTCCAGAGCTCTGAAGGCCTTCGAAGGTGCAGAGTTAGAGTTGCCTCCGAATCTGCTGAATCAGATTGTGGGCAGCTGCTCGCACTTGCCAAACGGGAAAAAGGTGAGCAATTGCTAACAATGATTCTGTTTCATTTGAGGGCTTGTTGTCTTGGTGGCTTACACGGTGACTTGGGATGCAGAGAAAGCTTAACTATTCGAACATGCCGGGGCTATCGAATTATGGTGTCAGCCGGAACGCGCTGGTAGCATGGTTGCAACAATCTCTCGTTGAGAGGTAGAAGTGCAACCAGTTTTTCCCATTTTATCATCAAATCATCTGGCTAGTCGAGTCTTTTGTGTTGCATGCGTGGCCCTTCTTTTAATCTGACATTTTCGATGCTTTCTGTGTGACTCCAGGTATCCGAACTTGAAGACATACTTCGAGTACGAACTTAAATCAGTCGACAAAACTACGAATACAGCCTCATTCAGGCTTAATTCAAAGAATTTCTTCTCACCAAAGCCGGAGTTGGTGGAGGTGAAGTATGATCTGTTGGTGGGTGCGGATGGCGTCAACAGCGCCGTTCGATCAGAAATGATCCAGTGGGACAGTTCTGGAATGTCCTCGCTCCAAAAGTACGAAAGACTTTCATGTTTGATTTTTAAAGATTTTTAAAGATTTTCGTGGGTGAGCTGAATGCGTTCTTTGTGTTGTGTACAGAAACTCAAAGCCGCTGACATTGGACTACAAACCCAGCGAGGGAGCGTACAAATCTTTTTATGTGAGACCAGAGTTGGCGAAGAAGTCACCTCTGTACGAAGACCATAATCGAGTTCAGGCATGGCCTGCTCTCAATACTCTCTTAACAGGTATGGCTGACGGCAGCTTATGGGGCGGCACCAAGAACAAGCAATTGCTAGAGGCGTCTTCTGCGCACGAGGTAGAAATTCTCGTCAGGTCCGTAGATTATTCTAAGCCCTGTTTGCTGCGAAAGTCAGTACTCAAAACTCATTTTGGAACTGGGCTTTTTTTAATGAGACTACCTAGTCCTTTTTCCTCACGGTGACAATCGGTGGTGGAGTAGGGGAAATGCACCAGAGCTGTTCGAGTTGTTGCTGGAGGAGAATCCTAATTTCTGCGAAGATTTCCTGAGGCAGCCTGCAATTTCTTTCGGTGCGGCTGTCATCCTGTCACGGTTTCACCATGGAAACAGCCTTGTCATTGGTGATGCTGCACATGCCATGGTTAGCATCATACAACGTTCCTCAAACCTAGCTTTGCTTTTGTGTTGTTATTCAATTACACTGTCACAAGTTCATGGCAACATGCCTTGCCTCAATTAAATATTAATGGTGGCCAGCTTGGAAGTTGGGTCAGTGTGAGCTGATAACGACCGGTGGTTTTTCTTCAGTTCCCATCATACGGCACGGGATGCAACGTCGCACTTGAAGACTGTCTACTTTTGGACCACATTCTTGAGGAGCACATTCAGGGTACACCTTGCTCTCTTCTACATGGCCTTGTTAGCCGGACCTGTTTAGTGAGTTTTTCATCTTTCTGATTTTCTGAATCATTGGCAGGGGACGGAGTTCAAATTGATTTCGAAAAGTTTGCTATGGAATTTTCGAAACGAAGGGTAGAAGACGCCCATGCCATTGTTATGATGAACACCACCCAAGAGCTCTATCCTCGTGGATTTTTCGGCCTCTTACAACAGATGCTGCTTATGTCACTCCACAAACTGGCACCCAAGCTGTTCAGACCGTGAGTTAATCTATTTTTTCATACTGAAGCATATGCAGCCCCTTCTGTTTTGTTGTTGTTGTTTCTGAGGTCTGCCCTGCATAGACTCACTACGTTTGTTACTTACTGTAAGTTACAATAGAGTTTGCTAAAAGTAACATGTGAGTTAGCAAGTGTCGGGTGAAATTTGCTCTTCTATGATCGCCAAGTTTGGTGTAAGTTTCAGGAGAGCCTAATTGGTTCATTTATTTCTTTTTCAGGATTGCTTTCCAGCAGCTTCAGTTATCAGACGTCTCGTTTCGACAAATTCTTCTGCAGAAGCGCACCGAGGATGTTTTCTTTTACGGCCTTCTGTTGGCACTGGCGCTGTTGGTGGTCGCAGCTCTTCTTTTTGCATTCGGTATTCAGCCCAGAATTAAGTTTAGTCCAGGCTCGTAATACCAACCTCATAATCCCCCTTCTTGGCTCTGAGGTCAGAATTATCGCATTCTTCTCCCTTGTGATTATTTCTTATTTATATGACGTAAACTGCTCAAAATGTCTCCACATATTCTTTTAATCGAAATATTATCCGTTCCATATGGTCTACTGTCACTGTAATTACAGAGACATAACTGATGAATTCTGTGAACACTGATAATGTAAATAATACGAGGGGTGTATGCTGGTGACAAGGAAGTTACGTGAGAACTAGGACGAGGGTCGAAGAAACATAAAGCGATCTTTTATGAAGGTTTGAATACTCACAGCCCGAGTCAATTCTAATTCATTGAGAATCAGAACCACGAGGTACACACCAAAGACAAAATTCCTTGAAGAGAATCTGTATTACTACTCATGGTTAATTCACATATACAAACTGAGGTTGGCATCATCTAGATACATTGATTTGTACTTGAGGACTAGAAGGCAATCATAACTGGGGTGCAGAAATGTGGAAATGCGAAACCTAATTAAACGCGGAAATGAAATGTGCAGATAGACGTCAACTTTCTACTGAAAATAACGAGAAGGATGTGCCCCTTCCCTCAATGCCCCATTAAGGTCAAAAATCGATGTATGCAAATTCGGATCATGAAGATGATAGTGGCTGTAAAAGTCCGCCGACAGGGTGTTATTCTCCGCCTCTGCGGTGTTGAGAGAGCTCATCATCGCCCATGCCAGGACCATCACCGACACCACCGTTCCAACCTTGGAATTAGAGCCATTTTTTACTGAATCCTGAATCACACAACTCAACGTCTCTTAAACCATGCATGCTCCAAACATCGCAAGCTCAGTATCAGAACGGGCCCGGGTAGAAAAGGGTGGAAAAGGGAGGGACCACGTAGCAAGGATGTACCCAGGATGCGGAAAGGATCGCCTACGTACCAAAAGAACCGTTTTCTTTTCCTACAGTAGGCTATGAAATTACTAGAACTCAAATTGTAACACTAAGTATTATTACTAACATATAATTTTATTATTATGCGTCTCCTCCAAGCACATTGCTTATTTCGGTGGAAGTAGGACAACTTACGTTAGCAGCATCCATTCCGAGGAGTTGATGAAAGGAGTGTAACACTGCAACAAATCTGTTCATAAAATATGAAGGGCATGAAGGTAATATAGTAGGCTACCTGTGTAGCCTCGTTGGTTATGTCTGCTATATACAGAGTCTGCTATATTGAGCGGCGGTTATAATGGAAGAGGGGAGGGGGTAAATGAGTGTACAGTACACCAAGTGTTAATGTTCTAATCCAAGCTTCCTGAGATTGTTGTTGTATCAGATGCTTGTACAGTCCCCTCCACAAAGTAAGGTAACCCCCCATGGGTCAGCTCACATGTGTTACACAATTGATTTGATTGAACATCCAAATTAGGAAGCTGATTCAGCCAAGATAAATTGCAATTATGTAATTGCAGTATCTGAGAATGCATTTTTGAGCCGTGAGTGGCTTCTAGACTAGCAATTCCATGTGTTACATCAATTTGAGTACCATGTGGTATGTGAAGCTTTTTGAAGCAATGCAAATATTTTTGAGAATAGGGAGCTCTGTGAGTACCTAAGTCGCTCAATTTTGGTTGCAATGTCATGAAGTTGAGTAGGTGTGATGATCTGTGAGTTGAGAAGGTCACTCATACCTAGAAGGTTTTGCTACAAAATTTGATTTCTTGTGATGTTGTAGTTGTTGGTTTAGTGGCTCATAGAATTGTTGTGTCTGTCATTTAGCAAGTTCGTTTTCATTCTCCCTCACTAGTACCATGACAAGTTACTTCTTTTCAGTAGAAAAGCAGAGTTTTATTGGAGGAATGAACACAGCTGGAGCATCTTTGAGTGAAATTGCTAATGTAGTTGGAAAATTAAAAAAGAGCATTTCATTAGTCCTCAAGAGATATTGAGAGCGAGGTTCAGTACAAATAGCAAAAAGATCTGGACGTCCAAAAAAGTTGCTAGAGATTGATCGACGAGTTCTCAAATATGAGATTGTCAAGAATTGTAGAATACCTCTTGCTGAACTTGCTAGTAGCTTGCCTATTTCTGTGAGTATGAATACCATACGAAAAGAAGTGCATGACCTTGGATTTGGCAACCGAATTGCCAAGAAGAAACCTTTTTTGAATGAGAGACATAAGAAATTGAGGTTAGCCTTTGCAAAACAGCATAAACATTGGACGGTGGAACAATGGAAGTTGGTTATTTGGAGTGATGAGTTGTCATTTGAGATCGGTGCTTATTCACGTCAAATTCGAGTATGGCGGACTACTTTGAAAAAAAATTATTCACAATGTTTAGCACCAACATTCAAGTTTGGAACCATGTCAATCATGGTTTGGGGTGCTTTTATTGCAACTAGTAAGTGTTTTTTTTCTCTTAATTCCTTTTAGACAATGCACTGCTATGGACTTTGTAGAGATTGTATGTGAGCAAGGATTAGTGCCCTACTTCTACCACCAACATGGAATTCGCTAAATATGCACTTGGTCAATTTTACTTCACTCCTTCGCTGCATATAGTTCACTCATCCAAATCAATGTAACCATGAATTTTTTTGGGAGTGCGGAGATATTGGACATTGGTAACCACATACATAAAAGCCATTGTTTAATTTAAGGTAAGACACAACATCACTTTTTTCAATTGTTCTCCATACATCTTGCAACTTATGCAACCACTTTCATGTCATTTTTATATTATATCATTTCATACTAAAAATATTACAACTTTGATCTACTCTTCCTAAAACAAAAATAAATCCACAATCAGGAACTAAACATCACTAGATTCTGTCATATATAAGATACGTAGATTTCTATTTCCTTATAAACATATAAATATATATATATATATGTATATATATATATATATATATATATATCTCTCTCTCTCTAATAATATGCATAAATTCTCGACTACATACCATTTTCTATATCCTTCTAAATACTATTTTCTACTCTATTTTTCTATGTCTCACCCTCCAATATCACACATGGCTATATTTTTGCCATTATAATGCCACAACCAACATGCTCCTTGGTCTCCCCAAATAGCATCATCCGATGCTCCGCATTCACTTCAGACGATAATGACGCTTCGAACCGATAAGTTGATGTAGCCCTTCCAGCACAAATAACACACTCTGCAATTAAGAAGTAATGGCCATCTCCCAAAGTCCTACCTTGCACACAACTTGGCAAACTTGATGAGGGACTACCCTTGACCCCTAAATTTCCAAGATTAACCTTGAAGGACCGGGCAGGTTCCTCTTGTGTCAATCTTTAGCATTCTTTTTCAAAAAATTATCGTAGACGGACATTACTAAAAGCTTTGTGTGAGTCCAAGTTTTTCCCCAATCCGACATTTGATGAAAAAGTTATACGGTTTTGAAGTTCAAATGGGGAGAGCGGGCCCGTCGGGCAACTCCAAAAACTTTTGCTAAGACACTCTATTGAAGGTGATATTTTCAACAACGACAAATAATATTATTTCCTTTCATGTTGTCAAGAAAAATCTCTTGTCTTTAGTGAGAAATAGCATATGAATCCAAGTCATACATTTTCACACATTGTCGCACATTGTCGGGCTAAGTACCAAAAAATCTTCTTCTTTTCCACATAAAACTTAGTGATCTTCATGTTTTTACTTTTTTATTTTCCCCACGGCATTGTGTGGTGTAAACCTTTCCATTGACCATTCGGATTCTCATTCTAGAACATATTAGGTTCACAAAAAAATAAAACGTGAATTGATAGTTTTTGAACCTCCACTCCTTGCACAATTTTTTTGAAAATGCTACAACTCTCTCCAACCTCTAAAATTTTGTGAACAAGGAGTTGATTGCATGTTCAACATGATTGTAATAGATTAACATATTGTGTAGTGCAAAAAATTCACAACAAGTGATGTCAAAGTCAGCTGATCCTCTCAAAGCATTAAAGAAAATGACATCTTCCTACATTTCAAACGCTATAATCTTCCGATCCGTACGGTCAAAAAATGTGAAATTTTGCAGGCATGTTAATGACTCAGTCGTGTTCAAGATCCTACGGTCAAAACTTGAAAAAAAAGACCCGGAGTTTCTCCTTTACACCCTACAACAGAATCTACATTTTTAAGGCGGGTTTTGTCAAGAAACTCTAGGTGTTAAGAAAAATCAATGCAACAAAGGGAGGGGTCGAGGCCCTCGACCTCTCTTGCCATGCAACAAAGAGGAGGGGTCGAGGCCTCGACCCCTCTTGCCATACAACACAAGGCCATACAACACAAGGCCATACAACACAAGGGAGGGGTCGAGGCCTCGACCCCTCTTCTTCTACGCAAAGGAATTACGCAACAACTTTGAAAGCTCACATACCTTGCACATGTCTTGATAGAAAAAACCCAAAGATCGCGGGACGCCAATCAACCACCGCATCGTTTCGTCCACCGCTTCAAAAAAAAAAACAAAACGACCTTCAAGTCTATGCGGAAATCCTATGAAGCAGAACACTCTTCTACCAAATGAATCCTCGACGTTAGCTTGGATCCTTATATACTTCCAAATTGAATCTATATTTAATAATATTTTTCAACAAACACTTTAAAAAATCCTATAATCCATCATTTGAACATTGTACTTGTTTGAGTCACTATTAGAAGGTCAAAAATAGATAATGAAATTAGAATCAAGATATTTCATCACGACAACATGTGGGGCCCACACGAAGTTCATATCAACTACTTTTTCCCATAACTTCGTATCATCATAACTTATACCCGAATGGAATATTCGATGACTTTGGAGCAAAGGTGAAGTATGGTACGGTGGGTCCCACCACATGGATGCTTTGTGGATCAAAATTCCAACAATGCAAATATGATCATTGGTGTGTGAAGATCTACCGGATATAAATAGTATGTGGGGCCCACGTGGGACCCACCGGACACTTATATGTCTCTTACCGTAATAAATGCACAAATGGATATCTATGATATTGGGAGTGAGACCCTCTAAATATTGCCACATGGAGGGAGAGAGGATTTAGAGAAAAAGTTCAAGGGGGTGGGGACCGCGGTGTATTTTTTGGGGGGCACTTACTTCTATGCTTTTACTTCATATACCTAGGCAACCCGGGCATCTAAAGTGAATAGCGGGTATCTAAAATAAATGAGTGGGACTACCCTTGACACCTAAATTTCCAAGATTAACCTTGAAGGACCGGGCAGGTTCCTCTTGTGTCAATCTTTAGCATTCTTTTTCAAAAAATTATCGTAGACGGACATTACTAAAAGCTTTGTGTGAGTCCAAGTTTTTCCCCAATCCGACATTTAATGAAAAAGTTATACGGTTTTGAAGTTCAAATGGGGAGAGCGGGCCCGTCGGGCAACTCCAAAAACTTTTGCTAAGACACTCTATTGAAGGTGATATTTTCAACAACGACAAATAATATTATTTCCTTTCATGTTGTCAAGAAAAATCTCTTGTCTTTAGTGAGAAATAGCATATGAATCCAAGTCATACATTTTCACACATTGTCGCACATTGTCGGGCTAAGTACCAAAAAATCTTCTTCTTTTCCACATAAAACTTAGTGATCTTCATGTTTTTACTTTTTTATTTTCCCCACGGCATTGTGTGGTGTAAACCTTTCCATTGACCATTCGGATTCTCATTCTAGAACATATTAGGTTCACAAAAAAATAAAACGTGAATTGATAGTTTTTGAACCTCCACTCCTTGCACAATTTTTTTGAAAATGCTACAACTCTCTCCAACCTCTAAAATTTTGTGAACAAGGAGTTGATTGCATGTTCAACATGATTGTAATAGATTAACATATTGTGTAGTGCAAAAAATTCACAACAAGTGATGTCAAAGTCAGCTGATCCTCTCAAAGCATTAAAGAAAATGACATCTTCCTACATTTCAAACGCTATAATCTTCCGATCCGTACGGTCAAAAAATGTGAAATTTTGCAGGCATGTTAATGACTCAGTCGTGTTCAAGATCCTACGGTCAAAACTTGAAAAAAAAGACCCGGAGTTTCTCCTTTACACCCTACAACAGAATCTACATTTTTAAGGCGGGTTTTGTCAAGAAACTCTAGGTGTTAAGAAAAATCAATGCAACAAAGGGAGGGGTCGAGGCCCTCGACCTCTCTTGCCATGCAACAAAGAGGAGGGGTCGAGGCCTCGACCCCTCTTGCCATACAACACAAGGCCATACAACACAAGGCCATACAACACAAGGGAGGGGTCGAGGCCTCGACCCCTCTTCTTCTACGCAAAGGAATTACGCAACAACTTTGAAAGCTCACATACCTTGCACATGTCTTGATAGAAAAAACCCAAAGATCGCGGGACGCCAATCAACCACCGCATCGTTTCGTCCACCGCTTCAAAAAAAAAAACAAAACGACCTTCAAGTCTATGCGGAAATCCTATGAAGCAGAACACTCTTCTACCAAATGAATCCTCGACGTTAGCTTGGATCCTTATATACTTCCAAATTGAATCTATATTTAATAATATTTTTCAACAAACACTTTAAAAAATCCTATAATCCATCATTTGAACATTGTACTTGTTTGAGTCACTATTAGAAGGTCAAAAATAGATAATGAAATTAGAATCAAGATATTTCATCACGACAACATGTGGGGCCCACACGAAGTTCATATCAACTACTTTTTCCCATAACTTCGTATCATCATAACTTATACCCGAATGGAATATTCGATGACTTTGGAGCAAAGGTGAAGTATGGTACGGTGGGTCCCACCACATGGATGCTTTGTGGATCAAAATTCCAACAATGCAAATATGATCATTGGTGTGTGAAGATCTACCGGATATAAATAGTATGTGGGGCCCACGTGGGACCCACCGGACACTTATATGTCTCTTACCGTAATAAATGCACAAATGGATATCTATGATATTGGGAGTGAGACCCTCTAAATATTGCCACATGGAGGGAGAGAGGATTTAGAGAAAAAGTTCAAGGGGGTGGGGACCGCGGTGTATTTTTTGGGGGGCACTTACTTCTATGCTTTTACTTCATATACCTAGGCAACCCGGGCATCTAAAGTGAATAGCGGGTATCTAAAATAAATGAGTGGGACTACCCTTGACACCTAAATTTCCAAGATTAACCTTGAAGGACCGGGCAGGTTCCTCTTGTGTCAATCTTTAGCATTCTTTTTCAAAAAATTATCGTAGACGGACATTACTAAAAGCTTTGTGTGAGTCCAAGTTTTTCCCCAATCCGACATTTAATGAAAAAGTTATACGGTTTTGAAGTTCAAATGGGGAGAGCGGGCCCGTCGGGCAACTCCAAAAACTTTTGCTAAGACACTCTATTGAAGGTGATATTTTCAACAACGACAAATAATATTATTTCCTTTCATGTTGTCAAGAAAAATCTCTTGTCTTTAGTGAGAAATAGCATATGAATCCAAGTCATACATTTTCACACATTGTCGCACATTGTCGGGCTAAGTACCAAAAAATCTTCTTCTTTTCCACATAAAACTTAGTGATCTTCATGTTTTTACTTTTTTATTTTCCCCACGGCATTGTGTGGTGTAAACCTTTCCATTGACCATTCGGATTCTCATTCTAGAACATATTAGGTTCACAAAAAAATAAAACGTGAATTGATAGTTTTTGAACCTCCACTCCTTGCACAATTTTTTTGAAAATGCTACAACTCTCTCCAACCTCTAAAATTTTGTGAACAAGGAGTTGATTGCATGTTCAACATGATTGTAATAGATTAACATATTGTGTAGTGCAAAAAATTCACAACAAGTGATGTCAAAGTCAGCTGATCCTCTCAAAGCATTAAAGAAAATGACATCTTCCTACATTTCAAACGCTATAATCTTCCGATCCGTACGGTCAAAAAATGTGAAATTTTGCAGGCATGTTAATGACTCAGTCGTGTTCAAGATCCTACGGTCAAAACTTGAAAAAAAAGACCCGGAGTTTCTCCTTTACACCCTACAACAGAATCTACATTTTTAAGGCGGGTTTTGTCAAGAAACTCTAGGTGTTAAGAAAAATCAATGCAACAAAGGGAGGGGTCGAGGCCCTCGACCTCTCTTGCCATGCAACAAAGAGGAGGGGTCGAGGCCTCGACCCCTCTTGCCATACAACACAAGGCCATACAACACAAGGCCATACAACACAAGGGAGGGGTCGAGGCCTCGACCCCTCTTCTTCTACGCAAAGGAATTACGCAACAACTTTGAAAGCTCACATACCTTGCACATGTCTTGATAGAAAAAACCCAAAGATCGCGGGACGCCAATCAACCACCGCATCGTTTCGTCCACCGCTTCAAAAAAAAAAACAAAACGACCTTCAAGTCTATGCGGAAATCCTATGAAGCAGAACACTCTTCTACCAAATGAATCCTCGACGTTAGCTTGGATCCTTATATACTTCCAAATTGAATCTATATTTAATAATATTTTTCAACAAACACTTTAAAAAATCCTATAATCCATCATTTGAACATTGTACTTGTTTGAGTCACTATTAGAAGGTCAAAAATAGATAATGAAATTAGAATCAAGATATTTCATCACGACAACATGTGGGGCCCACACGAAGTTCATATCAACTACTTTTTCCCATAACTTCGTATCATCATAACTTATACCCGAATGGAATATTCGATGACTTTGGAGCAAAGGTGAAGTATGGTACGGTGGGTCCCACCACATGGATGCTTTGTGGATCAAAATTCCAACAATGCAAATATGATCATTGGTGTGTGAAGATCTACCGGATATAAATAGTATGTGGGGCCCACGTGGGACCCACCGGACACTTATATGTCTCTTACCGTAATAAATGCACAAATGGATATCTATGATATTGGGAGTGAGACCCTCTAAATATTGCCACATGGAGGGAGAGAGGATTTAGAGAAAAAGTTCAAGGGGGTGGGGACCGCGGTGTATTTTTTGGGGGGCACTTACTTCTATGCTTTTACTTCATATACCTAGGCAACCCGGGCATCTAAAGTGAATAGCGGGTATCTAAAATAAATGAGTGGGACTACCCTTGACACCTAAATTTCCAAGATTAACCTTGAAGGACCGGGCAGGTTCCTCTTGTGTCAATCTTTAGCATTCTTTTTCAAAAAATTATCGTAGACGGACATTACTAAAAGCTTTGTGTGAGTCCAAGTTTTTCCCCAATCCGACATTTAATGAAAAAGTTATACGGTTTTGAAGTTCAAATGGGGAGAGCGGGCCCGTCGGGCAACTCCAAAAACTTTTGCTAAGACACTCTATTGAAGGTGATATTTTCAACAACGACAAATAATATTATTTCCTTTCATGTTGTCAAGAAAAATCTCTTGTCTTTAGTGAGAAATAGCATATGAATCCAAGTCATACATTTTCACACATTGTCGCACATTGTCGGGCTAAGTACCAAAAAATCTTCTTCTTTTCCACATAAAACTTAGTGATCTTCATGTTTTTACTTTTTTATTTTCCCCACGGCATTGTGTGGTGTAAACCTTTCCATTGACCATTCGGATTCTCATTCTAGAACATATTAGGTTCACAAAAAAATAAAACGTGAATTGATAGTTTTTGAACCTCCACTCCTTGCACAATTTTTTTGAAAATGCTACAACTCTCTCCAACCTCTAAAATTTTGTGAACAAGGAGTTGATTGCATGTTCAACATGATTGTAATAGATTAACATATTGTGTAGTGCAAAAAATTCACAACAAGTGATGTCAAAGTCAGCTGATCCTCTCAAAGCATTAAAGAAAATGACATCTTCCTACATTTCAAACGCTATAATCTTCCGATCCGTACGGTCAAAAAATGTGAAATTTTGCAGGCATGTTAATGACTCAGTCGTGTTCAAGATCCTACGGTCAAAACTTGAAAAAAAAGACCCGGAGTTTCTCCTTTACACCCTACAACAGAATCTACATTTTTAAGGCGGGTTTTGTCAAGAAACTCTAGGTGTTAAGAAAAATCAATGCAACAAAGGGAGGGGTCGAGGCCCTCGACCTCTCTTGCCATGCAACAAAGAGGAGGGGTCGAGGCCTCGACCCCTCTTGCCATACAACACAAGGCCATACAACACAAGGCCATACAACACAAGGGAGGGGTCGAGGCCTCGACCCCTCTTCTTCTACGCAAAGGAATTACGCAACAACTTTGAAAGCTCACATACCTTGCACATGTCTTGATAGAAAAAACCCAAAGATCGCGGGACGCCAATCAACCACCGCATCGTTTCGTCCACCGCTTCAAAAAAAAAAACAAAACGACCTTCAAGTCTATGCGGAAATCCTATGAAGCAGAACACTCTTCTACCAAATGAATCCTCGACGTTAGCTTGGATCCTTATATACTTCCAAATTGAATCTATATTTAATAATATTTTTCAACAAACACTTTAAAAAATCCTATAATCCATCATTTGAACATTGTACTTGTTTGAGTCACTATTAGAAGGTCAAAAATAGATAATGAAATTAGAATCAAGATATTTCATCACGACAACATGTGGGGCCCACACGAAGTTCATATCAACTACTTTTTCCCATAACTTCGTATCATCATAACTTATACCCGAATGGAATATTCGATGACTTTGGAGCAAAGGTGAAGTATGGTACGGTGGGTCCCACCACATGGATGCTTTGTGGATCAAAATTCCAACAATGCAAATATGATCATTGGTGTGTGAAGATCTACCGGATATAAATAGTATGTGGGGCCCACGTGGGACCCACCGGACACATTTGTTTCAATATTTTGAGTTATCTTTCTTATTGAATATATGAGTCCATGCTTATAGTTACGATTTGGTGGATCTCACCTTAGTCAGCGTATCCATATGACTTAAGATGTCATTATCTTATCTTTTTTCTTTTTTTTCTCTTGAGATGATAGTTTATATTTTTAAGTCAGATCTTATCTCTTACCTCTTTTTTAACTGAAAACTTTTCTTTTCAATCTTTTGTTACAGTATAGTAGTTAAGTATTTGTTTGTCATGAAAATATTCCATGTTTTAATGACAATTAGTCTATATATAAGAAATGGTTGAAAAAAGTGAATTTCAAGTTGAATTGACGTCAAAATGGCATCACCATAACATATGACAAAACACATATTCTAATGATGTAACATTCACGTTGCAATGGCATAAAATTTCATCGAAATGACATAAATCGACATGAGTTAGAATGACATTAACATAAAACAAATATGACATGACATAGATAGTAGTGAGAATGACATGAAAATTATATTAGAATTACATCAACATAACATGCTCCAAATAATAACAAAGTATCAAGATAGCATCAAATCAATGTTGACTAGACATTTTGTCCACCTAATATCATAATAATAAGTGCACAAATAACATTAACTTATTGCTAGTTAAATGTATGAATAATGCGTGCGTTATGAGATTGTTGGTCTTTTTGATATCAAGTCGATAACAAAATGACTGAATTTAATTTTACTAATGTGAGAGCACATAGAAAATTTGATTTTCTTTGGGACAAACTTCATGTTCCTCCATCCTCAAATGAAAAAAGTTTTAAGGTGGGTTTCTGCAAATCTCGGGCACGTTCCCATAGTTGCAGCTTATATAAAAGATTCTTGAATTTTTTTACAAAGATGCAAGAAGACAAGAGGTGCATGGGAATCTAATTTTTATTCTCATTGGAGCTATGAAAAAAAAGTCGTGCCATCTCAAATTAAAACTTCCCAAGTGCGGGCAAGTCGGGCAACTCCAAAAACTTTCAGTAGGACATTGTATTCAATGTGAGGTTTTCAATACTAGAAAGTGATATAATTTCCTTTCATATTGTCAAAAAAAATTCTTGTTTGTGGTGAAAAATAGCATATCAACCCAAGTCAAACATTTTCACACATCGTCACATTTTGTTGGGCAAGGGACCAAAGAAACTTCTTGTCCACATTAAACTTAGAGATCTTCATTTTTTCAACTTCTCATTTTTTCCAAAACAACTTATGGTGGCTACCTTCTTAATAACCATTTGGATTATCATTCTAACACATATTAGATTCACAAGAAAACAAAACGTGAATTGGCACTTTTTGAACCTCCTCTCCTTGTACAATTTTTACAAAATATGCTACATCCTTTTTCTATCTCTAAAAATTGGTGTACAAGGAACTAATATCATGCTTAACATGATGGTAATGAATTTAGGCCATGAGTAGTGCAAAAACATGACACCAAGTGAAGTCAAAGTTTGCCAATCCACTCAATGCAAGGATGAAAATAGACCACTTTCTCAACTTCAAACACTATAATCTTTCAATTAGTACGGTCAAAGTTGATGGAATCTTGTGAGTATGTTACTCAATGGGTCTTAATTGAGAACCTACAGTTTTGAACTAGAGATAAACGTTTTTGTTTCCTTAGTTACTCATTGCAATAGAGTCAATAGTTTTGAAGTGCTCTTGGTGTGAAATTTGCAAGGGTATTTGGGGGTTTACTTTGACACAATGACGTGTTGTGCTGTGGGCTCTACAAGGGTTTATTCAGGTTCGGATGGTGTCAAAATATAAGAGTTTCCTTTGGATTTTTTGATGTAGATTTGCATTAGTAGATGCTTGGTTGAAGTACGCTATTTTTCTTTCAATTTTGGCTTTGAAGGAAAATAATTTGCCATCCAGAGCAGTTTTTGGAAAGGGTAATTACGACAATTGTGGTTCTATAAAGTGGTGAATATTTCTACTTTGAAGTACAACAAGGCATTATTTTAAGGTGGGCATCAGTAATTTTAAGTAAGTAGCAAGCTCCATGGTCTTATTGGAAAACGTGTAGAAAATAATGTCTTTACTTCATTAATTTATTGTTTTTCTAATAGTAGAGGGCATATCGTTGTCATCCACCATTCGAATTTAATATCTAATGATCATTTTTTATTTTAGAAATTGAAATAGGTTTCGAAGTTAATGACTTCTATCTATATTCCTAGTCTTTGCAAAGTCCATTTCTCTTTTACCAAACACTTCCATTTCTTGTAAATCATGGCATGCAATGACCTAACACAAGTTTGAACCTAGATCCATAATACTCATGCAATGTGTCATAAAATATGCCATTATCTTGAGACTAAGTATTCTGACCTTGTCTTTGCACGGAAGAAAAAAACTGTATTTTTATGTTTTCAATGTCATCTTGTAGCAGTCAACTTGAAGATCCCAAGGCGAGAAAATCCAAGTTTTGTTTTTCATTGGAAGAGGGAGGCAATTTATTGTAACAGAATGTGTAAACAAAACAAACAGCACTATCTCAAACTTGTTGCCATACTCCATCCATTCCAACAGGGAGGCAATTTATTGCAACATAATGTGTAAGTGGGTGTGTGAAATGGAATCATTTTCTTTTCGTGGCAAGGTAAAGGGCAAATAGAAATGATAAAGGAACAGGTTGGGAAGTTGCCTGGTTTGCAAAGAATGTGAGTCAGCTGAGAACCATCCGAGAGTCATCACAACACAACTCATGGTATGATGGGAAGCCAAAAATTGTTATGACCCATGTTCCTACTGGACAAGAGAGCGTTTCTTTTATAAAGAGTGGGAAAAATAGTTCGGAGAGAATTTGGGCTTAATCCCTAAAGGACCAAGTGTCACAAAATGGCAAATTGAAGGTTTGGTCAGGTTACTTTGGTGTCAATTTCTCATTGGTGGTCTTGCCTCGAAAGTCAAACAAGGGCCGGTTGGTTTTGGGTCATGCATGTGTTGATTATCCATGGCATGTCTTCTCTCTTGTACTCGCTACCACTTATTGGCATTGGGCAAAGGAGGGCACCATATCTCACCTACTTAACAATACAATTATAGGCTCTAGTGGATTTTGAGCTTCTAAATTCCATATCAATTTGCCACCTTCGAGATTAAATTTGAAAAAATGTTTGTTGAGTTTCATTCCTAATTCCGCATCTTTCTACATAATTTTTTTCACATACCATGTCATTTGAGACCCCAACTAGCTTAAGTGATCAGAATTGGGTACTTCCACCTTAGATGTCAGACTGTGGGAGGTAGATTCTTCTCACATATTGTTTGAGTGCAAAATTTGATCGGAGTTTGTTTTCATTTGATTCTTAAGAGCTTCTCTTTTCACCACCTATGTGTGGTGCAATCCGCTCATTAAGGGCCTCTTACCTTGGAATATGATATCATTGACAGCACATATTGTACCCTAGGGTCAAATTCTGCACTCTTGTGTCGAATAATTATTTACTTCTAAAAATAGAGGTTGGATAAAGTTCTAAAATAGTATATTCTTCAAAATACTTTTTTCACCGTGTTAAAATTTTGATGTATGTAAAGTAAATTTCCCAAAAAATCCGGCAGCTATTTCTAGAATTATTTAAAGCCAAATCTGATCCTGGGGTACGGCATGCCTCTGATCGACTTCATATGGATGGAGCTGGTTAGAAGGAAAGTACTTTTTAGTCCCTCTTCAATTCCATGACTATGAATGTCACTTGACTACCTTGGGAGATGTGCTCATACATTAACCCCTAAAGGACCATTTCTCCTTGGGGAGGCGTTTTTGAATTTTGAACAAGTTCCTAAAACTCAAAAAAATATCCTTTTTCAACTGAAGTTTTTATACTAGATTGGCCCCGATAAGAGGTTGTGGAGAATTTTTTATTTTATTTTTTCAATTCATGGTGTAAAAGTTAATATTCTTCAAAGTAAAAAATGAGGACGCCGGGTTGCTCCAAATTTATTGCTTGAAGTTTCAATTGACATTGAGATTTTTCATACACATAGAGAATATTACCTTCTTCAAAAATGTTGAAAAAAATCCTTGTCTTTAGTGTAAAATAACATTTTAACCCAAGTCAAATATTTTCACATTGTCAGGCAAAGGGGGGGAGATTTACACTTCAAATCTTATCATCTTCATATCCGTATGGTGGATGCAATCAAAAAATTATGGCATTTTATATAGAAGTATGTTTTAAGATATTACGGTTAAAAGTCCAAAGTTCTACTTTAAAATGTAAATTCCAAGCCTCTTTTTAACAGTGGCAATTTTAGAGCAAAATTGGCCGTGGTCCTTTAGGGATTAAGAATTGTTTTGTAGTTGGACCTAAGGATCTTCTAGAGAAAGGGGAACATACAAGAAGATTGCAACAAAACTTTAATCATTGTTCCATGCCTCAAATAAATGAACTATTCAACTCCAATGTAGTACAATTGAGGTATATGGTATCTTGCACAACAACCTTAGAGTCAAGCATTTGGTGTTCAAACTACAACAACTTATTTTCAATAAATCCAATCAAAAACATAAAAAGAAAACATCTCTACAATGAGAAGTCATATATCTATATTAAATTATATACCCAAAAAGAGTCCTGCAAAATATCAATTTTGAGAACTTGCCCAAACTCGAAGTGTACCTTGTGGGTACAAATAGTCCCATAGGGATTAGGTCAAATTGTGCCATCATACATTTATCACATTCAATTAAAAGGAAAAAATTATCACAACTCTTGGTTTTACAAAAACATGTATCAGGCACCACAAACACAAACACCAAAGGGACAGCTGCACTTTAATATTTGCATTGGAGTTTGAGCAGATTTCATTCAATACAGTGGTACGATAACAACCAAACAGTGGTCAAAGTCCACCAAAGTGCCATCTTCAACAATCAATCACTGCTTAAGAAAAGGAACCAGCACCACTATTAGAGGCTTTGAAAAACAATATTTTAAGAATACAGTGACATATCCCTAGCACAAATATAAAGACAGGTTTGACTAAGCCCCAAATACCCTTGCAAATTTCACACCAAAAGCACTTCAAAACTGTTGACTCTATTGCAATGAGTAACTAAGGAAACAAAAACGTTTATTTCTAGTTCAAAACTGTACGTTCTCCATTAAGACCCATTGAGTAACATACTCACAAGATTCCATCAACTTTGACCGTACTAATTGAAAGATTATAGTGTTTGAAGTTGAGAAAGTGGTCTATTTTCATCCTTGCATTGAGTGGATTGGCAAACTTTGACTTCACTTGGTGTCATGTTTTTGCACTACTCATGGCCTAAATTCATTACCATCATGTTAAGCATGATATTAGTTCCTTGTACACCAATTTTTAGAGATAGAAAAAGGATGTAGCATATTTTGTAAAAATTGTACAAGGAGAGGAGGTTCAAAAAGTGCCAATTCACGTTTTGTTTTCTTGTGAATCTAATATGTGTTAGAATGATAATCCAAATGGTTATTAAGAAGGTAGCCACCATAAGTTGTTTTGGAAAAAATGAGAAGTTGAAAAAATGAAGATCTCTAAGTTTAATGTGGACAAGAAGTTTCTTTGGTCCCTTGCCCAACAAAATGTGACGATGTGTGAAAATGTTTGACTTGGGTTGATATGCTATTTTTCACCACAAACAAGAATTTTTTTTGACAATATGAAAGGAAATTATATCACTTTCTAGTATTGAAAACCTCACATTGAATACAATGTCCTACTGAAAGTTTTTGGAGTTGCCCGACTTGCCCGCACTTGGGAAGTTTTAATTTGAGATGGCACGACTTTTTTTTCATAGCTCCAATGAGAATAAAAATTAGATTCCCATGCACCTCTTGTCTTCTTGCATCTTTGTAAAAAAATTCAAGAATCTTTTATATAAGCTGCAACTATGGGAACGTGCCCGAGATTTGCAGAAACCCACCTTAAAACTTTTTTCATTTGAGGATGGAGGAACATGAAGTTTGTCCCAAAGAAAATCAAATTTTCTATGTGCTCTCACATTAGTAAAATTAAATTCAGTCATTTTGTTATCGACTTGATATCAAAAAGACCAACAATCTCATAACGCACGCATTATTCATACATTTAACTAGCAATAAGTTAATGTTATTTGTGCACTTATTATTATGATATTAGGTGGACAAAATGTCTAGTCAACATTGATTTGATGCTATCTTGATACTTTGTTATTATTTGGAGCATGTTATGTTGATGTAATTCTAATATAATTTTCATGTCATTCTCACTACTATCTATGTCATGTCATATTTGTTTTATGTTAATGTCATTCTAACTCATGTCGATTTATGTCATTTCGATGAAATTTTATGCCATTGCAACGTGAATGTTACATCATTAGAATATGTGTTTTGTCATATGTTATGGTGATGCCATTTTGACGTCAATTCAACTTGAAATTCACTTTTTTCAACCATTTCTTATATATAGACTAATTGTCATTAAAACATGGAATATTTTCATGACAAACAAATACTTAACTACTATACTGTAACAAAAGATTGAAAAGAAAAGTTTTCAGTTAAAAAAGAGGTAAGAGATAAGATCTGACTTAAAAATATAAACTATCATCTCAAGAGAAAAAAAAGAAAAAAGATAAGATAATGACATCTTAAGTCATATGGATACGCTGACTAAGGTGAGATCCACCAAATCGTAACTACAAGCATGGACTCATATATTCAATAAGAAAGATAACTCAAAATATTGAAACAAATGTGTCCGGTGGGTCCCACGTGGGCCCCACATACTATTTATATCCGGTAGATCTTCACACACCAATGATCAAATTTGCATTGTTGGAATTTTGATCCACAAAGCATCCATGTGGTGGGACCCACCGTACCATACTTCACCTTTGCTCCAAAGTCATCGAATATTCCATTCGGGTATAAGTTATGATGATACGAAGTTATGGGAAAAAGTAGTTAATATGAACTTCGTGTGGGCCCCACATGTTGTCGTGATGAAATATCTTGATTCTAATTTCATTATCTATTTTTGACCTTCTAATAGTGACTCAAACAAGTACAATGTTCAAATGATGGATTATAGGATTTTTTAAAGTGTTTGTTGAAAAATATTATTAAATATAGATTCAATTTGGAAGTATATAAGGATCCAAGCTAACGTCGAGGATCAGCTGACTTTGACATCACTTGTTGTGAATTTTTTGCACTACACAATATGTTAATCTATTACAATCATGTTGAACATGCAATCAACTCCTTGTTCACAAAATTTTAGAGGTTGGAGAGAGTTGTAGCATTTTCAAAAAAATTGTGCAAGGAGTGGAGGTTCAAAAACTATCAATTCACGTTTTATTTTTTTGTGAACCTAATATGTTCTAGAATGAGAATCCGAATGGTCAATGGAAAGGTTTACACCACACAATGCCGTGGGGAAAATAAAAAAGTAAAAACATGAAGATCACTAAGTTTTATGTGGAAAAGAAGAAGATTTTTTGGTACTTAGCCCGACAATGTGCGACAATGTGTGAAAATGTATGACTTGGATTCATATGCTATTTCTCACTAAAGACAAGAGATTTTTCTTGACAACATGAAAGGAAATAATATTATTTGTCGTTGTTGAAAATATCACCTTCAATAGAGTGTCTTAGCAAAAGTTTTTGGAGTTGCCCGACGGGCCCGCTCTCTCCATTTGAACTTCAAAACCGTATAACTTTTTCATCAAATGTCGGATTGGGGAAAAACTTGGACTCACACAAAGCTTTTAGTAATGTCCGTCTACGATAATTTTTTGAAAAAGAATGCTAAAGATTGACACAAGAGGAACCTGCCCGGTCCTTCAAGGTTAATCTTGGAAATTTAGGGGTCAAGGGTAGTCCCTCATCAAGTTTGCCAAGTTGTGTGCAAGGTAGGACTTTGGGAGATGGCCATTCCTTCTTAATTGCAGAGTGTGTTATTTGTGCTGGAAGGGCTACATCAACTTATCGGTTCGAAGCGTCATTATCGTCTGAAGTGGATGCGGAGCATTGGATGATGCTATTTGGGGAGACCAAGGAGCATGTTGGTTGTGGCATTATAATGGCAAAAATATAGCCATGTGTGATATTGGAGGGTGAGACATAGAAAAATAGAGTAGAAAATAGTATTTAGAAGGATATAGAAAATGGTATGTAGTCGAGAATTTATGCATATTATTAGAGAGAGAGAGAGAGATATGTATATATATATATACATATATATATATATATACATATATATATATATATATTTATATGTTTATAAGGAAATAGAAATCTACGTATCTTATATATGACAGAATCTAGTGATGTTTAGTTCCTGATTGTGGATTTATTTTAGTTTTAGGAAGAGTAGATCAAAGTTGTAATATTTTTAGTATGAAATGATATAATATAAAAATGACATGAAAGTGGTTGCATAAGTTGCAAGATGTATGGAGAACAATTGAAAAAAGTGATGTTGTGTCTTACCTTAAATTAAACAATGGCTTTTATGTATGTGGTTACCAATGTCCAATATCTCCGCACTCCCAAAAAAATTCATGGTTACATTGATTTGGATGAGTGAACTATATGCAGCGAAGGAGTGAAGTAAAATTGACCAAGTGCATATTTAGCGAATTCCATGTTCACCATGCTAACCATGGAGAATTAGTATTTATGTTGGATGGTGCACCAACACATACAGCTAGAGTGACAAAAAATTGCATCAAAGATATTGGTTTAAAGATGCTCAATTGGCCTCCAAATTCTCCTCACTTAAACCCTCTAGAAAACATGTGGATGATTTGTAAAGATAGGGTCCAGAAGATGAAAAGACCAAAAAAAAAAGAGCAAATGTGGAATGCAACGTAAGCAGCTTGGGAGAGCATACCAATGGAGATGTTAGACAAGTTAGTTGCAAGCATGCCAAAACGGATACAAGCTGTTACTGATGCCAGAGGAGGTAGCATACAATGGTAGTAGTAGTTGTTGATCAATCCAATTTTCAGGTTAGAAATGATTACAATAGATTTGTATTTTTTTTAGCAAGAAGCTTCTACATGTATAAAGCTAACTATTTATGGAAAAAAATTCTATATTTGATGTGTACATGAGGTAGCATTAGTCAAGTTTTCTTATTGGTCTCTTCCTGTGTGTGAGAGAAACAGCAAGCGGTTACCTTACTTTGTGGAGGGGACTGTACAGTACCCACCAATAAGTATATGTTCATGAACGTATCCACACTACATTGCTGCCAACTTTGACACCCTCCTGAGGGCTAAAAAAATGTCATTTTACCATGAAATTTTTGGCACAAGATCATTTCTATGTTGACAACATGTGTGCCAAATTTCAAGGCCAGAAGATGAATATAGAAAAAGATATACCAAATTTACCAACATGTGTAGTTGTAAGCCATTCAC
Source organism: Bryoerythrophyllum caledonicum (assembly GCA_963971425.1). Classification (NCBI taxonomy): domain Eukaryota; kingdom Viridiplantae; phylum Streptophyta; class Bryopsida; order Pottiales; family Pottiaceae; genus Bryoerythrophyllum; species Bryoerythrophyllum caledonicum. The sequence continues at coordinate 17,457,136 of OZ020524.1, read as the reverse complement.
TACTGCCAATTTTGACACCCTCTTGAGGGCTGAAAAATTGATATTTTACCATGAAAGTTTTATCAAAAGATCATCTCTATGCTCATAACATGTGTGTTAAATTTCAAAGCCATGTGATGAATACAATAATAGATACACAAGATTGTTTCTCATACTTACACATGTTGGTAGATTTTGAATATGGGTTTCTTTATTCATCTTCTGGCTTTGAAAATTGGCGCACATGTTATATTCATAGAAGTGATCATGTGTTAAAAATTTCATAGTAAAATAACAATTTTTCAAACCTAGGGAAGGTGCCAAAGTTGAAATGGTACCCTTGGTTGTTTGTCACAATTAGCACGTTGGTAGATTTTGAATTTTTTCTTTTCTATCGTGGATATTTTAGACTTGAAATTAAGCACACATGTAATCAACATAGAGATGGTCTCATGTCCAAAATCTCATGGGAAAAAATATAGAACTCAATCCATGGGAGGGTGTCAAATTTGGCAAGAGTGAAATGTTTCTCACAACTACACATGTTGGTAGATTTCAATTTTTTTTTGCTATGTAGGTATTCTGGCCTTAAAACTTGGCACACATGTATTCGATATAGAAATGGTTTCATGCCAAAAATTTCATGCGCAAAAACAAAAGATTTAATCCTTGGGAGTGTGTCAAAGTTGGCCAGGAGTGAAATGTTTCTTACAACTACACTCACAACTACACATGTTGCTAGATTTTAAATATGTCTCTTTGTGTGGATGTTTTAGACTTTAAACATTTAATAAACACAGAGGCCGTCCCATGCCAAAAATTACATGGGCAAAAACAAAAAAATTCAATCCTTGGGAGGGTGTCAAAGTTCGTAGCTATGAAACTTTTCTTAGTGCTACCCATGTTGGTAGATCTTGAATATCTTTTTTTTTATTCAACTTCCGACCTTGAAATTTTGCACACATGTTGTCAACGTAGAAATGATCTTGTGCCAAAAATTTCATGGTGAAATGACAATTTTTCAGCCTTTAAAAGGGTGTCAAAGTTGGCAGCAGTGTAGAGTGGAAACGTACATATGCAAAATGAACGTATACTTATTGGTGGGTACTGTACAAAGAGAGCTGACTGTAGCGCAAATGCCGTCAACCTCAACGTTCTCTCTCTGAATGTACGCTCCCATTCAGTTCTCCAGCAGTGCCTATTTTCATCAATGCATGCTCTTTACTTCAATGGAAAAGTTCCTGTGATATGTAGAACCCGCGAAACAACAGGCTGCAAACTTTGGAGTAATTGGATGGTAGTTGACATTTTGTGAAGAAACATTTGCCTTGCAAATTAAATTGGAGAGAAGAGAAGGCAATCTCGAATGGAAAATAATGAAGTATGTAACATCATGGTTTTTTGGGCACTCCAAGGGCTCAAATTGAAAGTTGGATAAGCACCTCAAGCCGCTTTCATATGGTCCTACTACCCTACGCAGTAGTCAGTTTTGTACTTAATTAATTCAAAAAAGAGAGTGTTCAAAGTTTTTGGAAAATTCAAGAGATTTGTTAAGGTGATACTTGTGTAATGTCAAGGTGACCCATTGATACTCATTGCGTCAAAACCACTACGCTCTGTAAAAAAATTAGTTCAACAGGAAGTGTTTGAAAGTGACCACTTCGTACTGTACACTCGAAAGTAATGTGGATCATCTACACTAATTTACATCAAGCACATGCATGTCAAGTTTGAGAGGGCATTCATTTTCAAGCAAGTGTGTGTTTATCTTAGGTTGCATGCAATTTCAATATGTGTAGAAATTCCAAATACTTTTATCCACACTACATAATGTGAAAAGTGTAATCGATTTTGATATGCCAAAAAAATCCAGTTCAAAATTTTCGTCAATTGGATGCACTTGTAAGCCTTGGAATAGGAGACTCCCAAATAGATAGAATGTTGTTACCTTATGGATTTAGAACATCCGCACCCTTCACTTAGCCAAGCGGCACCTCGGTGATTGGGTGGGGTAGAATCAAATGTGGTACCAAAGCGGCACCCGGTCAACCAATGTGAGGTTGTCGGGCCCCGTCAAAAAACCCACCAAAACGGGGAAACTAAAGCATGTGCCGTGCCTGCTCAAGTGTATTCACCAAGAAGATTCTTTGACTTTGTTGGTGTGTCGCTAACGTGGTTGAATGTGGTAGGTGGACTAGGACATGGCTGTGTGTCATGGTTGTGGGGTTGGGACCGGCCCGGGAGAGATCACCTTTGTAAAGTGCATGTCAAACACGGCCAATTGCACCCGCTGTGGGAGTTGGTTGTGCCTTGGATGCGGATGCACTTAGAGCCTAAAATGAGTCATTGACTTCAATTACACATGAAACACCTTCCTTGGATCTCTCCATAGAACATCCTTTCTTTCATTCATTGTTGTGGTAGGCAATTATGATTCTCATTTTTGGAATGCAATAGAGTTTTCCTAAGTCTGTCTTGAAAAGTAGAGAAATAAAAAGGCAAGGTGGCATTTACATAGGGAAAGAATTACATGCTCATTTTTTTTGCACTAATGAAATGCATGACAATCAATGCTCTTGAGCCATATCCAATGCAAGTTAGAGCTCCCCTATTATATCCTAAGTTCTCAAAGGGCTAACCAATAGTCCCCCCGCACCTTTCCCAAGTTAAGTCACCCTCTCCATGTGGGCCATGTTACTAACATAAGACCATAAATTAGGGGGGTGACATGCAAGATGATAAGCTTTATTTGAGGAAATATACATTGAAATTCATCTTCTAAGTTTGAGTGAAAAAATGAACAAAAAGAAACGTGCCTATGACCATTTTGAATCTAGGGCCCTTCAGCCACCGACATTTAAGAGTTAATACTCTAGAGTCCTTTGGCTTCATTACCATATAATCAATAGAAGACACATTTAAACTCCCAATTGCCTCCATTAGAAGCATTTTCCAAAACGTCAACACCATAGCAATTCAACATGCCCCGTCAATCCTCCTTCATAAGTGTAGTCTCCCACCCAAACCACATAACTCACCCTAGAAATATAATCACAAAACTTAAATAAAGAATATTGAAAAAAAAACCCTTAGCCACCTCAATCCAAAAAAGATCATCTATATCACCCCTTCATTCCCTCATCTCCTTCCAATACTAATAAACAATGTTCTTTGAGCTACCCATTCTAGAGTGTCTACACTTGGAGGGTAAAATAGTTCCATACTACTAAGAGCATCTCCACCACAAGACGGGACTCTGCCATTTAAGCCCGGCCTAAGAGCATCTCCACCGGGGCACGGGGCCCCGGCAGATCTGCTCGTTTACTGTCGAGAATTTGAAGTTAGTTTGCACCGCAAGTGTCAACTCCGTAACCCGGGCCACCGTTCTACCGTATCTCGTCTCATGAGACGACAGATTTTGTAGGAATACAGTGCCATCACCAAAATACGTCGTCGTGCACTGCCACTCTCTGGTTGTCACGTGGCGCAACGGACGTCCTTTTCTGCCTCTCCGTGGTTGTACTGTGGCGCTGGCGTTCCCCGGAGTGAAGCTGGCGTTCGTGGACGAGTGCGAGGAGAAGACGGTAACCCCCTCCCGTCTGCTCCAACCTCGGCATCTCCACCCTTTGCCGTGGGAAATTCCCCGTCAGGGGTGGAGATGCTCTAACATGCCATCTTGTCAGATACAACCCACCACGCTATTCGGTCCACCGCCCTGATAACGCTGGACTACAAGAATCAGCAGCGGAGACGCATAAATCACAAAATTTGCCCGGCCCTACGCAAATCATGCCGGGGGTGATGTACCATTGATTGGTGAGCACATGACCCTATCACCAATCGTGTGATATCCGTTTGTTGCAGTTCCCACGTCAAAATCACCTCCGACATCGACTTATCCCGTTTCTCGATCATTTCTCGGGTAACAATGTGTGAGGCAGCCAGCCTCGCTCCATTGGGGCGTCCGCGATCCACTGTGGCCGGACAAACGCCCTAGGGTGGAGATGGTACTAAACCTTTGCCCAGTAAGCATCAAGTTAGTGGTGGAACAAACAAACACTCTAATCACGCCGACCTCCTTCGCAGACAGGAGTCCAGTCCTCCTGACCTTGGCTTCCATCATCGCACTCACCGTAGATGCCGTTTGACCCGTCAAACCAAGCGCCAGAGTGCGAACCCACAACGAAGCCGCCGCGGTAGCAGCAGCAGCGCCACACGGCGCCAGACCGACCACCGCGCCACCAGCGCACGGCGAGCCCCTCCCTCGTCCCACGCTCCACGCGGACTCCGACCCTACTTACAGCGCCACCCCAGCACCTCTGCCACATCAAAGCTCACATCATTTATCTCGCCCCTCCTTCTCCAACTCCCCCAATTTCCTCACTCAATTCTCTCCACATCCTGTCTGCTAGAGCCAGGGTGTGTTTCTGGGTGTGGGTTTGCAAGCAACCTCCCCAGTTTCTTTGCTCAATTCTCTCCACATCCTATCTTCTAGAGCCAGGGTGTGTTTCTGGGTGTGGGTTTGCAAGCAATCTCCCCAGTTTCCTTACTTCATTCTCTTCACATCCCATCTTCTAGATATACCCACTCGATTTCGCATCCAAGCATGAGCACCAATCCGTATGCGCACTATGACAACCAGGGCGTGCCGGGGGGAGTGGCCGGCGCCGCGGGCACCTCGGCGTACCCGGACTCCGGCTCCCCCACCCACGCCGCCACCACCACAGGAGGTATGTTGGCTTTGATTTTGGGTTTCTTGGGATGTGTGGATTATCAATTCGAAGCCTGGTTGATTTCGTTAGCGTTGATTTGGTCTCGAGTAGTTGGAGTTAGGGTACATGGGAGGGTTGATGTGGTTAGAGATTGTTTTTGAAGGGTTGGAATGGGTTTTACGGCGACTGTTCTGAGTGTGCCAATTCGACGGGACCAGTATCAGTCTCGTGGTTAGAGTAACAGGTGCACTAACGGGAGAGCGATTCTCGATGTATGGAGAGTTAGGGTTCCTTACTCTGCACTTTCTGTGTGCAAGTTGTTGGATTTTGGAAAAGAAATTAGCGGTTTCGGTGCAGGAGTACTAAATAGGCCACCAGGACCTCGGTAGCATCTGTTACCCTTATTTTGGATGTGTTACCAGTTTTGAGCTGCGGCTCTCTTCGGTTTTAGAGGTGTTAGATGACGAGTTCTGTGTGTTGTGAGTGATCAGGTAATGGTAGCTCTTTTTTTTTCTGAGGAAAGATTTTTTTTTCTAATTGTGTTGTTTGTGGGGATTTTCAGGAGGTGCTATGGGGTATCTGAGCAAACTGGGGAAGCAGGCCGAGAGCGTTGCAGGCAGCTTCTGGGGCCACAGTAAGTCCACCCTACTAACTGGCGCTGTTGAAAACTAGAAGTGTTAGCAGATAGGATTTTCATTTTAAGAGCATTGGACTGTTGAAGACTTGCAGTGTTTGCAGATAGGATTTCATCGTATGAGCATCAGACTGTTATAAATTAGCAATGTTTTGCAGATAGGATTTCATCATGAGAGCATTGGACTGTTTAAAATTTGCAGTGTTTGCAGAGAGGAATTTCATTTTCAGAGCATTGGAGTGATTTGCCTTGGAATCATTGTTTGGCAGTGAGAACTAGCAACTCGCTTCCGGACGCAGCCATTGGAAGGATCACCCATGGAACACGGTTGTTGAGGGAGGGAGGATTCGAAGGTGTGTACAAGCAGACATTCGGGGCGTTTGCACCAGACGAGCGTCTGAAAAAGACTTATGCCTCCCACATCTCTACCTCAAATGGCGCTGTCGGTGGTACACTATACATCACCAATCATAAATTCGCCTTCTGCAGTGACCGGGAGCTCACTTACTATCCCACTCCTGGTCAACAGGCCAGCAGCTATTACAAGGTATGAATCCATAAACCTAAGCCTACGCTCATTTTCAAGACTTGTAAATCTGCACGTGTTGTAGAGTCACCTGACTAGATATCCCGTCTTTTTCTCTTCTTCTTTTCATTCTGAATAGGTGAAATCAGCTCTGAATAGTCCTCAACTAATCTGAAACCAGCTCAAAGAACAGAAAGACAGCTAATATTATTTTTCAGGTATCTCGTGTAAACTCTTTCTTCACTTTAAAAGACGGCTCAACTACTCTGACCTAATCTTTGGACCACCAAGCTCTTTCATACTAAATTGTAATCAAAAGTCCACCATTGAGCTCTTCTGTTTCTGAAGTAAATGAACAGTAGTAGAATAAAAGTAAAAGACTGGATTCTATTGTGAAGTGACTTCTCATATCTAATATCAGCTCAAAAGAGAAAAAAGGTGGCTAACATACATGCAAAACTCTAGACTACATTGACTTGGGTTTAGAGACCATGAAGCTCTTCTATTGTTGTAATAACGATGTGGAGTGGAACAAATAGTAGTAGAATACAACCAAAAGAGCTGATGACTTTGAGAGGTGATTCTGCCTCTGGAGAAAGATATCTTATCAACGTTGATAAATAACTTTCAGAGCTGGTGACTTCTACAGGTGATTCTGCCCCTGGAGAAAGTGAGGGAGGTGATTCCGGTGGCGAACCAGAAGAAGCCCACAGACAAGTACATCCAGGTGGTAACCAAGGACAGCCATGAGTTCTGGTTCATGGGGTTCGTCAACTATGACAAGGGCATCAAGAACATGCAGGAGGCCGTGCGCCTGGTGCACAGCCAAGGCAACCTCTCCGGCGGCGCCGCGCCGTATGGCCCCACGTCCACCCCTGCCCAGCCCATGTACCCACCTCCTGCGGCCGCTGCTGACCGCCCTGGCTATGGCCCGCCTGCCGATCGCCCCGGGTATGGCCCTCCGCCGCCCGCCGGGTACCCTCCTGCTGGGTACCCTCCCTCTTCTTAAGCCCCCCCGGTGCGTAATCCTGTTGTTATCAACGCCCAAGTGATAAGTGTTGAGACCGGCCTGCAAACACCCGTGAATCAGCCCGAGTATATGCCTGTGAGTGCTCGCCTTCATGGGTAGTAATTTTGCTGTTATCAATGCCCAAGTGATAGGTGTGGATAGTAATTCTGTTGTTATCAATGCCCAAGTGATAGGTGTGGAGACGAGCTCGGATACACCCGTGGATCAGCCTGGGTATGTGCTCGCCTTCATGGGTAGTCTTGTGGTCTTGTGAGCAGTATGTGCAGGTGGATGGGCTCATGGTATTATAGTGTATGGGGCTTGCAGTCTTGTAGGTAATTGTTTGATATGAGGTGTAGAGATTAACTTTTATGCGATGTTATTTCGCCGTTGGCGGTGCTCTTGTACAATGAGATGGTTATGAGATTGCAGGTGATTACAAAATCAAGGTGTGGGCATTTTGTTTTCATGTGAGTGACTTTCTGGGCTGTGTACATTGTACATTTTTAGCGTCAATATCAAATCATTATTCTACACGAGTATAGTCAGTCCCCTTTTGTTCTATATAGATGTTGCTATTTTGAGTGGCCCTCGTAATGGAAAGGGTAAGTTATGGGTGTTATTGCAAGTGTTGCTATTGTAAAGAGCATATATTTGTTATGATATAGTTGTTATGACCCAAGATGCTTGTTATAGTGAAAACTACACTACATCACAAAAATCTGAGGTTCTTTGAATGATATCGTTTGCATATGAAAATCATATTGTTCCAAGGGGCTCTTGGGTATAATACATTCTGTATGTCGAAATGATATTGTTTGCATATTTTGAAAAAAAAATTATCGTTATTATGTAAAAATTGTATCACAAAGTTTCAATGTGAGATTTAAACAAATGATATCTCAAATCCATATGAAAATAATTTTATAGAAATCTGATATGAAGTTTTTGAAGGCACAATTAAAATCAATGAAATTGCAAAAGATTGGTTACAACAAATGAAATGAAATAGAAGTATTTAGCTTGATACCACTGTATTTAGTGCCACACCACTGTATACTGTACCCCCATTGTATATACCCCCATTGTATATGGTAATCCCAATGTATACGGTAACCCCAATGTATATTGTACCCCTCTGTATATGGTATCCCACTCTATACGGTACCTCCACTACATACGATACCCCACCATATTTGGTACACCCACCGTATTTGGTCTCAAACCGGTTCGAACTCAAGTCATCTCCTTGTCTATTTTTAGGTCTCTATTCAGCTTTGAATACCCGATATGGGAGATTAAGAAGAAACCAGAATTACATCGCGTCAACACATAGCAACACAAGACCGGCACCAGGCCTCGCGACAACAAACCACAAGGCACCAAAGATTGACAAACAACGACCAAGGGGAAAGGAACCCCGAAACCAAGTCCAAGGACGAGACTAACCACAAGGCAAGCACTCAAACAACCAAGGACAAATAAAAACAGACTAGTTTGATTCCAAAGTAAAAAGACCCTCAAGGGGGTACAAGTTCAACGACAAGTCATCTTCCACCGAACACTCCGCTAAGGAGCCCATCTCAGTAAAAAGCCAACAGCTCCTGAGTCACTAACAGACACCTCCTGCGAACCGACATCGAGACGTTGAGTCTCACAAGCATCCGAATCCTGCGACTCCTCCACCCGCGTCTCCAGCGACGTGAAAAATGCCGCGCAAAAGCGCGCAACAAGAGTACCGTTGTCAAACTACTCCCTGGACCCCGACCAGAAATTGGCCTGGGCCTGGAGGTCTTCCTCTGACTGCAGAGAATCCGGGAGGTCGCAAGAGGCCTCCCACTGACCCTCATCCCCCGAAACCGAAGGACTGTCACCTGCTTCGCACTCCAAATCCCGCAGGATTCTATCCAAAATCTCACCTGCCAAACGCTCAGCCTCCTCTTGACCTTCTCCCGCAGACGATGATCGACCCTGACCTCTCCTGTCTTCACTCTCCGCTCCCAGAGACTCAGTACCCGAGAACTGGATGGAAGGTTAGGTGAGGCCTGACCTGAAGGCCCTATACCGAAACGCCAAATCCCGTGGCAGGAAATCCCGTGGCAGGAAATCCCGATGAGGAACTATATTCCATTTGAGAGTTCCACCCCAAGAGCAAAACACCCCGCCTTGAGTCCATGCGACTCTGAACTCTCCTTCCTTCTTCTGCTGATTTGCCGACTTGACTTTTTGACCCAAGAAGCGTGTAATTTCCTGCCACGCTCATATTCTTGCTTGAATGGTCTACTGCCACGCCTTGAAGAGTGCCACTCCTAAATGAAATCCTCCCCCTCTTAGGTCGAATTCGCACTTCTAGCACCATAGCTGCCAAATGAGGCAGCTCCTTAGCACATTCCATGGCCTCTTCTTAGAATCCTGTACCACTGGCCCTCTCGGTCTCTCGAGCACCCCTGTGAGTGCCTCCCACCAACTCACCAATCGTGGTTGAAGACCAGCAATTTGTCTCATACGCCTAACTTTCTCCCAGATGCCTTCGACCGCCGGGCACAGGAAGAAGGTATGCTCCAGTGTTTCTGAAGCTCCGAGACTACATAAGTTGCAGATCCCATCCTATCCTGGCATCTTCTTCTCTTTCCTCCATGCTGCCAGAGGCAATCCTCCCTGGCATGTTAGCCATATCATCGTCGACACTTTCCGCGATGTCCATAAATCCCAAAGATCAACATAGAAAGCTTTAATCTGTGCTCCCGAATAGCCCCGCTCCTACATCAAGATTGTATGTTTGGGAGGCTTCCCTGAAGGGAATTCAGAATTTTGTACCCCCTCTTCGTAGTGTACGAAAAGAAGTTTTCCGCCTTGATATGGCCAACCGAATTCCAATCCCATTCCTTCAGGTCGAGCTCAAGATCCTCCACCCTTCCTTGCTCGAAAGTAAAGAGCTGCCACCTCCTTGAAATGGGATCCGAAGGATCAAAAGATACAAAACCATCCTCCGGACTCTTCAGGATTGTCCTTGCCCTGGACAGCGGCCACACCTTCAGCGAAATCGATGCGTCCCCGGAGGTAAGAACCAGCTCGTCAGAGTTCGGCAGTCGTTGGAAAACATCTACCATTATGACCCCTTCTCCCGTCACTTTTACCACCTGGAAAAAGCCTTGAGGGCCCGCCATGGACTCCAACGTCGTCCACCACTCTTTTTCCTTCAATGCCTTCCTTTGAGACACGTCCCAGGGGATGGAATTAAGGATATCGCCATGCAGTGCCTGAATGTTTCGGGAGCGTGTAAGCCTGTAGAGTTCCAAAGGAGTAACCCATCTGGACTCCTCTTGTTTCCACAGGTGTTTAACTCTCGTAATCCCTTTCAGCGACCATCTCCGTAATATTCCAGTCTTTGCATCTCCCCATCGCTGGCCCTGTGCATTCTGCACTGCACTGTTCATGAAGAGCGGCTGCCTGAGAATTTCAGCCCTATTAGAAGGTTGCTTCCTAGAAACGCCTAGGCGCACCTGCGACCACGCAGCCCAGATCCCCCTCCAAAGCGGCAAGCCTTGATCCACTGTAGCCTTCACCGTGAGAAGCCATTCCGAAGTGGAGGCCCAGGCTCCTCCGGCCTTCAACTACAGCTGCTTCACCCTGAATTGTAACAGCTTCTTCCAGGGTTCTGGCCCTAGAGATAACCCCCGCACCACCATTTTGGCCAAAAGTGCCAAAGCTTGAGCCGAGGGGTCGAAGATCTTGATTCCTCTCAACGCAGTGGGGAGTACCGCCGAGTCCCACGCAACCCTTGCCCTGGCATTCTTGGAAGATCTCCAGACCAGACGTAATTCCTTACCAAAGCTTGCCCCTTGTTGAAAATTCCCCTGTCTACATCTGCTCCACTAGCCACGTACCATATAGACGCTAGCACTACTTGATTACAGACAAGAGTTCGAGCCGCCATAGAGAGCGGTTTGCCGGACCACATCGCCAGCTTGGAGCGTACCTGATGCATGATCTTATTGTTCTTCTCGCACTGATGCATATTAAAACCTATGGGAAAACCTAGGTTCATGGTTGTTGATCCAGGCTCCAGCCACCTGAGACCCCTATCCTCACCGAATGACCATTCCCTCGATCTTTCCGATGCCCATATGGCCAGTGACTTGCTCATATTCGACTTAGCCCCTGCTGCTTTACAGAATAAATCGAGGACCTTAAAGGCCCGCTCCAGATTTTCCTTAGTTCCGGCCAGATACAACGTCGAGTCGTCTGCGAAAAAGGCCTCGTGAAGAACCGATTGATCCGGAAGTGTGAACCCTTGTACCCCGTATTCAGGATCACTTAGCATCACCCCTAGCACGTCATGCACGAAAAGGTAAAAGTACGGTGCCATTGGGCATCCATGTCTAACTCCCCGCTCCATCTGAAACTCCTCGCTTCTTTGTCCATTCACTAGCACCGACGTACGCGCTCCCTCATAAAACGTCGCCGTTTGGTCCACCCATTCTTTTGAGAAGCCCATTTTCGCCATTGTTTCCTAAAGAAACCTCCAATTCACCCTGTCATATGCCTTTTCGAAATCAATCATTAGGATGACCAAATCTTGGCTTGTTTCTTTGGCATATTCCATAGCTTCGTACGCTAGGAACACATTGTCCAAAATACACCGCTCCTTCACAAAACCTGTCTGTGAGGTCTTGATCCACTTTGGGAGATAACTTTGCATCCTCAGGGCCATCGCCTTAGCCATTGCTTTGTAGGTTGACTACAACACTCAAATCGGGCGGAAATTTGACAGTTTGGTTTGCGTCCTCCCCTTGGGCACCAAAGACTGTAGCCCAGTGTTGATGCAGTGGTGCAACACCCGTGATTCCAAGACTCCCTCCATCTGCTCTTGGAACTTCTCACCTAGCTCTTCCCACCATTCTTTCAAGACTTCAGAAGGGATCCTGTCGACTCTCGCCGCCTTGAAGTTCGGCATGGTTTTTACCGCTTCCTCCAATTCCTCGTTGGAGAAAGGTCTGAGTAAGTGCGCGTTCTGAGATGGGGTAACCACCTTCTTGACGCTTCGGAGGCAAATCATCCTCGCCCTAACACATTCCTCTGAAATGGGCTCCTACTTATACAACTACGTGTAGAATCGTTGCGCCAATTCTAGAATCTCTTCTTGTGTCCGTATTGCACGTCCATCATCATCAACCAGTTCCCTGATTCTTGTCCTCGGCTTCATAGAGTTGTGAAAACTAAAAAATTTGCGCGTGCATTTGTCCCCGAACCTTGCCCAGGTGGCTCCAGCTTTCATCTTTTTCCATTCCATTTTCTCCATCCTAACCGCCTCGAAAACCTGGTGAGCAGAATTTAATTGATCCCACGCCCTTCATCCTCCCAGTCTAACCTGAGCCTTTCCTCCGCGTCACGAACTCCTACAAACTCCTCCCAATATACCCTCCTCCCTTTGTTGCTCTTGAACTTGGAGATTGCCGCTGCCTCCTTCCGAAGTGCTGCGAGACCAAGTACCCATTGTTCCCCTGAATCCTGGGAATCCGACCTTGCCACCGCTCTTTGTCAGGCCTACGCCAACTGGGCCCTTGTTTCCTCATGTTTGAGGAACGCGCGATTAAGGTGGACCACCTTGGACACTCTGGAAAACGGTTTCAGATAAACCTGAAGGAAAATTGGTGAGTGGTCTGAAAGGTAAGGCATTGTCTGCCACACTCCGCATCTCCCTCCAAGTTCTTGTATGCCTGCACCAGCGTAAAATTTGTCAATTTGGGACCACAGAGGCTTGGATTTACGCCTCGTCCAAGTATCCCTCTTCTTTCCCAACACTCGGAAATTTCCTGTCAAGAAAACGTCCTCCACTCCCAGAGAGAGCACAAAATTCGACCACGCACTCTGCTCCCTCTCACCTATAGATTGTTCAAAGTAATTTGAGCTACGGTCCTCTTCAAACTCCACCACATTGAAATCCCCGGCTATTATCCAATTCGCTACCGGAAAGGGGTAGGCCGCTAGACGATTCCAAAGTTGAGCTCTCCCCCCGTATGGTTCGGTGCATAAACATTCAGAATCCCATACCTGGATTCAGCAATTTCGAACACCACAAATTGGACCCGGCTCTCCAAGACCACCTCGGAATCCACCACTGACGACGCCAGCTTCCGACCTAATATAATACCAGTACCTCCTTTGAAGCGCCCTCCTACCGCCGAAAAGTTCGCCGCGTTCCACAAACTAAGCCCACATTTGAAGTCTAACTGTTTAGTTAACTTCAAACACTCTCTTTCCCCAAAATGGTGCTCCTGGATCAAGATAACTTAAGGCTGCGGATTGGCTCTGGCAAAAAAATTCTTCAGTTCGCACTGCTTCCACACTCCACTAATGCCTTGCCTTAGAGCCCTGACATTAAAGGATGCTAAGATCAATTGTTGTAGTGTCATCCTTCACATTTGGAGTCGGTTGCACTCGGAGACCCATGCTCCTGAGACTTCAAAACCTTTGAGGGGCGCGGTGGTGGGGAGCAATCCTTAGGATAGATCAAGTCGCCCACCACCGATCTAATGTTCTCTTCCGGCGTCCCCAACATGAGGCTTGCCTGTCCTAGCTCTGGATCGGAGGACAGCGTTGAGACATACTCATTGTTCAATTTCGTCCACGTAAAATTCCTAGGGCATGAAAGCAAGATCTCCTTGATCTGAATTGGGATGAAGTCAAGCATTACGCAATGTGCTATCTTCCTTCCATCGCAAACCCAGTGGTATCGCCAGTTCGCATCATCCCAGTACCGAAGTGGAGTCGGCCTCGATCGCGCGTTCACCAGGATGTCCCTCAATGCCAATGCTCCCTCGTTTGTGATGTGTGTAACTGCCTCCCAGTCTCCTCTGCCTTGAAGAATCCTGAGTTGCTTAAAGGCCGCAGCTTTGTTGGATACATCCCCAAGCGGCCCTTTCTTTTGTAGAACATAATAGTTCTGACCCTTGTGGTCCGACGTCATCAGCATGGATGTCGTGAGCACAGGGAATACCCTCATATAGAGGTATTTACTATCCTCCGGGGGGATAATTCCTGCCGCCCTAAAGAAAGCATGAGGTAAAGTAGAGGACATATATCCTCTACGCTCTGCCGTTTCCCTTTCCTCCGAAACTATCGATTGCAGGACCTTCGGCTTGGGCCAAAAGAACTTTCCCTCCGTCCTCCAAATAAATTCGTTTTTCTCCAGCACTTCTTTACTATAGGTTGCGTTCTGCCAATCCGGAGCCGCCTTGTCCGTGATCTCCTCCTTCTGTTCTTCCGGAGGGGTCTCTGGAATTACCTCCAGTATTATAGTCTTCAAAGCCGTATCTACCATGTCGCCCCCTGCCTTGATCGCTCCCTTGGTTGCAACAGTCGGAGATCCAACCTCCTTTCCTGTCGCTGATCGTGGACAAGGCTTTGCCTGAGAAGGCAACAAAAATCGCTTTGGACCAAACAAAAGGGAGGCCTCCTTCTTGAGACGAGTATTCCCACCCGCCAATCTGTTGATCGGTTGGGGTGTTCTTTGCGCCTCACTCTCCTGGGGCTTAGGGGAGCCTTCAGTTAAACCGGCATCAAATATTCTTCCTTTTTCCCGCTCCTGATTGGGGGAAACCCCAGCACCACACTCCATTAGCTTCCCATTCCAAAGTCCCTCCTCTCCCATAACTCATCCACCTTGGAGAGACTTCGGAGGCAATCCCTCCTGGCATATTGTCGACTGAATCTTTTCTTTTTTTTTCCCTCCACTTGGAAGCTGGAAGGGGAGAACCTTTCTCCTCTTGTGTATCCCCCTTGACTTCCTTCTCCTTATCTGTCTTGGAACTCGTGCAAGTCTCTATTCAACTACCATCACCATCGATGCATACGCATGCGTAGATTCCATTCTTTGTCGGGACATGGACCAGCTGTAGGCCTTGCGCATGATACCAATCAGGAGGATTCTCTACTTAACCCCTAAAAACCTAATCCATTATTCCTCAAGAAACACTCCAAACCTACCACTACCAAAAAGTGGCAAGAACATTTAATTTTGAAGTAAAATTTTGGTCATTTAACCTTAGGATCTCAAACTAGATATTTGTATAAAGTCACCATATTTTTAAGGCTATAATCCACCGCACGGATTGAGAGATTATCGTGTTTGAAATTTTAAAAATGGCTCATTCTTTTCCCTGCATTAAGTGGATCAACAGGCTTTAACATCACTTGGTATCAAATTTTTGCACTACATAAGGTCTAAATTTTCTTATAACTGTGTTTGATATGATGTTAGTTGCCTACACACCAATTTTTAGGCATAGAAAAGGAGTGTAGCATATTCAAAACACTTGTGCAAGAAGCGGAGGTTGAAATTTTTTGGAAAGTTTGTATTTCAGGAATTATTTTTTTGTGAACTCAATATACTTTAGAATGATAATCCAAACGATTGATAAGAAGGTTTTCACCACATGTTGTGGTCAAAAAATAAAAAGTGGAAAATTTGAAGATCTCTAGGTTTTATGTAGAAATAATGTTTTTTTTCCCCCTTCCCGAAATGTGTGAAAATGTTTGACATGAGTAAAAATGCTCTTTTTACACTAAAGACTAGAATTTTTTTTTAAAATCTTAAAATAAGGTATTATTCTTTATATGTACAAAAACTCTCAATGTCAATAGAAACTTTTAGCAAACCGCCTGAACTTCCCGGACTCCCCATATTGACCTTTAAATGGTGATAACTTTTGAATCATGAATCCAAAAACATTTATAAAAATATCCCCACGAAGCTCTGACAAGGGACAATCTAGTCTAAAATTTTCATAAGACAATGATTTTTTTCGAATTTTAGGTACCTGCCCAAAATCCAAAATGTACCCTGTGGGTACAATTGGGCTTTTAGGGGTTAACTCCTAAAGGACCGTCATAATTTTACACCAAAAACATTTCAAAGTCATTGAATTTAGTGTAATGAGTATGAAAGAAAACAAATCTTTTTATTTCCAATTTTTATGATAAGATCTCAACTAACCCCTAAAATTCCTTGACAATTTCACACCAAAACCTTTATCAAACTACCTCTCTAAGATGCACAATTGCAAGACTAATTGAAACAAAATTTTACTACTTTCAACCATAGGATCCTCAACTTAATTGCTACAAGGTGACACTCAAAAAAATTCATAAACTTTGACCATACGGATTGTAAGATACATGCATTTGAAAAGTGCAGTGTGGTTTTTCTTTCCGGCTTGAACAGGGTCAACATACTTTGACTCAAGATATTTGCATACTTTTCCAATACACATTGCATAAAATTTATGGATATATATTCTACCTTGTGTTAGGTCATTGCACACAAAAAAATCACAAGTAATGGAGGTCTTTGGATAAGGAAAGAAACTTGCAATGGCAAAGATATAGAAACTAGCCATTTTCTTAGGAAAGTAAGTTTATTCTCTAAGTAGAAAAATGTTTTAAAATCCGAATGGTGGATAGAAGTATCATGCATAATTCCATCAACAGAGAAAATATATTTCTTCATGAAAAATGAAACCTTAATTTCTATGCGTTTTCAAGTAAAAACGATGAAGGTTGCTAAGAACTTTCCTTCATTGCTACCCACCACCAAAAAATACACTATTCAGCTTTCTATTGGTACCATTCAAGCTCGACAGTAGTACTATTCAGCCCTACAATACCTTGCCCTCCTTGCCCGCCCTGACCGCCTTCCCCGTTTCAAACTTTGAACCTCAATAACTTTAGTTTTGTGTATTTGTTTCAAGAATTTGTTTTTCCACAAAGCTATTACTTAAACACATCTATGATATTTTTTTTGAAGATTCATGACCTAAATTGACACCGATGTAAGCTACTTAAAATCACTAGAAGCCACCTTGGAACTTTTTTTCATTTTGGGATTAATACTCATTAAATTTTATGTGGAAAAGCAATTTCTTTGGTACCTTGCCTAACAATGTATGCCAACGTGTGAAAATGTTTGTCTTCGATTCATATGTTATTATTCACTAAAGATAAAAATACTTTTCACTAAAGACATAATCTTTGTATGGTAGTTGTATCAAAGAGGCCAATAAGGATTATATGAACTCCAGATGGTTTTTACATCAGTTTAACCATTGAGGATATTCTTGATGTTTTGGACTCTTGACACTAAAATTTGGTCAAAAAGCTAATAAAAAAGTTGATTGAGAATTTGTAAAATGGTGAGGAAAAAATTAGTTTCTCACAATTGATTATGATCTACATAATTTATTTTTTCACACATAAAAAGAAATGATGTTATTGGTAGGACAAAGACGTTGAAGGCTTCAAAATACATTGTAACATATTCTGGTTCTATTTTTATGTAAATGTTGTACTTGTATATGAAATCTATATATTTCCCATATTGTTTTTGTATACAAAGTACTCTATTTAGTATTTATATCGTTTTTATATATGAAATACTTTAAATGCATATCATATCAAGTTTAACTTATACAAATACTATATAACATTTTTATGTACACTATATCGTATTTTAGTATATATATTTACAATATAAATTTTTTTCCATATAAAATATGTATAAGATTTTAGATATATCACAATCATATCAATTTTATATAAAATTTGTATCAAAAGTCAAAACATATAAATTTCATATTGCAATTTTATGATATGAATTCGAGGGGTATCAAGATGATATCGTTTGCAGTTAGATTTTATACACGTTGTGTATGATTATCACATGCAAGTTGTATATGGTTTTTCTCATATAAAGAATATATATTTTTTACATTATAGCGAGGGTCTGGAATTTTCCTGATGTAAAGATCACATTTAGTGTATGTCACACTAATTGATTTATAAATGCTTTAATCTTTTACTCTTCGTGAATATTTTACTGACTATGTCTACAATGATGTGCCTCTTTGAGTAGTATAGATATTTGTGCTCTTAGTAAAAACATTCATCAAAAGTAATAAGTTATAGCATATATATATATATATCAATTAGTGTGACATACATTAAATGTGATATTTAGTGTAGTGGAACTCCTATCGTAACCGATGGGCCAAGGGCAATCTCAAGTTAAACAAATGTATGTAGATGGAGACTTTAAATTTTTGATTGGGAATTGCTTGCAATGTATTGAGAAGAGGAGCCCAATCCTCTCTGTAGTCAAAGGAATTTGTGGTATCAATGCAATGTACCCCGCATGATTGCTTGTAAAGACTTATGCCTGAAACACTTGTGCCGAGCACCAACGTACAATTAATTTGGTACCATTATATAATCTATTTGATGGATAGAGATTACGAGAAGCATCATGGGTGTATTTATTATTTACTATATATCCAATATTTACTTTAGATACTCCATATTTACTTCATATCCCTGTAGTTTCATCCAAATAAATTCAATATGTAGAAATCATTACTTTTGAATTGTATGTGTTGTACTTATTTTTTTATATTTGGTGCTAAGAGTATTTTAAAAGTGAACAAATTTTTTATCATATCCAAATTCTAATGAAAGGGCACATTCAAAGGATTCCTCCAAAGGCACATATGGAGGATTCTTTCAAAGGGCACATCCAAAGAACAAAGTGATTCCTCCAAAAGGCTTTGTCATCCGGAAATGTGCGAAGAACCGGCGGATGAAAATTGTTTGTTGCGGAACTATCAGATGTTCCGGACATACATGACAAACTATTTTCTATTATATATAGATTTGTTGTATAATATGCTTTTGTAAAGGGAGTTGATTGTTATAGCAAAAGTAGAAAAAAAATCTTTTTAATTATAATTGAAGGATTCTATTGATAATATTAGAATATTAAAATTGTGTGTATGAATTGGAATATTATGGAGACATAAATAGTTCTTTTGTGCCTTAATATTATAGAATCAGTTGATTTTTTATGGAATGAAATTTGCCATTATACAAAGTTATAATTCTTCATAGTCACAATAAATTTGATGTAAGATGTTTATTCATTAAACTATAAGTTTAGTAAAAATGTTTTAACACATTCAAAAAATTCTTGTAACAACTTGCTCTTGAAAAAAGGAAATGAAATCTACTTGTTGGTAGTCTCAGTTTCTTATAGTTTCTCTACTTCCAAACTAAAAACATAAAGATTATTTTTCATTTTTCATTTTTCATTTAACCCCTAAATTTCCAAGAGTTCCCTTGAGGGACTTTTGAAGGTTTGGGCAGGTTCCTATGGTGTCAATTTATAATGTTCTTCTTAGAAATTTTCATTGAAGATGGACAATACTAAAACCTATGTGGGAGTACAAATATTCCTTGGTCCAACATTCAATGAAAAAGTTATGCCATCTTACAAAAAAACTCGTTGAGAGTGGGCACGTTGGGCAACTCCAAAACTCTCGCTAGGAAACTCTATTAAATGTATGATTTTTTGTACTAGCAAGTATTGAGACTTAGGGAAATACTTTTGATATTGGAAAAAAAAATCCTTGTCTTTAATTGAAACTAGCATATCAATCCAAGTCAAACATTTTAAAACATTCTCTCACATTGACGGGCAAGGTAGCAAAAAAAACTTTCTCTTCTCCACATAAAACTTAGAGATATTCATATTTATTAATATTTTATTAATTCCATAACAACATGTGATGTAACCTTCTTAGTGACCATTCAGATTATCATCTTTAAACATATTAATCCTTTAAGGGCAAGCGACCATTTTTGGGTCGTTTTGGCACAATTCTCGATGGCAAACACTACATGCCACATCCATGAAAGACTTAAATTATGATAAAGAGGTGGAGGAAGATGGGCATCTATTGAGACCAACACCATGAAAATCGATGCAAGCATCAGCAAGCTACAATGATTTCTGTGAAGTGGGGTTGCGATGAAATATACCTTGTGTGTAGATGTTGTTCTGCATGATCTAGAACACTTGTGCATTCTTGCAGGCTACAGGAGCTCATTAGCCTTTTAGGTTAAGTTCACAAACAAATCAAATGTGAATTGGGAATTTTTGAACTTCTAGTCCTTGCAAAATTGTTTTGAATATGCTACACCACTTCTCTACCTCTAAAATCTTGTGTACAAGGTACTAATATCATGTTTAAGATGATGGTAATGAATTTAGACCTTATGTAGTGAAAAAATTTGACACCAAATGAAGTCAAGGTTTGTTTATCCATTTAACACATGGAAGAAAATAAACCGTTTTTTCTACTTCGAACAATATAGTCTTTGAGTATGTGCGGTCAAAGTTTATGAAATTTTGTAAGTATGTTACTTAATATGAGTCTTTATTGAGATCCTATGGTTTAAAATAGAAATAAATGTTTTTGTTCCCTTTCTTTACTCATTGCACTAGGAATCATCAGTTTTGAAGTGCTTTTGGTGTGAAATTGTCATGAAAATTTAGGGATTATTTCACAAGGAACTAAAATTATCAAAATAATTTGTTTGTAGCTGTGGAAAGAAGAGAAGTTTTGTAGGGTGTTTGAAAGCTTTGCATCCACTTATAATGAAATCTTTGCTTTATAAGAAGGTTCCTAGTTTGTAGAATTCTAAAGAATGAGGTTGTGTTGATCTCTTGTTTACAAAATTTCAAAGTTAGTAGAGGAGCATAGCATAATCACCTATTTTTTGCCCTCAAGAGACAACCACTTTGCGTAGCATGACTATTTTCATTAAATATTCAATACATTGGAAAATATACATATTCTCACAAAGCCCTAATATTTTTCCTCCCTTTAGTAAAACTCTCCAAAAGTCATGCTAACAATTGGCATTGGAAGAACCTAGGCGAGTGTTCTAAAAGACCAAATTTGAGCATTTGGTCCTTTAGGAATCAACCCTTTTGTGTTCATAGAACTCTAGCCAAAACTTTAGAATTGATGTCAATTCTTTCTTATAAATTGGTGTTGATGAGAATATTTTTTTTAATCTTAGTGTCTAACCTTATAAATTTGGACATAACCCATGGCCTAAAAATTGAAGAAAATTTGCACAACATCCAATGGTTGATTCAAATGATTACAATGTCTAAAATCAACAAATGAATCAATATAACTTGTTTTTAGCAAATGAATTATATAACTTCTATTGCAAACCTACATTATGTTGTATGTTGTGACATAATTTGTTGCTATCTTCTATCTCCACAATGTAACCTTGCTTAGATATACCCAATATGTGTTCTTAAAAAAATAACCAAAAAAATCAAATTAATGAGTTTGTTCTATCTTCCATTAGTAGTTACAAATTCTATAGGACTTTCTATTTTTTTAAATAGTAAATTTTATGATTCAAGAAATTTGAATGAATTTGTAGTTTTAAGAATTTTTTAGGCATTTTTATAGGGTTTTCAAGTATATGTGTGGTTTTTCAAACTCTCTAATAGTATTTGAATCTTGCACATAGTAAACCTCGAGATGTTAGGAAGGGGAAGTGTTGTCCTTGGCATGTGGATGTGCTCGATGGTGCTTGTGAACGAGTTAATTTCACGTGTGGGTGCTTTCAATGTTCTATCAAAGAGTGATCTTGTGATGTGTGAACAAACTTCGGACAAAGGGCCGGTTTCGGGTTGCAAGAACAAGGTCGTGACCACCGCAACAATCACAAATGGGGCAAAGGTAATTTTCATGGACTAAATCTATGGATTGTATTGAAAAGTTGACTTTGCCACTGAAATAGGTTTGCATGTCATAAGTTGCAATTAATACAAAGAAGTGACAAGAAGGGTAATTTGGTTGAGGGTAAGTTATTACTTGGGATTGCAATTAAAACGATTCTATTATAGATAATTGTGTTAGTATGAATTTGAGCAAGATACACCTCATTGATTCATTATACTAATTGACTTACTCACTCTTCAATAAGAAAATTTTGGTGGTCTCTACACTCAAGTTAGAGGTAGTTTTAGCTCCCTACAAGAATGAAGGAGAAAATATTGTATCATGAATTTTAGCTGTCTTCTTTCACTTTGTGTTGATCTTGAAAGTTTATAGCTATTTAGGGCTGATCTTTATGATCTAAAAAGATAAAGAAGATCAAAATATGTGGTATCTTTTCAAACAACTTGAATGATGATGATCGTACTCCAGGAACCAGCCGGATATTTTCACTTCACACAATGGGATGTAAAGGCGGCAAATGATACAAAGCTCCAAATGAAATTTGGCTTGCATGTGTATCTTCTAAAAGGGGTTGTTGCAAATTACTATCCTCTTGAGGCAGAGCGGTTATACAACCATCAACCATGGGAACAAATTGTCTACACTAAGCATGGAGATTGTCAAGATGATATGCGACAAAATGATGTCACATGCGCTTGGTAAATGATATTTTCTACAATTCTTGGATTGAGTTCCTTGATTGGATTAGATATGAGTTATTGCAAATATTATCATTACTTCTTGTGTACATGTTTTCTTCAAGCTTTGTTGCCGAATTGTTTTTAATATAATCTCATGTTGTTACGGGGAAGATGTTTTCTTCAAGCTTTGTTGCATTGTTTTTAATATAATCTCATCTTGTTATGGGGTGTAATGTTTTCAAGGTCATATTTTCAAGGTCAACGGCAAAAGGATAGTCAGGTACCTTGTTATTTGTTATATCATCTTCATTCTACATACTGTTTGTATTTATGTTTACACCATGATGATGTGTTTTTTTATTATTATTCATATTGGTATGTGTTACAAATCAAATATCTTAATAACATAATAGTTGAATAGTGTATCAGATATTGTGAAACTAAATATTAAGTAACAATTTCCAAATTTGATTGTGGCTATTTTCTTATTAGAGAAAATGAAATGTGATTTGAATTATAAGTGGAGTGCCATGGAATAAGAGGAGGAAATTCTAGAAAATATTATACTCGTAGATTAATGTGCACGCACTTTCTATATGAATTGTGGGTGAAAAATTTTATGTTCAAATAAACATGGATTTTTTTAGCAATTTTTTTCTTTGGTGATAATGAATATTTTGCAATGATATATTTGATCCACCATAATATAATTTTGTTTCATTTTGTTTCAAATGATCCTTTTGAAGCCTAAACATGAACTACGACAAATGTTTTGAAATCTCAATACATATTACAACAGAACACGGATTTTAGATTGTCCAATAAGATAAGAAGGAATAGTGATCTCTTATCCTAGAGCTAGAAAATTTAGAATTTGGAATTTTTTGTATGTTAGATAAGATTCCACTCTTATGATTTATTTTAATGTATTTTTAAAATTTGGTGTTATAAATATGTAAGATTGAATCAAATATGTAAGATTGTTATAAATATGTAAGATTGAAAGGATATACCTACATCTTTAACCAAATATCAAGAGAAAAATGTTATACATGTTATTCTACATTGAACAATTTTTTCCACTTGTCATACATTATTTTCCTAGTCTTACTGTTTACACTATATTGCCCTCAACATTTAGAATGCAAGAAGCTTATGTAATCATCTAGATTGTCAAAGAGAAATACTTTTTGGAGAGAGATTATGTAACTTCAGGAAAAATTAAAACTTTGATGACTTTGATGACTATGCAAAATTATTGTACTTTCAACCACTTTCTCATACATAGAAATCAAAGGATCTAAAATCTTTTGATTTATTAATGTACTTTAAGAAAAAAAAAGATAGTAAAAAGTCAAAGAATTTTATGAAGAAGTATCATAATTTGTAAAAACTTGTGATAAACATTTTATTTTATTTAACTAATAAAAACATATATTTTTTTTTTAATAGAATATCTTTTAATGTGATATTTTTAATTCTATAGTCATTACAGCATCTAGAATTTGAAAGAAAATGAATCAAAATGTTTAGAGTCATGTGGCAGGGATTTTGTTGTTCATGTGGATCTACATCTCTAAGTAAACACAAGGGGATATATTCCGCTTACCGTAGAGGAGGAGATGGAATGCATTGTAAGTTAACTTCTAATTCCAATATCTCAACAATTAATATAAAAAATGAAACCCTAAAAAATAAACACATATTCATAATATGCAATTTATTATCATCAAAACATATTTTTAATGATAGATTGATCATTCATTATGATGTGCTACCAACTTCATCAATATCAATAATGTGGATTTTATGCATGAAGTGTTTTAAATATTGATTTTGAACACAATAAAATTTTGTTACAAATCTTAATCCATATTAAACATGTATATATGATCAAATACAACTTCAATGCAAATTATTGGTATGAAAGACATCAATTTTTTTGTATATTTATCATTACCTAGGCATCCAAATTAAATGTGCCCCTAATGATTGCACATGCAAAAATTCACTTGGAAAAACAAAATCTACTATTAGAGGTTAAATGAAAAATTTCGTTTTATGTTATTTAATATAAATAACATAAACAGTAACCAATCAATTTTTATATCATATATTAGTAAAATTGCATTCATTGTGATTTTTGGCTTACCTCAATATTTCCGCTATTATATCAAAAAAATATGGTTCAAAATAAAATTTTCCAGATTTATTATGTGTTGCTGTAGAATTTTGAATTTATTAAAAAAAAATCTATGATTTTGAAGTATATAACCAAACCCTAAATCTGGTCACTAATTAATGATTTTTACTCCAAAACGATTGTAATATTCTTTCAATATATTCACTTATTTTTTTTCATTTGTTCATGTCATAAATGTCATATCTTGTACCTTTTTAAGTTACACATCTTTAACAATGATATACCTCATATGATTACATTTATAAACATTTCAAATAAAATTACTTAAAATTATCAACCTTAATATGGATTTGGATAGCTTGTGCTTTTAGGCACACTTGATTCATTAATGTAGTTTATATATTTTACATCATACTATTTGAATGGAGGTTTTTAACTTTTAAGAAACTTTTCAATGGTGGCTCTTATGGAAAATCCAAATCATTAATCCTATACATTTTTTAATCTAAAAAACATATTTATTGACATAGTTGACCAAAACCTTAAAGATCTTATCTCTAAAGGCCCAATTTTAGCATTCTTATAGCTTTAGCTATGTTCTAAATTTTTTAATCATAGATTACTTTGATACTCAACAAATCTTCCACCATGGGTCAATATCTTATGACACCAAGTCCCCAAACATTTTTGTTACAAGGGATTTTTAATGATACCTCATGTGCCCCAAGGTAATTCATGATATGGAAACTCTCAATAATATCACAAAAAAAACAAAAAACAAATTGATAGTCACTTAATAAAAATAAATTATTTCATTGGTGGAAATCTTATTTTTTGCAATCCATTACAATAGGCTCTTTCCATCCACAAGAAGCTATTCTGCAAAAATTAAAATCTTATGAACATGTGATTATAAATGGGGGTTGTTTGTGGCCATTTGCAAGTATGTTTTGGACAATTTATTCTAGCCAAAGGTTATTTGTGACCATAATTGTAAAAGGGAGATTTTGCACTTCCGATTCATTTAAAACTTCTCCAACTTACTTTCTAGTCCCAGACGTCGTGACCACACTTGCAAGAACACTTAGACCATGTCCGAGACCTTAGGATATTTGGATTCTTAAGTTGGAAATGAGTCCTTAGGTAGACCAGATGGTCCTAATTAGGTCTACGGTGCTTAGGTCTTGCTCCACACTATCCTCAAACCTAAACCCTAAATATGCTCAAAAGTTCTAGAGTTGTGTAAATTGGCTAGATCAGGTTAGATGTAACAATTATTAGTACCGATCTACACTACCCAATTCCAAATTTTCAATGAAAATCCAAGAAACACCTAGATCTCACTTGCTTTGGGGCAGCAGATGCTCAATACCCACATTAGGGTTGCACATAAGAAGTTACTTGGTCAAAACTTGCACAATCCAACCTAAACCGCCCAGTATGGTCTCAAATCCGCACTAACACACTACTCCCTGCCTTAGAACACTCCATATACCTCTAATCCTTCACGACGTGCAACAAAGAGAGAGAGAGAGAGAGAGAGAGAGAGAGAGAGCAGTCATTTACACTTCAATACATAATGGTTTCAAAACAACTGCCAACTAGTCGAATTCAGATATCTATCATATTAGTTTCAGATATACAACATTATCCAAACTTTTGTATTGCATTGTTGCAAGTACACAAAGTTAACAATATTCACATTGTGCAAAATAATTTAGTTGCAAGTAATGATTGAAGCACCAACATATATCATCATCTACGCACATATTCTTCCTTGAACCGTCCATTGTATGCAAAAAGAAAAAAACAAAATGCATACTACAATGTCACCCATAGTTTAGAAATACTTGCAGTTGTATTTGCATTGAAGTTTCAAACCTAACGGTCAAGCCTCACATGTGTCCATGCAAAGATCAAACAATCACTCAAATTGTTAGTCTACGTACAACAAGTGTCTAAGCCATGACGAGGTGTTATTCATGTCACAAATTTGAAGTTAGGTTACACACATACAAAAAACATGTACAATATTCATATCATAATAAACAGTGCATGTCACACAAAGTTGTAGTCGAGTGAAATATTAATTCACATATTAATTCACACTGCAATTCTACCACACTCTCAATTGTAACATGAATAAAACACACAAGCAATAGTAAAAACCTGTGAACTTTTTGCCATGATCTGACAACTTCGTCACACAACGCAATACGCATACTACAAGTCTAGATAAAACCACAACTTGTGTGCCTCCTCAATATACTAGGTGGACGTCTCCAAAACCATAAGTGTATAACTAAGAAGTATAAACGCCACATGGTGCCTCGCACTTTAGCTTTTTAGGTGTCACGGGACGTGGCGTCGAGGGCCTCTCCACATCGTAGTGTGTTAGACTAGATTAGTTTGTTACTTATCTATTGGGTTTGGGACGTACGGTAGTGCACCACATTCATCTGTGGATGATTTTCATGCATGTAGGATTGTGTGTGTGTCCGTGTAGCGTCGCACACGTCCTTGACTTGATGTCTTTGTCAAGTCAAGCTTTGTGAGTGAGTTAGAGAATGTTTAGTGATTATCTTTGCTTGTAAGTGATTCTTTATCATTAGTAAAGGCTCGGCATTCTCTTATGCTACTTGTACTCGTTGATTCTCCCTTTGTGGTGTGCGAGACTCTTGACTACCCTAGTGATTTACTAGTTATTAACTTATTCATTCACTTGACAAATACCCTCCATTTCCTCCCACTAGATTTCTTATTTTTGAATTAGAAATTGTGAGAAAAAACTGTAAGTATTTAAAACAATGTTGTAGAACACGATTGAACTTTGAAGGATGGCAATGCAACAAACGGCGCTTCAATTCGATATTTTTTTAAGAAGTTGTAGACGGTGAAAGTTTGGAGTGAAGAAGGACAGCTCCTGGACCTGCTATCGATAATTTCATCCACTGCAAGAAATTTCATCCATTGCGCAATTTTTCATCCACTACTTGATTTTTCCTTTTGCGGCCACATTTTTCATCCACTGTGGATGAAATTGTAATGTGGGGCAAATTCATTTAATTGTGAGTAAATATCTTTCAAAATAATTTCTATTTTTGGACTTTGACTTTGAATTTGAGCTTTCTAGAGGGATTTCTATCTAGATTGAATGAGAAACTTTTGATTAAAAAGTTTTTCAAAAACCACATTTTTGTGGGTGTATAATTTTTTTTTTAAAAATAAAATTAATCTAATCTTTGAAGTTTATTTGTGGATGCAATTTAGCTTGGATTTGAGCAAAATTTGTGCTCACTTCATGTGAAATTTGCCAAGGAATCCATTAGAATCAATGGATTGGCATTTCAAGTCAATCTTCAGCCTTAAAAGATGATTTTGAAGGGCTGATTTGTGTTACTAAACACCAACTTCCAAATTCTCCATGGAACTTCAAGTTTTGAGACAAGTGTCGACGTGAGAAGAGAAGGTGTGGACGCACGAAGAGAAGTGCCAAATTGTAGGCTCGGATTGCGCACGATTGCTCATGGCGGCGACGGATCGCGCCACGCCTCCACTGATGATTGTGGTAGAAAGGTTCTGCCCTTGGAGCGGCTTCATTTGAGCCCTGACGCGCTTGGTTGGTGAAACCCTCGTTTTGTTGCTGAGGAGCCACGGCGGGATTGCGTCTTGTGGCGGCGGTGTAGAGAGGCTACCACTCTTTGGAGAACGAAATTCGTAGCGTGTGCAGGCTGTTGGGTTACTCGAGAGGCTTGGTGGCGACAGCCGGGGGCGGTGACGGTTGCTTTGTTTTTTTTCTTGTCGCAACTCCACTTGAGCTCGCAAACGCGATCTTACAACCTCACAGTACCAGCTGCCCCTGTCGTGATTACCAACAGAGAGTGTTCCTCGCGCTCTCCTGCGTGTTGTTTTTGGCTTCCTCTTCTGTGTTTGGTAGCTTTTGGTGAGGGGAAGTGAGGGTTTTGCTCCGTACGTGGGAGGAACCGTGAGCACAGTTGCACTGGCGGGAAAACTCCGACCAAGAGCAGTGGGGGAGCTGCAACTGAACGAGGTGGTCAAGACATGTTGGACAAGGTACTTATTCTTCTTGACGGAAGTGGAGAAGCATGTGGCCGAGGCGGACATTGTATTTGTGTTCGTGAACACGTCCACAAAAACGCGCGACTGGGCGCCGGGAAGGCGACGGATCTGACCTCCTTGAAGAGTGCGGCGCGCATGATTGCGGACGTGTAGAAGAGCGACAAGGTTGTGGTAGAGAAGTTGACGGTGTCGTGTTGTAAATAATTACACTATGTAAAAAAATAATATAGATGCAAAAAGTATGGTTGTAGAGTGACCTATAGTTAAACTCAATGTGGGAACAATTGGAGCTTGTTAGCCTAGCTTGAATGTATTGCATCTGTCTCTCTAGCTCAGGGATAGGTAGGTGGCCAGTTGGCTACTTCATTTTCTGCTCTCACTAGCAAATGCCAAGCCACAGCCGCCCGAGCAGTCCAACGAGTTCAATGAGACTCGAACGCGGAATCAGTGGGCCGATAACAAACGGGCTCTAACAGCCAACCAAGTCTGCAACTTGGCGATTATCATTGAGCCCACAATAATTTTATACTGCTATAGATAGACCGTTTATTTCTTAATCTGTCTTTACTATTAATCATCTTTTAGATGGAAAGACATCTATGGCTACTTAATTTTGCTTAACCGAATATTAATAAAGTAATGCCATTGAGTTAATGTTAGAGAAGGCAATCTTCGTGATGAAGTTATTGAAAAATATATAAAAGGTAGATGATTGTTGTGCCTTATGCATCACTTCAGGTCATTATTAGTTTGGATTGTATCTTTTTAGTTTCAATAGTTTGATAGTATGGCTTCACAAGACCCTGATGATTGGGAGTTCTCTTAAGCTCATTTACCGGATGATCTAATTCAACTTTCTCAACCATCAACATTACGGCGGTGTGTGCGAGAGGAAGCAGGGCCTTCTGAGCGTCGTGTTCAACCACGTACCAATTTTGATCCTCAACAACTTCTATTGACAAGTTTCATAAGTTTGCAACTAGATGCAAGAACTTTAGTAATCGTCTTGGAGGTTGAAGTTGTGTTTATCGAAGGCCATCAAGTGGTGTTTGAAGGGTGTTTTCAAAAAACTAATGAAGGTCAAATAGTGACCCGCTTGTCCAATGACTTTGGTCACCATCTTTGGCTTTAAGGCCCGCTCAAACACTTGGATGGTAAAAGGTAGGCAAGTTATATTGCTGCTATTCTTCGTGAAATTCTTGAATTTTTACATCTTTAAACCATCTAGAGGCTGAAATTGAGACCATTAATTGTTACTTTTCTTCATATATTTGTACTTATTTGTTGTTGTTGAAGAAACTTGGTCTTTAGATTGATGACCAGGTAGTTAGAGTTTTAAAATGCAAAGGATAGAAGGGCTAGAGGGATGATAAGAGTTGATAATGGGGAGAATTTGAGCAACCAATGGGTTTTAAGATGCCCATGTGGCCTTTGCATGGACTGAGGTCGGTTGTGATTGGCTCCTTCCCCCTTTTTGGGGGTTGGGTTCTTCCTTATCAAAAAGGGGCTGGACTACAGGGGTTCTCTCTGGTCGTGTTTATTCTAGATGATTTTGAATTTTTAGTATGTGGTAGCCCTTGTTGTTAGTTCTCTATGAAGCTTTTTTCTCGGTCTTAAAACTAAAAGTATGAATAAACGGCTTCTTGTTGAATACAGGGGGATCTATTGCCCCATGTTTTCATGAGCAGTAGGTTTGAAGGCTTGTAGTAAGCTGTACAAAGTATCTCTAAATGACATCTTTGGTGAGTGTTTGTACTCTGTAAATAATTTTTAAATAGCTATTTTATGCTCTATTTAAAGCTTTAATAAAGTCATAGCACTAGTTTGAAAGAAGATGGTTCAGTTGACTTGAGTTTTTATAAGAAGTAACTTTGATTGCACATAGCGGCTGGCCAAATGAGTTTTTGAACATGAAATGAGGTGTGCATGTGGTGTGTTGTAGTGGCTTTTCAAGTAGTCATATCACGTCTCATTCCAAGTTTGTATGAAACCATAGTGATGTTTTAAATTAGAAGGTTAATTAAAAGTTTAAAAGAGAGTTTGGATTCGGTTTATACTTAATGAGAGGTTAGAAAAATGATTTCAAAGGAAGTAAGGGTATATAGGAGAAGGGTATGAAGTGGTTAGGATATGTAAGGATAAGGGTATGTGGGATTGAGGGTAATTAGGGAATTAGTTATCTTAATCAAGATTATTTGTGTTAAGTAAGATTAATTATTCTAATTGTAATTAATTAGCTTAACTAAGATTAAGTGGATTAATCATATTAGTTAGATATAATTATCTTAACTATTAATTAATTACTATTAAGTAAAATTAGTTAATTTAATCAGATTTTAATTTTAGCTTGATCTAGATTATGGATAATTAATGTTTTGAATTAAATTTTTGAGAGACAAGTTCTACAAGACATCTACATCATGTCTTATTATATGTATATTGAATTTTATTATACAAGTTGAAGATTGGAGGCCTTTCTCATATGCTAGAAGAGGACTTATGAGTTTATATGGACTTCTATACAAAATCATATGTTCCATATTCTCTCTTTCTCTCTCTAAACTAGGTGCAGCCAAGAACCCTACATTTTTCTAATGCAAATACTCTCTACACGACAACGGTGTCGGTGAAAACGGCAGAGGTAAAGGGAAAGAGAGGAATGCAGCATCCGCAGTAGGGTGTGCGAGCCAGCAACAACAATAGCAGGAGACCAGGCACTGGTAGCGAGTTAGACCGAGCCTTCCCCCTTTTCTTTGAAACTCATCTTGGTAGGGACTTACATATTGAGCATCAACAAGTTTTGAAAAGCTGTCAAGATTGGTGATAAAATTATTAGCACAAAAAAATACAATGAGGCAGTTGATGTCCAAAAGCACAATCCCTAAACTCATACCCAGCCCATATCATGTTGTGCCTTGGAGAACTAGCAGTCCATCGACCATCCGTCTTGATCATTGCGTAGTGCAATTCATTTCCATGTGGAAATATATTCATTCGCCGCAAAGAGGTGCACATTGTTTGAGGACGGATATAGATGTGTTTCCTGAAATCTTCAACACAAGAAGTTGATGTCTAGAGAAGAACCTACTTTTATTGATGGTGTTAAGCACATCTATGTTGACCATGCTTCGTCATAGATAATATTAATCTAGTGACCATTACCAACCATGTTTGGTCTCTGTAGACTGCAGTCCAACTACCAGTATAATTCTACGAGGATGTACTTTCATTGTACAATATGTACATTTGGTACAAGTATGTGCAAGTACATACAAGTACGTACAAGTATGTACATACTTGTAGACATATGTACAAGTATACACAAGTATATGTAGGATTTTAGTACACACGCTAAGTTTACTAAAAATCAAGCAGTTTCAAAGAATATCATTTTGATTATCGCCATGTATATAGCTTGGAGTTGCCATAGAAGAGCTTAAACAAGTAAATATACTCTTATTGCAACCGTCCATCTTACAAATTGCTAGGTTTTTAGTTGTAGAAATATTAGAGTTGTATGGTGTTATTATCCACTTTGCTATATCAGTAGGTTCATTTTATAATCGTATTGTTTTATAAGAAAGAAAGAGAAAGAGAAAGAGAGAGAAAGAGAGCGTTGCATTTTACCAGCCACTCCTTTTTAGGGCAATTCTTTCTCACAATTGGGCAATATGAAGTTCCACCATACATAGTACGGCAATTGAGACACAATATCAAGTGTCACTATAGCAGTAAAAAAAACAACTACCAACATGACTAAGTACTGAAGCGGAGACTTAGAAAAGCACCAGGAAAGAATTTGCAAGAATGTAGAGATGAGGGTATAATTAAACCCAAATCTAAAGATGCGTCGCCTCACCTGCGCCATGAAAATCAACAAACAAGTAGTTTGTTAGTAATCGCACACAAGGTGTTGGCAGCATGGCAACATCTTATTATCAAAACCATAAATTCAGATCTAAAGTAGCAACATTGCATCACAACATCATGTAATATCAAGAAAATTCTCTATAGAGAGGACCAAAACGAGTATAATATCAGAAGTACAAGCACCTAGAAAAGAACAAGCCAGGAAGTACCGCAGCAGCAGGTCTAGTGGCACAAGCACAATATGCACGCGAAGTCCTATGAAAAGTAAAGTTTGCGACAAACAGGGACCGGGGACCCGTTCAAGAGGAACATAGCTAATCCTACTGAAAGGATGACTTAATGGGCATAAGAGCTTGACTGAGTCCACGTGTAGGATGGTGTATGTGTCTAGTAGCGCCGGTAGTGGACACTAAGATATCGAGTAGTAGTGCACTCTACAATTTGGTTATTACAACGGATCATGTGTTGTAATGAGTGACTAGTACATGTGTGTATACAAATAGTGGGGGAGTGGCTTGTACGTATACAAGTTGTGTTGTATGGTGATGTACCTTATAGGAAATAAGTGGTCACTTATGTAGATTTCGTCACAATATCACATGCTATCAACAAATGTACCTCACGGTAGATTTATGAGTAGATTTGATGATGATATTGTTTTCATGTAGAGGAAAGAGTTTTGTGCAAAGCATGGAATCGCTGCACTAAAGAAGAGAGAGAGAGGAGAGAGAGAGAAAGGTCAAAGGACAAAGCTTCTCATCATCTCCAAATCCTAATTCAACCCCTTGATGGATGAAAACCAGATGTGTTGGACTTCATAAGTCAATCAGTTTCATCCATTTGGACAATTTTCATCCGCTAAGTCTTTATTCAATAAAAGATTCACTATTCTATCCCTATTTTTACCAGAACTACTAATTTTATGGTTAACAATCATTTGCAAATTTTTTATTCTACTGGCATAAATGATCCAAAAGACAAGGACTTGCATTAATTTTTGAAACAAATTAATGGCATTTATTTTGTAAAATTAAAAAATTAAAAGACTTAAGTTTGAAATCACTTTAAATTTTAAAAGTGTATTCATCTAAACCATATATTGCCTATAAGATATCTTATCGATATTCTAAAATAGCTAATATATTATGCCACCATCCACTACAAAATTTAAAGTTCATTGTAGCTTAATAATTCATCAATTTTTGTTGTAAATTTTATTTTTTTCTCAAATTTCAGCATATAATTATAAAATATCATGAGAATATATATATATATATATATATATATATATATATATATATACAATTTTTAAAAATCTCACCGTCTAATCTTGATATTCTAAATATCAATTGAGATATAGTTATAAGAAACTATCAAAAAATAATTTTGATGCTTTAATTATGAATTAATAATTGGAAATGTTTCTAAAAATTGAATTCTATTGTAATTCATTGTGATTACACATGAAATGAGTTTGTACATATTATTTATAATTTAGTGATATATCAATATATCTCATAATAATCCTGAAACAAAAAATTGTTATCCTCTTATTTATTTATTTATTTATTATTTTACCTTGAAGAAACTGATAGGTGACCGATATTTCACGAGCGGTCACGTTGATTCTGCATCTTGTTTACGATGGCATCATGATTGGTGCGTTGAATTCTTTACCTAATTGAACATGAAATTTGTATATGTAAGTGTACTCATTATGTTTTAATAATATTACAGTTGTTTAAAATCAGCTAAAATTTGAAAAATATAACTTTGTTTTTTCAGTTGGATAATTGTATTAATTTTGAATACTCAATGGAGAATGTCCAAAAAATTGGAATATCCAAGATGTTTGTTTAAGTGAAATCCATGTAATGCTAAAGTGATATATGTGTAATACCTAGCTAATACCCATTGTGCCAAGTTCACCTTTGAAGGAAAAATAATTAGTTTGGCACCTAGATGTCGTAACTCGTCCGCACATATGGTATACCAACATCTAATATTTACCAAGAACACTATATTCCTAAAAAGTACATGTAGGCATCTTTTGCATATTAGTTTGATATATGGAATCTTCTTGATATATCACAACTTTTTTAATATTTTTGCTTTAAACATTCAATGCATATTAACAAGAAAATTGGACATTATTGCATTAAACATTCAATACCTGCATTTGCAACAAACATTCCATTAAGATAGGATGATGGGACACATATTAAAAACCATGTACCACTTTAATAGGGCATGAAATAATAGGGGAGGTCTAGCTCATCCCCTAAAGGACCATGACTATATTTCATGAGAATCACCTCCAAACTAGTCATTTTAGTGCAAAGAATGGAAATGAAAATAAAATTCTCATTTCTATCTCCAATTGTAAGATCTTAATTTATACTAATAAAATCACATGCTCGCAAATTTTCATGATCTTTGACCATATGGTGTAAATCCTTATAGATTTTGAAGTGAAGAAAAAAGTTTTTCATTGACCATGTGTTTAAACAATTAGCAAACTTTGATTGCACTTGGTGGATTATTTTGCATCACAAAATTTCTAAATCTTATGCCATCACAATCTACATCATGTTTGTTCCTCACAAGCCAAATTTTTGAAGGTGTTGGAAAAGTGAAAAAAAAATCAAAAAAATAAAGTAACAAAGAGGTTAAATATCACCAAACCGCATTTTGATTTTTAATCATTTCATTCTTGTGTAAACTGAAAATACAAACAACTAAAACATAAGTTCATGCTTCTTTTTGAAGAAATATAAATGAAATGAAGAAAAAGTAAAGTACTCTAATGGGGAAATGAAACTTGATTTGTGCACATTGCCCAAAAAAGGTGAGAATTTTTTTTCACATAATGAAAGCTTTTTTTTGGCAATTTTAAACCAAAAATCTTACTTGTTTCTTTATCTAATGAGAGGTTGTAGAAAAAAGTTCATATTCAATAGAAGGTTGTAGCAAATGTTTATAAAGTTGTTCAAAGTGCCCACCTTTGGCAATGATTTAAAAGATGGCATAACTTTTTTGTGTAGGTCCAATGGGAACAAAAACTATATTCCCACATAGCTCTTTTCTTCTTGCATCTTTGAACAAAATTTCAAGTATTAGAAAAACGAATTGCAATCATGGAAACATGTTGGAGTTCTGCAAAAGCCCACTAGGGGTTAAAGTTTCACAACTATGGTCTTTTTAAAAGCTTTCATCATGTGAAAAAAAATTCTATTGGTTTTGGAAAAGCCCACCCAGGGGTTAAAGTTTCACAAATATGGTCTTTATATCAAATAACAATATAGAGAAAAGTTTGGTATGAGATGATGGAGTATCGTAATAAAACTTTGTGTGACTATATGAAAAATATTATTTATAAGTGTGGTGTACCTCACTTAGGTCCATACACATGTCTTCTAATGAAAAAAATTAATTACAATTTAAGAGTTAGATAAGAGTTCTTGTTTCTAATTTTGGAATTTTATGCTTAATAATAATAAATTATAATAAATAGAAGAAATAAAACTTATAGTGTTTATTTTGAACATGTTTATATTTGACTCTTTGTGATTTAATTTTATAATTATGAAAAAAATCCACCATTTATTTTGATGATATACTTTGAAAAAAACTTAGTATATATTTGATACTTCATCACCTAAAATAAATTTGGTTTGGAATCTAATATTGAAATAATATTTTTGAATAATTTTTTCAAAACTTGTCAAAACCGTTGTTTTGTCTTCCTTGATGAAAAGAGATTTGAATTGAAGGTATCTCATATTTATTCATTTACAAAACTTCATTAGTAGAATATATACTTGAAGCTTGTAAAATATAATTTTTGAAATGTTTCCAACTTCTAAAATTATTTCAAAAATAACAATAGTTATTTCAAAAATAACACAAATTTTTTAAATATTTACATCCAATTACCTACTTACATTGTTACTTCAATAATCATTTCAAAAATAACAATAATTTTTGAAATTTTTGAAATATATTTACTTCAATATTATTTAAAGGAACAAGTAACAACTTGAGTAGGTATTTGATCATAAATATATGGGTTTCAAGCTTGACATTACTTTTCTAATTTGAACAATGGTCAATATCCCATGCTAGTTTTGATAACTGAATGATACTTCTATGTCAAAAAAAAATTGTTTTCCTATGTTACTATCATTGTAAGAAAAAGCAACACATCCATCTTAATAATCTTTTCAACAATAATGAATGTGCTTAAAGTTGATTTATATTCTAATTAGATTTCCGCTTTGATTCATGATAAAACAAGAGTAAAATCAAGTAAACATACAACCGCTATCATAAGTTGGATTTCAAAAGGAAATAATTTAAGAGACAATTCACACCATGGACCAAGAACCACAACCAAAGAAAATGGATTATCTTTATAGTAACACTTATAAAAATATTGATTTCAATGGTCTTGGCCCTTTAACAGGTGTAAAGTAAATTTGTCCCAATAAAATGATATTGCATTAAAAAGAAAGAACATTGAATGTATCGATACATACATATCATTTAAAATCTCTTGTTTTGGAAATTTGAGCACTTATATTTGCCAAAATTCAACTCCATGTACAAAAAAAATTTATGTATTTAACTTTTGATACATAGTTTTAAAATACATGATTAACACACGCACAAAAAAATTAATGATGATTTTCCAACTATAAAAAGTGGAAGACCTCATGAAAATAAAATAAAAACTTTCAGAGATTTTTTTTGCAGAATTCCAACCTCATATTTTCTCTCCCTTATTTCTTTCTCTAATGTACAATAGGGTGACATTCAAATTGGCCGTTTAGTAGTTCCAGGGATAGTGTCCTACACTGCTGCCAACTTTGACACCCTCCCCAAAGCTGAGAAATTGTTATTTTACCATGAAAATTTGGGGACAGCATCATCTTTATGTTGAAAACATGGATACCAAATTTCAAGTCCAGGAGACTTACACAAAAAAACTTATGCAAGATCTACCAACATGGGATAGTTGTGAGAATAGTGTCACAGCTGCCAACTTTGACACCCTCCTAAGAATTGAGGAAATTTTTTTTGCCCATGAAATTTTTGGAGCAAAAACATTTTTATGTTGTTTGCATGTGTGGAAAATTTCAAGTCCAAAAGACCCATACAAAAAATAATATTCTAAATCTACCAACATGTGTAGTTTTGAGAAACAAAGGGGAAAACCATTTTACTACTTCCAACTTTGACGCCCTCCTTAGGATTGAGTTTTTGTTGATACATAGTGAAATTTTTGGCACAAGATCATCTCTACGCTGGTAACATGTGAGATACATTTCAAAGCCAAAAGATGTACACAAAAAAGTTATTCCATATCTACCAACGTGTATGTCCTCCATTAGCGTCAATCACTGCTAGTAACCTAGAGGGCATAGAATGACATAGTTGAAGGAGCTTTGTACCATTGACTAACTTCCACTCTCTTTCGAGAACTACCTTCAACACATCTAAGCTTCTAGGGCATTGTTTGCCATGTTGTACAACATCTTTTAACATCCTCCAAACGTTCTCGATTGGATTGAGATCGGGAGAGTTTGCAGGCCAGTTGAGCTTTTCGAGAAGGTGGCTTTGTCTCCATTCTTCACATATTTTTCTCCTGCGGACGGGTGCCCCATCTTCCATAAGCACTCCTTGTGGAATTTGACCCATGAAATGAATTAATTTGGCATCGTAAACCACTTCTATAAAATCCTTAGCAGAACGTTGACCTTTAGGCATAAAGACAAGTTCTGACTTTTGTTCTCCGGCAAATGCGCCCCAAATCATTAAAGAAGTCCTCCCACTTTTAAAAGTAGGAGCTAGACAACTTGATGAATAACGCTCGTATGCACTTCTCCAAACATGAATTTGCCGAGAATTTTTCCAATTTCAAAAGTAGATTCATCTGTCCAAACAACACGCTCCCACTCTTTTGCACTCCATCCACGGTACTTCTGAGCAAAAGCTAATCGTTGAGACATGTGACGAGGTGTCAAAAAAGGTTTTTTGACTGCAATTCGACTAAAAATGCCATTTTTATGTAAGACCCTTTGAATAGTACGTCTACACACTTGAGTAGGACATGCATTGGTAATATCTGAGAGTGAAGAGCAACGATGAATTTTTGAGTAATGCACAATTCTACGAACATCTCTATCACTAAGCTTTTTAGCGTGACTTCCACCGCAAGGTTTGCGCTTGTAGGTTCCATCTTCTCTAAATGTTTTTACTAACCTTGTAACTGTTCTAATAGGAACTCCAATAGTAGCTGCAATTTGAACTCCTGTAAATCCTCCCTCACTCAAACCTATGATGCGAGCACGAATTTCATCTGAAATTTCCATCATAAACTTATAGAGTGCGTGATGCTAGCCACAGTAGTAGAGTAGGGGTTAGAGCAGAGCAAGGGGGAGAGAAGGGGGCCAAGGGGCTAGAGCAGAGCAAAGGGGGTTGTAGGATTGACACGTGACAATTGGCAGAGGAAGGAGAACAGGGCTGGAGCAGAGCAAGGGGGAGAGAAGGGAGCCAAGGCGTTGGAGCAGAGAGGAGAGAGAAGGGTCGCCAAAACACAAGCCCATATGCATACATGAAAAATCGTTTTGCTCTTAATCACTCATCATGTATGCCCAATGTGAATCAACACTCATGCATCCCACAATACAACACTCCCTATTTTGAGGATTGTCTCAACATTCAGTCTATCACAAATCACACACACCATTCCCTTTACATAGTGTTCAATAGATATTTAGAAGAAAAATTTTGTCATGTGTCTAATGCACACTTTATGGCCAAGTGGATTCTTCTGCATGGAACACCTCTTCACTTCTTCATTTAGATGTTATTGATCTTTTTGAGAAGCATTTATGTTTGGTGGCTTACTCACATGATTGAGTTCAATGAAAAAGCATGAGGTGTCAAAGATATTTTGACATTTTCAATATGACCTTCAAATTGTTTATCATAGTTACACATGTTGATAGATATGGAATAACTTTTTTTATGTGTGTCTTTTGGCTTTGAAATTTATCCCACATGTTACCAGCATAGAGATGATCTTGTGCCAAAAATTTCACTATGTATCAACAAAAACTCAATCCTAAGGAGGGCGTCAAAGTTGGAAGTAGTAAAATGGTTTTCCCCTTTGTTTCTCAAAACTACACATGTTGGTAGATTTGGAATATTATTTTTTGTATGGGTCTTTTGGACTTGAAATTTTCCACACATGCAAAAAACATAAAAATGGTTTTGCTCCAAAAATTTCATGGGCAAAAAAAATTTCCTCAATTCTTAGGAGGGTGTCAAAGTTGGCAGCTGTGACACTATTCTCACAGCTATCCCATGTTGGTAGATCTTGCATAAGTTTTTTTGTGTAAGTCTCCTGGACTTGAAATTTGGTATGCATGTTTTCAACATAAAGGTGATGCTGTCCCCAAATTTTCATGGTAAAATAACAATTTCTCAGCTTTGGGGAGGGTGTCAAAGTTGGCAGCAGTGTAGGACACTATCCCTGGAACTACTAAACGGCCAATTTGAATGTCACCCTATTGTACATGTGATTCATCAAAAGTTGACTTGATTGAAATCACAAGGTTTAAAGGCACGTGGCACATTGACTTCTTATTATAAACTGGCACTAAATTATTAATGAAGAAAACAAGTTACATAGAGAAGAATCAAAGTGGATTGTGTAAAATGTGAATATTAGAAGAGTAAAAAAAAGTAATGATTAAAGTAAATCCCTATACTAAAGTAAAATAATATTTTATTATAAATAATACAATTAAAAATTTCATGATATAAAAAATAAAATTGATCATAAGTATTTAAAGATAAAATATTTAAAACTTGTAGAAATTATTTATAGTGATTGCAATGTGAAAGAGATATTTTTTTTAAATCACTCTTTTTGGAATGAAACTTTTGCATTAATGTCAATTGGCATTAATTCTACTATCATTGAAAAAATCCATTCATTCTCTTCCAAATATATACAAGTGTTGATACTTGTTGTCTCTATTGGAACAATTACAATCCCCGGTGACATAAATCTTGTCCCAAAATTGGAGAATCATTGGAGAATCTAATTTAGAAGAAAACGCGATTACCAAAGCGCTTTGTTAATTACCAAAGCGCTTTTGTCTCCTTGATGTGACTCTTCTTTCAAATGTACCAAAACATTTCTAGAAACCATCGCACACAAGAATGCATCATACAATTGTCCATTCAAGAAAAAGTTCTTGGACATGTAGATATCAACTTTGAGAAGCATTTGCCCTTGTAATGTGTTGTTAGTTGTGGCATACACGATGGGAACTAGAAACCATTTGTGGCGTATTAGAAGAGGAAGCCTCGCGTTGAGTAACCAAAGCAATCTGTGTTATGAATGCAACTTATCATGCATGATCACTTATAAGGATTTCCGCCCCAATCACTCAGGCCAAGCAATTGCGGACGATGAGTCTAGTTCCATTGCATAGTTTGTTTGATGGATCTAAGTTATCCAGAAGCATCACCAATTTACCAATTTTAAGCGTACGCTTATGCAATGGCCATCCGTTGACTTGCAACATATTTAGAAATCCAAATGAG
The DNA here is from genome assembly GCA_963971425.1 of Bryoerythrophyllum caledonicum. Taxonomy (NCBI): domain Eukaryota; kingdom Viridiplantae; phylum Streptophyta; class Bryopsida; order Pottiales; family Pottiaceae; genus Bryoerythrophyllum; species Bryoerythrophyllum caledonicum. The sequence continues at coordinate 17,416,278 of OZ020524.1, read as the reverse complement.
GGCACATTGGTGCCATCTTCAATATCCACCTTGTTAGAGGTTAAGAGAATTTGACTTGCCTTAGAAACCATGTCAAACACAACAACATTGTTTCCTAACATGCCTCCGTTGTGAGGCGCAAGAATGGTGCGGTTGCTGGAAAATACTTTCCGTTGTAGCTAGTAGTAATTTTCAAATAAATTGCTCCTCAATCAGGCCTTTCATAGTTTGTTGAAGCAATACCATATTAAGCGGACAATGAGCATAATCTTCGTCATCAGTCGCCAACTTGCTTTCTCAAAGCGTCAAAAGCCAATCTGCAAACATCCGAGTCCCCAAATTTTATAAATGTTGTAGAGATTGTAGCATCATACATATTTTGATAGAAGACATACACTTCATCGTGGCGCTACATGTAAGACTCCTTGATTGATGCTACAACAATGTCTAGCCGCAAACTCTTTGGAATAGCATGCAAAACTTGTATGAAATTTTCGGACATCACAAAAGTGATTGCTGCAAAGAGTACATTATGTTTGGTTATATCATAGAGCTTACAACCGATAGTCATAAAAGCAAGCTTGTTGATCACATGTGCCTCGTCCCGAATAATGAGCTTTGTATATACTAATAGTTTTGTCAAATCTTTCTGTATGCAGATGCTATATATAGAAATTGAGTCCAACTCAATCAGAATTTTAAAATTTGAAAGGATAGTCATGCATTTGTATAACAACAATGCAGTAATTCTAGACAAAGCAACTACTAATGCAACTTGATACTCGGCACTAATGGACTTCATAAAGAGATTCTCTAAGTACATCTTTTGGATAATACTTGGTCAATTAATATGGTTAATTTTTCAGAGATGTCAAGCGCGCTCAATTGCATAAGTACTTTGTAAACATCTCGCTACTTGTTGTTCAGTGTTTTAATTTGTTGTTGAACTTCTACCACTTCTTGAGTTGGCATTGCTGTTGAGTTGCTCTATAATAAATCAATTTGTTTGCAATTCCTTCATGATAAATGGTGGTCATGAAAAATTAAATTCGACAAGTGAGTTTTTAAATGTTGCAAGCAATTGAGCGATCACATTGAATGCAAGATTGTGAACTTGCTCCGGTGATGGTTGCTCAACTTCATTCTTGCTATAATCAATGGCCGCAGTCATTCAATAAACTTTCACAAAACTATCCACTTAGTTGTCGTGGATTCATTGTTTCAATGCGAGAAGATGGTTACAAAAAGCAAACAGAGATGGACGCTTAGCTGCATTATTGTAGCTTAACGGGGACATTTCTCCCACTCTTCATCATTTTGTAAAGTCCACGTGCAATGCAGACAACCCAAAAAGTGTCAAAGAAAATGCCTTTAAAATCATACAAGTATATAAAAGATGTTTCTCCTTTCACTACCATCAAAAGTATCCAAAGAAAGTATCTTTCACTCAAAGAAATTGATTGACAAACTAGAGAAGTCCTGTTGCAAAGGCGATTTCTTTGGCCTTATTATTTGTGGTGCCGGCAGTGTCGTAGGACCTAAATTTGGCTATAGTGACCTTATGTGCAACTATGGCAGTCTCTGCCTTCTCTTCCATGGCTCCGGTGGTTCTTGCAGTGGTGTCTTTGGCATGACTTGTCTTCTCATGGCTAATTGCTATCCAAACCCTCTCGTCAAATATCCTTATTTACCATGCATATACTAAAAATCAAACCTTAGGCAATCAAGTACGCCACCTCTCTCATCAATTCAAAAAAATCCAGCATGGTCAAATGCTAAAACCTCCTAAACTTGCTAGGCTCATCTGAGATTATCCACCAGTTGCGCTATCCGAGATCTACTTAAAGAAAAAACTTTGAAACTCATAGATGTGCTGTAATGATGTCCTACAATTTTTGCACATGAGAGTGTAGCTAGGATTCATTGTATGCATTTCCGTTGCAGATGTACCACATGTGCCTCTGATTCTTGTCTCCAATGATTGTGTTTGTTGTGTGTTATTGCGGTGGCTCTAGATAGACAGATGGATGGAGAGATAGATAGATAGATAAATAGACAAGTAGATAGATAGACAAATAGATAGACAAATATTAGACAAAATGAAAAACTTTTACAATATTTGTATTACAAGATTATACTAGAAAGAGGTCCAACACTTTACTAAAACCATTTATTCATCTAATAACTGATACAATAAAAATAATAATAGTTATCATCTTCTTTATAATTGAGTGTAAAAAGTCCTTATTCAAAGTATAAACCTTATAATTATTTTAATTCTGGAAGGCGGTAAATGATTATAAGTTAGTGTATACATGATTTTAAAAATTTTAAAGTATTGAAATTCAAATATTGAAATAATACTAGATCTCTAATAAAATTTTAGAAAATAATTTTTTTTTGAAGATTATTTCACAATTAATTTATAATGTTATTCATGATTTTCACTATCCATCTTATCAATGGGTCTTGCACCCAAATGAATTTGAATGAACAATTATCAATTACAAATTGACATTAATACAATAACATTGAAAATAATTTAACACATTGCTCCAAACACAGGAATTGAGTGTACTATCAAAACATTCACAGTTAATAAAATCTTGACAACAAATAAATTTTCATTTACTTAAAATGAATCAGGTGGCAAGCTTTTATAATATCAGAGCCAAGTTTGAGTTTTAAGATTTCGGTCAACGTGAATTATGTACCAAGAGCTGCCAATCAAATGCCTCCTAATCCTCTACCTCCTGTAATCATACTTTTTATAAAATAAAATTTGTATATTTTGTATACCCAATGCAAATAAAAAATTATTGACTACAGTGTTGTTTTTTTCATATGTTGTAGTATTAAATATCATTTCTTGATTGTACAAAAGAATCAAACTTTTATCATGCTAGCAATACTCTCAAATTTGTTTCATGTAACTAGTCAATAAAAAGACATGCATGATTATATTCAAATTTATCAAAAATCAATTGATTCACATATGAATTTCTATTGATATTATGTATACATTCAAACTTTGAGAAGATGATAGTTTAAAAAAAAATGAAAGCCATCCTCAAAAGAAAATAAAATGATGTATATGAAACTATTATTCAAACAGATTTAAAAAAACCTTCATGTTTTGAAAAAAAAGATAATATTGTATCAGTTCAATAGACTTATGATTATATGTTGTAGGTATTTTGATCTAAATCCAAATACTACTAATTAAAAACCTTAGTTCTTTATAGTTTACTTGTTCTGCTCAAGTTTGAAATGGTTGAAAATACTTGTGTTAAAAATTATTATCTATCAAGCTATTTTCTTGTGACTCCTCAAAAGAAAACTTTCAAAAATAGTTCTTAGCCAATATAATGAGCTATAAAAAGTGATATTTAAAATGAAAAAAAATCTTGAGAAAGTAACATACACACTAAGTAAAAAATAAAAGATGTAAAGAATAATGAAAAAGATATTCTAGATTGATTTATAAGAATTTTTGGTAATTTGTAAAAATTTAAAAACATGTTTTTGAAGGATCAAGAATTTTTATTTTCTTTCGATGCTTGAAAAAAAACCTTTTACATTGCATCTTACATTATTTAAACTTATTTTTTATGTAAAAATTTATTTCTTGAAGTAGTCATCAAAATTTCAAGTAGCTACCAGTAGCCCCTTTATTCAGCCACATCCTCATGCTGATCTATAAGGTGTAAGGTTTTGTGAACTCTAAGATATTTAGCAATCTTAAATGGATTATTATGTTTTTGGCTTTAAATTGGAAGTATCGTGGCCATTTCTTAGCAAAAAATAAATAAAAGAAATATAACATTTTTGTTTTTTTACTGTATTGCAAGGTAATCACTCGCCTAGATATGCATTTGTATTTGATAATTTGTCAATAACCAACAAACTAGAATTGCACATGGTTCTTTTTTATTTATTTATAGATTGCTCAAGTGCTTAGAGCAAAGGATCAAAAAATCCTCTGTGAGCGGTTCAAATTTACTTCTATACACAATAGAGTGAAGTTTTATTTTAAATAGTTTTTCAAGATTTGAGCCGTGACAATGGATGCATATTTGATATTATATCTTATTACATTTCTATAACATAGAATTATCAATGTTGATTGAATATATTTTTATAACAATGGATGTGCACAACAATGATCAGACCATATAATTAATTTTCTTTCACATGTAAGTAGATAGGGGAAATACTGCAATAGTCTTTTACTACATATGAGATTTTTAAATAGGTGCAAAATACAATTGTGTAAATTCAAAAAAACAAAACATAATAATGTGAATTAATGACCATTTTATAATTTTGTTAAAAAATAATTACAATTTTGTTCCTATTTGAATAGAATGTTCAAAAATTCTTTATAATTTAATATTGATATATCAAGTTTAGAAGCAAAAAAACACAAAACAAGCACATAGTTTCATCCTAATAGCTTAGATAGAAATCAATCAATCACAAGTGCTCTAAGTACATTGGAACTTCTTCACCTTTTTTTCTCAAACACAAAAATTGCAAAGATAATATGCTTACAAAGCAATATTCTTTGTAGACTTTTGTGTGCAAAAGCACTAGCATGTGTTGTTTAAAAAAAATAAAAAATTTAATCAGATGTAGGTTTATCAACATACAACTAAATTATGCAAGCCCTGTTGTAAAAATCAAGAAAATCAATACATTCTTTGACTAGTTTATAAGATAATTTGAATGAAAATGACAAATATTCCATTTAAAGAATCTTAAGAACCATTCATAAAACTAGGAAACAAAACCAAATGGTTGGAGAACATAACATAACACGAGTAAAATGAAAACTCAAAAATTCAAGAAAAATTGCTAGTAAGTGTATCAACACTAATAGAATTGTAGGACACATGTTTTTACTAGTTTCATGTGAGTTAGACTTACTTCAATTCCATAAATATAAATTTTATATTTGAAAAAAATTAGATATCTCAAATATTTTAATGGTTTTAAGAACTTGCCAAAATGAGCTACATCACCACAAATACTCTTTAGAAATACGTGCCTAATATATAGTACTTCTTAGAATTTATTTTTTACTTGTAAGAAAATATAAGTAATTAGTTTGAAATTATTACAAATTATCAAAGGATACCTACATTAATGATCAATTTTTTTGTTTATGACATAGGTTGTTATTGCAAGCATTATAAATATACGGTATAGGACCCATAAGTAAAATGTAAATACAAATGCTACTATATTTTTATAAAAAAATTATATAGCATTATAATACACCAATTACATCACAACTATTAACTAGAAGAAAAAAAATTGTCTTCATAGGGAACCAGCGTCAATATAGGTTTGCTCATTCTTTTCACTAAGCCTATGGCCACATGACATAGGTTTTTGCAGTGGAACTACTTCCCCCAACTATCAACTACTTAGAGTGATATGATAAAAATATTGGATATATTCCATTTTTTTTATACAATCTTTTTTTATATTTTTAAAATCAAAATAATAATTAATTCAAAATTTCATCAAATTTGATTTAAAAGTAAAATTCACCATTTGTTATGCAGTTTGCCTTGACTGTATCTCCATCTATAAGAGAGGCTAGAAGTAGAGATGATGTTATTAAGATCACACTAGCAGGAGATTTTTTGAATTACAAAGCATTTCCTCAACTGGGAGGTGAATTTCTTTGTCAACCACCATTACCAGATAACAAAGGTAAAGGCGCTCATAGTCTAGAATATTTCTATAGATTTTAAATGATATTTTAATTGTATAATTTATGTGAATACCTTCTTATTATGATTTAGAAAATTTGATTATAATAAAATGAAAATGCATTCAATATTCATTTTAGTCTTATATATAGCTTAGTAAAAAACCATATCAATATCTGCTTCAAAAGATGGTATAAGTTGTTAAAAACATATTCATGTATATCACCACAATTTTTTTGAAACTAGGATAATTCTAATGTAATATGTGTACTGTAGAATTTTGGCATTTAAAATCACATATACGTGTGATATCCAATTTTTGAAATTAAAGTTTGTGAAGTTTATTATTTTGAGCATGTTTAGACATGATAGAATTCCGCAAAAGATGGTTGATCTTGCCAAAAAGTTTCTTTACCATGGATGGAAATGAATGCAATAAAATTGGAATTAGTTATTCTGGTTTTAAAAATCAACCTGGAGATCATTGCAGTGAAGAGCCAGGAACTTGTTTGGCATCACAACTTAAGTCATTTGCAGAGGTATCAAATTTTCACATACTAGATTTAAGATAAGGATTTTCATATACTATCCTACAAGGATGCATTAATTATTATTAATTAAATTAAATGAATTGCTACTTATTAGTATTCAAAGTTGAGTTTAGAGTACATGTATTTTTATGTATTTATCAATGTGTACGTGTATGGACAATTATGGACATAATATGCATTAAATATTTAATGTTAACTTAATTCATGTGTCCCAATTGATTAACTTAGGATGAAGATCAAAGTATGGCCAAAAAGCAACCAAAGTATTCAGCTTCAAAATGGGGAGATGGAGACTTAGAAGCCGATGTATGTGCTTACAAACTTAATAAGTATTTATGCTTAGGATTTTTTGTTTAGATTAAATATAAAAGAATAGAGGGTTTTGTAAACATAAGAGATGCAAATATAAGCATTGTGATGTAAAGAATTGTTGTTCTAATATCTTGAACAAACTAAAAGTGGACTTTGCTCATATCTTGAAATTGTAGTATTCTCAAGCCAAAATTATTACCGCTCTTTCTTATGATTTTTAATCTAGTAAGATCATTTGATATCACAAACCATTTTAAGATTTACACGACCTATATTATTTCTTAACACTTTTTTTTGTCACAATTCATTACTTGTTTCAACACCAAAATTTACATGTCCAAAGATCCAATAAAAAGTTGTTTTAAATTGATTTTTAGAAAAAAATGGTAGAAAAATTATATCATTAAATGATATAAATTTTACTTGATTAGACTGTAAGAGAAATAGTTAACATACTCTACTAAATATGACCAATGCACAAAGTTTGAAATTTTGATTAGTAATATAAGGATTGTCGGTACAAATTCAACTTTGAGATTTTGTAATATTTATAATTAAATTTTATCAATCTATTGCACCAAAAGCAAGCCACAAAGCATGTTATATTCTACTTCTAATCGCATTTGTTTGAAGTAAGGAATACTTACAATTTCATCACAATTCCATTGATTTTAATTTTTTGAATTATGTTTCTCATGTTTGAAATTTGATAATATTTGACAATTGGTCAAAGACAACATGAGCAAATTAACCCTTAAAACTTCTTGACTTTTATTCACCCAAAACTCTTCAAAACTATTCATTTGATTGCAAAGTGTAGAAATGAGAAACAAAATTTTCATATCAATCTCCAACCATAAGATTATAATAAACTTTGACCACAAGGAATGGCATAAAATTGTCTTTAAAGTGAACAATTTTTTTCCTTCTTGCATGTTTTTATTGGATCAACAAACTTTGATTGCACTTGGTGTCATACTTTTGCATTGCATTGATTAAAACTATCAAGATGAGCTTTTTGAGAATAGAATCACAGGATCTTCAAATCTTATATGAGATGACGTAGTAAGAAATTTGTGAATTTTGGAAGATAATTGCAGCCAAAGTGAAATTTATTGTCCTGTAATCAAACACTTGGTCCTTTAGGGATAAAAAGATTTACTTTTGTTCAAAATGAAAATTTAGATAGTGAAAACCACAGTATTGTACATGTCTTCTTCTTGAAATAGAAAAAATCAAATGAGAATAAAAACCAAGATTTCTAATTATAATGAGGAGCTAATATCTGTTTTCTTGTACCTAACTTTTAAAAGGTGAATAACAAGAAAATTGTAAATGCATTTTTTTTACAATCTTAAGGAAAATAACGTTACTTTCATGTAGTTAAAATGTAATTTCTAGTAGAGGGCTGTAGCAAAAGTTTTAAAATTGCTCGACATGCCCGCCCTCAGATTTTTAAGTTAGCACAACTTGTCTCTCTATTGGTCCAATGAAAATAAAAATTATATTTCCACATAGCTCTTTGCATATTTGTACTAGAATTCAAAAATTAAAACTATAATTTGTAATCATGGGAATATGCCCAAGATTTGCAAAAGCCCACTTTGAGACTACTGGTCTTTAGGGGTTAATAACATTCAAGTGGGTTTATATAGAACATATTATATAAATCTAGTTTCTTATCAACTCAATAGTGACACATATTCATGCTTTCACATTTCAAAAGTATTTGTTGTTTTCTATTCTATAATGTCATATTTTAACATCTTAATTCTCAAACTTCATTTCACTGGTACTTCATATACAAAAATGATGCAAACATATTTCTTAGTTCAAATTCATCAAATGATAGTAAAAATATGTAAGTGATTGTATAAGTATCTTCAATAGTACAAGGCAAAGAAAACTACACCGTTCACTGAATATAGTGTGGAGGTATAGGTAATGTGGATGAAAATTGAGGTGGACTACATCAATTCTAGTTTTGGATGAAAATTGATGTGGACCACATCAATTTTGGTTATTAATATAGTATTTATATGTTATTATTATATATGTTATTATTATATATAGTATTAATATCAAAATATATGTTATTATTATGTTATTATGTTATTATTATATTATTATGTTATATTATTATGTTAATATTATATCATGCTATATTATATTATAATATTATGTTAATATTCTTATGTTATATTCTTATGTTATAAAATAATATTATTATGATATTATATTTTATTATGTTATTATATTATTATGTTGTATTATATTATTATGTTATTATTTTATTATGTTATTATAGTATTATGTTATTATGTTATTATGTTATTATTATGTTATTATATTATAATTTTGGTTTTGAGTACAACTTGTGAAAACTTATCCACATCAATTCCCGTGTCTTTTATTTTGAAACAAGCCACACTATTTCTAATGGACATGATTTTATGTGGATGGAAAATTCAAGTGGACCACTTTAATTTGCGTTTAATGAAATTACTGTAGGCTACACTATATTTGCGTTTAATGAAATTACTGTAGACTACACTATATTCACTGAACGATGTAGTTGTAAGAGTTTATGAGGAGGCAATAGATAAATTTCATCAAATTTAAAGTTATAGGGTTTGAAGTGCATTCATCTTAAACTAGGAATAAAGTTCATTCTCTACAGGTTTTTAGGATGACAAATAAGTTATATATATATATATATAATTCTTTCTAGTATTCTTTCTAACAATGATGTTGTCTAAAGAAAAATGAAACATCTACATGAACTCAAGTCTCTAACTCTTTATGATATCAATGTACATGTGGTTTTTCTTTTTCAATTTTTTGGCATTCACCATAACTTTGTTCACTTCAAAAGAGTTTTCAAGTGTATTTAAGATAGGTTGCATTTATAGAAGAATTTTTGAAAGAAAATGATATATTTCCACATATTTGGACTCTAAAATTTGTTCTAGTTTTTTGTAACCACGTGCAATTTCTTCCATTTACAACTTGGATTCAGTTTCCTTTTCAATTTGCATTATTATATTTCAATTGTTTGAATGATACTATTGATGTTTGCACTCAATTAACAATGATGAAAGGATCACAAATACTCATTATTGAAACATGGTTTAAAGTTTCTTGTTTACAACAAAGATTTATATAAAAAAGTATTACAATGTTTTTAAAAAATAAACATACATGTGATTGGATGTAATTCAACAGCATATGAGGAAACAAACAACATTTACAATGCTAGTAGATCAACAAATGGTATCAGTGGTGATATTAGAGGTTGAAGCCACCGGAATGGAATTTGTAATCAATCGGTATATATATTAAACATTAGAATCTGCAGTATGGCATTAATTAGATGATATAATTCAATCATATATCATATTATATTTGGAACTGTGTATGGCAAAAAAAAACTTTGATTTATAAGTATAACATACAATTAAATATTATAGTATATTTAGAGTTAATAGATTTGATCGATAATTTATTTGTTGATTTATTTGTTGATCAATGATCTTAAAAATAGATCTCCTGGAAAACTCATAAATAGTACAGTGCCAACATTTGAAGCAGCTACTCGATATGGACATATAGATATTTTTGTTCAAAATACAGGAACTCTATCAGCTGAATACCATATCCAGGTCATTTCATTTTTATTGATTGGAATTTTCTAAGAGATGTACAAATCATAATATGATCAAAAAAACATATTGAAGTATGTAACTTTATCTTGAATTTCATTGACACCATTTTATCATTTAAAAAACTTGAACAATTAATTTTATTTTAAGATTTCAATATGTTTTTTATTAAATTGATTTTTTTGCAACTTTGAATGATAGTAGCTTTCCACAAAAATGAAAATAGTTACAAGTGTATGAATTGATTTGGATTCCTTATATATTTTACTTATTTAATGGATTGATCTCTAGTTTAGCACCTCCATGCCAAATAATTAATTAAAGTGAGAAAAGGTAGTTCAACATCCAAAATAACAATAAACTAATTTTTGGCAAGAAATTAAATATTACTATATTTAGCACGTTGGCAACCATGGGGCTTGAACCCAAGACTTTGGGGTTCCTTACCAAAGCCCTTGTGCATGTACAGTAGGGTGACATTCAAATTGGCGTTTGGGCAATTCCAGGGATGGTGTCCCACACTGCTGCCAACTTTGACGCCCTCCACAGGGCTGAAAAATTGTTCTTTTACCCTGAAATTTTGGGAACAACATCACCTCTATGTTAAAAACATGCATACCAAATTTCAAGTCCAGAGGACTTATAAAACAAAAGATATTAAAAATTAACCACCATGGGGTAGATGTGAGAAAAGTTTCTCAACCGCCAACTTTGACACCATCCCAAGGATTGAGGAAATTTTTTTTGCCCATGGAATTTTTGGAGTGAGAACACCTTTATGTTGATTACATGTGTGGAAATTTTCAAGTCCAAAAAATGCACAAAAAAAATCACATCCCAAATCTACCAACATGTGTAATTGTGAGAAAAAAAGGGAAAAACCATTTTACTACTTCCAACTTTGACACCCTCCCTAGGATTGAGGGTTTGTTATTTCAACATGAAATTTTTGACACATGGTAACTTTTACGTTGATAACATGTGGGAAAATTTTCAAGGCCAAAAAATGTATTCAAAAGAAGATATTCAAAATCTACTAACATGGGGGTTAGTTGTGAGAAAAGTTTCACAGCTGCCCACTTTGACACCCTCCCAAGAATTCAAAAAAAATTATTTGTCCATGAAATTTTGGGTATGAAGTCACCTTCACGTCAAATACAAGTGTGGAAAATTTCAAAATCCAAAAGATTTACACAAAAAACATATACCAAGTCTACCAACATGTATTGTTGTGACAAACAAAGGGGAAAGTTTACCACTACTTCCAACTTCAACACCCTTCCTAGGATTGAGTTTTTGTTGATACATAATGAAATTTTGGCCACAAGATCATCTCTATATTGGTAACATATGAGATAGATTTCAAAGCCAAAAGATGTATATACAAAAAAAAATTATTCCATATCTACCAACGTGTATGTCCTCCATTAGCATCAATCACCGCTTGTAACCTTGAGGGCATAGAATGACATAGTTGAAGGAGCTTTGTACCACTAACCAAATTCCACTCTTTTTCAAGAACTACCTTCATCACTTCTAAGTTTCTAGGGAATTCCTTGCCATGTTGCACAACATCTTTTAGCATCCTCCAGACATTCTCGATTGGATTGAGATCGAGAGAGTTTGCAGGCCAATTGAGCTTTTCGAGTTGGTGGGTTTGTCTCCATTCTTCACATGTTTTGCTACGATGAACTGGTGCACCATCTTCCATTAGCACTCCTTCTGGAAGTCTACTCAAGAAATGAATCAATTCGCCATCGTAGACCACTTCAACAAAATCTTTAGCAGAACGTTGAGTTTTTGGCATAAAGACAAGTTGTGACTTTTGTCCTCCAGCAAATGCACCCCAAATCATCAAAGATGTCCGTCCACTTTTAAAAGTAGGAACTATACAACTTGATGAATAATGCTCATATGCACTTCTCCAAACATGAATTTGCCGAGAACTTTTTCCAATCTCAAAAGTAGATTCATCTGTCCAAACAATACGCTCCCACTCTTTTGGACTCCATCCATGGTACTTCTGAGCAAAAGCTAACCGTTGAGACATGTGATGGGATGCCAAGAAAGGTTTTTTGACTGCAATTCGACTAAAAATACCACTTTTATGTAATATCCTTTGAATAGTACGTCTATACACTTGAGTACGGCACATATTAGTAATCTCTGAGACCGAGGAACGACGATGAGTTTTTGCATAACGCACAATATTATTCACATCTCTCTCACTAAGTTTTTTAGCGTGACTTCCACCGCAAGGTTAGCGCTTATAAGTTCCATCTTCTTTAAACGTTTTTACTAACCTCTGAACTGTTCTAACAGAAACTCCAGTAATGGCTGCAATTTGAACTCCTGTATTTCCTCCCTCACTCAAACCTATAATGCGAGCACGGATTTCATCTGAAATTGCCATTGTAGACTATTTTTTATGATGTTGATACAATACTAAATGCTCTTCAATAAGTAATCAATATAACACTCAACCTATGGCAATTGGATTATATAATTCAATAAACACAAAGGACTCAGCTTATGGCATGTGCACTAAATAAATCAATCAACAACATAACACTCACATTGGCATGTGCATTAGGTGATAACCATGGCATGTGCATTAGATGATAACCATGGCATGTGCATCAATTGAGTGAACCAAAAAATACTCTTGGACATACTCATGCCACATGTGATTCGTCAACACTCAATAAACTAGTCAACAACACTCAAAAAAAATATATATATATATCCACTCAATAAATCAGCCCATATGTGATATGCCCACTCAATGGATCAACCCATATGTGATATGCCCACTCAATGGATCAGCCCATATGTGATTTGTCTACTCAATCAGTCAACAACACTCAGCCCATATCTAATATGTCCACTGAATACCATCTCAACATTCACTCTCAATACCATCTCAACATTCGCTCTATTACAAATCACATGACAAAATACACACAACATTTCCTTTACATAGTGCTCAACAAATATTTGGAGGAGAAAACTCGTCATACGTGCATAATGCACACCAAACCTTATGACAAGTGGATTCTTCTACACAAAACAACTCTACAATTCTACATGTAGATTTCATTGATCTTTTCAAGATGCATTTATGTTTGGTAGCTTAGTCACATGAATAAAATCAATGAAGAGTACGAGGTGTCAAAGATAATTTGACATTCTCAATATGCCCCTTCAATATAGTTTCTCATTGTTACAAACATTGGTAGATATGGAATAATTTTTTTTTGTATATACATCTTTTGGCTTTGAAATCTATCTCATATGTTACCAATATAGAGATGATCTTGTGGCCAAAATTTCATTATGTATCAACAAAAACTCAATCCTAGGAAGGGTGTTGAAGTTGGAAGTAGTGGTAAACTTTCCCCTTTGTTTGTCACAACAATACATGTTGGTAGACTTGGTATATGTTTTTTGTGTAAATCTTTTGGATTTTGAAATTTTCCACACTTGTATTTGACGTGAAGGTGACTTCATACCCAAAATTTCATGGACAAATAATTTTTTTTGAATTCTTGGGAGGGTGTCAAAGTGGGCAGCTGTGAAACTTTTCTCACAACTAACCCCCATGTTAGTAGATTTTGAATATCTTCTTTTGAATACATTTTTTGGCCTTGAAAATTTTCCCACATGTTATCAACGTAAAAGTTACCATGTGTCAAAAATTTCATGTTGAAATAACAAACCCTCAATCCTAGGGAGGGTGTCAAAGTTGGAAGTAGTAAAATGGTTTTTCCCTTTTTTTCTCACAATTACACATGTTGGTAGATTTGGGATGTGATTTTTTTTGTGCATTTTTTGGACTTGAAAATTTCCACACATGTAATCAACATAAAGGTGTTCTCACTCCAAAAATTCCATGGGCAAAAAAAATTTCCTCAATCCTTGGGATGGTGTCAAAGTTGGCGGTTGAGAAACTTTTCTCACATCTACCCCATGGTGGTTAATTTTTAATATCTTTTGTTTTATAAGTCCTCTGGACTTGAAATTTGGTATGCATGTTTTTAACATAGAGGTGATGTTGTTCCCAAAATTTCAGGGTAAAAGAACAATTTTTCAGCCCTGTGGAGGGCGTCAAAGTTGGCAGCAGTGTGGGACACCATCCCTGGAATTGCCCAAACGCCAATTTGAATGTCACCCTACTGTACAACCAAAGATGAAGGCTTTTCCAAACCCCTGTTCCCTTTTCCCTTTTATAAACCATTACAAAAACATTTATTTATTGAAGGTCAATTGAGAGTCTATGTCTACACATATGCAGTTTGAAAATCATCCTTATAGAGAAAAATGAAAATCAAAGGTGAAACATTAGAATTGAATTAACAAATTCAATAGATGAATACTATAGAACCAATATTTTTGTCAGAATTGATGATTGTTGACTAAATTGGTTTAGCTAGAAATATTATTATAGTTGTATATAAAAATAAAGTAAGGCCATTTTTAATACACATTGACAAACCCAATTGGCATCATTTTTTCTTCAAAATATTACTTTAAAAAAAAAAATCATTTATTTGAATCATGTAAAATTTTCTTCTACTTGTAAAACATCATTGATCCAATATAGATTTAAGGTTTCAATATCTATGTCAAATTACTAGTTTCTTTTTTGATTTCCAAAACTACAATGAGTTACAAAATAGTCAAATGCCTTTACTTTAAACAAATATAACTATAGAGTTTTGACAATAAAAATACCTAAAAATATCCAATTTTAGTTCCATGGCTTTGTAGTAATTTGGCCAAAACATTGATAAGAAATTGGAACTTCTACATTGTTGACTTTTTTAATCTAAAGATATATCATTATTTGGTATAGTCTTGCTCAAAACTTAGAATCTAAACCAATTCCATTATAATAAAGCATTTTATCTTTCAACTACAAACACATATACATAGAAAAAATTTAATATTAATAATAAAATATTATATACATATGTAGAGACAGCTGGTACATAATAGAGATTGACATAATTAAACAACAAAAGATTTTAAAATATACTCATCTACCACTTTATGATAGAAAAAGAAGATTACTACAACGTATCAACAAATTTATTTTTATAGATGACTTTATTTTAATTTTAATGAAAAAATAGTTTCTAAAAAATGAATAATTTCAAAATTGAATAAATAACTTTTGATGTTAAATTATAGAGTCTCTACATTGTAATTTTTTGTAAGTATAAATGTAATTTAGAAACATCAATAATGTCAAAATTTAAAATGTGTACAGATTCATAATTGCTCAGAGGGCATAATGGATATACAAGTGAGTATTCATTTGTAATGAAGTCAATAATTATGATATTTTATTATTCCATAATTCATGGTATCTCATCTTTTTCAAGAATTCAATATTAATCACAATATTCAATAATTCAATAATTTTGTGATTATATGATTTCAATGCAAAATTATTGAATTATTTGAGAGACGGGGGAATTTATAAAATTTTCAAAATATTTTACATTTTCCCGTCTCTCATTTGAAAAAGACAAATGAATAGACATTCTTCAATATCATCTTTTGTACCACACAAGGTCTAACATTATGGTTCACATAATATTAAGACATTGCACACCACATTTTAGAGGTACATAAGTGATGTGACAATATCAAAAAGAAAGTGAAGGATCGTGGTTCAAATAAAACTTTGATATATGTAATTGTTTGTGAATTCAACCCATCATAGGAAATTTTTTGCCATGTATTAGGGTAATTCAAAGAAAAATATTCTAGAACCATAATTTTTATATGTTTGAAAGTCATTCCAATTTTTCATTACTTTATCTATCATAGAAACAATCAATCATCTAAATATTTTCATATTATTTTCACAATAAAACTAATTTTCCTCATTTTAAGACATATGAATCATACTATCTCAAAAAATATAGAATTAATTTTTTTGAATAAAATATATGGCTTATTCTACATACAAATAGAAGAAAATCAAAAATTATAATGACTTGATTCAATATACTTTGACATCAAACAAAGAGCTCTAGTATGTATGAACACATCAAAATGTTGAATAAATAAAGCTTATTATACACAATAGATTGAGTGCTATAAACCAACATCATGTATGCAATCACTTAACAACATGAAATACATAACAAGAATGCCTTTGAAGGATGAGATATTACATGATTTGGTGTTTATGACCCATAGTTGTTGAGATTCTTCAATTTACTAGTCTAAATCCTACTTTGGGCTTGAAAGAGTAAAATAAACTTATGAGTATTTCAAACTACGATGGTAAGCATATTTAGTTGAAGAAAATCTCCACTTTTGTAGACTTTAGAAATCTTGAAAACCGTATACTATTTAAATCCCTGAATCTTAAAAAATGTAAATACTTCTAAAACTCTATATTTTAGGAAATTTTAACATCTATGAAATATGGAAATTTAGTAGTCAAAGGCTTTCAAGACTTTTGTATTTTGCAAAATTGAAGATTTCAAGGTTGCTAATGAACATAGTCTATGAAATATGAGAACCTCCAAAATCCTTATCCAAAAATTCTCTTTTTGAAGTGCCATTTGTTGAAGTATCCATAAACTTTCCTTACTCTTTCAAGTTCAAAATGAGAATAAAATTATAGACTTAGAGATTCTTGTCAGATGAACAAGTGTGAGTCACAAACACATAAGTCAAGCTAACTCTCACTCCATTGACAAAGAATCCAAGAATGCAAGTATAAAAGAGAAATCCTAGACTTTATTCTAAGGCACATCACTATACCTAGCAAAATCATCAATAAGAGATCTTTTTACAAATACTTATAAGACCTAATTTAACAATGATATCAAAATCAAACAAAGGTTTCTCCTCTATACACTTAAATCCTAGGCAGATGAAATCATCCTTTGAATAAGAAGTGTTCAAAGTGATGAAACACCAATAACTATAAGGTAGACTAGTCAAACGTAAATTGATTCACGATAATACTAATCCAATGTGGTGTTGCACCTCATGCTATAAACGGTGACAAAGGTGTATTCTAAGTTTTCAAAATTCCTACTTGAAGGAAAAAACTTTCACTCTAGCTCCTGCTGCTATTGTTCCAATTTCATTTCAAATTCAAACAGTTGATGTTGACGCTCAAGACCGAAGTTGTCAAGGTTTGTAAAATCTTCATAATTATGATAGTTCAAATGATTAAAATAAAGATGTATAGAAAGTTTGAATTTCATGTTTGATACATTTTAACTTATTTCAAATTCAAATTATTCCTTAATTGACATTAAGAAGTGTTTTTTAGTTTTTATAGATAAATTGCTAGTATGTTGTGGCACTATATTAATTTGCTATGAAGTTATATTCAATTATCTAATTATGGTTGTGATTGCTTTATAATAATGGCCACATTTAAACTTCCAATGCGTATCCAATCACTACTGTAATTTTATTTCAATGAGTTTTAATTACATCGAAGCAAGGAAATGTTTCAATGTTTGTTTAAGCATCAATTTCAAAATATTACAATGAAGTAATAGAATTTATTTATCAAAATTATTTCATATTTGATGACTATACAATAGATATTGTGCAGTGGACCTATTGGATTCTGGTTTAAGTGTTGTGGATTCTAAAAAATGTCAATTTCAAACAACAGCCACAAATTTTTCTAAGGGATCTCAGGTTTCCACTAACCTCATAATAGATTTTAGAGTCACTCATGTAGTTTCTCAAATAGATTTTCAAAATTGCTATTATATAATGGTGAGTAGTAATTGAGAATTCTAAAAATACAACTCATTATTTGACAATACATTCAACTTGACATGTTAATCAAATTATTTGTAAGACGTAAAAACTATGAAAATGCAAATGTTATATATTGTAATCAAAACCTTTTCATTGTGCAATCTTCCAAAATTCAAAATTTTCATATAAACTAAAATTTAGATTCAATAATTTTGAAAAAAATCTAAATATAAATATTTCAAACTGCAGTTCAATATTTTTAAAATAAAAGTAATGTTCTATACTCTATTTTTTTTAAATTACAAATCTAAGAGCATCTCCACTCCTGGCGCGGAATTTTCCACGCTAGGTTGGAAAATCTACTCCACGCTAGGAGTGATTTAGGGTTTGGCGTTATAAGAACTCCACTGCAAGCTCCAATTTTTTCAACCCAAAAAAACACTTTCACCTTTCACCTCCCGCCACCAATAACACGGCGCCATGTGTTGCCATCAATGACATGGCGCCACGTGTCGCAAGGGTATGGGTGTGTCGCCAACATCAAAAAATGGCGCACTCCTCCCATCCAAGGAGATTTTGGTGTGCCATGCACCAAAACTTCTAAAATTTTATAAAGTTTCCCCGTTTTGAGGTGTTGGGTGCAACTTTTTGACCTCACAAAACTCCAATTTGGTGGTTCTCTGTCTCCGGGTAGAGATGCTCTAAGCTATCTCAAATGTACATGTTCAAAAAGGTTGAAAGCACCCCTTTGAACTTGAATTCATTTATATGCAAAAAATACAAGAATATATGATAGACAATTGAGAAATCATGATTTCATAAGATCTAAAGATTAAAATACTTCTTAAATAATAAAAATTTATAAAATATTTGATTTGTACAACTTGATATAGCTTTGATATTTAGCCTACATCTTTTCAACATAATGCACATTGTTATTCAGGGTGGAGAAAGTATAGATCCAAATGCTTTAAAGAATTACACTGACGATTGGAGTTTTTCAAATCCAAAATCATGGTTTGGTGGAATAACAAGTTTTTTAGGGAAGATTGGAAGCAAAATAACAGGAATATTTGGCTCCTGTGGGTATAATTCTAGCATTAATATTTACTTTATTAAAAATGATTAGAAATAAAAATGATTTTCTAAAAGATGATAAAAATACATATGACTTTAATATTTTTGAATATATTAGTATCTAAAATTTCAAATTTTAATGGTAAAAAAACATCAAAAAATAAATTCAAAAATCTAATAAAATAACAATGTTGTGTTTTAAAGATTCCAAGATTCTTTGATAAAAATATTAACTATTTTTTCATTATTTGATCCTCTTTTCAATAATATAAATAATTTTTTTTTAATTTTTAAAAAAAAAATGTCAAGATTAATACTATTTTTTAAACCCCTAAAGGCACACAAGTTTTGTTGCTTTTGACTATAATCATCTTTCAATCCGTCGGGTCAAAGTTCACAAAATTTTAACCATATCAAAATTTTAACCATATCATCTCATACAAGTTTAGAAGGAGATCCTACAGTTTCATCTTGAAAAATTATAATCAACAGAGTAGAAATTCCTCAAAAATGCTTTGGGCCTTTATGGGTTAATTAATAAAAATTGGAATAATTGATAGTATTATGATAAGAATAATTGATGCCAACAATGATTGTAGCATAATAAATATTTTTAATCAGTATAGGCAATGTGGAATCTTCAATCTCATATGCGCTTTTGAAAAATTGTGTTGGTCACGTTTGGTACAAAGTATTGGATTTATCTTACTTATTATTGCAGGTATTTATCTTGAAATTATGAATATTATAAATATATTATTCTTAGCCGTAGAGCATGAAAGTCAATTTAGAAAGTATATTTCTATAAAGTGTGGTAATTGTATTACTTTTGATGTGTAACAACTTAAAATTCTTTGGTTTGGTTTCTGAATTGAATTGAATTTCTTACAAATTTTTTAATTTTGTACAATTTTCAATAGAATTTTTTTAAATATTAAAAACATTACATATACAATTGTAGTATATGCATGGTTATTATTGTTAGCCGCGTATATTGTAATGCAATCAATTATCCAATATAATGTCATGTATGTCTTGTCAAATTCACTCATTAGAATATTAAATCAATACACCTCAATCAATCTTGATTAATTTTTAAATGAAGATACTATATCATCATCAATCCCTAAAGACCAAAAGTCCCAAGGTGGACTTCTTGTGATTTTGGGTACCTTACACCAATGTCAATTTAGATCATCAATTTTTAAAAATTTATATTGGACATGTGGATAAGTAGTAGCTTTGTGGGAGATTTTTTTATATTGAAAGAAAATACAAAAGTTTTGAGGTTTTGGATTTCAAACAGAGAGAAAGAGTAGGGTAGGTAAGGTACCACAGAGCTAAAAGTACTGCTGTAGAAGTTGAACAGTGCAGTTTTTTGAGGTGGGTAATAGTGAAGGAAAGTTCTTGGCAATCCTCATTGTTATAACTTAAAATTGTGGAATTGAAGTTTTACTATTTTAAAAGGAATATTCTCCTAATAAAATAAGGCATAATGGTTTATCTATTGTTCGTATTTTAGATCCAACAATAATTTTTGTTAATAAAAAAAACTTTTCCTAAGTAAATGGCTATCTTCTATATCCCTAGTCATTGCAAGTCTATTTTTCTTAGCCTAGACACCTCCATTACCTATGATTTTTGGCGTGCAATGACCTATTACAAGGTAGAATATAGATCCACAAAATTAATGCAATGTGTAGTGGAAAATTATGTTATTCTCATGAGTTC